>CM022181.2:6622201-7227619 GCA_011420285.2 Erysimum cheiranthoides | reverse complement strand
CTTCCCTTTTACTCTTTTGAGATCGATTTCTCCCTACTTTTCTAGGGTATAACTTTATTTTTTCTATCGATCTCCTTTTCTCTTTTTCTCTTTAGCCCGGGGTTAGTTTTCATGAGTCCGAAGAATGCAAGGGGGTAACCACACATCCCTCGGCCCACTTCTTTGTTTACCACATCCCTTTTCTTTTCTCTTCTTTTTCTTTTTTAGAGAGGGGGGAACCATACTTTTTCCAAGTTATGCGCGTCTTGGACAGCTTGAATTAGAGGTCGCGTTCGATGTATACCAAGCCCCAAGTTGAGAAGATTAAGTTCAAATTAACGTCTTGTCATGGGTGTAGTCAACGCCGGGTCAATCGGATTTCCAAGAGATAGGGACTTCTGGTGAGTTGTTCGGCTAATGGCGTTCCAATCTTCAGCTCTTCAAAAAAAATAGTCATGACGGATAGCAGAAGATGTTAGTACGAACAAACGATTTATAAAAGAAGTTCCAAGTTCCAACCATTTTGACTCAATAAAACGACTCACATTAAAATAAAAATATTAGTGCAAATGGTCACATTCCTCCCCCAGACTTACTTCACACCGTCCCGGTGTGTAAGATAAAACCAAATGAAGAATTGATACCGACAACAAAAGATAGTTATAATATACATATAAGAAAATCAAAAGCTAAAAGAAAAAGATAGAAAAATCAGTGATCAAACGTTTGTGTGTATGGACAATGTGACATGAGTCCCAATACTGCTAGGAACAGGGGATCGATCAGTCTTCGCGAGGGACCGGTCGGTCTGGATCTTCTATGGTCTCGGACTTTGTCAATCTCCAAGGGATCGATCGATCTGACGTCAGGATCGATCGGTCTCCAGTGTCTGGAACAAAAAGTTTCGCATCTTCTGCGTTTAGTACCTATTCCTGAAAACACTTAACACCGGACGTGATTTCACCGTAATAAAAATCCTAAAAATAAAAAAAAATAAAGAAAAATAATAAAGGAAGGGAATTATGTACAAACTCTATGGGTTGCCTCCCATAAGCGCTTTTTTAAAATCGTTAGCTTGACTCTGGTTTCAGGCAGCAAGTGTGGCAGAATGAAAATCCGCTTCGAAGCAAGTTCTCGCCTGGTGCGAATGTGGAAGTCCGCCGAAAGTTAGACTCCGAGCTCGTGTGGCTAGGTGTGGAAAGCCTAAGTATGAGAGCGAGGAGAAGGGTTTGGAGAGAATTCCTCATCATCCTCAGCTCGCACAGTAGACACTTCAGCTGATGCATCGTACTCCGGGTCTGTCTCGTGTACTGGTGTCGGTGGTGGAGTGGGCTCGCGTGGGGGTGGAGGTGGTGGTGGTGGTGCAACGCAGCAGAGCCATGACGCTATCTGAGTTAGCAGGGAGTTCTTCTGCTTGGTCGTATTATAGACCCAATGCTCAAACTCCGTATGTGGCTCCTCCGGTGGCTCCATGGCGACGTACTCGCTCATATCGAAGTGAAATGGAAGCAACTGAGAGGAGGAGTAGTGCTGAAACGGTGGTGGCTGAGAAGCAGGAGGCTGAGAAGGGCCAGCCTCATCAAGATGTCCGGTGCGTGCTAATCTCCGGATGCCACTAGTCATCGGTGTAATTGGTCTCTCGCAAAGCGCCCCAGCATGCGGATCAAAAGCAAGTCAAATTAGTACGAGGGAGTCGGATGTACCGGTATAGCCCATCATGACCCTAGAAACGGTAGACCAGTGAATGGTGGATAAGGATCTCGCTAGCGTACAAGTGCTTCCGATCTATGAATCGCGCCTGATGCTCTAGTGGGGGATGCGCGATGGTGAAGTGACAATGGGTGATGAAGGGAGTCACCAGGCTACCAATTAGGATTACCTTCTTCGAGACCGAAGCACGTTGTTGTGCACCAAAATGAACTCCTGAACATCATTGAGAATGTCCATCGCGACGAAGATATCGGTTTGTACAAACCGAGTAGGCTCGAACTTGTAGGCTTGTAGCGCAACGGTGTCATCTCGATCCTTGCGTGTCCACTCTCGCTCTCCGGTAGCTGGTTCCTGTCTGCTGCGTCGTCTAGGAGCCATTGTCCTGGGTTGGGATTGATCGATCGCTGGTGTAGATCGGTCGATCGTGTCAGCTGGATCTTTTCGGATCGCTTGTCTCTCTTCCTGACCTTCTCGGATCGCTTCTTAGAAGAATGAGTGTCTCCATTCAGGACTTCGTTGACATCATTCTCATCACCAAGGTCTCCTACTGGCATGACATGATGCGCTCGATCATACTCCGAACAATGATTTCTATTGCTAGCCGCCAAATTGTTGATCAAAGTTTTAGCTTCTGCTGCCGTGTTAGTCGAGAAATCACCTCAATATGATCCAATGGACTCTTCGAAGGCAATCCAGAAAACAAGTTCTCTGCCACCAAGTGAATGATTTGGGGTTCGATCTTGTAATCATTCCCCTCGTCTAGTAAGTGAATTGCAGCGCAATTGGAGTAGAACTTGTCTAGAGTGTCGTGTCTGCCAAGAGTGGGGCGACGAGCAGGTGGTGCCTGATGCAGATCGATCGGTCTGTTAGGGGGACCGATCGGTCCAGCAGGTAGAGGCTGTCCGTGGTCATCATAACGTGCAAGGGCTGGTGGAGGGAACAACTGGTCACGAGCTTCTTCTCATTGTCTATGGTGAGACAAGAGCCACGTTGTATAGCTTCATTGGAAGGGGTTGCGTTGTGGAAGATATTCTCATCGATGTTAGAAAAACAAAACCCTAATTAGTAAAAATAAAAATAAAAAAAAATCTTAGACTAAACCCTAATCTTAAACTCGTAGGCAAGCGTTATTGGTCCCCGGCAACGGCGCCAATTTGATCGTAGGTCAAATAATAAACCTAAATATGCAAACTATCGGATCAAATACGGTAATCAGTTGTAGCACTTTAGGGTCGAATCTACAGGGACCGATAAGTTACACTACGAATTATCGAGATTAAAGTTAAGCTAAAACATAAATCAATATTGGTTTTTCTAACAACCTAACGAGAAATCAAATAAGCAAATAAATAATAAAATAATATTAGGCATAGGAAAACAATCCGGGATGTGACAAAAGAATTAAATCAATTAAATTGGAAATAATAAGATATGTTCATGAACTCAATTCACGATAATAAAGGCAAGTCGCGTGTCACTACAATGCCTAACTTAGCAATACTAAATTAGAAAACGGCTTTCGCGTGATCCTAACAAAGTAAGACTATCATTAATAACAAGATTGAAAAGTTCACAAGGTGCCATGGCTACAACCAGTGAACCCCATGGATCACCTTGTTCGACTATGCTGATTCCAATGACTAAACAACACTTTTGATGCCACGATTAATCACCTATGATCTAGAACAAGTTAGCTACTCAAGCCCTAGCATTAAGAACAACATGAAGAAGAACTACAAAATAAATTCCCAAACTAACAACCTAACAATCGGTCACATCCTTTCTAAAACCCTAAACCTAATAAGCTAACTACTTAAGCATAGAAGCAAGAACAAGATGAACACAAAAGGAAACATCTTTATTAAAGATTCTAAACCTAAAAAGAAAGCTATAAAATAAATATAAAAGGAAACTAAAATATTTACAAAACTAGGGGAGAGTTACAGCTCTCAAAAGAGAGGGCCACTGCTCTGAAACGGTGTGTAAAATACAATGGGCGAGCCTCCTTTATATAGGAAAATGGGAGAGCAACAAAAGGAAACAAAAGAAATGGAAAGTCTTGGAGAGGAGGCAAAAGAGGCGGTTGATCGATCGATCCCAAGTGTGGACCGGTCGATCCCCATCTTCATGGGCTTGGGCTTCGTCATCAGGTTGACAGGTCTTCAGTAAATCGGCCATAACCTTTGATTGCACCTTTGGATTTCCATCAAACCACTTGGAGATGAAAGCTAACTCCCTTAGCTATCTTGTGTCAAACTATCATAACGATCCAACGGTGGGAATGGCTTCGTCTGAGGCCATACTTCTGACAGGTCTGCTGGACTCTGCATCTTTAAATGTATATTTGCATCCAAATTGATCCAAAACTCTTTCTTTTCCAATATTTGCTTCTCAGACCAGAAATACACCAAGTAAAGCATATAGTCCTATATTCTATCTAATATAAGTTAGTTGACTCAATATACAAACCTAAATCCTATATAGAAAACGGTAATTTTGGGACTCATCAACCATCCTGATAGTTATCATTATAACAAAATTCATCATTCACCATATCCACATATCTATCTTCTACATTACCCACTTGATCATATTGATTTCCAGTATTCAACGTCGGATGATCAACATCAGTACTTGTTCCTAAACCCATATTAATTTATTCTCCATGCTTATACCAAACATAATAATCTGGCATAAACCCATAGCTAAAAAGATGATTGCAAATTCTAATCCCCATTTCACGCTTATGATTTTTGCACTTACTACAAGGGCAGTAAAACTTACAACCATTTTCTTGTGCAAAATGTTGGCTACTTGCAAATTCCAAGAACTGATCTACCCCCAATCTGAATTCTTCCGAAAATTTTCCTGTCGCTTCATCGATCCTATTATACATCCACTCCCGGAAATTTCCTGACATATTCTCAACCTCTCAAACTTTTTTTAGCCAAACCCTCTCAAACTCTCTCAACCTCGTTTCTTTTTTTTGTTTTCGTTTGTGCTTGTGTTTGGTGTGAGAAAAACCGATGGCTGAGTGGTTATTAATATAGAGAATTGGCAACTACATAGTGACTATTTGGCGACTCCATAGCGATTACGACTAGTAGTCGCCAAATACCGATACACCTACCCCAAAACGAAACAACGTGTTTTTTAAATGAGTATGTTACGACTGATTCGCGACTATGTGATGAATGATTGTTGTTGTCGTTTAGTGTCGTCGTTAATTAGTCGCAGAATTATGCGACTAAGTAACGACTATCTTACGGCAAAGTTAGGTACACATATGCCTGTAACATGTAGTCGCTAATTAGTCGCTAAATTTTTTATGACTGTTTTGCGACAACTAGTTAAGTAGATAGTGACTATGTGGCGACTGATTTCCAACGATTTGGTGACTATATAACGATTAAATAGCGACCATACAGTGAGCAAAAAACAGAAATGGTTTTGGATTAGTGACTATTTGGTGACTAATTTATGACAATTTGGTGACTAATTAAACGACTAAATAGCGACTACATAGAGCTTAAAACAGAAATGGTTTTGGATATTATTGGTATTTCAATTTGAAAACCTGTTTTGATTTTTTTTTCTTCAGAAATTCAGGAAACCAAAATATTTATAATACATAATTTCCAACATTCAAATGCACTACCAGTTACATAATATCCAACATTCAAAAGCATTCAAATAGTTCAACAAGTTAAGCAGCACAGAAACTGAAAATTGACAAGTTCATGATAGTCTAGAGAATAAGTAACCTAAGGTAATTGAGTTACTAATGGATCTGTGGCAGGATGAGTGGTGTTGAGAGGAACTGTGTGTGTTGTTGCATTAGCTAATTGAGTCACCATAAAGTCGAGATAGCGCGGATCAGTTTGGCATAGATACTTTTCGACCAAGGATAACTCGGTGATCCTATCCTTTTCCTCAACAACAAGTCGGGCATTTCGTTCTTCTCGGATAGCAATCTCAGCATTAAGAGCAGCCCGAGAATGTGATTGCGCATCAATTTTTATGTAAGATAGCGTATCAATTTTTCTCGGGCCTAGATTGCGCATCAATTTTTCTGTCTCGTAATGTGAATCGGTAGCCTTGTTTCCTTCTGGTAAATACTCATTGAACATTTCGCAAACCGAATCTACTAACTTTTCACTCATATTATAATCTGATTTATTTTGCATGAATCTAGCAGCTAAGGATAATTGTGAGTGACCTTCACGACAACCATCTTATAATGGATTTTTTTCACCTTCTAATATGTTGTAGAATTTCTGAGAATGGTTTAAGTCCGGTTTTTCTACATTTTGATAACTACCATCCTGATAGCTATCATTATAACAAAATTCATCATTCACCATATACACATATCTATCTTCTATATTATACACCTGATCATATTGATTTCTAGTATTTAACGTCGGATCAACATAAGTACCTTTTCCTAAACCCATATTAATTTATTCTTCATGCTTATACCAAACATAATAATCTGGCATAAAATCATAGCTAAAAAGATGATCGCAAATTCTAATCCCCATTCCACGCTTATGAGTTTTGCACTTACTACAAGGACAGTAAAACTTACCACCATTTTCTTGTGCAAAAGGCTAGCTAATTGCAAATTCCAAGAACTGATCCACCCCCAATCTAAATTCTTCCGAAAATTTTCTCGTCGCTTCATCGATCCTATTATACATCCACTCCCCGAAATTTCCAGATATATTCTCAACCTCTCAAACTTTTTTTAGGCAAACCCTCTCAAACTCTCTCAACCTCGTTTATATTCTTTGTTTTCGTTTGTGCTTGTGGTTGGTGTGAGAAAAACTGATGGCTGAGTGGTTATTTATATAGAGAAATTGGCGACTACATAGTCACGAAATAGTAGTCGCCAAATAACGGTACACCTACCCCAAAACGAAAAACAAAACGTGTTTTTTTAATCAGCATGTTACGACTAATTCGCGACTATGTGATGACTGATTGTTGTTGTCGTTTAGTGTAGTCGTTAATTAGTCGTAGAATTATGCGACTAAGTAACGACTATCTTACGACTAAGTTAGGTACACATATGCTTGTAACATATAGTCGCTAAATGTTTTACGACTGTTTTGCGACTACTAGTTAAGTAGGTAGTGACTATTTGGCGACTGATTTACGACGATTTGGTTACTATATAACGACTAAATAGCGACCATACAATGAGCAAAAAACATAAATTGTTTTGGATTAGTGACTATTTGGTGACTAATTTATGACAATTTGGTGACTAATTAAACGACTAAATAGCGACTACACATAGAGCTTAAAAAAGAAATTGTTTTGGATATTATTGGTATTTCAATTTGAAAACCTTTTTTGAATTTTTTTTTCTTCAGAAATTCAGGAAACCAAAATATTAAAAATACATAATATCCAACATTCAAATGCACTACCAGGTACATAATATCCAACATTCTAAAGCCTTCAAATAGTTCAACAAGTTAAGCAGCACGCAAACTGAAAATTGACAAGTTCATGACAGTCTAGAGAATAAGTAACATAAGGTAATTGAGTTATTGATGGATCTGTTGCATGATGAGTGGTGTTGAGAGGAACCGTGTGTGTTCTTGCATTAGCTAACTGAGTCGCCATAAAATAATGGATTTTTTGCACCTTCTAATATGTCGTAGAATTTCTGAGAATGGTTTAAGACCAGTTCTTCTACATTTTGATAAATATCATCCTGATAGCTATCATTATAACAAAATTCATCATTCACCATATCCACATATCTATCTTCTACATTACTCACTTGATCATATTGATTTCAGTATTTAACGTCGGATGATCAACATAAGTACTTGTTCCTAAACCCATATTAATTTATTCTCCATGCTTATACCAAACATAGTAATCTGGCATAAACCCATAGCTAAAAAGATGATTGCAAATTCTAATCCCAATTCCACGCTTATGATTTTAGGACTTACTACAAGGGCAGTAAAACTTACCACCATTTTCTTTTGCAAAAGGTTGACTACTTGCAAATTCCAAGAACTGATCTACCCACAATCTGAATTCTTTCGAAAATTTTCCCGTCGCTTCATCGATCCTATTATACATTCACTCCCGGAAATTTTCTGACATATTCTCAACCTCTCAAACTTTTTTTAGGCAAACCCTCTCAAACTCTCTCAACCTCGTTTTTTTTCTTTGTTTTCGTTTGTGCTTGTGTTTGGTGTGAGAAAAACCGATGGCTGAGTGGTTATTAATATAGAGAAATTGGCGACTACATAGTGACTATTTGGCGACTACATAGCGACTACGACTAGTAGTCGCCAAATACCGGTACACCTACCCCAAAACGAAAAAAGCGTGTTTTTAAATCAGTATGTTACGACTAATTCGCGACTATGTGACGACTGATTGTTGTAGTCGTTTAGTGTAGTCACTACAGGAAATTTGACTATTGATAGCGCCCGAAAAACGCTACCGTATCATACCATAGCGGTTTGGTAAACGCTATGTCATCCCCCGCGATAAAAAGTAAGACACTTTAGATAACGTTTTTAGCGTGCTATTGAATGTTGATAAACAATAACGTTTTTAGCGTGCTATTGAATGTTGATAAACAATAACATTTTTAGCTTGCTATTGAATGTTGATAAACAATAACGTTTTTATATCCGTGATATTTACATTGTTATATTACTTTTTGTAGCATTCGTTTTATGCTATTTGTTTGGATTCCTGATCAAATATTTTTGGTAACCAAAACGACAAAATGAAGTGAAGAAGAAAACTTTTATAATCCAACAAACCAACAGTAAGGAAGAAAGGTCCATTCAGCTTCTTTTGCCTAGCAAAATCACTATCTTTGTGTTAAATCGTCTATTTTTGTTGCAGGTACAAGCATGAACTAAGATCTGAAGATAAAAAGAATCTCAGAAGTCTAATTGACAAACAACATCACGAAAAACTAAGAGACCATTTTTCTCTTTTTATCTAAATCAAAATCTTCAACCCTTTTTATGTTTATTTTGATTCTTTGTATGATTCATCTTGCAGGGTCTGGAACAGTGATAAGAGTTTTCCTTAGCTCTGTGGTTGTCTTAATAGTTGGAACAATGATATCAGTTTATATCTTTTTTTTCGCAGAGGCTGCATCTTGTTTAGAACAGGCAGTCATGTCAGCCAATCCGGAAGAAACAGTCCACTGTAAACCCTTAGGACCTAATGCTAACAAGGTATGGCTTAAAATTATAAAGATTGAAACATCCAAAGAATGGTCAGACCAAATGCGGAAGTGGAATGTCTTGCTGATGCTTTAGGTACAACAGTGGCATGGCCTAATGATAAGATTGTAGGGTCTTGAGTTCAGCACACTTGTGTTAGAAACAAACTAGGGCCTTAGTTGGAACTTGAACTATTGTGTGGTGCTTATAAGTTTATTGAACCATGCAACAAAAATAGACGATTTAACACAAAGATAGTGATTTTGCTAGGCAAAAGAAGCTGAATGGACCTTTCTTCCTTACAATTGCCAAGTTTCTCTAGCATCAGCAGTAGGTGCACAATATATCTTAATGCCTGCAAAATCAGAACAGAGAAACACATTAACATGAACAAATCACAAGCAGCAAACTAATACTTCTAGCTAGTCTGTAAACATTGTCCCTCTGTGGAAGCTAAAAAGAGACTAACCTTTGGCATACATTGCGGTTCTTAAAGACGGCATCCTATTTTTTCAACAAATAGCAGCACCGATTTTCCCAATGGGGGTATCGAAAACAGGGATGGTTGATCCATCTCCAAATCCCCAGATGCAACGTTCAAGAGCTGTAGGCATGAGTTTCCGGTGCTTACCCAAGAACTGACCTTGTGAATCAAAGAAAAGAACGGTGCAGTATAGCGTATAGCCTTCCCTCTCTATCACACCCATTACCAAGAATACTTTGTACTTCTTGGCCATTTCCGCCAATCGTTCCACTTCAGGGCCTAAAACAAGATGCACAGATGAAAAAACAAAATATGCATTTTACAGTTTACACACACTTGATGATTCAGGAAACACTATTAAGTAGAGACTGACGCTCAATCTCATTCATATGGAAACTTAACTACATCTTTAATCTCATCAACAGTGTTTGATTTCTCTTCCAATCACTGATATACAAGAGTCAATAATCACATTAACAAGGTGGTTCAGTGTTGCGAGGTGGTTCAACCACTAAGGTAAACACTAAAGCCCATGCTTAAATTCGATAGAACAAGAGTTCTGGAACAATCTCAGTTTCAGATAATTGAAAATTCAGAAGAAGATGGCTATCATTAACCACAACAGCTAAAATTTAGAACTAGAGGATCCAAAATCGAAAAAGTGAGAAAACAAAATCGCAGATGAAGGAGTTTACCAGGAACATTAATGGCAGATGCATGGTACTTGCGAAAATCATCTTTTCCTTTAGCCGTACGAGCACCAATCGCCAATTCGAAGCTGGAACCACGTGGATATCCGCCGATAAACGCCTCCGGGAACACCACAAGCTGAGACCCATTGTCCGCCGCCTCAGCAAGCAATCTCTCTGCCTTAACTGCAAAATTCCATGGATAATTGATCACATCGCATCAATCGTGAACCAAATTCCAGAAAGAAACAGTTCCAAAGACAAAATCGAGAGAAGGAGAGAAGAACCTAGAGTGGCGGGAGTATCGTAGAAGACGGGGGAAGCCTGAACGATGGTAGCTCGTACGATAGGGGAAGAGTCGCCGGAGGACAGTACGAACCAGATCTGGAGTGGTGATGCGATTTTGGTTAGAATAGTGAGCACATCGAAGGTTGAACGACCGATGTGACCTTTGTAGAGCTCGCCGAAGAGGAGATCGCCGAAGAGTTTTGGTTTTCTCGTCTCCCTCTGTGTTAGGAGATCGGTTTGCAACCCTAAATTTTGAGAGTGAGAACAAATAACAGAAAAGGAGAAAAGAGGAGCAAAAGAAAATTTCAAAGAAAGTTAAAAGAAAAATAAATTAGAGAAAACTTAAGTCTTGATAGAATGAGAGGGAGACTGAAAAAATGAGTGGGAAGATGAAAATTGTGTTGCCGCTTATTATTTTGTTCCCAAGTTTTTAGCGCAAAAAAAGTTTTTAACATGACCAACAAATAGATAGCGTTTAAACGCTATCTTTAATTTATGGTTCACTCAAAGATAGCATACACATCAAAAACGCTATCCTTTTATGCTATCAATAGTCAAATTTCTTGTAGTGAGTCGTTAATTAGTCGTTAACTACTCAAGCATAGAAACAAGAACAAAGATGATCATAGAACAAAACATCTTTATTAAAGAATCGAAACCTAAGAAGAAAACTACAAAAAGTTTATTGAGATGTGAGATCTCTTTGCTTACAAAGACTAAGAAAAGCTGCAGAATTATAAGTGCTTAGGATTACAAGGTCGAGTTCCCCTTTTATAGAAGAAGGGAGTACCGGAAAAGGAAACAAGAGAAATGGAAAATATTGGAGAGTCGGCAAAAGGGGACCGATCGATCCATGGGCCGGACCGATCGGTCCTCGCATCTTTTTGATCTTGGGCTGCAGTCTTCATTGGACCGATCGATCCGTTGGCTGGACCGATCGGTCCTGGCTTCATTTCTTCATACTTGGCCCATTTTCATGTCAGGATGATCCAAAATCTCTTATTTTGCATTAAACGCTCTTCTGACCTGTAAAACTACTAAATGTAGCAGAAAGTCCTAAATTCTATCTAATATAAGTTAGTTGACTCAAAATACGATCCTAAAACAAATACTAAAAACGATAAAAATAAGACACATCATTTGGCTAAGGGGAAGGTCTCCAACGGATGCAATACTTCTGACGGTCCAAAGCTGTCAGAAAAGTCCATTTTGCTCTTTTTAAGCCCATTGATAACATGGGATTTTCGCCCATATTAGCTATGTTTTTAAAGAGCTTTTAACAAGGTTTTGATACATTTCTGATGTATTCAAGCTAATAACTTAGTATTTGTAAGAACAAAGAGTTTTTACAGGTTTTAAAGGAAAACGACCAAAAAGGGAAGAAAAGGACTTGGAAGACAGATTCGGACCATCAGAAGTTTGGCATCCATTGGTCACCTTCCCTTCAACCAAAACTGGAGATCTTGATGTCATTGGAAAGCGTAAAGAGTCAAGATGCACCTCGAAGTAGAATCAAACCATTTGGAGTTTCCAGCCAGAAGTTATACTCGTTTGAAGACCGACCTGTCCAGGCGCCAGCCAACCCACGGACGTGCGGCCGACCCCTATGGCCACCGCAGACTGGAACCCCGAGTGTGCGGCCAAGACTCGTTCTAAACCACCTCAAAGCCCTAGAAGTGCAACATAAAAGCCCAAGTAGTTTGGCCCAAGAAACCGACTTAAGGAGAAGCGAACCCTAACCATAATTCTGAGCACTGAAACCTATAAATACCCCTCCATGTCTTAGGGTTTCGATATGCTAGATTTGGGAGCCGCCTCCTTCAACTCGTAGACTTTGAGAGCCTCCTCGGACGTCTCTCTCAGCCCCTTTAGTTCGATCTCTTTGTCTCTTTTCAGTTCTTTGTTTTTACTTTGTTAGGAGAAAGATCTAGCTTCTTTACACTTGTTGTGAGAAGTTGAATCCGAACCTTTGTTGAATCCTTTACCTATCTATCGATTTATGCTTTTGAGTTTTCTTCTTATTGATTTGATGATTGGATCTGATATGTGTGAGTAGTTTCTTAGTTGGGTTTAAGGGGTGATTCAAGGGGGATTTCATGGTAGATTAGCTTGAGTGGCGGTTCGTTAGGATAGTTTCTTTTGCTCCTGTTCTTCTTCTAACCTAGACATAAAGACTACATTACGGAGTAATTAAACTTAACCTTGATCATAGAATAGTTTGCCTGCTAACCGTTGATTGACAACTATCTGAACCAGGTATAGAAAAGCTTAAAATATCACGCTTGAAGATTGACATTGTCGTGTGCTCGTAGTGAACTTATCGATCCTAATCTTAATGCTTGCTTTCTATTGAGTTTCTAGGCGACTTGCTTAAGTTACCGAATAAGAGAGTAATAGTATCCACCTTACAGACCATGGGTCTGATATCTACCAGTGATCGTAGTTTATCATAGTTTAGTAGTAACACAACAACCCCTTCTCATACTTTGGTTCTAGCCTGATTCTTTCTCTCACAAGACTCGCTTTGGTTGTCTCTACCCCGTGGATCGATACCCCAAGTACTACAAGCGATTAGTTGTGCATTTGTAACTTTTCAATTGTTTTACCTAAAGTTTAAACTCCTAATCTCTTTTGGGTGAAACGCGAGAAGGCTAGAAATAGCCCCATCACCCATTTGCCCTAAAACTTGTAAAAGTTTCCTGAAACTCAAAATACTTGAAAACGGCCTTGAAAATACTTGTTATGTTTGAAATCCTTATGAAAACACTAATAAAACCATAGTCAAAACGGGTCAAAATACGATGTTATCAGTATCCAATACACAATTTTCGATACGATTCTTAGGAAGCTTAAGTGATTATTTAGTATCCAAAAGTGACAATCCACAAGTTACTATCCATAAGTGTTTTTTGTTAAGAAGCTTTTTGATCTTGAAAGTATTCTTTCACATTTGCTCAAAAGTTCTACTTGGGTGATGAATACATAATGCACAATCCATGATTAGTAAAAGATTTATCAACAACATGACAAGAGTAAAGAATCCAACCATATGATCAACAATGATACATTAAAAAACTAAACAATAACAACTCCACCATATTTCAGCTTCGTAACAGTGTTTCATGGATAATTTTTTGTGGACACGTTCTTCTTCAGCCTTTTCTCTCATATTACATCCATCTTATTCATCATGGTTCTCACATATTGTGAGCTAGTAAAATCTGCATGCCCACATATTCATGCTAACTCAATACTTTATGTCTAATTTACACTATTTAAATCATATCCACATCCACATATTCAGGCCAACTCAACAATTTCTGTCCAATTTAGAGCGTATACATCATATCCATGTCCATATATCCATATCCACTCAACAATTCTTATCAATTTATGTCCATCTAACAGAATGTATAACTCCTACGAAGTGTATTTGTTCAAAAAACTAGCCTAAAAACTATCCATCCACACAATACATGTTACCCAAATGGAACCATATTAGAAAAATAATGTTAGTATATCCATTAAAAACACACATCATTGAACATCTGGACGCAACCACATAGATACTGTCGCGATGGATTCAAAATGTTTTTATGTGGTTTTTATAATCTTAACACAAAATCCCCACGAACAAGTCCACATAGAGACCATCATGTCTAAATAGTCAGGTTATGAGACTATATATGTAACTTCCTTGTTTCAAGTGCATGCAGAGAGGTTTAAAATAATTGATTTGGTCACCTATGTCACCAAAGTACACTTATCTTTTTTGGTCAAAGGTCTTGAGAGAACTCCAAGGTTAAGCGTGTTTGAACTTGAGTAGTTAAGGATGGGTGACCTTCCGGGAAGTGATTGTCGGAACTGTGCGAGTGAGAACAAAACACGGGAACAGATTGATGGCATGTGAAATGAACACACACTCACTGGGTTTCACCTAAGAAGACCTTAGGCTTTTAAGCTTCAGCATAACAAATAAAAAGGTCGCAAGTGCACAACCAATCTATTGTAGTACTTAGGGTATCGATCCACCCGAGGAAGTTGTGACGGATTTAAACTGTAAACTAAAGATCTGGCATAGACTAAGTATGAAAGGGGGTTTTGGTTTCCTAAGTGTCACTCCTAGGATTAAACTAATTCTAAACTAAATGAAAACTAACTAAGGACTACTAACTAATACGACTACTAAAGACTACTAAAATCTACGACTACTAATGAAAGCTAACTAATGATGCTATAACTAAACTAAGAATGCTAAGGAAAGGAATCGCTAATGCTAAAGGGTTTACTATCAATATTAAAAAGTGTTGGGCGGTCAAGGGAACATCTCCAGGGTCTCACGTTCTCAGGGTTTACTAGGTATTAATCTAAAAACTTAGTTTATTTGACTCACTAACTCGAACACTAAAATAAGCCATCCACGTTCGCTTACTGGCTCCTAAACATCCATAGACTTAACATTGTCCTAGTCACTCTCTTTTGAAGGCATGGAGTTTGCATTATAATTAAGTTCGATATGTCCTAGACGTCCTCACAATACCTATGTACCTTAGTACATACAAAGATAAGCTCGATCAGTTTCCTCAACTAGATCCAATAGCTCCTAAAGGTTTTTGTCAAATAGTTGCTATCTAAGATATCGCTTGTACTAAGGGTGATCAATCCTATTCTATTCGCGTTGATAATAAGCTGGAAGATAGAATCACAAAACAAACCCTACTGATCTGATAACCTAAACAAACGATGAAACCATGAGATCCCCTTCGAATCACCCCATCAAACCCAATAAACGAACTACTCACACATGTTTAACAAAATCATCAAAACAAGCATAAATAGATCTATACAAGAGAATCGAAATAACAAAGGGGGTTTAGAGAAAACTTCTCCAATGAATACAAAAGCTAACACGTCTCCCCAATAAGCTAACAAAACGAGAAAAGAGAAAAGAAGGATGAAACAAGAGAAGATCTTCAAAGGAGAAGAGAGTGGCGACGCTAGATCTCTTTCGAGATGTCTAGGGTTTGCTCTCCCCTTATTTTTCTTCTTCTCTGGCCTCTCTTGAGAAAGGAGGCGAGGCATGAGTATTTATAGGGTTTTGGTGCATCTCAAATTAGGGTTAGGGCTTCCTCCGACAAAACTCGGCGTTTTGGA
Source organism: Erysimum cheiranthoides (assembly GCA_011420285.2). NCBI lineage: Eukaryota > Viridiplantae > Streptophyta > Magnoliopsida > Brassicales > Brassicaceae > Erysimum > Erysimum cheiranthoides. The sequence goes on along the minus strand of CM022181.2, from coordinate 7,212,095 downwards.
CAAATGACTTCGGGATAGACTGGCCGCACGGTCGGGCTCCCAGTGTGCGGCGGCTCTGCTAGATGGCCGCATGGTCGGGGCTTGGCTGTGCGTTGGAGAGGGTCTTGGCCGCAGGTGATCTTTATGGTCAAATAATAAACCTAGAATAAACAACTACCAGATCAAAGACGGTGATCAGTTATAGTATTTTAGGGTCGAATCCACATAGACCAAAGTTGCACTATAAGATGATTAGAATAAATATAGCTAGGAGCAATTTAAAAGATTTGTTTTAAGCAAACGATCAATTCCAACAAATAACTCAAATAAGTAAACAAGCATTAGGTCTAGGGTATTCTTCTAGGATGTGAAATAACAAGCAAATCGAAATAAGGGGATATTAAAGAACCGCTCTTGAATTCAATTCACAAAAGATATAGGCAAGTCGTTGTCGCGTAAATACCTAACTTAGGAATACTAAAATAGATCCTAAACCATTCGGTTCGCCTATTAAAGTAAAACTAGCATTAACAAACAAGATTGATACGTTCACAAGGTGCCCCAACTTCAACCATCGTTGGCTGAGGATCACTTTGCTCATCTAAATATGTCAGGTGACTAACAGCAATTTTGATGCCACGATAAATCAACCTAAGATCTAAAACAGGGTGATCAGTCAAATGCTATCATTAAGAACACTATAGATGAAGAACTATAAATATAAATTCCCAGACTAACAACCTAACGAATTAATCACATCCTTTCCGAAATCCTAAACCTAATAAGGAAACTACTCACACATAGAAAAGGAAACAAAGAATTCAGTAAATGAAAACATCTTTATTTCCAAAATAAAAAGACTAAAAAGAAGCTATAGACTTCTGAGGTCTCTTGCCCACAAGGGGCGAGCCCTCTTTATATAGGAAAAGGGGAGAGCAACAAAAGGAAAGAAGAAAAATGGAAAATCTTGGAGAGGAGGCAAAGAGAATCGGCGGACCGGTCGATCCATGGGCCGGATCGATCGGTCTCTGTCTTCATGGGCTTGGGCCTCGATTCTTCACCGAATCGATCGATCCTAAATGTGGATCGGTCGATCCCGACTCTCGTCCGCTTTGCCTTCGTCAGCGGGTTGACATGTCTTCAGTAAATCGGCCATAACTCTTGATTGCACCGTTGAATTTCCATAAAACCACTTGGAGATGAAAGCTAACATCCATGGCTATCTTGTGTCATAATATCAGAACGATCCAACGGTGGGAAGGTCTTCGTCTGAGGCCATACTTCTGACGAGTTTTCTGGACACTACAAGAAATTTGACTATTGATAGCAGCCGAAAAACGCTATATATCGTATCGATAGCGGTTTGGTAAACGCTCTCTCATCCCCCGCGATTAAAAGTCAGACACTTTAGATAACGTTTTTAGCGTGCTATTGAATGTTGATAAACGATAACGTTTTTAGCGTGCTATTGAATGTTGATAAACAATAACGTTTTTAGCTTGCTATTCAATGTTGATAAACAATAACGTTTTTATATCCGTGATATTTAAGTATACACAATAGCGATTATATTTCGTTAATTCGTTTTATGCTATTTGTTTGGATTCCTGTTCAAATATTTTTGGTAACCAAAATAACATACCAACATAATCCAACATAATCCAACATAAAAACCACACAATTGTTCAAGTTCCAAGCTAAGGCCCTAGTTTGTTTCTAACACAAGTGTGCTGAACTCAAGATACTACAATCTTATCAGTAGGCCATGCCACTGTTGTACCTAAAGCATCAGCAACATATTCCAGTACCACTTCTCGACTTGATCTCCATACTTTGGCTGTTCCAATCCTTATAATTTTAACCCATACCTGTCTAACGAAGCTGGTATGAACCTGACTCGAACATTCTGCAGCTGCAAGTATCTATCTTCAAGGCTGAATAATGTGCCCTGAAGTCAAATTCCAATACGCAGAACAAAGAGATCAACGATCCTAAGGGTTTACAGTGGACTGTTTCTTCCAGATTGGACTGCCTGTTCTAAACAAGATGCAGCCTCTGCGAAAAAAAGATATAAACTCATATCATTGTTCCAACTATTAAGACAACCACAGAGCTAAGGAAAACTCTTATCACTGTTCCAAACCATGCAAGATGAATCATACAAAGAATCAAAATAAACAGAAAAAGGGTTGAAGATTTTGATTTAGATAAAGAGAGAAAAATGGTCTCTTACTTTTTCGTGATGTTGTTTGTCAATTAGACTTCTGAGATTCTTTTTATCTTCAGATCTTAGTTCATGCTTGTACCTGCAACAAAAATAGACGATTTAACACAAAGATAGTGATTTTGCTAGGCAAAAGAAGCTGAATGACCTTTCTTCCTTACAGTTGCCAAGTTTCTCTAGCATCAGCAGTAGGTGCACAATATATCTCAATGCCTGCAAAATCAGAACAGAGAAACACATTAACATGAACAAATCACAAGCAGCAAACTGATACTTCTAGCTAGTCTGTAAACATTGTCCCTCTGTGGAAGCTAAAAAGAGACTAACCTTTGGCATACATTGCGGTTCTTAAAGACGGCATCCTAATTTCCCAACAAATAGCAGCACCGATTTTCCCAATGGGGGTATCGAAAACAGGGATGGTTGATCCATCTCCAAATCCCCAGATGCAACGTTCAAGAGCTGTAGGCATGAGTTTCCGGTGCTTACCCAAGAACTGACCTTGTGAATCAAAGAAAAGAACGGAGCAGTATAGCGTATAGCCTTCCCTCTCTATCACACCCATTACCAAGAATACTTTGTACTTCTTGGCCATTTCCGCCAATCGTTCCACTTCAGGGCCCAAAACAAGATGCACAGATGAATAAACAAAATATGCATTTTACAGTTTACACACACTTGATGATTCAGGAAACACTATTAAGTAGAGACTGACGCTCAATCTCATTCATATGGAAACTTAACTACATCTTTAATCTCATCAACAGTGTTTGATTTATCTTCTAATCACATTAACAAGCACCTGAATCAGTGTTGCGAGGTGGTTTAACCACTAAGGTAAACACTAAAGCTCATGCTTAAATTCGATAGAAGAAGAGTTTTGGAACAATCCCAGTTTCAGATAATTGAAAATTCAGAAGAAGATGGCTATCATTAACCACAGCAGCTAAAATTTCGAACTAGAGGATCCAAAATCGAAAAAATGAGAAAACAAAATCGCAGATGAAGGACTTTACCAGGAACATCAATGGCAGATGCATGGTACTTGCGAAAATCATCTCTTCCTTTAGCCGTACGAGCACCAATCGCCAATTCGAAGCTGGAACCACGTGGATATCCGTCGATAAACGCCTCCGGGAACACCACAAGCTGTCCGCCGCCTCAGCAAGCAATCTCTCTGCCTTATCTGCAAAATTCCAGGGAGAATTGATCACATCGTATCGCATCAATCGTGAACCAAATTCCAGAAAGAAACAGTTCCAAAGACAAAATCGAGAGAAGTAGAGAAGAACCGAGAGTGGCGGGAGTATCGTAGAAGACGGTGGAAGCCTGAACGACGGTAGCTCGTACGATAGGGGAAGAGTCGCCGGAGGACATGTCAAATCTTCGTGAGAAATTGCTTTTGCTAGATACTCTCGATGACAAATATTCTTCACCGAGTTTCAGTTTCGGTTTTCTCCATAGGCACCCGTGTATACAAAACCAGCACACAAGTCAAAAAACAAACAGAGAAAACAAAAAAAGGTAGGAGAAACAGTACGAACCAGATCTGGAGTGGTGATGCGATTCCGGTTAGAATGGTGAGCACATCGAAGGTTGAACGGCCGATGTGACCTCGTAGAGCTCGCCGAAGAGGAGATCGCCGAAGAGTTTTGGTTTTCTCGTCTCCCTCTGTGTTAGGAGATCGGTTTGAACCCTAAATTTCGAGAGTGAGAACGAATAACAGAAAAGGAGAAAAGAAGAGCAAAAGAAAATTTCAAAGAAAGTTAAAAGAAAAATAAATTAGAGAAAACTTAAGTCTTGATAGAATGAGAGGGAGACTGAAAAAATGAGTGGGAAGATGAAAATTGTGTTGCCGCTTATTATTTTGTTCTCAAGTACTTAGCGCAGAAAATTTTTTTAACATGACCAACAAATAGATAGCGTTTATAAATTAACCAAACGCTATCTTTAATATACGGTTCACTCAAAGATAGCATAAACATCAAAAACGCTATCTTTTTATGCTATCAATAGTCAAATTTCTTGTAGTGGGACTTTGCATCTTCATATGTATATTTGCATCCAAAATGATCCAAAACTCTTTATTTTCCAGTGTTTGCTTCTCGGACCTCTATTACACTAAGTAAAGCAAATAGTCCTATAGCCTATCTAATATAAGTTAGTTGACTCAAATAACAATCCTAAAATGAAGACTAAAAACGATAAATATGAGACTCATCAATTCCCCCAGACTTGAATCCTTGCTTGTGCTCAAGCAAGAACAATCCGAAATACAAGAGATAGGGACTTTTGGTGAGTTGTTCGGCTAATGGCATTCCAATCTTCAGCTCTTCAAAAGGATAGTCATGACGGATAGTAGAAGATGTTAGTATGAACACACGATTCACAAAAGAAGTTCCAAGTTCCAAACCATTTTGACTCAATAAAACGACTCAAATAAAAACAAAAATAACATAAATAAAAGTGTTAGTACGAATGGTTACATTCCTCCCCCAGACTTACTTCACACCGTTCCGGTGTGTAAGAAAAATCCAAGACAAAAATGCAACACATATAAGTTGAACCTGAAAAATTCGCATATTCTGCGTGTGGAGCTGGTTCGCAATGGGTTGCCTCCCATTCAGCGCTTGTTTTAAAGTCGTAAGCTTGACCGTATGAAGTTGTCTAGGCAGGTGGAGGATCAGCCAAGGGAAGTGACCGAGGCTTTTCTATTATCTCGTCGGCAAGATATCGCTTAAGGCGTTGCCCATTGACAACCAACTCAACACCATCTTCTCCCACAAGGACTACAGCACCGTAGGGATGAACACCGGTGACTAGAAATGGTCCCGACCAGCGAGATCGGAGCTTCCCAGGAAAAAGTCGCAAGCGAGAATTGTAGAGCAAGACCCTATCATTGACTTCAAAGTGCTTGGAAACAATCTTCTTGTCATGCCAAGCCTTAGTGCGCTCCTTGTAGATCCTATTATTCTCATAGGCATTCATGCGGATCTCGTCGAGCTCATTAAGCTGGATCATGCGTCTCTCTGCGGCAGTCTTTGTGTTGAAGTTCATTTGCTTCGTGGCCCAAAATGAGTTGTACTCAAATTTAACTGGCAGGTGACATGCCTTCCCGTAAAGCATTGTAAACAGTGTGGTACCGATTGGTGTTTTGTAGGCCGTCCGGTAAGCCCATAATGCGTCGTCGAGCTTCAGCGACCAATCTCTACGCGTAATATTCACTGTACGTTCCAAAATAGCCTTGATTTTCCGATTAGAAACCTCAACTTGTCCACTGGTCTGAGGGTGATAGGGTGTAGCGACCTTGTGGGTAACACCATGCTTCCGAAGTAGACCAGCAAATATCCGATTTATGAAATGCGACCCGCCATCGCTTATAACGATTCGAGGGATGCCAAAACGTGGGAAGATCACGTGCTTGAAGAGTTTGAGGACCACCTTATGGTGAAAAAAACACAAACAGGAAATCAGAGCAACTTTAACTGGATGAAGGCGATTTGGACATCAAGTGCTCCACGAAATTAAAGTATCTTCTCTGGAAAGCTATGAAAGACATATTACCTGTGGGAGAAAATCTCAAATCAAGGGGAGTAGACGTTCCAGCCCTATCTCCACACTGCTCCCAACCGGAAACCGGTCTTCATCTGTTATTCCACTGCAATTTGGCTAGAGAGGTATGGAGCATATCACCACTCAAAGTCACCATTGACCCAACCCTCATTACCAGTATCCGTATCGGTATCAAAGCCTCCAAATCGCTAGTAACTCCCCCACCCACTAGAATCAAGAATGAACCTCTCCTCCCTTGGATACTCTGGGCTATTTGGACAAACTGGAATAAACGAATCTTTGATCAAAAATAGATCGCAGCACCATATATACTCTCCCAAGCGATCTCTCAAGCTCGGGAATGGATCGCAGCTCAAATCACCAATTCGTCTCCCCCACGGCACCCGATCTTACAACCAATTACCTCCGCTTGAGACACAGACCGATACAAACATTGCCTCACGAGACTTCAACCGTCGGGCATATGAGATTGCAAAATCATCTTTATTATTTGTATTAATTGACTCACCTACTGAACCGATTTTACCGGTTTAGATTTAATGGGAAATCAGTTTTTCGACAAAAAATGACACAGCAAACTAGGCAAAACAAACTACAAAGAAGAATTACAAACCAAACTAACATTTAGTTTGGTTATTAACATAAAAAAAACAAAAAAAATTTGGTTTGGTTAAAAATATTATAGTTTCTCAAACAGAAAGTAAATAAATTGAATTGAATACAAACCGAAACATAATTAATGTTTAATTTTAATTAATCAAAACCCTAAAAAAAGTTGTATAAAACTATTACATGAAAAATTTGTTTTTTATTAATATTATTTTTATTCGAAAACCTAGATTAACCTTAAATATACATGTCTAGATACAACAATAAGATCACAATATAGATTACTTACTTCTACATAAAGCTTCATCTCCCGTATGTTCTCGACGATAAAGTCAAGAGTTGAAGCTAAAGTCTATCTGCAGGTCCATGCAGATTAACATATTCAAAAAAAAAAAGCAAATTATATTAGTAACATCATTCCTTACTAATTTTTTCTTATATCGTATATATAGAAATAAAATATTTTAATCAGTAAAGGTAAAGACATGTGTTTATTACAATTAGATGAAATATATATATATAACTATGGAGTTCTCTCTCCATCTAGGGTGTCCACATCAGCGACACATCAGCATACACGTCATCATAAATTTTTAATAGATATAAAATGTTACTAAAAAAAATCGAACCTTTTACCTTATTCATTTAATGAGTGCATTCCAAATCAAATTGCCATTTAAATCATTTTGATTGATATAAAAATTAAAACTATATATATATATATATTACTTTAAACAAATGTGACATAATTTATTTATTAAAACAAGAAACATTTTAAAAAATTAATTCATATACTTTTATATCATCATCTTTTAATAAAAGAAAATATATGTTCACAAACAATAGCATAGTTAAATATAAATAAAAAGTAATATAATACAACACAAAAAAAAATATTATGAAAAATAGGATAAATATACAAGTAGATAGTTCTATTTTAGTCAAAATAAGAAATAATTTACGTTTTAAAAAAATGAATACTTAAAAAATTTTAAAATAGTGTTAAAGTAGAAATTTCTGTTACCGATAAAAATATTAAAAATATGAAAAGAGATTGGTTAAAGAGATAAGACACTACGAGAAAACAGGCCAAATGCGACTGCCTAGTTAGTCGCTAATTAGTCGCTAAATGGGACGATGCGACTAAATGGCGACTAACTACTGTAGTCATTTATAAATAGTCGCTAAATACTGTAGTCGCTAAATAGCGACTATGTGACGACTGATTGTTGTTGTCGTTTAGTGTAGTCGTTAATTAGCCGTAGAATTATGCGACTAAGTAACGACTATCTTACGACTAAGTTAGGTACACATAGTCTTGTAACATGTAGTCGCTAATTAGTCGATAAATTGTTTACGACTGTTTTGCGACTACTAGTTAAGTAGATAGTGACTATTTGGTGACTGATTTACGACGATTTGGTAACTATATAACGACTAAATAGCGAGTATACAGTGAGCAAAAAACAGAAATGGTTTTGGATTAGTGACTATTTGGCGACTGATTTATGACAATTTGGTGACTAATTAAACAACTAAATAGCGACTACACATAGAGCTTAAAACAGAAATAGTTTTGGATATTATTGGTATTTCAATTTGAAAACATGTTTTAAATTTTTTTCCTTCAGAAATTTAGAAAACCAAAATATTAAAAATACATAATATCCAACATTCAAAAGCACTACAAATTACATAATATCCAATATTCAAAAGCATTCAAATAGTTCAACAAGTTAAGCAGCACACAAACTGAAAATTGACAAGTTCATGAAAGTTTAGAGAATATGTAATCTAAGGTAATTGAGTTACTGATGGATCTGTTGCAGGATGAGTGGTGTTGAGAGGTACCGTGTGTGTTGTTGCATTAGCTAACTGAGTCGCCATTAAGTCGAGATAGCGCGGATCAGTTTGGCGTAGATACTTTTCGACCAAGGATAACTCGGCGATCCTATCCTTTTGCTCAGCAACAAGTCGGGCATTCCGGTCTTCTCAGGCAGAAATCTCCGCATTAAGAGCACCCCGAGAATGTGATTACGCATTAATTTTTCTGTAAGATTGCGTATCAATTTTTCTCGGGCCTAGATTCCGCATCAATTTTTCTGTCTCGTCATGTAAATTGGTAGTATTGTTTCCTTCGGGTAAATTCTCATTGAACATTTCGCAAACCGAATCTACTAACTTTTCACTCATATTATAATCTGAATTATTTTGCATGAATCTAGCAGATAAGGATAATTATGAGTGACCTTCACGATAACCATCATATAATGGATTTTTTGCATCTTCTAATAAGTTGTAGAATTTCTGAGAATGATTTAAGACCGGTTTTCTTACATGTTGATAACTACCATCCTGATAGCTATCATTATAACAAAATTCATCATTCACCATATCCACATATCTATCTTCTACATTACCCACTTGATCATATTGATTTCCAGTATTTAACGTCGGATGATCAACATAAGTACTTGTTCCTAAACCCAAATTAATTTATTCTCCATGCTTATACCAAACATAATAATCTGGCATAAGCCCATAGCTAAAAAGATGATTGCAAATTCTAATCCCCATTCCACGCTTATGTTTTTTGCACTTACTACAAGGGTAGTAACACGTACCACCATTTTCTTGTGCAAAAGGTTGGCTACTTGCAAATTCCAAGAACTTATCTACCCCCAATCTGAATTCTTCCGAAAATTTTTCCGTCGCTTCATCGATCCTATTATACATCCACTCCCGGAAATTTCCTGACATATTCTCAACCTCTCAAACTTTTTTTAGCCAAACCCTCACAAACTCTCTCAACCTCGTTTCTTTTCTTTGTTTTTGTTTGTGCTTGTGTTTGGTGTGAGAAAAACCGATGGCTGAGTGGTTTTTTATATAGAGAAATTGGCGACTACATAGTGCCTATTTGGAGACTACATAGCAATTACGACTAGTAGTCGCCAAATACCGATACACCTACCCCAAAATGAAAAACGTGTTTTATAAATCAGTATGTTACGACTGATTCGCGACTATGTGACGACTGATTGTTGTTGTCGTTTAGTGTAGTCGTTAATTAGTCGCGGAATTATGCGACTAAGTAACGACTATCTTACGGCTAAGTTAGGTACACATATGCTTGTAACATGTAGTCGCTAATTAGTCGCTAAATGTTTTATGACTGTTTTGCGACTACTAGTTAAGTAGATAGTGACTATGTGGCGACTGATTTACGACGATTTGGAGACTATATAACGATTAAATAACGACCATACAGTGAGCAAAAAACAGAAATGGTTTTGGATTAGTGACTATTTGGCGAGTAATTTATGACAATTTGGTGACTAATTAAACGACTAAATAGCGACTACACAGAGAGCTTAAAACAGAAATGGTTTTGGATATTATTGGTATTTCAATTTGAAAACCTGTTTTGAATTTTTTTTCGTCAGAAATTCAGGAAACCAAAATATTTAAAATATTTAAAATACATAATATCCAACATTCAAAAGCACTACCAATTGCATAATATCCAATATTCAAAAGCATTCAAATAGTTCAACAAGTTAAGCAGCACACAAACTGAAAATTGACAAGTTCATGACAGTTTAGAGAATAAGTAATCTAAGGTAATTGAGTTACTGATGGATCTGTTGCATGATGAGTGTGTTGAGAGGAACCGTGTGTGTTGTTGCATTAGCTAACTGAGTCGCCATAAAGTCGAGATAGCGCGGATCAGTTTGGCGTAGATACTTTTCGACCAAGGATAACTCGGCGATCCTATCCTTTTACTCAGCAACAAGTCGGGCATTCCGGTCTTCTCAGGCAGAAATCTCAGCATTAAAAGCACCCCGAGAATGTGATTACGCATCAATTTTTCTGTAAGATTGCGTATCAATTTTTCTCGGGCCTAGATTCCGCATCAATTTTTCTGTCTCGTAATGTGAATTGGTAGTATTGTTTCCTTCGGGTAAATTCTCATTGAACATTTCGCAAACCGAATCTACTAACTTTTCACTCATATTATAATCTGAATTATTTTGCATGAATCTAGCAGATAAGGATAATTGTGAGTGACCTTCACGATAATCATCATATAATAGATTTTTTGCACATTCTAATAAGTTGTAGAATTTCTGAGAATGGTTTAAAACTGGTTTTCTTACATTTTGATAACTACCATTGATCGTAGGTTAAATAATAAACCTAAATATGCAAACTACCGGATCAAATACGGTAATCAGTTGTAGCACTTTAGGGTCGAATCCACAGGGACCGATAAGTTACACTACGAATTATCGAGATTAAAGTTAAGCTAAGACAGAAATCAATATTGGTTTTTCTAACAACGTAACGAGAAATCAAATAAGCAAATAAATAATAAAAGAATATTAGGCTAGGGAAACCATCTGGGATGTGACAAAAGAATTAAATAAATTAAATTGAAAATAATAAGATATGTTCATGAACTCAATTCACGATAATAAAGGCAAGTCGCGTGTCACTACAATGCCTAACTTAGCAATACTAAATTAGAAAACGGCTTTCGCGTGATCCTAACAAAGTAAGACTAGCATTAATAACAAGATTGATAAGTTCACAAGGTTCCATGGCTACAACCAGTGAACCCCATGGATCACCTTGTTCGACTATGCTGATTCCAATGACTAAACAACACTTTTGATGCCACGATTAATCACCTATGATCTAGAACAAGTTAGCTACTCAAGCCCTAGCATTAAGAACAACATGAAGAAGAACTATAAAATAAATTCTCAAACTAACAACCTAACAATCGGTCACATCCTTTCTGAAACCCTAAACCTAATATGCTAACTACTTAAGCATAGAAGCAAGAACAAGATGAATACAAAAGAAAACATCTTTATTAAAGATTCTAAACCTAAAAAGAAAGCTATACAATAAATATAAAAGGAAACTAAAATATTTACAAAACTAGGGGAGAGCTATAGCTCTCAAAAGAGAGGGCCACTGCTCTGAAAAGGTGTGTAAAATACAATAGGCGAGCCTCCTTTATATAGGAAAAGGGGAGAGCAACAAAAGGAAAAAAAAGAAATGGAAAGTCTTGGAGAGGAGGCAAAAGAGGCGGTGGATCGATCGATCCCAAGTGTGGACCGGTCGATCCCCATCTTCATGGGCTTGGGCTTCGTCAGCATGTTGACAGGTCTTCAGTAACTCGGCCATAACTTTTGATTGTACCGTTGGATTTCCTTCAAACCACTTGGAGATGAAAGCTAACTCCATTAGCTATCTTGTGTCAAAATATCATAACGATCCAACGGGTCTGCTGGACTCTGCATCTTTAAATGTATATTTGCATCCAAATTGATCCAACACTCTTCATTTTCCAATATTTGCTTCTCAGACCTGAAATACACTAAGTAAAGCATATAGTCCTATATAAGTTAGTTGACTCAATATACAAACCTAAATCCTATATAGAAAACGGTAATTTTGGAACTCATCAATTCCCCCAGAATTGAATCTTTGCTTGTCCTCAAGCAAGAACAATCAGAAACAAAAATCTTAAAGGGAAAGGTTTTGAAAAACAGGAACTTACAACTTCTCGAGAATCTCCGTACATCTTCCGCGAATCCTTCATTCAAGAGATTGAGCTTACAACATGTACTAACCATTGGCTTAGCAACTCTCCGTACTAGTGTCCCGAGATCTCAAGGAAGCTCCAAAAATCTCCATTGTTGACTCCCTACATTCATTCTTTACAAGCATGCGGTCTCAAAGAGGGAGTATCGATCAAAGATCGCGTAGAAGCTTACCTTCTTCTAGCTTCCAAGACATTCTTCTTATGCTTCCTTTCCTCCTCTTCCCTTTTACTCTTTTGAGATCGATTTCTCCCTACTTTTCTAGGGTATAACTTTATTTTTTCTATCGATCTCCTTTTCTCTTTTTCTCTTTAGCTCGGGGTTAGTTTTCATGAGTCCGAAGTATGCAAGGGGGTAACCACACATCCCTCGGCCCACTTCTTTGTTTACCACATCCCTTTTCTTTTCTCTTCTTTTTCTTTTTTAGAGAGGGGGGAACCATACTTTTTCCAAGTTATGCGCGTCTTGGACAGCTTGAATTAGAGGTCGCGTTCGATGTATACCAAGCCCCAAGTTGAGAAGATTAAGTTCAAATTAACGTCTTGTCATGGGTGTAGTCAACGCCGGGTCAATCAGATTTCCAAGAGATAGGGACTTCTGGTGAGTTGTTCGGCTAATGGCGTTCCAATCTTCAGCTCTTAAAAAAAAATAGTCATGACAGATAGCAGAAGATGTTAGTACGAACACACGATTCACAAAAGAAGTTCCAAGTTCCAACCATTTTGACTCAATAAAACGACTCACATTAAAATAAAAATATTAGTGCAAATGGTCACATTCCTCCCCCAGACTTACTTCACACCGTCCCGGTGTGTAAGATAAAACCAAATGAAGAATTGATACCGACAACAAAAGATAGTTATAATATACATATAAGAAAATCAAAAGCTAAAAGAAAAAGATAGAAAAATCAGTGATCAAACGTTTGTGTGTATGGACAATGTGACATGAGTCCCAATACTGCTAGGAACAGGGGATCGATCAGTCTTCCCGAGGGACCGGTCGTTCTGGATCTTCTATGGTCTCGGACTTTGTCAATCTCCAAGGGATCGATCGATCTGACGTCAGGATCGATCGGTCTCCAGTGTCTGGAACAAAAAGTTTCGCATCTTCTGCGTTTAGTACCTATTCCTGAAAACACTTAACACCGGACGTGATTTCACCGTAATAAAAATCCTAAAAATAAAAAAAAATAAAGAAAAATAATAAAGGAAGGGAATTATGTACAAACTCTATGGGTTGCCTCCCATAAGCGCTTTTTTAAAATCGTTAGCTTGACTCTGGTTTCAGGCAGCAAGTGTGGCAGAATGAAAATCCGCTTCGAAGCAAGTTCTCGCCTGGTGCGAATGTGGAAGTCCGCCGAAAGTTAGACTCCGAGCTCGTGTGGCTAGGTGTGGAAAGCCTAAGTATGAGAGCGAGGAGAAGGGTTTGGAGAGAATTCCTCATCATCCTCAGCTCGCACAGTAGACACTTCAGCTGATGCATCGTACTCCGGGTCTGTCTCGTGTACTGGTGTCGGTGGTGGAGTGGGCTCGCGTGGGGGTGGAGGTGGTGGTGGTGGTGCAACGCAGCAGAGCCATGACGCTATCTGAGTTAGCAGGGAGTTCTTCTGCTTGGTCGTATTATAGACCCAATGCTCAAACTCCGTATGTGGCTCCTCGGGTGGCTCCATGGCGACGTACTCGCTCATATCGAAGTGAAATGGAAGCAACTGAGAGGAGGAGTAGTGCTGAAATGGTGGTGGCTGAGAAGCAGGAGGCTGAGAAGGGCCAGCCTCATCAAGATGTCCGGTGCGTGCTACTCTCCGGATGCCACTAGTCGTCGGTGTAATTGGTCTCTCGCAAAGCGCCCCAGCAGGCGGATCAAAAGCAATGTTCTCGTGGGTCGCGAGAGAAGTCAAATTAGTACGAGGGAGTCGGATGTACCGGTATAGCCCATCATGACCCTAGAAACGGTAGACCAGTGAATGGTGGATAAGGATCTCGCTAGCGTACAAGTGCTCCCGATCTATGAATCGCGCCTTATGCTCTAGTGGGGGATGCGCGATGGTGAAGTGACAATGGGTGATGAAGGGAGTCACCAGGCTACCAATTAGGATTACCTTCTTCGAGACCGAAGCACGTTGTTGTGCACCAAAATGAACTCCTGAACATCATTGAGAATGTCCATCGCGACGAAGATATCGGTTTGTACAAACCGAGTAGGCTCGAACTTGTAGGCTTGTAGCGCAACGGTGTCATCTCGATCCTTGCGTGTCCACTCTCGCTCTCCGGTAGCTGGTTCCTGTCTGCTGCGTCGTCTAGGAGCCATTGTCCTGGGTTGGGATTGACCGATCGCTGGTGTAGATCGGTCGATCGTGTCAGCTGGATCTTTTCGGATCGCTTGTCTCTCTTCATGACCTTCTCGGATCGCTTCTTAGAAGAATGAGTGTCTCCATTCAGGACTTCGTTGACATCATTCTCATCACCAAGGTCTCCTACTGGCATGACATGATGCGCTCGATCATACTCCGAACAATGATTTCTATTGCTAGCCGCCAAATTGTTGATCAAAGTATTAGCTTCTGTTGCCGTGTTAGTCGAGAAATCACCTCAATATGATCCAATGGACTCTTCGAAGGCAATCCAGAAAACAAGTTCTCTGCCACCAAGTGAATGATTTGGGGTTCGATCTTGTAATCATTCCCCTCGTCTAGTAAGTGAATTGCAGCGCAATTGGAGTAGAACTTGTCTACAGTGTCGTGTCTGCCAAGAGTGGGGCGACGAGCAGGTGGTGCCTGATGCAGATCGATCGGTCTGTTAGGGGGACCGATCGGTCCAGCAGGTAGAGGCTGTCCGTGGTCATCATAACGTGCAGGGGCTGGTGGAGGGAACAACTGGTCACGAGCTTCTTCTCATTGTCTATGGTGAGACAAGAGCCACGTTGTATAGCTTCATTGGAAGGGGTTGCATTGTGGAAGATATTCTCATCGATGTTAGAAAAACAAAACCCTAATTAGTAAAAATAAAAATAAAAAAAAATCTTAGACTAAACCCTAATCTTAAACTCGTAGGCAAGCGTTATTGGTCCCCGGCAACGGCGCCAATTTGATCGTAGGTCAAATAATAAACCTAAATATGCAAACTATCGGATCAAATACGGTAATCAGTTGTAGCACTTTAGGGTCGAATCCACAGGGACCGATAAGTTACACTACGAATTATCGAGATTAAAGTTAAGCTAAAACATAAATCAATATTGGTTTTTCTAACAACCTAACAAGAAATCAAATAAGCAAATAAATAATAAAATAATATTAGGCATAGGGAAACAATCCGGGATGTGACAAAAGAATTAAATCAATTAAATTGGAAATAATAAGATATGTTCATGAACTCAATTCACGATAATAAAGGCAAGTCGCGTGTCACTACAATGCCTAACTTAGCAATACTAAATTAGAAAACGGCTTTCGCGTGATCCTAACAAAGTAAGACTATCATTAATAACAAGATTGAAAAGTTCACAAGGTGCCATGGCTACAACCAGTGAACCCCATGGATCACCTTGTTCGACTATGCTGATTCCAATGACTAAACAACACTTTTGATGCCACGATTAATCACCTATGAACTAGAAAAAGTTAGCTACTCAAGCCCTAGCATTAAGAACAACATGAAGAAGAACTATAAAATAAATTCCCAAACTAACAACCTAACAATCGGTCACATCCTTTCTGAAACCCTAAACCTAATAAGCTAACTACTTAAGCATAGAAGCAAGAACAAGATGAACACAAAAGGAAACATCTTTATTAAAGATTCTAAACCTAAAAAGAAAGCTATAAAATAAATATAAAAGGAAACTAAAATATTTACAAAACTAGGGGAGAGCTACAGCTCTCAAAAGAGAGGGCCACTGCTCTGAAAAGGTGTGTAAAATACAATGGGCGAGCCTCCTTTATATAGGAAAATGGGAGAGCAACAAAAGGAAACAAAAGAAATGGAAAGTCTTGGAGAGGAGGCAAAAGAGGCGGTGGATCGATCGATCCCAAGTGTGGACCGGTCGATCCCCATCTTCATGGGCTTGGGCTTCGTCATCAGGTTGACAGGTCTTCAGTAAATCGGCCATAACTTTTGATTGCACCTTTGAATTTCCATCAAACCCTTAGCTATCTTGTGTCAAAATATCATAACGATCCAACGGTGGGAATGTCTTCGTATGAGGCCATACTTCTGACAGGTCTGCTGGACTCTGCATCTTTAAATGTATATTTGCATCCAAATTGATCCAAAACTCTTTCTTTTCCAATATTTGCTTCTCAGACCTGAAATACACCAAGTAAAGCTTATAGTCCTATATTCTATCTAATATAAGTTAGTTGACTCAATATACAAACCTAAATCCTATATAGAAAACGGTAATTTTGGGACTCATCAACCATCCTAATAGCTATCATTATAACAAAATTCATCATTCACCATATCCACATATCTATCTTCTACATTACCCACTTGATCATATTGATTTCCAGTATTCAACGTCGGATGATCAACATAAGTACTTGTTCCTAAACCCATATTAATTTATTCTCCATGCTTATACCAAACATAATAATCTGGCATAAACCCATAGCTAAAAAGATGATTGCAAATTCTAATCCCCATTTCACGCTTATGATTTTTGCACTTACTACAAGGGCAGTAAAACTTACAACCATTTTCTTGTGCAAAAGGTTGGCTACTTGCAAATTCCAAGAACTGATCTACCCCCAATCTGAATTCTTCCAAAAATTTTCCTGTCGCTTCATCGATCCTATTATACATCCACTCCTGGAAATTTCCTGACATATTCTCAACCTCTCAAATTTTTTTTAGCCAAACCCTCTCAAACTCTCTCAACCTCGTTTCTTTTTTTTTGTTTTCGTTTGTGCTTGTGTTTGGTGTGAGAAAAACCGATGGTTGAGTGGTTATTAATATAGAGAATTGGCAACTACATAGTGACTATTTGGCGACTCCATAGCGACTACGACTAGTAGTCGCCAAATACCGATACACCTACCCCAAAACGAAAAAACGTGTTTTTTAAATGAGTATATTACGACTGATTCGCGACTATGTGATGACTGATTGTTGTTGTCGTTTAGTGTAGTCGTTAATTAGTCACAGAATTATGCGACTAAGTAACGACTATCTTACGGCAAAGTTAGGTACACATATGCCTGTAACATGTAGTCGCTAATTAGTCGCTAAATTTTTTATGACTGTTTTGCGACAACTAGTTAAGTAGATAGTGACTATGTGGCGACTGATTTACAACGATTTGGTGACTATATAACGATTAAATAGCGACCATACAGTGAGCAAAAAACAGAAATGGTTTTGGATTAGTGACTATTTGGTGACTAATTTATGACAATATGGTGACTAATTAAACGACTAAATAGCGACTACATAGAGCTTAAAACAGAAATGGTTTTGGATATTATTGGTATTTCAATTTGAAAACCTGTTTTGATTTTTTTTTCTTCAGAAATTCAGGAAACCAAAATATTTATAATACATAATATCCAACATTCAAATGCACTACCAGTTACATAATATCCAACATTCAAAAGCATTCAAATAGTTCAACAAGTTAAGCAGCACAGAAACTGAAAATTGACAAGTTCATGACAGTCTAGAGAATAAGTAACCTAAGGTAATTGAGTTACTGATGGATCTGTGGCAGGATGAGTGGTGTTGAGAGGAACTGTGTGTGTTGTTGCATTAGCTAATTGAGTCACCATAAAGTCGAGATAGCGCGGATCAGTTTGGCATAGATACTTTTCGACCAAGGATAACTCGGTGATCCTATCCTTTTCCTCAACAACAAGTCGGGCATTTCGTTCTTCTCGGATAGCAATCTCAGCATTAAGAGCAGCCCGAGAATGTGATTGCGCATCAATTTTTATGTAAGATTGCGTATCAATTTTTCTCGGGCCTAGATTGCGCATCAATTTTTCTGTCTCGTAATGTGAATCGGTAGCCTTGTTTCCTTCTGGTAAATACTCATTGAACATTTCTCAAACCGAATCTACTAACTTTTCACTCATATTATAATCTGATTTATTTTGCATGAATCTAGCAGCTAAGGATAATTGTGAGTGACCTTCACGACAACCATCCTATAATGGATTTTTTTCACCTTCTAATATGTTGTAGAATTTCTGAGAATGGTTTAAGTCCGGTTTTTCTACATTTTGATAACTACCATCCTGATAGCTATCATTATAACAAAATTCATCATTCACCATATACACATATCTATCTTCTATATTATACACCTGATCATATTGATTTCTAGTATTTAACGTCGGATCAACATAAGTACCTTTTCCTAAACCCATATTAATTTATTCTCCATGCTTATACCAAACATAATAATCTGGCATAAAATCATAGCTAAAAAGAGGATCGCAAATTCTAATCCCCATTCCACGCTTATGAGTTTTGCACTTACTACAAGGACAGTAAAACTTACCACCATTTTCTTGTGCAAAAGGCTAGCTAATTGCAAATTCCAAGAATTGATCCACCCCCAATCTGAATTCTTCCGAAAATTTTCTCGTCGCTTCATCGATCCTATTATACATCCACTCCCCGAAATTTCCAGATATATTCTCAACCTCTCAAACTTTTTTTAGGCAAACCCTCTCAAACTCTCTCAACCTCGTTTATTTTCTTTGTTTTCGTTTGTGCTTGTGGTTAGTGTGAGAAAAACTGATGGCTGAGTGGTTATTTATATAGAGAAATTGGCGACTACATAGTCACGAAATAGTAGTCGCCAAATAACGGTACACCTACCCCAAAACGAAAAACAAAACGTGTTTTTTAAATCAGCATGTTACGACTAATTCGCGACTATGTGATGACTGATTGTTGTTGTCGTTTAGTGTAGTCGTTAATTAGTCGTAGAATTATGCGACTAAGTAACGACTATCTTACGACTAAGTTAGGTACACATATGCTTGTAACATATAGTCGCTAAATGTTTTACGACTACTAGTTAAGTAGGTAGTGACTATTTGGCGACTGATTTACGACGATTTGGTGACTATATAACGACTAAATAGCGACCATACAATGAGCAAAAAACATAAATTGTTTTGGATTAGTGACTATTTGGCGACTGATTTATGACAATTTGGTGACTAATTAAACGACTAAATAACGACTACACATAGAGCTTAAAAAAAAATTGTTTTGGATATTATTGGTATTTCAATTTGAAAACCTTTTTTGAATTTTTTTTTCTTCAGAAATTTAGGAAACCAAAATATTAAAAATACATAATATCCAACATTCAAATGCACTACCAGGTACATAATATCCAACATTCTAAAGCCTTCAAATAGTTCAACAAGTTAAGCAGCACGCAAACTGAAAATTGACAAGTTCATGACAGTCTAGAGAATAAGTAACATAAGGTAATTGAGTTATTGATGGATCTGTTGCATGATGAGTGGTGTTGAGAGGAACCGTGTGTGTTCTTGCATTAGCTAACTGAGTCGCCATAAAATAATGGATTTTTTGCACCTTCTAATATGTCGTAGAATTTCTGAGAATGGTTTAAGACCAGTTCTTCTACATTTTGATAAATACCATCCTGATAGCTATCATTATAACAAAATTCATCATTCACCATATCCACATATCTATCTTCTACATTACCCACTTGATCATATTGATTTCAGTATTTAACGTCGGATGATCAACATAAGTACTTGTTCCTAAACCCATATTAATTTATTCTCCATGCTTATACCAAACATAGTAATCTGGCATAAACCCATAGCTAATAAGATGATTGCAAATTCTAATCCCAATTCCACGCTTATGATTTTTGGACTTACTACAAGGGCAGTAAAACTTACCACCATTTTCTTTTGCAAAAGGTTGGCTACTTGCAAATTCCAAGAACTGATCTACCCACAATCTGAATTCTTTCGAAAATTTTCCCGTCGCTTCATCGATCCTATTATACATTCACTCCCGGAAATTTTCTGACATATTCTCAACCTCTCAAACTTTTTTTAGGCAAACCCTCTCAAACTCTCTCAACCTCGTTTCTTTTCTTTGTTTTCGTTTGTGCTTGTGTTTGGTGTGAGAAAAACCGATGGCTGAGTGGTTATTAATATAGAGAAATTGGCGACTACATAGTGACTATTTGGCGACTACATAGCGACTACGACTAGTAGTCGCCAAATACCGGTACACCTACCCCAAAACGAAAAAAGCGTGTTTTTAAATCAGTATGTTACGACTAATTCGCGACTATGTGACGACTGATTGTTGTAGTCGTTTAGTCTAGTCACTACAGGAAATTTACCTATTGATAGCGCCCGAAAAACGCTACCGTATCATACGATAGCGGTTTGGTAAACGCTATGTCATCCCCCGCGATAAAAAGTCAGACACTTTAGATAACGTTTTTAGCGTGCTATTGAATGTTGATAAACAATAACGTTTTTAGCGTGCTATTGAATGTTGATAAACAATAACATTTTTAGCTTGCTATTGAATGTTGATAAACAATAACGTTTTTATATCCGTGATATTTACATTGTTATATTACTTTTTGTAGCATTCGTTTTATGCTATTTGTTTGGATTCCTGATCAAATATTTTTGGTAACCAAAACGACAAAATGAAGTGAAGAAGAAAACTTTTATAATCCAACAAACCAACAGTAAGGAAGAAAGGTCCATTCAGCCTCTTTTGCCTAGCAAAATCACTATCTTTGTGTTAAATCGTCTATTTTTGTTGCAGGTACAAGCATGAACTAAGATCTGAAGATAAAAAGAATCTCAGAAGTCTAATTGACAAACAACATCACGAAAAAGTAAGAGACCATTTTTCTCTCTTTATCTAAATCAAAATCTTCAACCCTTTTTCTGTTTATTTTGATTCTTTGTATGATTCATCTTGCAGGGTCTGGAACAGTGATAAGAGTTTTCCTTAGCTCTGTGGTTGTCTTAATAGTTGGAACAATGATATCAGTTTATATCTTTTTTTTCGCAGAGGCTGCATCTTGTTTAGAACAGGCAGTCATGTCAGCCAATCCGGAAGAAACAGTCCACTGTAAACCCTTATGACCTAATGCTAACAAGGTATGGGTTAAAATTATAAAGATTGAAACATCCAAAGAATGGTCAGACCAAATGCGGAAGTGGAATGTCTTGCTGATGCTTTAGGTACAACAGTGGCATGGCCTAATGATAAGATTGTAGGGTCTTGAGTTCAGCACACTTGTGTTAGAAACAAACTAGGGCCTTAGTTGGAACTTGAACTATTGTGTGGTGCTTATAAGTTTATTGAACCATGCAACAAAAATATACGATTTAACACAAAGATAGTGATTTTGGTAGGCAAAAGAAGTTGAATGGACCTTTCTTCCTTACAGTTGCCAAGTTTCTCTAGCATCAACAGTAGGTGCACAATATATCTCAATGCCTGCAAAATCAGAACAGAGAAACACATTAACATGAACAAATCACAAGCAGCAAACTGATACTTCTAGCTAGTCTGTAAACATTGTCCCTCTGTGGAAGCTAAAAAGAGACTAACCTTTGGCATACATTGCGGTTCTTAAAGACGGCATCCTATTTTCCCAACAAATAGCAGCACCGATTTTCCCAATGGGGGTATCGAAAACAGGGATGGTTGATCCATCTCCAAATCCCCAGATGCAACATTCAAGAGCTGTAGGCATGAGTTTCCGGTGCTTACCCAAGAACTGACCTTGTGAATCAAAGAAAAGAACGGTGCAGTATAGCGTATAGCCTTCCCTCTCTATCACACCCATTACCAAGAATACTTTGTACTTCTTGGCCATTTCCGCCAATCGTTCCACTTCAGGGCCTAAAACAAAATGCACAGATGAAAAAACAAAATATGCATTTTACAGTTTACACACACTTGATGATTCAGGAAACACTATTAAGTAGAGACTGACGCTCAATCTCATTCATATGGAAACTTAACTACATCTTTAATCTCATCAACAGTGTTTGATTTCTCTTCCAATCACTGATATACAAGAGTCAATAATCACATTAACAAGGTGGTTCAGTGTTGCGAGGTGGTTCAACCACTAAGGTAAACACTAAAGCCCATGCTTAAATTCGATAGAACAAGAGTTCTGGAACAATCTCAGTTTCAGATAATTGAAAATTCAGAAGAAGATGGCTATCATTAACCACAGCAGCTAAAATTTAGAACTAGAGGATCCAAAATCGAAAAAGTGAGAAAACAAAATCGCAGATGAAGGACTTTACCAGGAACATTAATGGCAGATGCATGGTACTTGCGAAAATCATCTCTTCCTTTAGCCGTACGAGCACCAATCGCCAATTCGAAGCTGGAACCACGTGGATATCCGCCGATAAACGCCTCCGGGAACACCACAAGCTGAGACCCATTGTCCGCCGCCTCAGCAAGCAATCTCTCTGCCTTAACTGCAAAATTCCATGGATAATTGATCACATTGCATCAATCGTGAACCAAATTCCAGAAAGAAACAGTTCCAAAGACAAAATCGAGAGAAGGAGAGAAGAACCTAAAGTGGCGGGAGTATCGTAGAAGACGGTGGAAGCCTGAACGACGGTAGCTCGTACGATAGGGGTAGAGTCGCCGGAGGACAGTACGAACCAGATCTGGAGTGGTGATGCGATTTTGGTTAGAATAGTGAGCACATCGAAGGTTGAACGGCCGATGTGACCTCGTAGAGCTCGCCGAAGAGGAGATCGCCGAAGAGTTTTGGTTTTCTCGTCTCCCTCTGTGTTAGGAGATCGGTTTGCAACCCTAAATTTCGAGAGTGAGAAGGAATAACAGAAAAGGAGAAAAGAGGAGCAAAAGAAAATTTCAAAGAAAGTTAAAAGAAAAATAAATTAGAGAAAACTTAAGTCTTGATAGAATGAGAGGGAGACTGAAAAAATGAGTGGGAAGATGAAAATTGTGTTGCCGCTTATTATTTTGTTCCCAAGTATTTAGCGCAAAAAAAGTTTTTAACATGACCAACAAATAGATAGCGTTTAAACGCTATCTTTAATTTACGGTTCACTCAAAGATAGCATACACATCAAAAACGCTATCCTTTTATGCTATCAATAGTCAAATTTCTTGTAGTGAGTCGTTAATTAGTCGTTAACTACTCAAGCATAGAAACAAGAACAAAGATGAACATAGAACAAAACATCTTTATTAAAGAATCGAAACCTAAGAAGAAAACTACAAAAAATTTATTGAGATGTGAGATCTCTTTGCTTACAAAGACTAAGAAAAGCTGCAGAATTATAAGTGCTTAGGATTACAAGGTCGAGTTCCCCTTTTATAGAAGAAGGGAGTACCGGAAAAGGAAACAAGAGAAATGGAAAATATTGGAGAGTCGGCAAAAGGGGACCGATCGATCCATGGGCCGGACCGATCGGTCCTCGCATCTTTTTGATCTTGGGCTGCAGTCTTCATTGGACTGATCGATCCGTTGGCTGGACCGATCGGTCCTGGCTTCATTTCTTCATACTTGGCCCATTTTCATGTCAGGATGATCCAAAATCTCTTATTTTGCATTAAACGCTCTTCTGACCTGTAAAACTACTAAATGTAGCAGAAAGTCCTAAATTCTATCTAATATAAGTTAGTTGACTCAAAATACAATCCTAAAACAAATACTAAAAACGATAAAAATAAGACACATCATTTGGCTAAGGGGAAGGTCTGCAACGGATGCAATACTTCTGACGGTCCAAAGCTGTCAGAAAAGTCCATTTTGCTCTTTTTAAGCCCATTGATAACATGGGATTTTCGCCCATATTAGCTATGTTTTTAAAGAGGTTTTAACAAGGTTTTGATACATTTCTGATGTATTCAAGCTAATAACTTAGTATTTGTAAGAACAAAGAGTTTTTACAGGTTTTAAAGGAAAACAACCAAAAAGGGAAGAAAAGGACTTGGAAGACAGATTCGGACCATCAGAAGTTTGGCATCCATTGGTCACCTTCCCTTCAACCAAAACTGGAGATCTTGATGTCATTGGAAAGCTTAAAGAGTCAAGATGCACCTCGAAGTGGAATCAAACCATTTGGAGTTTCCAGCCAGAAGTTATACCCGTTTGAAGACCGACCTGTCCAGGCGCCAGCCAACCCACGGAAGTGCAGCCGACCCCTATGGCCACCGCAGACTGGAACCCCGAGTGTGCGGCCAAGACTCGTTCTAAACCACCTCAAAGCCCTAGAAGTGCAACATAAAAGCCCAAGTCGTTTGGCCCAAGAAACGGACTTAAGGAGAAGCGAACCCTAACCATAATTCTCAGCACCGAAACCTATAAATACCCCTCCATGTCTTAGGGTTTCGATATGCTAGATTTGGGAGCCGCCTCCTTCAACTCGTAGCAGCCTTAGAGAGAAAGCTTGAAGACTTTGAGAGCCTCCTCGGACGTCTCTCTGAGCCCCTTTAGTTCGATCTCTTTGTCTCTTTTCAGTTCTTTGTTTTTACTTTGTTAGGAGAAAGATCTAGCTTCTTTACACTTGTTGTGAGAAGTTGAATCCGAACCTTTGTTGAATCCTTTACCTATCTATCGATTTATGCTTTTGAGTTTTCTTCTTATTGATTTGATGATTGGATCTGATATGTGTGAGTAGTTTCTTAGTTGGGTTTAAGGGGTGATTCAAGGGGGATTTCATGGTAGATTAGCTTGAGTGGCGGTTCGTTAGGATAGTTTCTTTTGCTCCTGTTCCTCTTCTAACCTAGACATAAAGCCTACATTACGGAGTAATTAACCTTAACCTTGATCATAGAATAGTTTGCCTGCTAACCGTTGATTGTCAACTATCTGAACCAGGTATAGAAAAGCTTAAAATATCACGCTTGAAGATTTACATTGTCGTGTGCTCGTAGTGAACTTATCGATCCTAATCTTAATGCTTGCTTTCTATTGAGTTTCTAGGCGACTTGCTTTAGTTACCGAATAAGAGAGTAATAGTATCCACCTTACAGACCAGGGGTCTGATATCTACCAGTGATCGTAGTTTATCATAGTTTAGTAGTAACACAACAACCCCTTCTCATACTTTGGTTCTAGCCTGATTCTTTCTCTCACAAGACTCGCTTTGCTTGTCTCTACCCCGTGGATCGATACCCCAAGTACTACAAGCGATTAGTTGTGCATTTGCAACTTTTCAATTGTTTTACCTAAAGTTTAAACTCCTAATCTCTTTTGGGTGAAACGCGAGAAGGCTAGAAATAGCCCCATCACCCATTTGCCCTAAAACTTGTAAAAGTTTCCTGAAACTCAAAATACTTGAAATACTTGTTATGTTTGAAATCCTTATGAAAACACTAATAAAACCATAGTCAAAACGGGTCAAAATACGATGTTATCAGTATCCAATCCACAATTTTCGATACGATTCTTAGGAAGCTTAAGTGATTATTTAGTATCCAAAAGTGACAATCCACAAGTTACTATCCATAAGTGTTTTTTGTTAAGAAGCTTTTTGATCTTGAAAGTATTCTTTCACATTTGCTCAAAAGTTCTACTTGGGTGATGAATACATAATGCACAATCCATGATTAGTAAAAGATTTATCAACAACATCATTAACAACTTTGGGTATGCTTATTAAATGGACAAGAGTAAAGAATCCAACCATATGATCAACAATGATACATTAACAAACTAAACAATAACAACTCCACCATATTTCAGCTTCGTAACAGTGTTTCATGGATAATTTTTTGTGGACACGTTCTTCTTCAGCCTTTTCTCTCATATTACATCCATCTTATTCATCATGGTTCTCACATATTGTGAGCTAGTAAAATCTGCATGCCCACATATTCATGCTAACTCAATACTTTATGTCTAATTTACACTATATAAATCATATCCACATCCACATATTCAGGCCAACTCAACAATTTCTGTCCAATTTAGAGCGTATACATCATATCCATGTCCATATATCCATATCCACTCAACAATTCTTATCAATTTATGTCCATCTAACATAATGTCTAACTCCTACGAAGTGTATTTGTTCAAAAAACTAGCCTAAAAACTATCCATCCACACAATACATGTTACCCAAATGGAACCATATTAGAAAAATAATGTTAGTATATCCATTAAAAACACACATCATTGAACATCTGGACGCAACCACATAGATACTGTCGCGATGGATTCAAAATGTTTTTATGTGGTTTTTATTATCTTAACACAAAATCCCCAGGAACATGTCCACATAGAGACCATCATGTCTAAATAGTCAGGTTATGAGACTATATATGTAACTTCCTTGTTTCAAGTGCATGCAGAGAGGTTTAAAATAATTGATTTGGTCACCTATGTCACCAAAGTACACTTATCTTTTTTGGTCAAAGGTCTTGAGAGAACTCCAAGGTTAAGTGTGTTTGAACTTGAGTAGTTAAGGATGGGTGACCTTCCGGGAAGTGATTGTCGGAACTGTGCGAGTGAGGACAAAACACGAGAACAGATTGATGGCATGTGAAATGAACACACACTCAGTGGGTTTCACCTAAGAAGACCTTAGGCTTTTAAGCTTCAGCATAACAAATAAAAAGGTCGCAAGTGCACAACCAATCTATTGTAGTACTTAGGGTATCGATCCACCCGAGGAAGTTGTGACGGATTTAAACTGTAAACTAAAGATCTGGCATAGACTAAGTATGAAAGGGGGTTTTGGTTTCCTAAGTGTCACTCCTAGGATTAAACTAATTCTAAACTAAATGAAAACTAACTAAGGACTACTAACTAATGCGACTACTAAAGACTACTAAAATCTACGACTACTAATGAAAGCTAACTAATGATGCTATAACTAAACTAAGAATGCTAAGGAAAGGAATCGCTAATGCTAAAGGGTTTACTATCAATATTAAAAAGTGTTGGGCGGTCAAGGGAACATCTCCAGGGTCTCACGTTCTCAGGGTTTACTAGGTATTAATCTAAAAACTTAGTTTATTTGACTCACTAACTCGAACACTAAAATATGCCATCCACGTTCGCTTACTGGCTCCTAAACATCCATAGACTTAACATTGTCCTAGTCACTCTCTTTTGAAGGCATGGAGTTTGCATTATAATTAAGTTCGATATGTCCTAGACGTCCTCACAATACCTATGTACCTTAGTACATACAAAGATAAGCTCGATCAGTTTCCTCAACTAGATCCAATAGCTCCTAAAGGTTTTTGTCAAATAGTTGCTATCTAAGATATCGCTTGTACTAAGGGTGATCAATCCTATTCTATTCGCGTTGATAATAAGCTGGAAGATAGAATCACAAAACAAACCCTACTGATCTGATAACCTAAACAAACGATGAAACCATGAGATCCCCTTCGAAACACCCCATCAAACCCAATAAACGAACTACTCACACATGTTTAACGAAATCATCAAAACAAGCATAAATAGATCTATACAAGAGAATCGAAATAACAAAGGGGGTTTAGAGAAAACTTCTCCAATGAATACAAAAGCTAACACGTCTCCCCAATAAGCTAACAAAACGAGAAAAGAGAAAAGAAGGATGAAACAAGAGAAGATCTTCAAAGGAGAAGAGAGTGGCGACGCTAGATCTCTTTCGAGATGTCTAGGGTTTGCTCTCCCCTTATTTTTCTTCCTCTCTGGCCTCTCTTGAGAAAGGAGGCGAGGCATGAGTATTTATAGGGTTTTGGTGCATCTCAAATTAGGGTTAGGGCTTCCTCCGACAAAACTCGGCGTTTTGGACAAATGACTTCGGGATAGACTGGCCGCACGGTCGGGCTCCCAGTGTGCGGCGGCTCTGCTAGATGGCCGCATGGTCGGGGCTTGGCTGTGCGTTGGAGAGGGTCTTGGCCGCAGGTGATCTTTATGGTCAAATAATAAACCTAGAATAAACAACTACCAGATCAAAGACGGTGATCAGTTATAGTATTTTAGGGTCGAATCCACATAGACCAAAGTTGCACTATAAGATGATTAGAATAAATATAGCTAGGAGCAATTTAAAAGATTTGTTTTAAGCAAACGATCAATTCCAACAAATAACTCAAATAAGTAAACAAGCATTAGGTCTAGGGTATTCTTCTAGGATGTGAAATAACAAGCAAATCGAAATAAGGGGATATTAAAGAACCGCTCTTGAATTCAATTCAGAAAAGATATAGGCAAGTCGTTGTCGCGTAAATACCTAACTTAGGAATACTAAAATAGATCCTAAACCATTCGGTTCGCCTATTAAAGTAAAACTAGCATTAACAAACAAGATTGATACGTTCACAAGGTGCCCCAACTTCAACCATCGTTGGCTGAGGATCACTTTGCTCATCTAAATATGTCAGGTGACTAACAGCAATTTTGATGCCACGATAAATCAACCTAAGATCTAAAACATGGTGATCAGTCAAATTCTATCATTAAGAACACTATAGATGAAGAACTATAAATATAAATTCCCAGACTAACAACCTAACGAATTAATCACATCCTTTCCGAAATCCTAAACCTAATAAGAAAACAACTCACACATAGAAAAGGAAACAAAGAATTCAGTAAATGAAAACATCTTTATTTCCAAAATAAAAAGACTAAAAAGAAGCTAGAGACTTCTGAGGTCTCTTGCCCACAAGGGGCGAGCCCTCTTTATATAGGAAAAGGGGAGAGCAACAAAAGGAAAGAAGAAAAATGGAAAATCTTGGAGAGGAGGCAAAGAGAATCGGCGGACCGGTCGATCCATGGGCCGGATCGATCGGTCTCTGTCTTCATGGGCTTGGGCCTCGATTCTTCACCGAATCGATCGATCCTAAATGTTGATCGGTCGATCCCGACTCTCGTCCGCGTTGCCTTCGTCAGTGGGTTGACATGTCTTCAGTAAATCGGCCATAACTCTTGATTGCACCGTTGAATTTCCATAAAACCACTTGGAGATGAAAGCTAACATCCATGGCTATCTTGTGTCATAATATCAGAACGATCCAACGGTGGGAAGGTCTTCGTCTGAGGCCATACTTCTGACGGGTTTTCTGGACACTACAGGAAATTTGACTATTGATAGCAGCCGAAAAACGCTATATATCGTATCGATAGCGGTTTGGTAAACACTCTCTCATCCCCCGCGATTAAAAGTCGGACACTTTAGATAACGTTTTTAGCGTGCTATTGAATGTTGATAAACGATAACGTTTTTAGCGTGCTATTGAATATTGATAAACAATAACGTTTTTAGCTTGCTATTGAATGTTGATAAACAATAACGTTTTTATATCCGTGATATTTAAGTATACACAATAGCGATTATATTTCGTTAATTCGTTTTATGCTATTTGTTTGGATTCCTGTTCAAATATTTTTGGTAACCAAAATGACACAAGTGTGCTGAAGAAAACTTTTATAAAAATAACATACCAACATAATCCAACATAATCCAACATAAAAACCACACAATTGTTCAAGTTCCAAGCTAAGGCCCTAGTTTGTTTCTAACACAAGTGTGCTGAACTCAAGACACTACAATCTTATCAGTAGGCCATGCCACTGTTGTACCTAAAGCATCAGCAACATATTCCAGTACCACTTCTCGACTTGATCTCCATACTTTGGCTGTTCCAATCCTTATAATTTTAACCCATACCTGCCTGACGAAGCTGGTATGAACCTGACTCGAACATTCTGCAGCTGCAAGTATCTATCTTCAAGGCTGAATCATGTGCCCTGAAGTCAAATTCCAATACGCAGAACAAAGAGATCAACGATCCTAAGGGTTTACAGTGGACTGTTTCTTCCAGATTGGACTGCCTGTTCTAAACAAGATGCAGCCTCTGCGAAAAAAAGATATAAACTCATATCATTGTTCCAACTATTAAGACAACCACAGAGCTAAGGAAAACTCTTATCACTGTTCCAAACCCTGCAAGATGAATCATACAAAGAATCAAAATAAACAGAAAAAGGGTTGAAGATTTTGATTTAGATAAAGAGAGAAAAATGGTCTCTTACTTTTTCGTGATGTTGTTTGTCAATTAGACTTCTGAGATTCTTTTTATCTTCAGATCTTAGTTCATGCTTGTACCTGCAACAAAAATAGACGATTTAACACAAAGATAGTGATTTTGCTAGGCAAAAGAAGCTGAATGACCTTTCTTCCTTACAGTTGCCAAGTTTCTCTAGCATCAGCAGTAGGTGCACAATATATCTCAATGCATGCAAAATCAGAACAGAGAAACACATTAACATGAACAAATCACAAGCAGCAAACTGATACTTCTAGCTAGTCTGTAAACATTGTCCCTCTGTGGAAGCTAAAAAGAGACTAACCTTTGGCATACATTGCGGTTCTTAAAGACGGCATCCTATTTTCCCAACAAATAGCAGCACCGATTTTCCCAATGGGGGTATCGAAAACAGGGATGGTTGATCCATCTCCAAATCCCAGATGCAACGTTCAAGAGCTGTAGGCATGAGTTTCCGGTGCTTACCCAAGAACTGACCTTGTGAATCAAAGAAAAGAACAGAGCAGTATAGCGTATAGCCTTCCCTCTCTATCACACCCATTACCAAGAATACTTTGTACTTCTTGGCCATTTCCGCCAATCGTTCCACTTCAGGGCCTAAAACAAGATGCACAGATGAATAAACAAAATATGCATTTTACAGTTTACACACACTTGATGATTCAGGAAACACTATTAAGTAGAGACTGACGCTCAATCTCATTCATATGGAAACTTAACTACATCTTTAATCTCATCAACAGTGTTTGATTTATCTTCTAATCACATTAACAAGCACCTGAATCAGTGTTGCGAGGTGGTTTAACCACTAAGGTAAACACTAAAGCTCATGCTTAAATTCGATAGAAGAAGAGTTTTGGAACAATCCCAGTTTCAGATAATTGAAAATTCAGAAGAAGATGGCTATCATTAACCACAGCAGCTAAAATTTCGAACTAGAGGATCCAAAATCGAAAAAATGAGAAAACAAAATCGCAGATGAAGGACTTTACCAAGAACATCAATGGCAGATGCATGGTACTTGCGAAAATCATCTCTTCCTTTAGCCGTACGAGCACCAATCGCCAATTCGAAGCTGGAACCACGTGGATATCCGTCGATAAACGCCTCCGGGAACACCACAAGCTGTCCGCCGCCTCAGCAAGCAATCTCTCTGCCTTATCTGCAAAATTCCAGGGAGAATTGATCACATCGTATCGCATCAATCGTGAACCAAATTCCAGAAAGAAACAGTTCCAAAGACAAAATCGAGAGAAGGAGAGAAAAACCGAGAGTGGCGGGAGTATCGTAGAAGACGGTGGAAGCCTGAACGACGGTAGCTCGTACGATAGGGGAAGAGTCGCCGGAGGACATGTCAAATCTTCGTGAGAAATTGCTTTTGCTAGATACTCTCGATGACAAATATTCTTCACCGAGTTTCAGTTTCGGTTTTCTCCATAGGCACCCGTGTATACAAAACCAGAACACAAGTCAAAAAACAAACAGAGAAAACAAAAAAAGGTAGGAGAAACAGTACGAACCAGATCTGGAGTGGTGATGCGATTCCGGTTAGAATGGTGAGCACATCGAAGGTTGAACGGCCGATGTGACCTCGTAGAGCTCGCCGAAGAGGAGATCGCCGAAGAGTTTTGGTTTTCTCGTCTCCCTCTGTGTTAGGAGATCGGTTTGAACCCTAAATTTCGAGAGTGAGAACGAATAACAGAAAAGGAGAAAAGAAGAGCAAAAGAAAATTTCAAAGAAAGTTAAAAGAAAAATAAATTAGAGAAAACTTAAGTCTTGATAGAATGGGAGGGAGACTGAAAAAATGAGTGGGAAGATGAAAATTGTGTTGCCGCTTATTATTTTGTTCTCAAGTACTTAGCGCAGAAAATTTTTTTAACATGACCAACAAATAGATAGCGTTTATAAATTAACCAAACGCTATCTTTAATATACGGTTCACTCAAAGATAGCATAAACATCAAAAACGCTATCTTTTTATGCTATCAATAGTCAAATTTCTTGTAGTGGGACTTTGCATCTTCATATGTATATTTGCATCCAAAATGATCCAAAACTCTTTATTTTCCAGTGTTTGCTTCTCGGACCTGTATTACACTAAGTAAAGCAAATAGTCCTATAGCCTATCTAATATAAGTTAGTTGACTCAAATAACAATCCTAAAATGAAGACTAAAAACGATAAATATGAGACTCTTCAATTCCCCCAGACTTGAATCCTTGCTTGTGCTCAAGCAAGAACAATCCGAAATACAAGAGATAGGGACTTTTGGTGAGTTGTTCGGCTAATGGCATTCCAATCTTCAGCTCTTCAAAAGGATAGTCATGACGGATAGCAGAAGATGTTAGTATGAACACACGATTCACAAAAGAAGTTCCAAGTTCCAAACCATTTTGACTCAATAAAACGACTCAAATAAAAACAAAAAGAACATAAATAAAAGTGTTAGTACGAATGGTTACATTCCTCCCCCACACTTACTTCACACCGTTCCGGTGTGTAAGAAAAATCCAAGACAAAAATGCAACACATATAAGTTGAACCTGAAAAATTCGCATATTCTGCGTGTGGAGCTGGTTCGCAATGGGTTGCCTCCCATTCAGCGCTTGTTTTAAAGTCGTAAGCTTGACCGTATGAGGTTGTCTAGGCAGGTGGAGGATCAGCCAAGGGAAGTGACTGAGGCTTTTCTATTATCTCGTCGGCAAGATATCGCTTAAGGCGTTGCCCATTGACAACCAACTCAACACCATCTTCTCCCGCAAGGACTACAGCACCGTAGGGACGAACACCAGTGACTAGAAATGGTCCCGACCAGCGAGATCGGAGCTTCCCAGGAAAAAGTCGCAAGCGAGAATTGTAGAGCAAGACCCTATCATTGACTTCAAAGTGCTTGGAAACAATCTTCTTGTCATGCCAAGCCTTAGTGCGCTCCTTGTAGATCCTATTATTCTCATAGGCATTCATGCGGATCTCGTCGAGCTCATTAAGCTGGATCATGCGTCTCTCTGCGGCAGTCTTTGTGTTGAAGTTCATTTGCTTCGTGGCCCAAAATGAGTTGTACTCAAATTTAACTGGCAGGTGACATGCCTTCCCGTAAAGCATTGTAAACAGTGTGGTACCGATTGGTGTTTTGTAGGCCGTCCGGTAAGCCCATAATGCGTCCCATAAAATCGATTCCCCAGCAGTCAAAGACTTTGATCTCTAAAATGTAATTCTGAGGCATCTCGTCGCGCTTGCTTATATTCCCACGACGTTGGCATGTGTCGCACTTAGAAACGTAAGTGTGGGCATCGCGAAACAGGTTAGGCCACCATAATCCGGCTTGTAAAACCTTCGTAGCTATCTTGAACGTAGCGAAATGGCCGGCGTATGCAGACCCATGGCAATGGTAAAGAATACCATTCATTTCAGATTCGGCAACACATCTCCTGTAAAGCCCGTCGGGACAACGCTTGTAGAGATAAGGTTCGTCCCAGAAGAAAGGTCGAACATCGCGCAAAAATTTCTTCTTCGCATATCCCTTGAAGTCAGGAGGTTCATCTCCGGCGTATAAATAGTTGGCGTAATCGGCGTACCAAGGAATATCGTTAACGACCTGAGATATTGCCGTGACATCGGCGGCGGGTTTGTAGCGCTCTTTGAGGAGTGAGATCACGTATACGTTTTCAAACAGGAATCGGTCATCAATAGGAACGTCCGCTGCAACCTTCAGGCGAGATAAGTGGTCGGCAACTCCATTCTCTATCCCCTTTTTGTCGCGGATCTCGAGATCGAATTCTTGTAAGAGGAGAATCCAGCGCAGGAGTCTTGGCTTGGCGTCTTTCTTAGAAAGCAAGTAACGGAGAGCGGCGTGATCAGAATGGACAATGACCTTCGAACCCACTAAGTAAGATCGAAATTTCTCAAAAGCAAACACGATCGCGAGAAGTTCTTTTTCCGTGGTGGTGTAGTTTGTTTGTGTCTCATCTAGCGTCCGACTAGCGTAATAGATGACATGAGGTTTACCATCTTTTCGTTGTCCTAGGACTGCACCAACGGCGAAATCACTTGCATCACACATGACTTCAAAAGGTATAGTCCAATCCGGCGGTTGTACTACGGGAGCGAACAAAAGCGCTTGCTTTAGGGCAATGATAACATCGTATTTTCGCCTATTTTAGCTATGGTTTTCTATAGTGTTTAACAAAGTTTTAATACATTTCTGATGTATTAAGGCCAATAACTTAGTATTTGCAAGAACAAAGAGTTTTTACAGGTTTCAAGGGAAAACGACCAAAAAGGAAAAGAAAAGGACTTAGAGGACAATTTAAGACCGTCAGAAGTTTAGCATCCATTGAAGACCTTCCCGTGAACCAAAATTGGAGATCTTGGTTTTATTGGAAAGCTTAAAGGGTCAATATTTACCTCGAAGTGGAATCAAGTAATTTGGAGCTACCAGCCAGAAGTTAAACCCGATTGAAGACCGACCTGTCCAGGCGCACGGCCAGGCCATGGGCGTGCGGCCAACCCTATGTCCACCGCATGGTGAGAGCCCGTGTGTGCGGCCAGGACTCGTTTCTGAACCGCCTCAAGGCCCAAGAAGTGCAACACAAAAGCCAAAGTCGTTTGGCCCAAGGAACCAACTCGTGGAGGAAGAAACCCTAACCCTAATTCTGAGTACCTAAACCTATATATAGGCCTCTTAAGCCTAGGGTTTGGGGAGAGACGCTTTAGAAGATAAGAGAGAGCCGCCTCCATTAACTTGCAGCAGCCCTAGAGAGAAAGCTTGAAGACTTTGAGAGCATCCTAGGACGTCTCTCTCAGCCCCTGTTGTTAGATCTCTTAGTTTATGTTCTGTTCTTTGCTTTCACTTTGTTAGGAGATAGATCTAAGTTCTTTACGCTTGTCGTTGAGAAACCGGATCTGAACCTTTGTTGAAACCCTTTCCTATCTATCGATTTATGCTTTTTACTTTCTCTTTAATTGCTTTGATGATCTCGTTCGTCATGTGTGAGTAGTTTCTTTGTTGGGAATTAGGGGTTTCACGACAGGGTTTATGGGTCAGTGACTGGGGCGATTAGGATCTGTTTCGTTCATTGCTGTTCTTTGTTCTAGGTTTGATTTTAATGCTTTCATTAGTTTAACCATCGGTGATTGATTTCAGGTAACCTTGGCCATCTTGTCGCTTAGGGTTCCGGATCTAGCTTAGACGAGCTTAGTAGTACAACCCTGGCTAACGCTATTTGTCTCTACTCTATTAACGCACTGAGCCTATCTTTAATGCTTGCCTAACCTCTCGAAAGCTGGTGAACTATTGGTCATTAGGTCGTTAGTGCTCGTGTTCGCGCATCAAAAGTGAAGCGTTCATCTTTCATGTCTCGTAGTTTGGAACCCTAAAGCGTGAATGAACCAACCTAAGACCCTAGAATATCCTGATCCATTTCCCTTAGAGATTCCCTAATTACCTCCCAGCGTTTAGTTTAATTGATAAGAAAACCTTAGTTATTAGCCGTTTCTTAGTTAGTCGTTAGTCTTCAGTAGCCTTTAGCGTAGAATAGTTAGTTATCCTTAGTGGTAGAATAGTTTAGTAGTAGCCATAGTATTAGGAAACCGCAAAAACACCCTCTTAGATTTAGTCTTAGCCATATCCTTTTTCTTGCTGATTCGTTGTGTGATCCGTTAGTCCCTGTGGATCGATACCTCAAGTACTACAAACGATAGGCTGTGCACTTGCAGTCCATTGATTGTTTTTACTGAGGTTTAAAAACCTAAGTTCGCTTGGGTGAAACTTGAGAGGTCCTTTTGGACCGCATCAGGCAAGAAACGCCTTCTGACATTCATCATCAAAGACGAATGGGACGTCTTTGCATAGTAGCTGGGTGAGAGGCCTAGCTATCTTGGAGAAATCCTTGATGAATCGCCGATTGAAACCTGCGTGTCCCAAGAAACCGCGTATCTCCTTCACCGTCTTCGTTGATTTCAAGCTCATCATGACTTCGATCTTTGCCTTGTCAACCTCGATCCCTTTTTCAGATATTCGGTGACCGAGAACGATTCCATCGGTGACCATGAAGTGACACTTCTCCCAATTGAGAACCAAGTGCTTATCCACGCATCGTTGTAAAACTTTGCAAAGATTGAATAAACAAGCAGAGAAGGACGGGCCATAGACGGAGAAATCATCCATGAATACCTCCATGATGTCTTCGATGAGATCGGTAAAAATAGACATCATACACCTCTGAAAGGTAAAAAAATATATATATATATATATCTTTTACTTTTATTTCTTGTTGCTTTGATTTCTTTCGTTTTGGTTTCAGGAACTTCAAGAATGGCAAACTGGGACTTGTATCCGGGACACCATGACGATCTACCGCATCTGGGTGACGATCTCGGAGCCATAAACGACGAGCGAAGCCGGACGATCGGATATCATGACCTTCCGTATCGAGAAGTTGGGAGCCGATCGCCGATACAACCGACTGTGCCACGAGGGCAAAATGTGGAGATAAATCCGCATGCTGTCACTCTGGTTGAGCAACACCAGTACCACGGGGATCGTGAAGAACATCCAATTGACCACATTGATCTTTTCGAAGAGATATGCGGCACCACTAGTTCGGATGAGACCCGCATGGACTACATAAGGTGTACTCTTTTCCCTTTTTCTCTTGTAGGAAAGGCAAAAAAATGGCTGAATAGTTTGCCTCCAGCGTCAATAACCACATGGGAAGAATGCAAGATGGCCTTCCTCAAGCACTTCTACCCCAAGTCTCGTACCAACGAGCTGAGGGTTTTGATACTCGATTTTCGACAAGGAGCCATCGAGGCATTCTATGACGCATGGGAGCGATTCAGAGAATACGAGAGAGACTGCCCTCACCATGGTTTCTCTCAGGAAAACCTAATGAGTATATTCTACCTAGGAGTTGAAGAGAAGTTCCAGATGGCTCCCAAAGAACGGTTGAGACGGCTCGCGTCTTAATCAGTAACCTTGGTGAGAGCGACAACAACAATCAACGTTGCGGTTTAAACTCTCGAATGCCGAAGGAAGATAAACAAAAGGGCTCGGATCCACCTATCAAAAGGACCACATTCGTAGTTGCATCACTCGCTAAGGGAGTGGAGGGCACCCGAAGCAGAAGCGAAATAAGTAGCGAGCCCGATTATTGTACTAACAATTTTGATTCATTTGAGTCGCAGGACTATCTTCCCGGAGGATGGGGGTACGACTCGTGGGACTGCGGCGTTCAGCAGCAATGCTATTTTGCCAGCCCGTATGCGCTCCAGCAAGACTTTGAGATCACAACTCATGAAGCTCCAAGCCGTCTAGAGCTCATGATGCAGAAGTTTCAAACTTGCCAGGAAGCGTTAGCGAGAGACATCACCTCCAAATTTGAAGACGTCCAAAACTCTCTGAGCCAAAAAGCTGAAACGATTGGTTCATGTGTGTCAAGGATAGAGATAAAGGTCCGAGAAACCATAA
The DNA here is from genome assembly GCA_011420285.2 of Erysimum cheiranthoides. Taxonomy (NCBI): domain Eukaryota; kingdom Viridiplantae; phylum Streptophyta; class Magnoliopsida; order Brassicales; family Brassicaceae; genus Erysimum; species Erysimum cheiranthoides. Next base: position 7,174,592 of record CM022181.2, on the reverse strand, counting down.
CCTATCTTGCAGGACCTATCGTACGCTTGATTGCGAAGGAAAAGGAGCCTAAAGCAGACGCAACGTTGAATGCCATCACGTTAAGAAGCGTGCGAGCCTACAAGGAACCGGAACACCCGAAGGATAAAGAGGAGGCGAAGACGAGTCTGCCAGGCCTGACGGAGGAAGAGGATATCGATAAAGGGGAGACTAGCCAAGAGACACCACTTCAGGGCGCTCCGCTGCCTCCACCAGGGCGTGTGCACCAGCCCAAGATACCCTTCCCAAGTGCCATGAAGAACTCGAAGAAAGAAAAGGAGCATGCCAAGCTGAAAGACCTTGTAAGTCAACTCCAAATAAGACTATCTTTAGTTGATGCATGTGCTTTCATGCCCCCTCTTAGGAGATTTATGAAGAAGCTGATGGGGAGCGACCTGAGTTTGGAAGACAGTGTTTTGAGAATGACGAATGAATGTAGTACTGTACTACTAAACAACGCCCCCGAGAAGCGAGGGGATCCAGGAAGTTTTGTGTTGTCATGCAGGATAGGCGGGGAGACGTTCGAGCGGTCGCTTTGCGACTTAGGATCGAGCATCAACCTAATGTCGTATTCTGTAGCCCGACGGTTGGGGTATGATGATTTCAAACCAACTAGGATTCTGTTGATACTCGCGGATAGGTCGACCCGACACCCGATTGGCATCCTCACTGATGTAGAAGTCAATATTGGAGGGTGCGTAATCCCCGCTGATTTCGTGGTGTTGGACCTATCGAAAGAGCCCAGGAACCATAGATGGGGCGATCATAGATGTCCCTAAGGGAAAGATCGATCTTCATTTGGGAGGCTCCGTCATGAAATTCGACATGCATAAGGCGATGACCACGTATGCGGCAGGTTGCGAAGTTTACTGGGTTGACGAAGCAGATAAGGCGACGGAAAAAGTTTACGGGAGACTTCTACTTGACGATCCCATGGAAGTGGTTCTGACTCAGGCAAATGACGAGTACAATATCCTCAATGATGCGGAGGAAGCCTGCGAAAGGATCCTTGATTCGAACAATGGCCCTGGGAATGAGGTGCTGACTTCGCTGGGACGGAAGATCGCAAAATGTTTACACCTCAGAGAAAATTACCAGCAGTTTCTAATCCCTGGATCGAGTCTAGAGCGCCCCAAGTTGAACTTAAACCACTTCCCGCTGGTCTTAGGTATGCTTTTCTTGGGCGCAACTCCACATACCCTGTTATTATTAACGCTGGTTTGAATAGTGTTGAGACGGATATGCTTCTCTCGGTACTGAGAAAGCATAGGAAAGCTTTAGGATATTCTCTTGAGGATATTCCATGGATTTCTCCGGATCTATGGATGCACAGGATTCATCTCGAAGAAGGAGCAAAGAATTCGATTAAGCATCAGAGAAGGCTCAACCCGAATTTGAAAGATGTAGTCAAGAAGGAAATAATGAAGCTTTTGGAAGCATGAATCATTTTTCCCATCTCCGACAGTGCCTGGGTCAGTCCGGTCCATGTTGTACCTAAGAAGGGAGGTATGACGGTTTTCAAGGGCGATAATGACGAGCTTATCGCGACAAGGACCGTCACTAGACATCGGATGTGTATAGACTACAGGAAGCTGAACCCAGCAACCAGGAAAGACCACTTCCCTCTACCCTTCATCGACTAAATGTTGGAGAGGTTAGCTAACCATCAGTACTATTGCTTTTTGGATGGATATTCTGGATTCTTTCAGATTCCAATCCACCCAGAAGACCAAGAAAAGACCACATTTACATGCCCGTACGGAACGTTTGCCTATCGAAGGATGCCTTTCGGTTTGTGCAATGCCCCGGCCACTTTTTAGCGGTGTATGATGTCCATATTCACGGAGTATATCGAAGATTTCATGGAAGTCTTCATGGACGATTTCTCAGTGTATGGGTCATCATTTCAGGCATGTCTGGCGAATCTTGGTAAAGTCTTGGATAGGTGTGAAGAGAAACACCTTGTGCTGAATTGGGAAAAGTGTCACTTCATGGTAAAAGATGGTATAGTGCTCGGCCACAAGATCTCAGACAAAGGAATTGAAGTCGACAAGGCAAAGATCGAGGTGATGACGAGTCTCCAGCCGCCAACAAACGTGAAAGGAATAAGGAGTTTTCTTGGACATGCTGGATTCTATAGGCGCTTCATTAAAGACTTCTTTAAAACCGCGAGACCTCTGACGCGTCTCCTCTGCAAAGACGTGGATTTCAAGTTCGATGAAGAATGCCTTGCAGCTTTCCGCAAGATTAAGAGTGCACTTGTCTCGGCCCCGATCGTTCAACCACCGGATTGGGAGCTGCCCTTCGAGATCATGTGCGACGCGAGCAATTTTGCTGTGGGAGTGGTGCTAGGACAAAGGAAAGACAAGAAGCTCAATGTGATATACTATGCAAGCAGGACGCTGGACGAGGCCCAGTGTAACTACGCCACCACGGAGAAGGAACTCCTGGCTGTTGTATTCGCATTTGAGAAGCTTCGGTCGTATCTGGTTGGTTCGAAAGTGATTGTTCATACGGACCACGCTGCAATTAGATACCTGATGTCCAAGAAAGATGCTAAACCACGACTAATAAGATGGATTCTCCTACTTCAAGAATTCGACATAGAGGTTAGGGACAAGAAGGGGACCGACAACGGGGTCGCCGACCATCTGTCTCGAATGAGAATTGAAGAAGAAGTCCCAATAGACGACAGCCTTCCGGAGGAGAACATATATGCCATCGAAGCCGGGCCAGCCAGGGACTCGACCGTGACGACCACATCGCCACAACCACCTGGAGCAAAGCGACAATCTTTAAACACACCTTGGTACCGTCACATCGCGAACTACCTTGCAGCGGAGGTAGAGCCGTCGCGATTCTTTGGGTATAACAAGAAGAAGTTTTTGAAGGAAGTCGGAAGATATTTTTGTGATGAACCCTTTCTTTACAGGAAGTGTAGCGACGGGCTATTTCGAAAATGTGTTCCCGAGGAAGATGTTGAAGGCATTCTTTTTGGATGTCATGGTTCTTATTACGCAGGTCATTTCGCCACATTTAAAACTATTTCGAAGGTTTTGTAGGCAGGATTTTGGTGGCCAAGCATGTTCAAAGATGCCCATGCCTTCATATCTAGGTGCAACGCTTGCCAACGGATGGGAAACATAAGCAAAAGGAATGAAATGCCGCAGAATTTCATCTTGGAAGTGGAAGTCTTCGATGTGTGGGGGATCGATTTCATGGGGCCTTTCCCAAATTCTAACGGTAATGAATATATTCGTGTGGCTGGCGACTATGTCTCTAAGTGGGTAGAGGCGATAGCAAGCCCCAAAAATGATTCGCAGGTGGTGATAAAGATGTTCAAGTCGATTATTTTCCCACGGTTCGGGGTTCCTAGAGTGGTAATAAGCGACGGCGGTAAGCATTTTAACAACCAAGCCCTCGCGAGCCTATTCAAAAAGAACGGCATTCAACACAAGGTCGCCTCCCCCTACCATCCACAGATGAGCGGACAAGTGGAGATTTCCAACAGGGAGATCAAGTCTATCCTCCAGAATACAACTTCTAAAACAAGGAAAGATTGGTCGCAAAAGCTTGACGACGCACTCTGGGCGTACAAAACTGCATTCAAGACACCCTTAGGAACCACGCCCTTCCACATTGTCTACAGGAAAGCTTGTCATCTTCCGGTCGAGATGGAATATAAAGCAGCATGGGCTGTAAAGGAGCTTAACTACAACATCAAGACAGCCGCAGAACGACGCCTGCTCCAGCTTAATGAACTGGACGAGATTCGTAATAATGCATATGAAAACTCGAGGATCTACAAGGAGAGAACCAAGCAGTAACATGACAAAAAGATTATCCCAAGATCTTTTGCGTCAAATAACCAGGTTCTACTCTTTAACTCTCGGCTTAAACTTTTCCCTGGGAAGTTGAGGTCGAGATGGTCCGGGCCATTCAAAATCAAAGAAGTGAAGCCATATGGAGCGGTCGTCCTTTACGACAACAACGGAGGGGAATTCGTCGTAAACGGACAGCGTCTCAAGCCCTACCTCGTAGAAGTAGGAAAGAGCGGGAGAGAGACGATCGCACTAATTGACATTTCACAAGTCTGAAAGGAACACCAACGTCGAGCTAAACGACGTTCAACAAAAGCGCTGGATGGGAGGCAACCCAACATTAGGTTATGTTTTTGAATTTTGGTTTTTGGATTTGATTATGCTCTATGCTTTGATGAGTTTCCTATCTATGTTAAAAAAGAAGTGAACAGGAAGATAAAGTCGCCACACGGAAGAGTCTCTAAGACTTGGCGACCGAGCCTCTGCCGCACGGACATGTCACCAGCCTGCGGCAGCAAGGCCATTGACCGCACGGTCGGGGGCCGAGCATGCAGCCTGCGCCATGACGGACGGGTCAGTCCGGACGCGATCGACGATCGTATCTCCAACCCGCGACAGCCCAACCATCCGTCCCGGCCATATTCTTCATCCCTTACGATCTTAACCACGGACACATCGCATAGATCTACCACCAGAACCATACCATTGACATAACTCTATCTATCTATCTATTTATTTATATTAGGATTTTGTTTTTGTTTTTCTAATTCGCTATTGATGGTTTTAGGTTTTGTAACAAGAATACACAAGAAAGGAAAGGAAATCTAGCATTGGAGAAAGAACTATAGAAAGTCACTATCCACCATCCGCCTCACCATCATTCCACCATCGACCAACGGGCAAGAATTGGCAACAATTTAAGTCTGGGAGAAGATGATCCATCTAAATACCAAGGTGACATCGTTCCTAAACTTTATCTTTCTTTTTATGATTTTCATCCTCTTCCCTTTCTTTTTCAAACCGAGGACGGTGTGATTTAAGTCTGGGGGGGAAGGATGTTCATCCTCTACTAACAATGTTACCTTTTGCTCTTGTTGACTTGCGAAATTTTCCATTTTTACATCAATATCGAATTTTTATCGAGTCGTTTTTATTGAGTCAAAATTAGTAGGGAATTACTATCTTATTCTAACGGTTTATATGATTTGATTAACACTCTACTCTTGATCACGCTTAAATACGGAGCCAAGTTTGGATAGGCCGTGAGCTGATTCGACAATCCCCAAAGATCCATGTTCGATGGATATTCAGATGATTCAGAGTTGTCTCTAACCTTTACAGGACCTAAACCGGACTTAATTGTCGAGCCTTGGAATCTGAGATATAGTGGAGTGGATTTCAACTTCGAGCCTTACGAGACATTGCACTTCTTCATCAGTATGGTCCCCTCACTCTTCCCTTCACTACTCTAAAAAAAAAAAAAAAAAAAAAAAAAAAAAAAAAAAAGAAAAAGAAAAAGAAAAGAGGAGACGACGGAAGTGAACCAAGGGATGATGTGGCTACCACCATGCATACTTTGGACCTCACGAAAGTCTATTCTATAAAAAAAAGGAGAGAAAGAGGATATAGGTCAAAAAGAAGTGAACCGAGGGATGATGTGGCAACCACCATGCATACTTCGGACCTCATGGAAGCCTGTCCCAAATAAAGAGCAAGGGGTCGATAGAAAAAATAAAATGATACCCTAGAAAAGTAGGGAGAAATCAATCCCTTGGAAGTGAGAAAAGAGGAAGAGGGTCGAACATACGAAGAAAGTCTCGGCTTAGGGGAGAGTCTACATGCCTCCAATCGATTTTTCCTTGGTAAGATCTCACCATTTTATTTATGCTTAATTTATGTAAAGAGACGACGATGGAGAGTCTGGAGACGCCGAAAAATTGTGGGATTGATTAAGGAGAGTTGGTGACTCTCATGGAAACTAACGGACGGAAGTTCTGGACGTCAAGGCAGTGAGGAGTGCAGAGAGGATGACCCGGAAGGTAAGTTAGTTCCCGCGTTTTCAAACCTCTTTTCCATGACTTTACTTTCTTGTTTACTTGAGGACAAGCAAAGTCTAAATTTGGGGGAGTTGATAACATCGTATTTTCGCCTATTTTAGCTATGGTTTTCTATAGTGTTTAACAAAGTTTTAATACATTTCTGATGTATTAAGGCCAATAACTTAGTATTTGCAAGAACAAAGAGTTTTTACAGGTTTCAAGGGAAAACGGCCAAAAAGGGAAAGAAAAAGACTTAGAGGACAATTTAAGACCGTCAGAAGTTTAGCATCCACTGAAGACCTTCCCGTGAACCAAAATTGCCTCGAAGAGTCAAGATTTACCTCGAAGTGGAATCAAGTCATTTGGAGCTACCAGCCAGAAGTTATACCCGATTGAAGATCGACCTGTCCAGGCGCACGGCCAGGCCACGGGTGTGCGGCCAACCCTATGTCCACCGCATGGTGAGAGCCCGTGTGTGCGGCCAGGACTCGTTTCTGAACCGCCTCAAGGCCCAAGAAGTGCAACACGAAAGCCCAAGTCGTTAGGCCCAAGGAACCAACTCGTGGAGGAAGAAACCCTAACCCTAATTCTGAGCACCTAAACCTATATATAGGCCTCTTAAGCCTAGGGTTTGGGGAGAGACGCTTTAGAAGAGAAGAGAGAGCCGCCTCCATCAACTCGCAGCAGCCCTAGAGAGAAAGCTTGAAGACTTTGAGAGCATCCTAGGACGTCTCTCTCAGTCCCTGTTGTTAGATCTCTTAGTTTATGTTCTGTTCTTTGCTTTCACTTTGTTAGGAGATAGATCTTAGTTCTTTACGCTTGTCGTTGAGAAACCGGATCTGAACCTTTGTTGAAACCCTTTCCTATCTATCGATTTATGCTTTTTACTTTCTCTTTAATTGCTTTGATGATCTCGTTCGTCATGTGTGAGTAGTTTCTTTGTTGGGAATTAGGGGTTTCTCGACAGGGTTTATGGGTCAGTGACTGGGGTGATTAGGATCTGTTTCGTTCATCGCTGTTCTTCGTTCTAGGTTTGATTTTAATGCTTTCATTATTTTAACCATCGTTGATTGATTTCAGGTAACCTTGGCCATTTTGTCGCTTAGGTGTCCGGATCTAGCTTAGACGAGTTTAGTAGTACAACCCTGGCTAACGCTATTTGTCTCTACTCTATTAACGCACCGAGCCTATCTTTAATGCTTGCCTAACCTCTCGAAAGCCGGTGAACTATTGGTCATTAGGTCGTTAGTGCTCGTGTTCGCGCATCAAAAGTGAAGCGTTCATCTTTAATGTCTCGTAGTTTGGAACCCTAAAGCGTGAATGAACCAACCTAAGACCCTAGAACATCCTGATCCATTTCCCTTAGAGATTCCCTTACCTCCCAGCGTTTAGTGTAATTGATAAGAAAACCTTAGTTATTAGCCGTTTCTTAGTTAGTCGTTAGTCTTTAGTAGCCTTTAGCGTAGAATAGTTAGTTATCCTTAGTGGTAGAATAGTTTAGTAGTAGCCATAGTATTAGGAAACCGCAAAAACCCCCTCTTAGATTTAGTCTTAGCCATACCTTGGCTTAGTCTTTGCACAATGGCTTCACCGGCTTCGATCTTTTGTAAGGCTTGTTTGATTTCGAGCTCCACGACTCCGATTCTTTTGTAAAACACCGCCCTATTGATAGGCTGCTCCCTCCTAGTCTTCACTTCTTGACATCCTCCGTCTTCTCTTGCTTTCCCAAGAACTTCAAATCTCTCCTCTTCCTCAGTTTGATTCTCCTTACAGATGGAAACAACAGTCGGTGTTGGAGTTGATGCACCGTTTGGGTTTTTGTCTAGAGAAAGTTGGACGGTAGGGCTTCTTCTTTTGAATTCTTCGTGAGGTGGAACTTTCCCGTAGTTCTCCTGTTGAAGTGACTCTTTAGATGTTGATGAAGCTTTGTCATCTAGAGAAATGACTTTGAAGTAATATCCATTTTTAACCACGCACAGTTCTCCAGGTCGCGAATCGATGGTCTGGCCAATAGGCGTTGACAGCGTCGATCGCATGACCGGCTCTTGGTCATGCGGCGGACAGGGGGCTGACCGCACGCTCGGGGCCTCGCCATGCGGCTCCGGTGCGTCGCTGGCCGGTCCTGTCTCGGTCACGGGCTGGCAATAGGTACAAGTCAACGGTCGGGGGTCCTTCTCTCGGCTGTGCAGCGGGTAGGGCCATGGCTGCACAATCGGGGTTCCTCCATGCTGCTGGATGCTTGGTGGAAGACTCTGATGCGTCGATTCGGTACGATCGTTGGTGTGGATCTCGTTTGACCGCGGGTCGAGAAGCTTACCGTAGGGTAACGGTGGCATCGCCCGCGGGTTATGGACATGGTTGTATGGACCGGTTGGGTGAGTCATCGCCTCTTCTCCGTGCGTCAGAGGCATGCTTCCTTTCGGCACATAACGGTACGGGCCTAACAGGGACGACTGCATGCTACCGACCTGACCGTGCGGCGGACATGGGTCCGACCACGGGTCGTGGTCTCGGTCATGCGGCGACATCTCCAATATGTTCTTTTTCTTGGTTAGGTTGTGTGGCTTTGGTCCATGCGTATGATCTTCCCGAGAGATCATGTTGCAGTAAAGGACTTTGGTCTCCACATCCTCCTTCTCTTTTCCTGAAAAATTTTCCTCTGAAGGGGACGTAGGCAGGATCCTCCTTCATTTGTCTGTAGACCTCAGGATCAATGAGACTATTTCGCAGGGTCTCAGTTATCCATCCAAGAATGTCGTCTGCTACTCTAGAAGCGAACTTCGGGCTGACAATCTTCAGGTCTTGATCTCGAATAGCTTCCTTTTGGTGTCGAAGCTCGAACTTAATGTCGATGATTTCTCCTTCCAATAACGCTTGAACTTAGCGTTAGAAGCGATCCTCAACTCGTCTGGCTTATCGACAATTTCTTCCAAAGGACTTTCGATTTCTTCATTAGGATATGGACTTCTCGGCTTGTCTCTCACACGAGTGATCAATGAAGATGTTCCATTGACACGAGAGATGTCTTCAGCGACAAAGCAAAAGCGATCCATTCCATGCGGTGAGGTTGGTGGAGCGACTTCAAAACGTGTGGTGCAAGCAAACGGTGTAGCTTGGTCTCCACAGCTGAGGTCAAGTTGGCGATATGTTCGCCGGTTGTTGGGTGCATCAGTGGTCCGAGATGGGCCTATGCACGAGCCGAACAACGAGAGAGCTGTCGGAACAAGAAAGTCTTGTCCCAGCTCTTCACACTTAGCAATCATTTTAGTAACAAGGGGGTCTTGAAATGAAGGAATTTCTACAGGTTTCTACCAAATTAATCTCTATTAATCAACCTACAGAATTCCTGAAGCCTAGGATCTAGGGTTTGTAAACAATGAATCAAGAGATCTCAGATATACCTGGAGATTGGCAGCGGAAGATTATCAGGTTATCGAGATCTGTAGCGCCTCAATTGCTGCGCCTCTATCGTAGTCCACACTCACACGAACTGGAATCCGCAGGTATGCTAGTGCCTGTAGATCGGATCTCTTAGAGGAATACATGTGTTTCTAGAGGTGGGAGGCGACCAAAGTCTAAGGGAATTCGTGCCTCATATCCCTTTATATAGGCACGAGTGAAAGCCCTAATTGCCCAATAATTAAACCGGCCCAATTAAGTCATTAACCGAAATCTCTATTTCGATCAAACCCTTGGTATCGATCGATACTACCAAGCTGGTATCGATCGACACCTTCCTCAAAACACGTTGTGTATCATATACACATGTGTATCATATACACATCAATTAGATCATTACATTAATGATCATTCCCTCATAAAGTACATCCAGTTCACTTAGGTGTGTGACCCTGTAGGATCATATAATACTAGCAATGAGTTCATAACTCATAGATCAAGAGCGGTTTCTAGCAAAGCATCATGACCACCTAGTATCACATGAATGTCTGATCTCGACAATACAACTATGTCTAGAGTGAATACAAGTATGATTTCAGGACATTCCCAACAATCTCCCACTTGTACTGGAATCATCTATTCCCATAATCCCTTCGTCTCTATATCTCGATATGGCATAAGGCAAGAACCGTGTCACCCTTATTCAACCAATATCATGTTCATCGAACTCTGATTTATACTGATAAGACAAACGACTGACATTCACCTCGTTTGAGCGCGGCCACGCATTTCTCAGTATCAAATCTCCGATGGGCCCTGAGATATTTATCTCCTGTTATATAGGAGGGACAAATTCCATCTTGTTCCATCCCTGTTCCTACACACACTTCATGATACACCCAATCAATGCCTTTATTGTCACCTGTTACGGTTGACGTTTGACACAGTCAAAGCGGACCAATTCATATGCTAGAAATCATGATGAACTCAGGTCTAAGGACTATACTCTATAGTCATGTTGAGAACCTCTCATGACACTTATATAACTATCCTGTAGAGTTCTCATTAGCGGGTCATGTCTGATCATGTGTTCTCTAACACATATCTATGTGATTGACTTTAATACTCTTATTAATGACTCCATGAAACTTAGTCATCAGTCAACTCACATACCAGTCTCACGCGGTTGTCAGTGTCCCACTTTAACAACCTTGACCAGGGACAAATATAATCTATGTCATTTATCACTTATAGGGTTCCATGATCAAGTCCTCAACTTGATGACCTATAAAATGCCATAAATTACTTTGGGACCATTATTCAATTATCTTATAATCAAATAATACATGAAACAATTTCATCATGACATAACCAAAGTATGTCTACATGAACATCATAACATAACTCAAACCATTACAACTCCCACTAGAATCAAGATCATATCTTAATATCTCAAATACCTACAGCAAAAGGATGAAACTCATGCTTAGGTCGTGGGAGAGGCTGCGATGCTCTGCTTGGAACTCTTTCCAACAAACCACAGGCTGCGGTGCTCTGCTTGGAACCCATTCCAACAAAACGCACCGCTATATGGACATAAGACATAACCAGTTTCCGACCGGAAATCGTCTTTGTCCGTCTAACCACTCTCAACAGAGACCATTACTTCCTCAGTTCACCAAGCTCCAATTCTTAATATTCCTCAAATACTTGAGAATATTCTTGGTAACTGTCCAGTGACTTTCACATGGATCATATTGGTATCTACTCGTCATGCTTAACACTTTAAGCAACATCTGGACGAGTTCAGGTCATGGCATTTATGATAGATCCCACTGCATACGCCTGGGAATCTTATTTAAACGTTCTTGCTCAGCCAGTGTCTAAGGACACTGCGTCTCGCCAAGATTAATGCCATGGGACACTGGTATGAAGCCCTTCTTGGAATCATGCATATTGAATCTGCCCAAGACCTTATCACCATAAGCATCTTGACACGATCGAATTAGCCTACCCAATCTATCTCTATAGATTCATATTCTAAAGATTCACGCGGCTTCTCCATGTCTTTCTTTGAAAAATAACTTCCGAGCCAAGTCTTAAAAGACTAAAGCAACGGAACGTCATTTCCGAGAAGAAGTATGTCATCTACATACATTACGAGAAATGCAACTACGCTCCCACTAGTCTTCTTGTAAACACACAGTTCCTTTTCGTTTCTGAAGAAATCAAACTCTTTTGACCATTTCATCAAAACGATTATTTCAACTCCGTGATGCTTGCTTCAATCCACACATGGATCAATGAAGCTTGCATTCCTTCCTAGCGTTATTTGGATCAGTGAAACTCTCAGGTTGTGTCACGTACACATCCTATTCCAGAATTCCTATAAGGAAAACTGTTTTCACATCCATCTGCCAAATTTCATCACCATGATAAACGGCAGTTGCTAGGAGAATCCGAATGGTTTTAAGCATAGTGACTGGGGAGTAGGTCTCTTCATAGTCATACCATAAATTTTCTTAAGACCTTCAGCGACCAACCTTGCTTCGAATATCTGGATATTCCCATCTCGGATCTAGCGACTCCAAGCCACGTTTCGGAGTCCGGGTCCAACATTGCTTCCTCACTGTCAATGATCAACAAGTCATGACACTTGGTCACGAGAAATCCCTATTTCTCGGAATCGTGACGTATCCTTCCGGATCTGCGAACTTTAGGCACCACAGGTATAGGTTCTACAACTCTTTGTAGATCCATTTACTGCTTTACCTCTTCGGTGAAAGCCTAGTATCGATCGATACTACCTTAGTGTCGATCGATACCATCCTGTGATTTCGAACGTTTTCGAGTTCTACTTTTACTCCCACTGTTATTCTTGGAAAGACAATCTCTCACAAGAAAACATAGTTCTTAGCAACAAACATTTTGTTCTCAGAACGGTTGTAGAAGTAGTAAGCCTTGGTTTCCTTAAGACAACCAACGAATTAGCATTATTGGATTTGGGTGTGAGCTTATCTTATCGTAAACATTTTACATAGGCCTCACAACCCCAAAATTTCAGTAAAGACAGTCTTGGAACATTTCCAATCCACATCTCATGTGTTGTCTTTTCAACTGATTCTGATGGAACCTTTTAGTGTAATCGCGGACGTTTCTAGAGCGTTTCCCAAAAAGGGATAATGGAAGATATGTGTGCCTCATCATTAATCGAACCATATCAAATAAGGTTCAATTCCTCCTCTCGGAACCTCCATTCCATTGGGGCATTCCAGAAGGAGTGAGCTGTGAAACTATTTCACTCTCTTAGATGATCACTTAACACTTGGCTTAAGTACTCTCCTCCGCGATCTAATCGAAGAGCTCTAATACTTTTGCCAATTTAATTATGTACTTCATTCTGGAACTCCTTGAACCTTTCAAAGGATTCCTATTTGTGTCTCATCATATGGACATATTCATACCTACTGATCTTATCAGCGAAGGTAATGAAGTACTGAAAGTTTCCTCTAGCACTGGTGCTCATCGGGCTGCATACATCTCTATGTATAAGGCCCAATAAGTTACAGGCCCTTTCACTTGATTTGTCAAAAGGGGCCCTTAGTCATTTAGCCCAATAAGCAGGATTCCCATTTCTCACATGATTCACAATCAAATGAGCCTAAAGCCCATCACTATGGAGCTTCTGAATCCGCTGTAGCCTAAACGACACTGCCAGAGAACGATTTTTATTTATGTTATAGACAGGCATAGATTGGTTTAAGACATAAAACCCATTCTCTAATGGGGTGCCACCATGGAACATTTCATTAAGATCAACAGAACAACATTTGTCTTTAATCAAAATGAATATCATTCATATCTTTACAAGAAAATGAAATGACGTCTCTGTTCATAACAGGTACAAAGTAGCAATTATTCTATTCTTAAAACCAAGCCTGAAGGCGACTATAAATGGAAATTTCCTACGGCCAATGCAGCAACTCTTGCTTCATTCTTGGCGTGTAATTCCACTTGTCTCTTCTCCAACGTTCTACTGTTGCTTCGTGCCTGCATATTTATACAAATATCAGCACCACAACCGGTATCTTATACCCACGAGGTAGAACTTGAAGTAGTAACATTTACTTCCATAACACAAATACCTTGAGAAGAAGTCCCGTACATCTTCTCAATTTCTTGTGCATCTTCCAAGAATCTCTTGCAATTTCTCTTCCAATGACCTGGCTCCTCACAGTACTGGCACTTCTCAACATCGGTTAGGCCAGACTTGGGCTTACAAGAAGACACAGGCTTGTCCTGATTCACAATCTGGACGGCCTTGCCTCTACCCTTGTCCTTTCCAGGTTTCTCAAACCTTTTGCCATTTTTGATATCATGCTCAGCTGTCTTGAGCATACTATGCAGCTCAGTCAACGTCTTCGTCAACTTGATCATGTTATAGTTCACAACAAACTGATCATAGCTTGACGGCAGTGACTGCAGAATGATGTCAGTAGCCAACTCATGGCTCATAGGATAATCCAGTCTCCTCAGGTTATCTATATAACCCGTCATCTTTATGACGTGAGGACTTACTGGTGAATCCTTTGGTAGCTTGCATTCAACTAGAGATTTAACCGTCTAGTATCTCTCAGTTCGAACCTGCTCCTGAAACATCGCTTTCAGGCTAGTGATCATCTCGATGGGCAACGCCACATTCTCATATTGCTTATGCAAGTCCGAGTTCATGGTAGCCAACATCAGACAACGCACATCGACCACATCATTGTAATGCTTATTCCAAGCATCATATACTGCATGTGAGGCATTGGACCTTAGTTTCTCGGGGAGAACTTTCTCAAGGACATAGTCCTTTCTCTCCTGCTTGAGAACAATTCTCAAGTTCCGATACCAATCAAGGAAGTTGGACCCATTTAACTTGTCCTTCTCAAGGACGGGTCGCAACGAGAAAGAGTTCTGATGAGGGGTTTTAGACATAACTAGAAAATCAAAATAAAATGGTTCAGTTATGATGTTCAGGAAATGAGAAATCTTAACAATTAAGAAAACTCGCATTATATTCAAAATAATGTTTCCTCAAATGAATATAATGATGCAAGACCCATACTTCACCAAAACTTGAGTGGGCCACTGGCCGTCACCCAAATCTTAGCTATCTAGGTAAGCAACACTTTGCTAATCATATCCAATATGACTCTTGGTTGTGGATAAGACATCTTATGTCTAGTCCACCTGATGTCTATGGGCCCAGAACTTCTGATAGCCCACTCAAGTAAACCAATCTCTCAATCAAGTAACGATTGATGCCATGCACTGCAAGCCCATCAACACAATTACGTACTGCCTTACTCATGTAACCGGGATACCTTGCACTGCAAGCCTATCACACAGTGAAACGAGTCTTGACAGCTGACAAGATCGGGAAGACATCCTAAACACTTGATATTTAGTTGAGGAACAGAACTTTTAATCTTGACACATATCATATATGTACTCAAGAAGACTTAGATTTTATCAAAACAATCATTTTAATTAATCTAAGAAGTGGGTGAAATTCTGTTTGGTTATGACTTCTGCAGTGTACCGATGCTAGTAACGACCTCATGTTACTTTGGCATCGATCGACACTCATATGTGCAACCAAAACAATTTCGATAGTTGGTTAGTGTCGATCGATACTACCTTATTGGTATCGATCGATGCTCAACCAACCAAATCGATTTGCGATAACCAGTCAATCCAATTGATCTGGATCGATAACCGGGCAATCAAATTGAACCGTATCGATAACCCGTCGGTATCGATCGATACAACACTTGTATCGGTCGACACCAACCTATTCGCACCAAACCGCAATCAGCCGGTTTAAATCGATTTTGACCAAGCATGATAACCGATCCAATCCAATTGAACCGATTAACCATTCGCAAGGCCAGTATCGATCGATACAACCATTGTATCGATCGACACCATTGGGTTTCGGAAACTTCGATCTTCGGATCGAAACCTAAAATTTTCATTAAGGTTTCCTTGTGGTATCGATCGACACCATCATCATGGTATCGATCGATACCCTGGGCGAAACCCTCGATTTCAGTTTTCAACAAAACGATTTTTGACAGAAAACTCTTTCATCTAACATGCATCCTATACATCATATGTATCCAGATCGAATTCCCTAATTCAATTACATGCTGGATTGATTCATCAGTTAAACCCTAAGGCTCTGATACCACTGCAGGAATTTCTACAGGTTTCTACCAGATTAATCTCTATTAATCAACCTACAGAATTCCTGAAGCCTAGGATCTAGGGTTTGTAAACAATGAATCAAGAGATCTCAGATATACCTGGAGATTGGCAGCGGAAGATTATCAGGTTATCGAGATCTGTAGCGCCTCAATTGCTGCGCCTCTATCGTAGTCCACACTCACACGAACTGGAATCCGCAGGTATGCTAGTGCCTGTAGATCGGATCTCTTAGAGGAATACCTGTGTTTCTAGAGGTGGGAGGCGACCAAAGTCTAAGGGAATTCGTGCCTCATATCCCTTTATATAGGCACGAGTGAAAGCCCTAATTGCCCAATAATTAAACCGGCCCAATTAAGTCATTAACCGAAATCTCTATTTCGATCAAACCCTTGGTATCGATCGATACTACCAAGCTGGTATCGATCGACACCTTCCTCAAAACACGTTGTGTATCATATACACATGTGTATCATATACACATCAATTAGATCATTACATTAATGATCATTCCCTCATAAAGTACATCCAGTTCACTTAGGTGTGTGACCCTGTAGGATCATATAATACTAGCAATGAGTTCATAACTCATAGATCAAGAGCGGTTTCTAGCAAAGCATCATGACCACCTAGTATCACATGAATGTCTGATCTCGACAATACAACTATGTCTAGAGTGAATACAAGTATGATTTCAGGACATTCCCAACATGAAATATTCTAGGTAAGACGTCGAAATTCATCCCGAAGCTTCCTGAAACAAGTAAAACCAAAGCGAAAAATCAGTAGCAAGTGTCCTAGACAAGATCCTAGTCCTTAGATTCGGTGGTACTTTAAGCCTTTTCCGACGGCAACGGCGCCAAAAACTTGATGGGTGCTAAATAGCACTCACTGTGTTTCACCTAAAAATAAATCTTAGGAGTTTAACCTTGGTGAAAACAACTAATATGGTTGCAAGTGCACAACCTATCAATTGTAGTACTTAAGGTATCGTCCACGGAAAAGGTGTACCAAAGCGAATCAAATAGAACTCGAATAGGGCTAAGGACGAAATAGAGCGTTGGTTTGGTTTTTTTAGCTATTTGTCACTGAATAACTAAAAGCAAAGAAAGCAAATAAAAAGCAAAGAAACTAAACTAAACTAAAAGAAAGCAAACTAAACCTAAAGCAAACGATAACACTAACCTAGGCAAACTAAGCAAACTAAACGAAAAGAAAGCAAACTAAACTAAAAGCAAGCAACGAAATTGATAAGCGAATTCAATAAGATAACAAGCGTTGGGCAGTATGGGGGTTCTCAGGGTTTCACGGTTCTCACAAGATAAAGAAAGCAAAGATACGATCGTTAATGAATCTCCAACTACGAACACTAATATGAAGTAACCCACGTTCGTTTGATTAAATCCTAAACTCCATAGACCCGACAGTGTCCGCAGTCACCTTCTTTAGGAGGCATGGAGTCAGCATTAAGAACAAGTTCGATAAGTACACGAAGTCTACCCCTATCTCAAGCACACAGGAGTATAAGGTCGTTCGGCTTCTAGGCTAGGTCCGATTCAATCGCCATCTAAAATACCATATGCATCAAGGTGTACAGTCTCTCAGCATTACGTGTTATAATAAACCTAGAAGAGAGAAACATGAAATAAACGAATATAGATCTAGCAACCTAAATATGATCGAACTGTTAATCCCCTTTGAATCACCCCATAAACCCAACTAAGTAAACTACTCGCACATATTGAAATCAACCATCAAAGCGTTAAAGAAAGAAATCAAAAGCGTAAAACTAGAATATTTTAAGAAACGATTAGGGTTTAGAAAACACTTCTCAATACGAGTAGAGAGATGTAGATTTATCCCTAGAAACAAACTAGTAACAAAGCAAAGTAAAGAAACGAAAGAGATAACAGAGAAGCAGAACGATAAAGGTTCTTGAAGGACGCCAAGGGGGCTCCCTAAGTCTTCACGTCTTCTTCTCCTAGTGGCGACGGCTCGCAGCTCTCCTGAAGCTCAAAAACGGCACACCCCAAACCCTAGGGCTTAGATGTGTATTTATAGAGTTATTGCGGTGGCTACTAGGGTTAGGGTTTCCTTAATGTCGAAGCTTGGAGTCTTGGGCCAAATGATGTGGGCTTCTTATGTTGCACTCCTGGGCCTTAAATGTGACTAAAACGTGTGTCTTGGCCGCATGGTCGGGCTCTCGTCGTGCGGTGATGAAGGTCTTGGCCGCACGTCCGTGGCTTGGCCGGATAACTAGACAGGTCGGTCTTTAAATGGTCATAACTTATGAACGGCAACTCGGATTGGGACGATTCCACTTGGAGATGAATCTTGACTCTCCTAGCTTTCCAATGAAACCAATAGCTCCAAATTGGATGCAGGGGAAGGTCTCCAACGAATGCCAAACTTCTGATGGTCGGAAACTGTCCTGCAAGTCCTTTTT
The DNA here is from genome assembly GCA_011420285.2 of Erysimum cheiranthoides. Classification (NCBI taxonomy): domain Eukaryota; kingdom Viridiplantae; phylum Streptophyta; class Magnoliopsida; order Brassicales; family Brassicaceae; genus Erysimum; species Erysimum cheiranthoides. The sequence goes on along the minus strand of CM022181.2, from coordinate 7,156,617 downwards.
GCTCCCTTTTGGTCTTTTTCCCCTAAAACCTGTAAAACCTCTTTGATCTTGCAAATACTAAGTTATTGGCTTATTTGCATTAGAAATGCATCTAAACCATTCTAAACACAATAAGAAAACATAGTAAAAATGGGCGAAAAACCCATGTTATCACTTTCTGAAGGTGATCAGTCGAGCATGATTCTTTGTAGGCTTCATCGGCTAGTTCTTCCACTGCGTCGATACTAAAAGTTTGGCCATCAATGGTTGGATTCTTGGCAAGCTGCTCCAGGTTGAACTCCATTATTAGATTATCTATGCGGAGTTCGATTTTTCCTTTTTGCACTTCAATCAAGGCTCTGGCGGTGGCAAGGAAAGGTCTCCCAAGAATGATGGGATTTCACGGTTCTTTGTCTAATTTCAAAACAATGAAATCAGTTAAGATAGAACTGTTTCCTATCTTGACCGGCAAGTTCTCGATAACCCCTTCTGGGCGCCGCGTCGATCGATCAGCTAATATGAGGGTCACCTTGGTTGGTTTAAAAGAGAATAGACCAAGTCGATGTGCAACACTAAGCGGCATAAGGCTCACACTTGCTCCCAAATCATAGAGACATTTCTTGAATTCCTAGTTTCCTATCGAGCATGGCAGAGTAAATGGCGTTGTTGTCCTCTTGAGGCATCTCAGGGAATTTGTTGCTGCTACTTGTTGCTAGATTGTCGATCAGGAGGGTGGCTTCGTCAGCCGTATTAGTGGAGAAATCACCGCGGCTTCCGGTATCTAACGCCATTTGATAATCGAAATTCACTCCGCAATAGAAAATGTTCATGAGATTCTCCCTTGCGTACCCGTGATGTGGACAGTCTCTCAGATACTCCTTGAATCGCACCCGTGCTTTGCAGAATGGTTCACCTTCCTCTTGTGAGAACGTAACGATCTTGTTCCTCATCTTCGCGGATCGAGACTTGGTGTATAAATAATTCAGAAACTTTCCTCTACATTGCTCCCAAGTTGTAAGAGATCCCGGTTCTAGTAGTTTGAGCCATCTCAAAGCTTTTTCCCCCAAAGAGAACTTAAAAAGAGTGAGCCTTAGATAATCGTAGGGCACTCCATTCTGCTTTGCAGTGTTGCACAGCCCTTCGAAGGTCTCGATGTGGTCGAGAGGGTTCTCTGACGCCGAACCGTTGAAGATACAGTTCTGTACTAGATAGATCAAGTTGTGCTTGATCTGGTAGTCTTCCGCCTGAGGAGTAGGTGGGCAGATGGCTGACCGGGTCTCGTAGAATTGATCCGGTGCATTATGCTCCCTTAGAGTAATGCGTCTTGGCGGCACAGGAGGAGGATCGATCGATCCTTCAGCTGGATCGATCGGTCTGGCAGGTGGGGCTGCAGGATCAAGGACGCCTTGGTTCATGGCTCGTGCTCCCTGGTTAGCTTCTTCCATTGCTTACCTAAATATAAATAAAATAGATTAGTAAAAGACGAAAATTAAAACCTAGACTTAATTCAATTCTAAAAATCCTAGAGGTAATATATTGGTCCCCGACAACGGCGCCAATTTGATCTTTAGAGTCAAATAATAAACCTAGAATAAACAACTACCGGATCAAAGACGGTGATCAGTTGTAGTATTTTAGGGTCGAATCCACAGAGACCAAAGTTGCACTATAAGATGATTAGAATAAATATAGCTAGGAGCAATTTAAAAGATTTGTTTTAAGCAAACGATCAATTCCAACAAATAACTCAAATAAGTAAACAAGCATTAGGTCTAGGGTATTCTTCCAGGATGTGAAATAACAAGCAAATCGAAATAAGGGTATATTAAAGAACAGCTCTTGAACTCAATTCACAAAAGATATAGGCAAGTCGCTGTCGCGTAAATACCTAACTTAGCAATACTAAAATAGATCCTAAACCATTCAGTTCGCCTATTAAAGTAAAACTAGCATTAACAAACAAGATTGATACGTTCACAAGGTGCCCCAACTTCAACCATCATTGGCTGAGGATCACTTTGCTCATCTAAATATGTCAGGTGACTAACAACACTTTTGATGCCACGATAAATCAACCTAAGATCTAGAAAAGGGTGATCAGTCAAATTCTAGCATTAAGAACACTATAGATGAAGAACTATAAATATAAATTCCCAGACTAACAACCTAACGAATTAATCACATCCTTTCCGAAACCCTAAATCTAATAAGTAAACTACTCAGATATTAAAAAGGAAACAAAGAATTCAGTAAATGAAAACATCTTTATTTCCAAAATAAAAAGACTAAAAAGAAGCTAGAGACTTTTGAGGTCTCTTGCCCACAAACTAATAAAAGGTTGTAGAATGCATTCTGGTGTGTGGAATACAAGGGGCGAGCCCTCTTTATATTAGAAAAGAGGAGGCAAAGAGATTCGACGGACCGGTCGATCCATGGGCCGGATCGATCGGTCTCTGTCTTCATGGGCTTGGGCCTCGATTCTTCGCCGGATCGATCGATCCTAAATGTGGATCGGTCGATCCCGACTCTCGTTCGCGTCGCCTTCGTCAGCGGGTTGACATGTCTTCTGTAAATCGGCCATAACTCTTGATTGCACCGTTGAATTTCTATGAAACCACTTGGAGATGAAAGCTAACATCCGTGGCTATCTTGTGTCAAAATATCAGAACGATCCAACGGTGGGAAGGTCTTCATCTGAGGCCATACTTCTGACGAGTTTTCTGGACTTTGCATCTTCATATGTATATTTGCATCCAAAATGATCCAAAACTCTTTCTTTTCCAGTATTTGTTTCTCAGACCTGTATTACACTAAGTAAAGCAAATAGTCCTATAACCTATCTAATATTAGTTAGTTGACTCAAATAACAATCCTAAAATGAAGACTAAAAACGATAAAAATGAGACTCATCAGCAGGCCCATGGCCTGGTTGCGTGGCTGGACTTTTGATTGACAACTCCAAATTGGATGATTCCACTTCGAGGCGAGTCTTGACTCTTTAAGCTTTCTAATGGCACCAAGAAGTCCAAATTTGGCTAAGGTAAAGGTCTCCAACGGGTGCAATACTTCTAACGGTCCAAAGCTGTCCGAAAAGTCTATTTTGCTCATTTTAGGCCCATTTGCCCTAAAATGCGTAAAAGCTACCTGAAACTCCAAATACTTGAAAACAACCTCGAAAATACTTCTCAGGCTTGAAATCCTTATAAAAACATTGATAAAACCATAGTCAAAACGGGTCAAAATACGATGTTATCAACTCCCCCAGACTTAGACTTTGCTTGTCCTCAAGCAAACAAGAAAGCTAAGCCCTTATAGGAAATTTCAAAATCGCAGGAACTCTTCTACCATCAGAAACCGTGGGCTAAACGATGCCCGGAGGATTCCTAATAACAGAAACTCACATTAGAACGTTCTCACCATAGTCTCACAACTTTCTCGACTCTGATTCGTCGACTCCATGCTTACAAAAAAACTCAGACTTCACGTCAATTAACTCTCTACATTTATTAAAACTGGTGTGGCTCTCTTACTCAAATAATATCATTCAGGGTAGACAGCACTTGGTATTAGGAGGCATTTAGTGTTTAGGGGTGGAGTTAAGAGTGTTTAGGGTTACCAGATAATTGCGAGAATGCAAGATATTATGCAAAACCGCAAGAAAGGATGGACCAGTTGATGTCCACGGTTTTCAACCCTTCTTCACTTGACTCTTCTTCTTGCTCCTAAGACTCCCCCAGACTTAGGTTTTTCTGTGGGTCTCTACCGCTCGTCTTTTCTTTTGAATGGTTCCTTGCACTCCTATTGGTCTTTTCTTTCTCCGTGTTCCTGGGACTTATTAGTACCCCTTTCCTTCCTTTCGTTTTTTTTTTAATAAAGAATAGGCTTCCATGAGGTACAAAGTATGCATGGTGGTAGCCACATCATCCCTTGGTTCACTTCCATGGCTTCCATAGAGTCCAAAGTGTGCACGGTTGTAGCCGCGACACCCTTTGGCTCACTTCCGCCTTTTCTATTGTTTTTCTCTCTTTTTTTTTGTTTCGAAAGGGGAAGAGGTCTACTAGTCTCAAGAGTTCACGTGTTATACCTTAAGTTTGTAGATCCAATAGGTTGCTTAATTTCCTCTTATCTCAGCTCTATACACTGACTTCGGATTTTTTATTATTCTCTTTCTTCTTGATTGAAAACCGCGTCGTTCCTCTCTCTCCGGCGTTTTTGTACATAACTGCTAGAACAAGGAAAGAAAAGAGAATGCATGAGGTCTGAAATGAGGTTAAGGTTAAAGGTGGGAACCACTAAAAATGAGTGGCCGTTCAGGATCATCGAAAAAGAATGGTAAAAGTGATGTGATGTCCTGAACGTATCTGCTCGTTTCCCTGATCTAACACCTTGAATAAGAGAGAATTAAAGTCAGATTAAAGTCCAAATAAAATAGAGTTAACGTTAGTTCCATCTGAATCTCCGTAAGATGGAATTTTCGGGGAGTTATCCGACTGTGATTTTTTGGGTATCGTCCGCTTCTAAGTGAATCCTGCAAAAGTTGTCACTCAGAGAATGATTTAGAATACTGTAATGGTCGTAATCAATTTCCAAAGAAAATGACTAATCATCATTTGATAGAGTCAACATTCCCTACACATTTTGACTGACTCGATAAAAACCAAAATAAAAAAATAGAAAAGACATCAAAATCAAAAGAAAGTAAATGACGTCAGTAACGGATAAACATCCTCCCCCCAGACTTAAATCACACTGTCCCCAGTGTGAAATAGTGGTGAAAGGATGGAACAGACTCGATAGATAATGGTTGAATAAATAGGTGGTAAGGTAGAAGAAACTACTAAACCTCGTACTCTGATCGTGTGAAGCACATAACTAACCCGAGGTAGAATGGTCGGAGTAGACGTGTGACTCGTCTAAACCAGATCTACGGAGAAGTCTCCTCATCCTAGCGAGCTCTAGTGCCTGAGTGGCGGTCTGCTGCTCCAGTGCTAGTCTGCGGGCTCTCTCTTCCTCTAAGGTTGTAGTAATCGTCGGTGGTACACGCCGCTGAGAACCTTGGTAGACCAGTGCCTTCTTATGAACAAATGCTCCAATGGTGAGCGGCATAGTGTCTCCGGTCCTGAGGTCGAGGAACTCGTCATCTGGTGGTGTCCAGCTGGTGTGTTTGTCGCATAGTCTCAGAACAGAAGTAGATGGTAGTAGAATCAGACGGCTGCTGTTCGGTGGAACTGGATACAAGTATCCAATGCGGTCAGGGTCAATGCTATCTCCTCTAATGATCTTCATCGCGTTGATGCTGAACATGTCTAGTAGCTGATTCTGTGGCAAATAATCTCTGTCGCGGAGGTCAACTCCTGCTTCTATCATGATCGAAGTGATCGCAGTCCCGTAAGTCGTAAAAGCGGCTCGATGGTTGCATGTGACGGCCTCGTGCTTGAACTTAACCAGCCGTGAGGCTAGTAAGCAAGCAAAGCTAACCCAAATCGGTGACTCCACAAATAGCATCTGAAGTGTGGTGAGCTCATCTGTAAGAACGCCGGTCTGGTTGTTCCTGGAGAACATAGTGCTAGCCGGGTGTGTAATCATGGACGACTTTGAACATTTCGCGTCATAGGCTCCATTGGCTATCCTAGGCCAAAAGCTTGTTCCTGAAAAGGAACCATAATTAACCAAATCACAAGAATCAAGTCCCAAGCACTCAGTCATCTCGGGAATGCTCAGCAAATAGCTCCTCTCGTCAATGATGAACTCTAAGACTCCATTGCGTGCTATTGGATGCTTGCATCGCGGGAATGAGAGTGTAACGGTGCTGAGAAACTGGCAAGCCTCCTCCACATAGGCGGGAAAGTTAATCTAGACAAACGTACGTAAGCGCAAAGCTTCAAGGTACCATTAGATGTCATCTGCGATTCGTAAAGTGTCGAGAGCGTCATGGTTGATTCTTGGTGAAGTACGAATGGCTATCTTGTCAACCAAAGCTTTGTAGTCTTGATTCGGGTTCATCTTTTGACCCATATACATCCGCTCAAGTCCTCGCGGCTCCTCTACGATCGGCGTGAAGGTGTTGTTGGGGATGGACTCAATCGCTACGCGTAATGGTTCATTGTCTCGGCGTGAAGGTGTTGTTGTCGTGTTGAATTGCTTTTCCTTTCCCTTTAGGCTCTTCTGCGCGTCTATTGTTTGCCTTCTTGGTTCTCCACTCATTGGGAGAATCATCATCAACTTCATGTATCACAATCGGTTTCTCCCTCGCCCTTGAGCTTGATGACTTCTTCGATTTTCTAGATTCCATGGTACCTAATACCAAAAAGAATCTCAAATCTAAAAGTTAAAGAGTTGCATAAACCAATAGAGAACACAGTGGGTAGTATGAGATGAAGAATGGTCGATTAATGGTCGATTACCGCGATCCTTCCACATCTCTTCTCCCACATCTCTTCTTCTAAATCACTTCTTCCTTCGGTCTCATTGCCTTTCCTTATCAAAGTGGTCGAAGTGAAACTCAAAAAATGAGGAAGTTCTTGCTCTTCCTCATTCTATCATCTGTTGAGATCGTGAATATGGTTTCCCCGACGAGAAAAAAAACGGATCAGCGATTCGGTGTCATTTCTAGAACAGGAGCAGGGGAGATTCGGTGTCATTTCTAGAACAGGAGCAGGGGTGATTCGTCATTGGCTTCTCCATGGATACTGGAATGAAAGAGAGAGAGAGAGAGAGAGAGAGAGAGAGAGAGAGAGAGAGAGAGAGAGAGAGAGGATGTACGACTAGAATTTTTATATTCTTTATCGATTTGAGCTGAGAGTATTGAAACGAATTCTAAAAATCTAAAACAAAACTTGTAGTTTGTTTATCTTTCTTCTAGTTTGTTTCTAACGTCTTAAGCGAGGGCTCTTTGGTCTTAAAAAATATGTACATGGTAAAAAGTACCACAATCTCAGAAAGTCTGTAAAATACACACAAAGATAAGAAAAGTGTGGCGTAGTGCAACACACCCATAAAATAAAGAGAGAATTGCTGAATGACACACTTTTTATGAAAGTATTTGCACAAATAGACACATTCTACTACTTAGACAATTTGTTAATATATATTGACCATATTGTCCTTTGTTATAAAATCACTCTCATTCTCCTTTACTTATATTTCTCTTTCTCTTTTTTTTTCTACACCCACTAGACATTCCCAACTTTATCTTCTCTTCACATACTCTTGCTCTTAAACTTCTATTCTTTCTCTTTCTAAGTTTTTGTTTTTTCTCTCAATTACTTTACTATCATTTTATTTATTCATGATTATATGTAGAGTATCATTTTTTTTTAACAATAACTTATAATTATATTTTATCTACTTTTTAAGATCCATTTTAATATATTTTCGGTCAATAATTATATTGACAAAAATTATCACTTACAAAAGTGGTTGTCTATAAAAAATTTATGTGAGCATGCAAATTTGTCGATGCAAAAATACTCACATAAGTTGTCCGCTGAGACATTTTAGATGATCAAGCAGATGTGTATATTACAATAAAATAACATATTAATCAATGGTCACATCCGCGCGTGTAGAATGGGGCATAAGACGGCATATTATCTATCCCGACATTATAGAGATGTTTGGATATCCACAATTATGAGTCCATGCGGATATGTCCTATAATATTTATTTTGCATGGACATATCCGCGTCGACACAAAACCATAAACATTCAGACATCCATATATATGTTACATGCCTATATATATGTTGAAACAGTGCTGTCCATTTATATCCATCCACCTATCCATGTCCACTACATATAAATTAAACAATGATATTTTTTTATATTCATCCATATATATCTCAAAACATTGATGTCCATTTATATCCATCCAAGTATCTGATGGCCAAGTCCACATGGACACGCCTTTCGCTAAAAAATAAACTTTGATTATCAAAGTCTTTGAGTCTTTTATATCTTACCTTAGATAACTGTAGACAGCTAGATATCCTTATTTTTGTATGAAAAATTTGAATGAACACATAACCGTGGACAGTTAGACATTCCTATAAAATTGGGATAAAAGATGTGTTACGTCTATTGCTCCATTCTCTAAACACATAAATCACGATTCAGTCAAACATAGCATAAACATAAAAACGCTATCCCGTTATGCTATCAATACCCACATTTATTGTAGTATTTGATTTATTTATTATACATATATATATATATACTATATGAGGAATTCCTCAAAACACCACCATTTTAGTTTTCTTTTCAAAAATACCACTAATATCAAATTATTGTTCATAGGTATGGAATTTTAAATCTTTGGTTTGGGTTGATTCACTACAAAAAAAAGTTACATTGATAGCACCTAAGCATAGCACGATTTTCGATTTTGCTATGAAAAAGACTATGTTGGATTGGAATACTCTATTATAGCATTTTATAAATGCTATGCCGAAATTTAACTAAGCGGGAACTATTAGAGCCAATTTTTTCATGGATGACGGTGACTTTTCATTTTCAATTGGATAGAGAGAGAGGAAAAAAAAAAACTTTGAACAAAAAAAAAGCTCTCTCACTCTCACCATCTTCGATCCTCTTCTCCTCCATATATTTTTGCCCTCTCCAATCTTCTTCTCCATTATGTTCTTTCATTCGATCTCCCTTGCCTCTCTCTCTCTCTCTCCAACTTTTCTCATCTCTTTAGATTTCTCCGACATATCATCCCTCTCAATTTCTCTGAAAAACTCTAGCGATTTCTGATTTGTCTTCTCCTGCGTCAGGCCTTCTCGCCGGAGATGTGGGAGGGATGTAGATCCCTTGCTTTCTAATTTCTTGTCTTTAATTAGTGTTCTCTGGTAGATCTGTGGGCAAATCGAAGGTGGTATGGGTTTGAGGTTATCGGCATCGCCTCTTGCTTGTTTGCGGTGGAGGATTTGGCTGGGCTTGGTGTCTTGCTTAGTGCTCGACAATTGTGGCTGAGTCTCTTGATATATGGCTTGGGTTTTGGTCATTGGCGGCTCTTTTGTCTCCAATTAGGGCTTTTCGACATTAATAGGCAATAGCTATGGGTTTCTATTAGATCTTCAAATAGATCTCATCCCAAGTTGTTTTCTTCACAATCTTCTATTTTCGATTTTTCTTTCCAGGTTTTAAGATTTGGGAAACAATGTGGGTTCTTTGGGTTATGAGCTGAGTTTGGGATCGATCTCTGGTTATTCTCAGAGAGGAGTTTTGAAGATCATGAATGGTGTGGCCGTGGAGAAACTCGAAAAACATCTTAAGAAGATTTTAAACGTAAGAGAATAGAAAGATCGAAAACTCTCCTCTTGAGCTTCCTCTTTGTTTGCAGATTTTAAACGATGGTTAGTAATTTGCTTTAATATTTGTGTAAGATGAAGATAACAATGTGGAGAAGGAGATTTCTTGACAAGCTTCAAAGACTAGGTCTCGTACGTTTTCTTCCCTTTCATTTTTGACTTTGGTTTTTATTTTTCTTAAATATCATCTGCTTGCTAAGTGATTTAGGATTTTATGTGTTGATTTTGTTTCTATAGATTAAACTATTGCAAGTAGGAGTTTTGTAGATGGATATATGGAGAGGCTTTTATGTGTTGATTTTGTTATGGATATTCAAAGTTCAATAGAGGACTCGGTTGATTAGAGTAAAAGTATTGGTTAGTGTGTTTAGGTGACTAGCTAAAAGTATTATACTGCAGTTTCATTACTTTGAATATATAATTATGTTTTGCAAGTGTTGACTTGTAATATGATTTTTAAATCTTATACTCTTTCTCTACTTATGTTTTGCAAGTGTTGATGAGTGCAATAAAGAAATTTTGAAGTTTTTCTTTATCTCCAATCACATGACAGGTTAATAGCTTCTTTCTTTGTCTCTTATGATGATTCTTTGTACTAGTCTAATAACATGTTCTGATGCTTATAGTTTGGTTTTTAAAATTGATGTTGCATTTTGGTTTTCATAGAGGAATTTAAACGAAATGCTAGAGCTGATAGGTGGACATCTGTAGCTCTTGTTACGAACTTACGATGAGTTTATGGTTCACTCACACTGTCAGAAGCAGCTGGAAATATAGTTTGTCAGAGACAAAAGAAGATAAGCATTCTCGTTGTTTTTGTGGTGAAAAAAAATTACAACAGGTAAGTTGATCGTTTCCTTTATTGTCTCTGGAATTCTTTTTAGGTGTTGTCTATTATTCTCTTTTGATCATCTTAATGTGCTATTTGATTTTAATTTTCTGATGTCTGACTAAGCATTTGTCTGATGTTGTTAGGAAAAGAGCAAAAGCTGGTGCAAAAGGCACTTATGGTTGAAAATAATAGAGGGAAATTAAGAATCATAGAGGGAGAAAAGACGTAGAGAGAAGGAATAGGTCGAGCTAAAGAAGCAATAAGGTGAGTTGAAGATGCAACATGAAGTACAAAAAGATGCTTCAATCAGGTACAGATCAAATACAGAAGCTGAGCTCAAGGTTTTGACTAGATTTCTCTCATGTTTTAATTTAGTTTTGATTTTGTAACGATCTTTGATGTTTGTGTATGACTTGATATATGTAATGTTGACATATTTGTGTAAGTACATTTTGGTTTATTAATGAAACCATATTTTGAATATTATTTTTATATAAATTCAATTTATATAAGAATTATATAAATCAAATTGTAAGAAAAAATTGGAAAAATTCATAAATTGTTATGAACAACTAAATAATGGCATTAAATTATTGCTATGAAAAGATAAATAATAACACTAATAAAGTGTTATTGTATATGAACATACTATAGCAGACAAAATTAATGCTATCGTAGGTGGGGCATCTACCATAGCTGCCGAGATCATAGCAGCTGTAATTTCGCTATGTATTACCTACGATAGCAGTTTTTCCGCGCTATCAATATACGTTTTTCTTGTAGTGATTATTTTGCAATTTAGGGTTTAGTATTTATGGGGTAGGGTTGGGGTAGGGTTTAGTGTTTAGAATTTAGAATTTAAAGTTTAAAAATTAAAAAAATTATTTTATTTTGGTGGTATTTTTTTCCTAAAAACAAAAATAGTGGTATTTTAGAGAATTGCCCTATATATATATATATATATAATTTTTTTGTAATTGCTGTTAATTAATTTATATATTAATTTTTGGAAATAAAATTTTACATTGGTTCAACAATAATCAGCCACCAAATAATTTACAGGGATCCAACAATAATTAGTCGCTGGACAATTTACAGGGATTCAATAATAATTAGTCGCCGACGTCAAAGCCTAAGTAATTCAAATGCTAGTGGTATTTTAGCCACCGACGTTAAAGCTTATGTAATCCAAATACTAGTAGTGTTTTAGCCGCCGATGTCAAAATCTAAGTAATCTAAATGTTAGTGGTGTTTAAATATTATAAACTATGGTGTTTTAGTAGTATAGACTGATTCAACTCAAGTTATTATGATGATAATGGTGGTTTATTGTTTAATTATTATACTAGAGCTGTTTTTCCAAAGTGGTTTTGAAGTTGTTGCTTGCTCGTTTGTTCGTTGGTTGCAATACTCCTGTTGTAACATTATATATTGTTCATAGTGAAGTTATATATAGATATGTTGGTTGTTTGATAAATGCATAATTTTAGTTTTCAGTTAAAGTGCACAACATCATTTATTTTAGGGTGACTTGCACTATAGGACACTTTTCTGGTAAGTGTATACAAAAGAGACACTTTGTTGAAAAAGCTTACTTTCTCATATTTTTGGTAAATTATTGGACGATTTTGCCCCTGCTTCACTTCTATGAAAACAACAACAACAACAACAATAACATTTTTTTTAATCGGTGACTTATTTTTGTCCTCTCTCTCTCTCTCTCTACTTTTTTTTTGGTCAATCTCTCTCTCTACCTATTTCTTTCTTTTTTCATATATTTTTACATCTATTATTACACAATATCTATTTTTGATATGTTCAATTATAATTTTATTTTTTCAACATTTTAAGATACATTTTACTATATACTATATATAATAATTACATTACATATTATCCATTTATAGTTAAACATTTGTTCACTTGTCAATGTACACACTGCTTGTCCATGTGGACTTGTATCATTGGCACTTGGACAATATTGTTTTGGATATGTGTGAATCGGTTTGGAGTATGTATGTCATGTTTACTTGATAAATAGTGTCTCCATGTGGATGTACACACTGCAAAAAGTAATGATAGAAAAAAAAAAATAAATCGATGAGCTGAACAAATATTGGTTAATGGACAGGGATGTGGGGACAAGTTTTTGTGGAAATTATTTTACACTCTAACGACTATTCGATTGCAGATCCACCTGTCGATGTACACATTGTTTGTCATGTTTACTTGGAAATAGTGTGTCTATGTGCACTTATCCATGTGGACTCGTATATGGATGTCATTGTCTAAATTTAGTAAACGTTATATGTCTAATTGGATGAGAGCATGTGTCCATTTGGATTTAAACATTAGGTTAATATGTAAGATGAGATATAAAAGATTTAAAAACTTTGGAAATGAAAGTCTATTTATTAGCAAAAAGTGTGTCCATGTGGACTTGGCCATCAGATACTTAGATAGATATAAATGAACATCATTGTTTCGAGATGTATATGGTGTATAAAAGAACATCATTGTTTAATTTAGACGTAGTATACATGGATAGGTGGATGTATTGTTTACGTCTATAATTGTCTAAATTTTGCAAACGTTATATGTCTAGTTGGATAAGAGCATGTGTCCATGTGGATTTGAACATTGGGTTGATATGGAAACTGAGATATAAAAGATTCAAAGACTTTGGAAATGAAAAATCTATTTTTTTAGCAAAAAAGTGTGTCCATGTGGACTTGGCCATCAAATACTTGGATGGATATAAATGAACATCATGGTTCCGAGATGTATATGGATGATATAAAACAACATCATTGTTTAATTTAGATGTAGTATACATAGATAGGTGGATGTTTTATTCATGTGTGTAATTGTCTAATTTTTGTAAACTTTATATGTCTAGTTGTCCACAGTAATGTGTCTATGAGAATTAGTCCATGCAAAAATAGGATCCATATGATCGATAAGTTACACATTTATTGGTGATTACGTCCGTGTGAACATTTTTGATAATAATATTTTTAGAAAACTGACAATAGACATAGCGTATCACATTGTCTATCCCAACATTATAGGGATGTATAGTTGTCCATGATTTTGTGTCCATACGGAGTTGTTCATGCCAAATATAAGTTGTCCACTTGGATATATTAGATGATAAAGCACACATGGATATTAACGCCAAAGTTACATATGAATCAGTGGTCACGTTTGTGTGGACATTATTGATGATAATGAAGATAGCGTTTTGTAAATTGTAAACGCTACAAATTATTTAAGCGGGATAATAAAATTGACGCAGGCCAATTTTGTGGTTCTAAACTTTAATATACCGCTATTGAAAATGTTAAGAGGGAAAAAAGTAAAATTTTGGCTAAGGCAAAATAAAAGAAAACTAAAAAAATCACTTTCTCATTTTTTCCTAAGGCAAAAGCAGATCGAAAATTTCTCTCTTGAGATATTGATCTCAAAATCTGCAACTTTCACTCGATTTCTCTCGATCTCACTCGCTTTCTCAGTCTGTCACCTTGATTTCTTAGTCTCTCAACTCGATTTCTGACAATCTCCCTCGAATCTTCAATAGGTATGTTCTAATTCAATCGTAGCTTCTTTGTTCTTTGGAATGGAAAACCATTTTGATCTTGAATTTAGATTCTTGGGTTTTTGAACATTGATGCGGAAGTTTGTGACTTTGGGTATCGATTTTGATTTTGGATTATGATTCTTAGATTCGGTGAACATGCATGTCGAAGTTTGGCACATTTCTTGTTTCAATTTTAATTTTTGGTTTCGATTATGATTTTGGATTTCAATTTTATGTTGATTGAAACTGTTCTTCATTTATCAGTTTCATAAATGGTAAAGACAAGAGTAGGAGGTCAAGTTGGTTCTCGTGGTAGTAGACGTAATCAAGACTTGGAGGTAGAATATATAACACCACCAGTTGCTCCTGCAACAACACTAAAGGTGAATAAGAAAAGAAAAGCAAAGAAAGTGGCTACGAGAAGAAGTAGTACTAGAATCAAGAAAGTGGCTGGCTGCTCAAGATGATGAGGTAGAAGATGTTACACCGCAAGATAATGCAGTTGAAGATGTAATACCGCAAGATGATGTGGTTGACAATATAAGACCACAAGATGATATGGGTGAAGATGTAACACCGGAAGTTGTGGAAGAAGAGACGGGTAGTGACAAAGAAAATGTAACACCGGAAGCTGATCATACTGAGAAAGCAATGTCTGAAGATGATAAAGAAGATTCTGAGATAGAAGGAGATGCTTGTTTGACTGGATAAAAAAATATCAGGGTAATAAAGAAGAAGCTGCCAATATGGAAGAAGATGGAGTTGGCAATGGTCAAGATAATGCGATTCCTAGCAGTACTGATGAAGGAATTCAGTTACCGGAGGAAAGAGTGAAAAAAAAAAGTGGACCAACAAAGATGCGTAAAGTGGTTGAAAATCCTAATGAAACGGTTTCAGTTACTTTCACTGACTTTGGTGATCATGTTGGACCTGGTTCAGTAAGATTATCATATTTTTTTGGTGTCCTTGTGAGGGAACACGTTCCGGTTACACTTGCTGATTGGAGAAAACTTGATGTAGTGACTAAACAAACAATATGGGAAGAAATTCAGGTATATATTTATATGCAACTATTTTTTGTTTAACTGATATGAAGCATGTTTGACCTTTGCTTATTGTACGTGATGCAAGGGAGGTTTAACTTGCAAGAAGAATGGCAAAAAGTTATTATTTTCAAGCAATGAGAAATTTGTGGAGGGGTGGGAAGTCAAGGCTAGTGTCAGAAGTACGTGCTGCAAACATTGCTGCATAGAGAATAGATTTAAAACCCATCAACATCTCATCCATTTAAGTGTGAAACTCTTAGGTTAGGAGCAAGAGTAACATAGCTTTCACGGTTAGTTATCTACAACTAAGTAATTTTCTTGTTTGTAGGTCATGTCTTATAGATTTAATCATACTCATATTTATAATGTAGGAAATAAGTAACAAGTACAGGAAGATGAGACAAAATCATATTTCTCACACCACTAGCCACAAAGATATGCTTCGTTTAGATGATGATATGGTAATAATAGTTGTCAACACTACAAGAATATTGAGTATTCATAGCATTATAATATAGCGTTAATGACCATAGTGCTATTGTTATATAACCACTAATTTTAACATAGTGTTTGTAAATTAGTAAACGCTATCATATAGTTATATTTTTAAAAATATAATTTTCGCATCACGTTTTAATCGGTAATGAAAATTGTTTATAGCATAAACATTACTGAAACGTTATGATATAAAAAGCTGCGACACTTAGAAAAATTTAGGTTGGTTGAAACTATACCATAGCCAACATTAACCCTGCTTGTCCCTTGTCTCACTGGCTAAGGAACATGAACTGGATAGGAACAAAGAATTGAAACTATAACAAACCTCATTTCAATTGAAAATATAGACACCTAATTCAACAATTAACCAACCACAACTAACAAACTCAACACATAATTTCATATCTAGCAGAAGCAAGAGATTGTCAAATTGAATGGGGACGTCATGTGTATCCTCTTTGTTTACTACACAGCAGGAACTGAAAACGAGAAATCACATTTACTTGGGTTGCGCCTTCTCCAGACAAGTGTTCTTGATTATATATACGAGATATGGCGAAAATGCAATAGCATAATTCACACGAAATCAAGGCGATCGGTCATCCTTATGTGTATCTCAGCATACTAAAACATCGACTATGACACAGACTTTGTTCCAAAATCAATCTATAGCTAGTTTTAGACCTCCGAACGTGTTTCAGCAATTATGTAGTTCATGTATCGTTTACAGATGTAAAATAATTAAAAGTTATTTATTTTTTATAGAAAACAACTAAAGTTTTCTTTTATCAAAAAACAAATAACGGAGAAGGTAATTATTATTATTATTATTGGTTTTTTTTACGTCAAATAAGATTTATTTTAAATTAAAATAACCTAACGATAATCTGAACAATATTCCTACAGGTCTGGTTTTCTGAACCAAATTAAAATTAAACTGTTGAAAAAAAAAACTAACGATAATCTATAAGGAAAACCTATGTATAAAAGGAAATTTATTACCTTTAAGCTTTCAAGTTTCAATCATACACTAGAGAAAGAAAGAGAGAAAAGTAAACCCTAGACATATTGTTCCTTCCGGAAGGAAAGATAGAAAAAACGTGAGAGATCATGGAAACTTCAACAAATGAAAGAAAAATATTAACACAAGAAAAATAAGCTATATTCGAGGCTGCCACTACAAGAAATATGAGCATTCGCAGCAGTCCTTTGTAGCGCTAATTTACGAACTGCTACTAAAAGTATCAAAATCGGATTGCAAGTATTTCGCAGCACTATATTAACGTTAGGATATAGTTTTCATTAAGCGGGACATTAAAATCAGAAATATAGCCGGGAATGTGTATTTTTGGAGGCAAACTAATTGGCGATTTCCCCCCCCCCCAAACAAAAAAAAGTCTCGATTCTATGACCAAAAAGACTGTCTTTTACACTTAGCCAAAAAAAAACAAAAAACCCAAAAACAAAAAGCATTGAGAAAATTCTCTCAAAGTTTCTCAATCTCAATCTCAAAGTTGTTGATTCCTATCCTGAAATCTCAAAACCCATACCATGAAATCTCGATTCCCATTGACAAGATCTCGATTCTAAGCACCAAAATCTCCGACAGTCTCTGTGTCTCCGTCGCTATCTCCGTCGATCTCTGTCTCTCTTTCCGGTATCCATCGCTCTGTCTCCGTCGATCTCTGTCTCTCTTTCTCAGTTTCTCTCTGCCTCAGGCTCTATCCACCTCTGTCTCTCTCCGCCTCTGTCTCTCTCCGCCTCTGTCTCTGTCTCAATAGCTCAGCCGATCTCAGTAGATTCGAACCTGAAAGGTATAAGGCATTCAGTTAATGTATTTCAGTTCTTTACTATGTACTACTCTGATTTTAATTTTGACCGTTTAAAACATTGAAAGGTAATCACATCTCATCAGCCGGATCTTCTGCCTGCATCATCTGCCTGTTTGCATCAGAACACAGAGGCAAGTTCTCACAATGAACTGATATTTGATTCATTTGTTTACGTGTTGAATGAATTGGTTGTTTGATATGATAATAAATTGTTGGTCTTTTTTCTTTTTGGATGTGTTCTTCACTAAACCTCAGAGTTTTGGTTTGTAAAATTTTTAGGTGTTGGATCAACAATTGGAACAGGGGTTTATATTCTTGTGCGAACAGTGGCGAGAGAACATTCAAGACCTACTCTAGCCTTTTCATTCCTTATAGCTGGTGTTTTTGCAGCACTTTCCGCGTTTTGTTATGCGGAGCTCTCTAGTCGTTTTCCTTCAGCTAGCTGGAAGTGCCTATCACTACTCTTACATTTGTATTGGTGAAGGGTATCATTATTTCACCTACTCTATCACTGAAGTAGGTGAAACAAACTACTTCAGCTAGCTGGAAGTGCCTATCACTACCCTTCACCAGATAAATTACTATATAGTAACTAGAAGATAAATAGTAATTTGAGAGTTTCAATTATAGGTGAAGGGCCTGTATAGTGCAGATTTTACTTTACTTTTAGGAAGAAAATAAGTGTTAGTTCCATTGAGACATGTCTTTTGTATTCGATCGTAAATGCTCTATCTTTTCTGCAAGTTTGCTTAGTTTGAAGTTAAAAGGCTCTCTCTTAAGAGGAATCAATTCTTATATATATGAACCGAGATAGATAACAAGTTTGTTTTTTGGAATGATATACTCTTGTTGTTAGCTTTTAAGAGTAAAAAAATTTTGAATCAAAATCCTATTTTTCGTGAGTTGTTTCTCATTACTCATAATCAGAGTTATTTGATCTTTATTCTCAGTTTGGGATACAACCACTGGTTTGTTTAGTTATGTAGCAGTTTGTTGCGGTGTCATTAACCACTCATTGATGGATTTGGTATCTTGATTAATAATTAGTCGATTGAATTATGATGCAACATGATTTTCTGATGTAGATCTGGTTTCTATCGGTTGATTGCTTCTAGTTTCATCCATTAGTTTTAGTTAATTCTCAGCGATCTTGTTTCTCTGTGATTTGGTCTAACTGACACTTGGTGAGTTATTAGCTGAGGGTGAAGAATTGACTCTTTTTGTGCATGCTTTTTGTAAGCGCAGATGTTTATATGAATTTTTGATGTTTACATCGAAATTAAGTTTGTGTCGTTGGCTGATTTTGTCTTACTTTCTTTGGACTTGGTGTCTCTTTAAAGTCCCTTGAGCAATAGTTTGGTGGTTACTCAATCATGTCCTCGTTTGCTCTTTGGCTGCTTGGTTGGTGATATTTAAGTGGCGAGCTTTGCTTTAACAACAGTTATTAGTGTCTACAAGTTTGAATGCTACTGTTTTGGCATTTAATAAAGGTTGTTGCTTTAAGATTGAAGTTATGCATAGGCTTCTATGTTTCTCCTCTGCAAATATTAAACTAATAAGGTAATTGTCAATGCAGAAAATGGGCGAGTCTAAGGGGTGTGGGAAAGGAGGACAAATGATTCCAGATGAGAAATGCACCAAGGAAAAACAGAATCCATTACTCAGGACCATTGATGCCTCCTGGTGGAAATCTTGAAGATTTGCTCAAAGAGCACGAGAAGCAGATCCAACAAGCTGTCCGCAAAGCCCGTGTCGAAAAGTCTGCATCAAGGAAAACACAAGCTTTAATATCGAGAATCAGTAAAATAAGCTTTAGTATATAGTTTTCATTGTATAAATCTTTGTCACATATGTACTCTTATCATATATACATAAAACGTTTCCAACAATTTTCAATCAACAATCTCACAAATATAAATTAATAATACACAAAACAAAATTAAAACGACTAATAAAATGAATTTTATTCATAATTACTCTTATACGTTCGATAATTGATAGTTTGTTAATAATATACTATCAAATAATTTGAAACTACAAATAAAATCATGGAACACAATTTTTTTTTTTAAAACATATATATTTATTTTATTTGTGTATATATATATATAACACAAATTAATATATATATATATATATATATGTAATCAACAATGGAATATACAAGTAACTAATGTATCATATAATTAAAAAAAAAGCTATACTAATTTCTAATATGTTCATAATTTATAAATAAATAAATTAATTAATAAATTTTCTTGTAAAAAATAATTTTTTTAAAGAAACTTTAAGTGAAAAGATTTTAATGTTTTTATTTTATTTTATTTTGTTAATTGAAAATAGTGAAATATATTTAAAGATTGAACCCTATACCCTATACCCTAAACCCTAAACCCTAAACCCTAAATTAAAGTTAAAATCCTTATTAAATTAAATCTTTAAACCTTAAATTGAAGTTAAAATCCTAAAACTATCTAACTTGAGTAAAAAAAAAATATAAACCCCAAAGTTTAAACCCTAAACCCTAAACTATGCCCTAGTGTTTATGAACATATAAGTTAGATAGTTGGAATACTAACATATATTAATTGTTCTTAATTTTAAAATTCTATACTTATAAAAAAAATATTCTAAAAATTGAAATACTTATATTGAATTTTTAAAGAAATAATTTATATTTTTTTCATTAATAAACTATTTTATATGATAATTTTCTGATTTTTTCATTAATAGCCAATAGGAAATAACCTCCCACATTGTGGGACGAATCCTACATCGTTGATCTCAGCCGACTTTGATCTCAGCCGTCCATTACAAATTTTAAATTGAAAATATAAAAGCTGGTTTCTGATTGGTTAATCCATAGAGTTAAGGATCACCCCTTATTTAATAGACACCGTTGATTTAATTAAAATCAATGGCCTACCTTCCTTCTAACTTCCCTTGTGTGCGAGAAAACTCTTTTCTTTCTCTTTTCTTTTGTGTGCGAGAAAACTCTTCCTCTTCTCTTCCTCGATGGTTTTTCTCTGTTCATTAGCTTGTCTTCTTCGTCTTCGAGCTTCCGCGGCGGGATTAACGATTTGGAGGCTACCAGGTGGAGGATTCGCTGTAGGTAGAATCCCTGGTGGTTGGAGAGGAGGAGATAGAATGATGCCGGTGGTTTACACGGAGGTTGACGGTGGAAGACTTCCGAGAAGAGTAGCTTGGGGTTCGAGAAGAGGAGGAAGAGATGGAGGTAGTAGAGAGAGAGGTGGTGGGTTTGCGGGTCGGATCATGAGGCTTTTCGGATCATAATCCACTGAGAGAGAAAGAGGATTACGAATCCGAGATCTTCTTCCTCCGCGAGATTCGGATTTATTCGATCAAGCTACCCAAGATATGGCGGAGAGTCACGGTGGTGGTTGCTGTCCGCCCATGGATCTGATGCGCTCTGAGCCGATGCAACTCGTTCAAGTCATTGTTCCCATGGAATCTGCGCATCTTACCGTCTCATATCTTGGTGATCTCGGCCTCGTCCACTTTTCATAAGCTTTAAATCAATGCTCTCGAATAATTTTCTTTTTTCTCTTACAAAACTAGATCAGTTAAGTGCCTGGTTTTGTGTTGGAAAATTTAGATCAAGATGCTTCTTGAGATGTCTATTTGGTCCTATCAATCATGTAATGATGGAAACCTGTTTGGTTGTGGATGCAGGGAATGGGAGATTTCTTGAGTGAAATGGCGGCTATGATGAACAATTCTAAGCCTAGTGTAAGCAGCCTACATTAGTTTTCCGATCAGTTTATTAGACATCATTGATTGCGCCGAGTGTTAATCTGAGATGTTGGTTTTGCAGGAGAATAATACCGGGGACAGTTTTGAACAACTACAGGGTCTGTTTAATGAGATGTTTCAAGGAGACCCTGGGGCATTCTCTTCATCATCTTGCTCCACTTCAAATTTTACTTCCTCTTGTAGTTTTGTATTTGATACAAATGATCAGCGGTCATCGTTCGAGACAAGTTCAATGGGGATTAATAATGATCCTTTCGGATTTGACCCAAGAGCTCATCATGCCTTCTCGTTAGGGGTAAGGAATTAAAAAAACTCTTCTTTTCACTCTTATCACTTAATACTCTCTTCTTAATGATGAATGGTGTTGTTGCAGGTGGATCATCAGCAGGACTTCAAGAAGGGGAAGAACAATGGCGGAAGAAGAAACAGCTATGGAGTCCCCACCTCATAGCCACTCCTTAACCGTCATATTTTTGCTAACTCATCCCCACATTTGTCGACTAGTCACACAGAGGATGAGTGGTTCTTGTCTTCTCAACGAGGATGATCTGCTTCGGTTTCTTTATGATTTGGTTTGCTGAAGAAATGTACTTGCCTTCTTTTTCTTTATGACTTGGTTGGTGATTCAAGCATTTGTATCTTTTGGGTATTTGATAGAATGATAATATGTAAAATGTATGTTTTATAAATTTAATGTAATATTAATTTTATTTATGAATCAATTTGCAATCTATGTTTTATGCAATATAACTTTCAAATAATTGAAATATAGCACATAATAATATTAACAAAATGTCACGAAACAATATCCACCAGCACATATAATGTGTTATCATTACAAGTTAGACATCACAAAATGTTTGCTATAAAAACAAACATAATAGCACGAGTGAAGCGCTAGTTAATAATATCCACCAGCACATATAGTGTGTTATCATTACAAGTTACACAGCACAAAATCTTTGCTATTAAAAATAACATAATAGCAAAAATAAAGTGCTAGTTAAAAATATTAAATAGCTGAGTAATAGCGCTATAATAGGTCAATTTACCATAGCGCGTAAAAACTGCTACGGTAGGAGGGGGGTCTACCGTAGCTCCTCATTATACAGCGTTTGTAGTTTCGCTACGAAATCCCTTTAGTAGCAGTTTCCGTGTGTTACCGATGCTCATTTTTCTTGTAGTGTGCGTCCACATTAATGCATATGAGGCGAGCTCAATGTCAAAAACATTCTTCAGGAGAAGACAACGACGAGGTTGCTTCGACTCCATTATCACAAGTAATCAAAGCTCGTCAAAAGCAGTCTAGGAGGAGGAATAAAGACGCTGATAAAAATCAACATAAGAAGGCTAAGAAAGAGAATACCTTGAAAATATGTAATAAATCAGACTTTTCAGGAGAAATCATGAGCTTGATTGACTTAAGGTACAAAACTGAAGCCAATCCACAAGAGATATTCGGTGATGCTGAGGTGACGGCGCAATTCAGCAAACCGATAAACAAACAGTTGACATTGAGCGACGTGAAAAAAGATCAAAGCAGACTCATGTTATGGATGGGGCAAGTGGAGAAGAAAATGCTTCCTCTTCTAAAAGAATCAGAGAATCAGAGAATCCGAGAGGGCTTGATGTTTTGGTGTACGGACCACACACAAAAGCTCATAAGATGAAGTTCATAATATGGATTGTGGATAAGACACCAGTGTTTAACTTCGGGATGGAAGGAGTTTGTGGCAAAGTATGGTCTCATGATGCATTCCGATTTTGTCACCGTTTGGATGTTTAGGCACATAACAACTCCAGAGATTGAGATTTGCTTCGCTATTGCCTGCGATAGATTTCCTTTAAACAATTTAATTAACTGAGTGGGAGGATCTTGAAGATTGCATTCTTAAATCTAAATTAGGGTTTTTGTGTTTTTTGTTTTTTCGGGTTTTAGTTTCGTTTTGTTTGGAATTTTTTCTTTCTATAAATAAAATTAAAAGGTGTTAGCTTAATAAAAATTTCAGGTGTATAAATATAATTATGGTTCTTAAGGGAGTTTGCTTCGCTAATAATCCACAACAATTCTTACCAGGGATTTTTTTTTCCAAAACATCAAAACAAAGTAATCCAAGTCAAGAACTACGTAAATATCTCTATATATTGTATATCTTGTTAGAATAAAATAGTACTGAGATATGTATGTACTTTATATAGAAAAAAAAAAGAGTAGCGACCCAAGCAAGGTGAGTAGGAGTAATATTTTGATAATATTGCGAATAGTGTTTTAGGTAACCTTCCAAATATAGGTAGTTTAAAGTCTCATGATCATCATGTCCTAGTACAGAACTTGTTACCGGCTGCATTAAGAGGGTTGTTACATAAGGGTCCTAGGATTGCCATAAATAGATTATGCAGTTACTTCAACAGGTTTTGTCAGCGCATCATCGACCCGGAAAAACTTATGACAATGGAGACAGAGTTTGTGGAAACCATGTGTCAACTGGAGCGCTTCTTCCCTCCATCCATTTTTGATATCATGTTCCACCTTCCAATACATCTATCAAAAGAGGCACGTTTGGGAGGACCAGTACACTTCCGCTGGATGTATCCCTTCGAAAGGTTTGATGTACTCATTTGCTTCAATATATGTATTTCCTGCAATGATTTTCGACTGATATTCATTTCTTGACTGAGTTATAGGTACATGAAAACACTTAAGGCTTTTGTTAAGAATCATGCAAGGCCAGAAGCATGTATGGCTGAGGGATATTTAGCTGGAGAATGCGTTGCATTTTGTTTAGAGTTCCTTAAAGATTCAGTACCACTTCAAGAAACAGTTAATCGCAATGAAGATATTGAGGCTGATAGAAGCGTGGTTGAAGGTCGACCTCTGCAGAAGGGTATAGAAGAACCCTATCAGATAAAGATAGAGACTTTACACATCGCTATGTGCTAATGAACATGGCATCTTTGGATCCTTATGTCGAGTAAGATGTTACCCTTTATGTTTTATCTACTAATTATAGTTATAATTTCATTCTGTTTAATGTAAAATCAGGATGCATTTGGAAGAATTACAAGCTAATGATGCTCGATGTGCTAGAAATGAAACTTTGTTATGGAAAAACCATACTAAGTAGTTTACACAATGGCTTAAAATAAAAGTTTCCAGCTGCAACTTGTCTTCTTGATTATTTTTTATACACCTTGTTAGATTGACTGATTAGCTTGTTAGCTTCATGATCATGTTTTGCTTGATGACTAGTTAGTTTATCTTGTAGCTTGATGACTGGTTTTATTGGCACAGATTGTTAGCTTCATGATCATGTTTTGCTTAATGACTGGTTAGCTTAGCTTGTAGCTTGATGATTGGTTTTCTTGGCACCGGTTGTTAGCTTCATGATCATGTTTTGCTTAATGACTGGTTAGCTTAGCTTGTAGCTTGATGACTGGTTTTCTTAGCACAGATTGTTAGCTTCAAGATCATGTTTTGCTTAATGACTGGTTAGCTTAGCTTGTAGCTTGATGACTGGTTTTCTTAGCACAGATTGTTAGCTTCAAGATCATGTTTTGCTTAATGACTGGTTAGCTTAGCTTGTATCTTGATGACTCGTTTTCATGATTATCATTTTAGTACTTCAGCTTGATGATCATGTTCCCATCACATGCACCACTTAATCCGTTCTATAAACCAGTTTTAGGGCCCATTCTTTAGGTAAGTCATGTTATAACATTTTGTGATTCATTACTTAGAGTGATATGCGCAATTTATAGTAAACAAGCAAACTGGTTCTTTAATATTATAGTAAAGGATTCGATACAACTTTTGAGTTTGCATATAAGCTATTACAAGTATGATCATCGATCCTATCTACCCGTTTCCATCACCACCCATCTTTCCGGCCAAGAGTCTCTCGCGCCTACGCTAAGTCCTTCCCACGATCACCATATTTTCCTGAAAAGCCAACAAAAGTAAGTAATACTTTACTTAGTGAGCGGCTATGCCGTCTCATAGACTTAGGCGAATGATGCAATGTCCCAACCCTTAGTTTTATAGCCGTTTATCCCCTTAGCCTAATTTCGAATCCGGATCCAAGACAAGGTTTGGATCAGGGCCGAGTGTTGGTGGATTTGTTCCCAATCGTCCCGCCGACCCCTTTTCTAAGTCTCCATCGCAACTCAGCAACCATTGGTTCTGAGGACATTCGTCTCATACCGAAATCAGAGTTAGTAAGGGTAGAACTTCTTCTCCACCGTTGATGAGTCCCAAAATTACCGTTTTCTATATAGGATTTAGGATTGTTATTTGAGTCAACTAACTTATATTAGATAGGTTTTAGGACTATATGCTTCACTTTATGTATTTCAAGGGTTTTTAGGTGTTTGGAGAAAAAGGAAGAGTTTTGGATCATTTTGGAGGCAAATATACATTGAAAGATGCAGAGTCCAGAAGACCCGTCAGAAGTATGGCCTCAGACGAAGACCTTTCCACCGTTTCATCTCCAAGTAGTTTGAAGGAAATCCAACGGTGCAATCAAGAGTTATGGCCGATTTACTGAAAACATGTCAACCTGCCGACGAAGCTGATGTGGCAGAGAGTGGGATCGACCGGTCCACACTTAGGATCGATCGATCCCATGAAGAATTGCGGCCCAAGTTTACCTCCTCTCCAAGTTTTCCATTTATTTTCTTTCCTTTTGTTGCTCTCCCCTTTTCCTATATAAGGAGGGCTCGACCTTGTATCAAAACACACCTTTTCAGAGCAGTGGCTCTCTCTTTTGAGAGCTGTAGCTCTCCCCAAGTTTTATAAATATTTTAGTTTTCTTTTTATAGCTTTCTTTTTAGGTTTAAATTCTTTAATAAAGATGTTTCATTTTGTGTTCATCTTTGTTCTTGTTTCTATGCTTAAGTAGTTTCCTTATTAGGCTAGGGTTATTTTGAAGGGATGTGATTGATTATTAGGTTGTTAGTTTGGGAATTTATTTTATAGTTCTTTTCCTATTGTTGTTCTTAATGCTTAGGGCTTGAGTAGCTAACTTGTTCTAAGATCTTAGGTGATTAAACTAGGTGCGAAAGTAATGTTTAGTCGCTGGAATCAACACTAGGGGAGCAAGATTTCATAACTTGGCAAGCGCAAAGCTCTCGTTTTGATATCTTGTGAACATATCGATCTTGTTATTAATGCTAGTTTTACTTAGGGAAGCCTAGCGTAAAGCGTTCTCTAAATATTGCTAAGTAGGTATTTGCGTGAGAATCGACTTACCTTACCATTGTGAATTGAGTTCTAGAACATATCTTAATATTTCCTGTTAATCGATTTAATTGTTTTGTCACATCCCGAATGGTTTCCCTATGCCTAATATTTCTTTTATTATTATCTGCTTATTTTATTTTCTCTTTAGGTTGTTAGAAACAAACTCTTATTTATTTTGTCTTAGCTTAACTTTAATCCCATAAATTCGTAGTGTAACTTATCGGTCCCTGTGGATTCGACCCTAAAGTGCTACAACTGATTACCGTATTTGATCCGGTAGTTTGCATATTTAGGTTTATTATTTGACCTACGATCAAATTGGCGCCGTTGCCGGGGACCAATAACGCTTGCCTACGAGTTTAAGATTAGGGTTTAGTCTAAGATTTTTTTTATTTTTATTTTTACTAATTAGGGTTTTATTTTTCTATTTTTGCAGGAACCAAAAAAAAAAAAAAAAAAAAAAAAAAAAACGGGAAAAGGAAAAAGAAGAGGAGAGACAGAGCTTACCAGTTCCGGTTCAAGAAGCAAACGGAATATCAGATGACCACAGATAAATCTGAAATTTGGTGGAAATATAGTAGAGTGTCATACGGAGCCTCAGGAAAAAGCGGAACGTGATTTGGCATCACGGTTCGAAAGTTATGACTGTTTTTCCAAGACCATCGAAGAAGAGTACGAAGCTGAGCTGTGTCAACTTCAAATTCTATCTGAGAACGAACCACAAGGAACTAGATGATGAGCCATACATCATTGGAAAGATCTAAGTCTCTAGTTTGCACGCCAAGTCTCAGATCTCAATTTTGAGTTCTGAGCCAAAAGATATCAAAGGAATAAGAAGACGGTACAGACGGACCGAGGAGCTGCCAACCCGAGCCACCCAACCCGTTCTTCTCCAACAGCTTATCCACAAAGCCTTCGAATCATTGAATCACCATTCCGTTCTCAAAGGACCAAGACTAAGAAGTAAGAAGCTCATGGAATTATGGATCTTTATGAAGCTCGCTATCCACTTAGGTGGAATGACCAGAGAAGAGGATGTCAAGCTCACAATGATATGCCATCTCCACAAGGGAATGAGCTTGAGCTCATGATGCAGCAGCTATCAGATGGGAAGAACAAGAATGCACGAGACATAAAGGAGAAGTTGGCGATTCAACGTGCGATTAAAGATGTACAAGCCTTCGAAGAAGCTCCGGATCGATCGATCCAGCACATCGATCGATCGATCCGACACAGCCAGCAACTAGTCCCGATCAGTACCGCAGACCGATCGATCCATCCTATAGATCGATCGATCCCTTCACCTGTTGCCAATTCCAAGGTTGAGATTGGAGGCGATGCGCTTTTCTCTGACTTGTCCGCAATTACGGCTCATGCTGGAGCCAAGGCAAAACTTCATACTGCGGCAACCCAACAAGTCCGAATCGACAAAGAAGAAGGACCGATCGATCCACTCCTAGATCGATCGATCTCCTGGGCGATGATGACTTACTGACCAGAGGGTCAGGACCGACCGATCCTCCTTCAGATCGATCGGTCCCCACTGCGAAATCAGGAATTTCTGACCTGTTTTCGAATGATGTCGGCACGCATGTTATTGCTCAAGCTCATGTGGTTCCTTACAAGCCGAAGAGTCCTTATCCGCGCATTTCTAAGGCGCAACTTGATGTGAAGACGTACAACCGCTTCAAAGAGGTAACAAGCAAGATAACCAAGGTGCTTACACTCTCTGAATCGTTGGAAGAACTACCCTTCTGAAGGAAGATTTTTTTGAGATGTGGTCGATGGAACTGAAGATCCTGAAGAGATTGGTGCGTTCTTAACCAAGAGAAGGGACACTCCCACCCTGAAGCTCACTAAGGTGTCGAAGCTAGACGATCCAAGGATGTTTGTTGTACCATGCTCCATCTTAGGAGTGGATTTTGGAGATTCTCTCTGTGATTCTGGATCTAGCATGAACCTCATGTCTAAGGCGATTGCAGAGAGATGTTCGCATTGGAAGTTGCTTGCTTCCCACCGATTTTCATGTCGTTGAGATGACCAAAGGTTCTGTTATGCCTTTGATTTTTGGGAGACTAGTCCTTGCAACAGTGGGTGTAGTTGTCGATCTACCTAATAAGAGGATCTCCTTCTCTAACATCGATGAGAATATCTTCTACAACGCAACCCCTTCCAATGAAGCTATACAACGTGGCTCTTATCTCACCATAGACAATGAGAAGAAGCTCGTGACCAGGTGTTTCCTCCACCAGCCCCTGCACATTATGATGACCACGGACAGCCTCCACCCGCTGGACCGATCGGTCCCCCTAACAGACCGATCGATCTGCATCAGGCACCACCTATTCATCACCCCACTCTTGGCGAACACGACACTTCAGACAAGTTCTCCTCCAATCGCGCTGCAATTCACTTACCAGACGAGGGGTATGATTACAAGATCGAACCCCAATCATTCACTTGGTGGCAGAGAACTTGTTTTATGGATTGCCTTCGGAGAGTCCATTGGATCATATTGAGGTGATTTCTCGACTAACACGACAGTAGAAGCTAATACTCTGATCAACAATTTGGCGGCTAGCAATAGAAATCATTGTCCGGAGTATGATCGAGCGCATCATGTTCTGCCGGTAAAAGACCTTGGTAATGAGAATGATGTCAACGAAGTCCTGGATGGAGACACTCATTCTTCTAAGAAGCGATCCGAGAAGATCCGGCTGACACGACCGATCAGTCTGACCTGAATCTGCATCGAGGAACAGAAGCCTCGAGATCGACTGATCTACACCAGAGATCGATCGATCCCGACCCAGATAATGACTCCTAGCCGACGCAACGGATAGGAACCAGCTACCAGAGAGCGAGAGTGGACACGCAAGAATCGAGATGACACCGTTGCGCTACAAGCCTAAAAGTTCGAGCCTACTCGGTTTCTACAAACCGAGATCTTGGTCCAAATGGACATTCTCAATGATGTCCAGGCGTTCATCCAGGTGCGCAATAACGCGCTTCGGTCTCGAAGAAGGTGATTCTAATTGGTGACTCCCATCATCACATATTACCGTTTCACCATCGCACATCCCCCACCGGAGCATAAGGCGCGATTCATTGACCGGGTGCACTTGTACACTAGCAAGATCCATCTCCGCCATTCACTAGTCTACCGTTTCCAGGGTCATGATGGGCTTTACAAGTACATTCGCCTGCCTCGCCCTAATTTGACATCTCTCGCTATACCAGGGAGCATTCGCTTCAATCCGCCTGCTGGGGCGCTTTACGAGAGACTAATTCCACCTACGACTAGTGGCATCCGGAGAGTAGCATGTATCGGTTATCATGATGAGGCTGGCCCTTCTCAACCTTCTGCTTCCGCGCCACCACCGTTTCAGCACTACACCTCTTCTCAGTTGCCTCCATTTCACTTTGATATGAGCGAGTATGTCGCCATGGAGCCACCGAAGGAGCCGAACTCTGCTGCGTTACACCACCACCCCCACCTCCACGCGAGCCTACACATCCACCCCCATTGGTCCCGGAGCATAAGGTTGACTACTCTGGCGCTGCTCACTTGGACACCTCCGTCCCTGAAGACGAGGTTGCTGCTTCTAAGCCATCTGCTCCAAACCCGTCTCTTCGCTCTCATACTTGGCATTCCACACCTAGCCACACGAGCTCGGAGTCTAGCTTTCCGCAGGACTTCCGCATTCGCACCTGGCGAGAGCTTACTTTGAAGCGGGTTCTCATTCTCACACCACTTGCCGCCTGAAACCAGAGTCAAGCTAACGACTTTAAAAAAACGCTTATGGGAGGCAACCCACTGAGTTCGTACATACTTTCTCCTTCTCTTTTGTTTTTCTTTATATTTGTTTTTATTTTTAGGATTTTTATTACGGTGAAATCACGTCCGGTGTTAAGTGTTTTCAAGAACAGGTACTAAACGCAGAAGATGCGAAACTTTTTGTTCCAGACACTGGAGACCGATCGATCCTGTCGACAGATCGATCGATCCCCTTGCGATTGACAAAGTCCACGACCATCAATGATCTAGACCGATCGATCTGAGACGTCAGACCGATCGATCCCCTGCCCTGAGCTGTACAGGGACTCATGTCACATTGTCCATACACACCAAACGTTTGATCACCGGGTTTTTCTTTCCTTTTCTTTGAGCTTTTGATTTTCTTATATGTATATTATAACTATCTTTTGTTTTCGGTTTCCATTCTTCCTTTGGGTTTTTCTTACACACCGGGACGGTGTGAAGTAAGTCTGGGGGAGGAATGTGACCATTTGCACTAACATTTTTATTTTTATTTGAGTCGTTTTATTGAGTCAAAATGGTTGGAACTTGGAACTTCTTTTGTGAATCGTGTGTTCGTACTAATATCTTCTGCTATCCGTCATGACTATCTTTTTGAAGAGCTGGAGATTGGAATGCCATAACCGAACAACTCACCAGAAGTCCCTATCTCTTGGAAATCCGATTGACCTGGCGTTGACTCCACCCATGACAAGATGTTAATTTGGACTTAATCTTCTCAACTTGGGGCTTGGTATACATCGAACGCGACCTCTGACTCAAGCTTTCCGAGATGCGCATAACTTCTAAAAAAGTATGGTTCCCGTATCTCTTCTCCTGAATAAGAAAAAGAAAAAAGAAAAAGAGAAAAAGAAAAGAAAAGGGATGTGGTAAACAAAGAAGTGGGCCGAGGGATGTGTGGTTACCCCCTTGCATACTTCGGACTCATGAAAACCAACCCCGGGCTAAAGAAAAAGAGATCGATAGAAAAAATAAAATGATACCCTAGAAAAGTAGGGAGAAATCGATCTCATGAAGAAAAAGGGAAGAGGAGGAAAGGAACCATAAGAAGAATGTCTTGGAAGCTAGAAGAAGGTAAGCGTCTACGCGATCTTTGATCGATACTCCCTCGTTGAGACCGCACGCTTGTAAAGAATGAATGTAGGGAGTCAACAACGGAGACATTGGAGCTTCCTTGAGATCCCGGGACATCAGTACGGAGAGTTGCTAAGCCAATGGATAGTACATGTTGTAAGCTCGATTCTTTGAGTGATGGATTCGCGGAAGAAGTACGGAGATTCTCGTGAAGTTGTAAGTTCCCGTTTTCAAACCTTTCTCTTTAAGATTTGTCTTTTTGATTGTTTTTGCTTGAGGACAATCAAAGATTCAAGTCTGGGGGAATTGATGAGTCCCAAAATTACCGTTTTCTATATAGGATTTAGGATTGTTATTTGAGTCAACTAACTTATATTAGATAGGTTTTAGGACTATATGCTTCACTTTATGTATTTCAAGGGTTTTTAGGTGTTTGGAGAAAAAGGAAGAGTTTTGGATCATTTTGGAGGCAAATATACATTGAAAGATGCAGAGTCCAGAAGACCCGTCAGAAGTATGGCCTCAGACGAAGACCTTTCCACCGTTGGATCTTGCTACGCTTTTGACACAAGATAGCTAAGGGAGTTAGCTTTCATCTCCAAGTGGTTTGAAGGAAATCCAACGGTGCAATCAACAGTTATGGCCGATTTACTGAACACATGTCAACCTGCCGACGAAGCTGACGTGGCAGAGAGTGGGATCGACCGGTCCACACTTAGGATCGATCGATCCCATGAAGAATTGCGGCCCAAGTTTACCTCCTCTCCAAGTTTTCCATTTATTTTCTTTCCTTTTGTTGCTCTCCCCTTTTCCTATATAAGGAGGGCTCGACCTTGTATCAAAACACACCTTTTCAGAGCAGTGACTCTCTCTTTTGAGAGCTGTAGCTCTCCCCAAGTTTGATAAATATTTTAGTTTTCTTTTTATAGCTTTCTTTTTAGGTTTAGATTCTTTAATAAAGATGTTTCCTTTTGTGTTCATCTTTGTTCTTGTTTCTATGTTTAACTAGTTTCCTTATTAGGCTAGGGTTATTTTGAAGGGATGTGATTGATTATTAGGTTGTTAGTTTGGGAATTTATTTTATAGTTCTTTTCCTATTGTTGTTCTTAATGCTTAGGGCTTGAGTAGCTAACTTGTTCTAAGATCTTAGGTGATTAAACTAGGTGCGAAAGTAATGTTTAGTCGCTGGAATCAACACTAGGGGAGCAAGATTTCATAACTTGGCAAGCGCAAAGCTTTCGTTTTGATATCTTGTGAACATATCGATCTTGTTATTAATGCTAGTTTTACTTAGGGAAGCCTAGCGTAAAGCGTTCTCTAAATATTGCTAAGTAGGTGTTTGCGTGAGAATCGACTTACCTTACCATTGTGAATTGAGTTCTAGAACATATCTTAATATTTCCTGTTAATCGATTTAATTGTTTTGTCACATCCCGGATGGTTTCCCTATGCCTAATATTTCTTTTATTATTATCTGCTTATTTTATTTTCTCTTTAGGTTGTTAGAAACAAACTCTTATTTATTTTGTCTTAGCTTAACATTAATCCCATAAATTCGTAGTGTAACTTATCGGTCCCTGTGGATTCGACCCTAAAGTGCTACAACTGATTACCGTATTTGATCTGGTAGTTTGCATATTTAGGTTTATTATTTGACCTACGATCAACCGTCACGGCACTCACCGGCCCACACTAGCCCTTGACCGCACCAGCTTAGCCTCCGGACCTTGTAACCGAACCCTTAAACTAGACCGAATCACCGGCCAGTCTATAATCCTGAAGACAGGCCAGAGTCGGACTCCCCTTTGCCTACGCGGTGGTTTGACTGAACCCGCGTCGACCATTCTCTTGACCGATCTCTCTACTCGGCCCTCTTTCTTTCTTAATCCCGATTGACTTAGTCGAATTCCTTATGAACACCATCTTACTTCTGTTTTCTTTCTGAGTTCTTACTTGTGGGATTTTTCCCTGTGTTTTCGCGTGTGTGAAAATGATCCCCAAGGTCGAGTATTTATAGATTTAGGGCCATAACTGCCCACAAAACCGTCATACAAAAGCGCCTTTCTGTTGGTGACGTTTCGCTTAAAACTGCCTATTGATGCCCTTTCGGACACATAATAACAGTCGACTGATCATCACGGATAAACAAATAAAAACCTATCATACACTATACCGGATCAAAACGGTAATTATAGTAGTACTTTAGGGTCGAATCCACAGAGACCAAAGATACACTTTAAATCAATAGATTAAATTAAGCTAAGACAAAATAATCAAGAGTTTGTTTTCTAACAACCTAACGATAAAATAAAATAAGCAAACAATAATTAAAGAGGTATTAGGCATAGGGAGACCATCCATGATGTGACAAAACAATTAAATCAATTAATAGGAAATATTAAGATACATTCTAGAACTCAATTCACAATGGTAAGGTAAGTCGCTCTCGCACAAATACCTACTTAGCAATATTTAGAGAACGCTTTACGCTAGGCTTCCCTAAGTAAAACTAGCATTAATAACAAGATCGATATGTTCACAAGATATCAAAACAAGAGCTTTGCGCTTGCTAAGCTATGAAATCTTGCTCCCCTAGTGTTGATTCCAGCGACTAAACATTACTTTCGCACCTAGTTTAATCACCTAAGATCTTAGAACAAGTTAGCTACTCAAGCCCTAAGCATTAAGAACAACAATAGGAAAAGAACTATAAATTAAATTCCCAAACTAACAACCTAATAATTAATCACATCCCTTCAGAGAAACCCTAGCCTAATAAGGAAACTACTCAAGCATAAAAATAAAAACAAAGATGAAACTAAAAAGAAACATCTTTAAAATAAAACTAAGAGTGTATTGAGATGTGAATCTCTTACAAACTCTAAAAGGGAGAGAATGAATTGTGTGTGATTACAAGAGGCGAGCCCCTCTTTATATAGTAAAGGGAGAGAGGCCGCAAAAGGAAAAGAGAAGAGAAAATGGAAAGAAGAAAAATGGAAATCCTTGGAGAGTCGGCAAGCAGGGATCGATCGATCCTCGGTGTGGATCGGTCGATCCCACCGTCTTTTCGTCTTGGGCCAAGGCCTTTGATTGGATCGAACGGTCCATGGGCCTGGTTGGTCGGTTCTGCCGCCTCTTCAACCGTGGGTCGCAATTCTTCATGCTTAGCCCATTTGCACTCTTATTTGATCCAAAATCCTTTCTTTTCCAATATTCTCTCTTTAGACCTGTAAATCACTAAGTAAAGCAAATAGTCCTAATATCTATCTAATATAGGTTAGTTGACTCAAAATACAATCCTAAAACATAGACTAAAAACGATAAAAATAAGACTCATCAATTCCCCAGACTTGAATCTTTGCTTGTCCTCAAGCAAGAACAATCCGAAATCTTAAAGGGAAAGGTTTGAAAACGGGAACTTACAACTTCTCGAGAATCTCCGTACATCTTCCGCGAATCCATCACTCAAAGGTTTGAGCTTACAACATGTACCAACCATGAACTTAGCAACTCTCCGTACTAGTGTCCCGAGATCTCAAGGAAGCTCCAAAATCTCCTTTGTTGACTCCCTACATTCATTCTTTACAAGCGTGTATTCTCAACGTGGGAGTATCGATCAAAGATCGCGTAAACGCTTACCTTCTTCTAGCTTCCAAGACATTCTTCTTATGGTTCCTTTCCTCCTCTTCTCTTTTACTCTTTTGAGATAGATTTCTCCCTACTTTTCTAGGGTATCATTTTATTTTTTCTATCGATCTCCTTTTCTCTTTTTCTCTTTAGCCCGGGGTTGGTTTTCATGAGTCCGAAGTATGCAAGGGGGTAACCACACATCCCTCGGCCCACTTCTTTGTTTACCACATCCCTTTTCTTTTCTTTTTTTTTTTCTTCTTTTCTTTTTCTTATTCAGGAGAAGAG
Source organism: Erysimum cheiranthoides (assembly GCA_011420285.2). Taxonomy (NCBI): domain Eukaryota; kingdom Viridiplantae; phylum Streptophyta; class Magnoliopsida; order Brassicales; family Brassicaceae; genus Erysimum; species Erysimum cheiranthoides. Next base: position 7,121,717 of record CM022181.2, on the reverse strand, counting down.
ATAGGGGAACCATACTTTTTTAGAAGTTATGCGCATCTTGGAGAGCTTGAGTCAGAGGTCGCGTTCGATGTATACCAAGCCCCAAGTTGAGAAGATTAAGTCCAATTAACGTCTTATCAAGGGTGGAGCTAACGCCAGGTCAATCGGATTTCCAAGAGATAGGGACTTCTGGTGAGTTGTTCGGCTATGGCGTTCCAATCTTCGGCTCTTCAAAAAGATAGTCATGACGGATAGCAGAAGATATTAGTACGAACACACGATTCACAAAAGAAGTTCCAAGTTCCAAACCATTTTGACTCAATAAAACGACACAAATAAAAATAAAAATGTTAGCACAATAGTCACAATATCCCCCCAGATTTACTTCACACCGTCCCGGTGTGTAAGAAAAATCAAAGAAAGAAAAATGCAACTCATAAGAAAAACAATGTCAAAAAACACGAACGGATCGATTGATCCCGAAGGGAGATCGGTCGATCCTACCGTTAGTAACACAAATCCAAATACATAAGTTTAAAAGGAAACTAAAAATATAGTACAGAGGATAGAACCAGTGAAGAGGGATCTAATGAGACGGTGGAGTATCTCGAACCCCTACCTTCCGCCTGGTGCGGATACAGAAGTCATCTTGCACGCTAGTCTCTGAATCAACATGGCTAGAGGATGAGTGCCATGTATGGGATCGGCCAGGAGGGTTTGAAGAGTACTCCTCATCATCATCAGTGCGGACAGCAGAAATGCGAGCAAAGGCATCGACCTCAGGATCAGCCTCGTGTACAGGAGTAGGCTCGCGTGGAGGTGGCGGTGGTGGTGGTGCAACGCAGCAAAGCCAAGAAGCAATCTTCGTCAGCAGGGTGTTGTTCTTCTTGGTCGTCTCGCAGACCCAACGCTCCACCTCTGTAGTCGGCTCCGGTGGATCCGTAGCGATGTAAGCGCTCACGTCAAGCTCAAATGGAGGTATCTGGCCGGAGAATGGCTGAAATGGCGGTGGCTGAGATGCAGAAGGCTCAGAAGGGCCAGCCTCATCAGTGCGTCGGGTGCGTGCTGCTCTCCGGATACCACTAGTCTTTGGCGGGATAGGTCTCTCGCAAAGCGCCCCAGCAGGCGGATCAAAGGCAATGTTGCCTGGAATAGCAAGAGATGTCAAATCAATGCGGGGCAGGCGAATGTACCTGTAGACCCCGTCAGAACCCTGGAAGCGGTAGACTAGCGAGTGGCGGATGAGGATCTCGCTGGCATAGAGGTGCTCCCGATCAATGAATCGCGCCTTGTTTTCTGGTAAGGGGAGTGTGATACCAAAACCGCAGAAAGCCATAATGGGAGTCACCATACTACCAATGGTGATGACCTTCTTTGAGGATCGAAGGGCGTTGTTGCGCACCTGGATGAACTCCTGGCAGAGCAAAGCGGCGAAGTTGACGCGATGCGTCTTGTTGTAGTTTGCCGAGGCAGGATCGGTGATGAACGGGTGGAGCCCATAGAAGCACATGGCGAGCTCTGGTAGCTTCAGAGTACTCATCTCCGCGCAGGCGAAAATGGTACTACTCATGAATCTAACAGCGAGGTAGAGCACCGGATTGCGGATCAGTGCCTGCTTGGCACCCCGCGAGACATAGTCACCAGACCCAAAGGTCTGCCAGAAATCAGAAGCATCGGTGACTCCATCAAACTTGGCCTTCTCCCTCCTCGGAAAACCATAAAGATCGCAGAGCTGGCTAAGCGTGACGGTAAAGGGTTTCTTGGCGAGGAAGAAGGAGATAAACCCGTCTGTAGCATCAAGTGGATCCGTAGGGAAATGGAGCTCCACTGTGGCTAGGAACTCAGCTGCGGCATCAGGGAATAGGGGCCATTGCTTCTCATGGAAGCTGCCAAAACCGGCGTTGCGCAGAAATGCCAAGACATCATCAAGGATGCCCAGCGCACTCAGCACATCGGTCTCCAGGAACCGTGTGGGCTCAAACTTGCAGGCTCGTAGCGCGGTGGTGTCTTTGTGGTTCTTGGTGGTCTACTCTCTTTCTCCGGTGGTAGGTTCTTTGCCGCTGCGTCTTTGTCTAGGAGCCATTTCCTGCAAACAGAAAACACTCAAACACAAATTAGAACAATTCACAAAGTTTAACAAAAATCAAAATGATTTTAGAAACTCATATGAACAAGCAGTGCAACGCAAGCAACAACATCCAATTAAACATAAAATTGAAAATTCTATCGCACTTGCGAAATGCAAAACAGAAAAATCGATACATGTAATGGCATTAAACACATGCAATCAGCAATTAGCACTATCTCGAACTCAATCGTCTCTCTCAATCCATCAATTTGCATTTCTAAACTTCTAAAATCGAATTTGTAAGGCTTATCACACAAAATTTTCAAGTTTCTCACAACCAAATCAAATGCATTTCAAAACAGAGAAACTAACAACCCTATAGCATTCCCAACAACTTAATTCTACCTAATTCCAAATGATTACAAAGCTCTAACACCCTAAAGTGTAAAAACCCGAAATCCCTAAGCTACATTTCGAACTCAGTACCTTGGTTTAAACGAATTGGGTGCAGGGGGATCAGTTAGGGCTCGAAAAATAGCGTGATTTAGCACCAAGAATCAATAAAAACAATGGAGAATTGAGAGAGATATGAGAGCTTGAAGATTGAGAGAGAGAGTAAAAATGGAGGAGAGGGATCGATGGAGAAGAAGAAGTCGATCCTCCATCGGCTTTAAACCCTAAAACCGGTTTAATCTGGTTTGATTCAAGTGAATAAACCGATTCAAACCGGAAATCCCTTTTTTCGAAATACCTGGGTCGGGATCGATCGATCCCTGGTGCAGATCGGTCGATCCCGAGGCTTCTGTCCCTCGGTTCATTTTCCAGGTGAGATCGATCGATCCTTAGTGGGGACTTAGGAATTCTCCTTGATCACTGATTAAATCCTCAAATATAAATAATGTAAACTTTAAAAATCAAAAGATACAAAAACCAAAAGCTCAAAACATAATAGTTAGTACAAAAATATCGGGTTGCCTCATAGAAGCGCTTGTTTTAAGTCTATAGCTTGACTTTCCTTCTCTTCTAGGCTCGTGTTTGGGAACGAGTGATTGGACCTCCAACTCGTTCTCCTGAGATGCTCACACTGCGACTTCCTTCGTCGATACGGATGGGTCTAATTGCGTTCCCTCTTGGCGTGACATGATAGAAAACTCTCTTGTCGATATTAGTGAAGCATACTCGACGATTGGGAGTAACTATGACAGCTCCAACGGTGTTCAAGAAGGCTCTTCCGAAGATGACTTGCTGACGCTTTCCGGGCACATCTACAACTTTGAAGTCCGTGGGGACATCCACATCGCCGATTTGCACCATCTCATCGCGAAGCTCTCCTCTTGGTACGACTACGGACTCGTCGCCCATGTAGAGGTTTGTAGTGGATGGGAAACAATTGGTGATTCCACATCGAGAGGCAATGGCGGTTGGGATCACACTCGTTCCGGCTCCTGAATCTCAAAGGCAATTGTACACCGAGGTACCGTTGATGGCGCACGGAATCACGAAGCAACCGGGATCTTCCATCTTAGGCAGACGCCTTCTCTCGCTGTTTCTTTCGCGTGACCTATAGAAGTGTGCTTCAATGGCATAGAGGGGTTCCCTGCTTCTCCAAAAACACTTTTGCAAGCCGAGATAATTCAACCAAGCTTCTTCGAAACTATACTCGTCGGGCACCATTCTCACCCGCATTTCGAACATGTTGAGATCATGTGGGTGAATCTCATCTCGCATTCCTTCTTGATTGACGGTGGGATCAACGCATGGAGGGTTGCAATTGCAATTCCTCTTCATGATTCCGGTGCTATGCGGAAGGAAAGGCCATTGGCGATTCGCGCGGATACGAGGTGTCCTCTTCATCACTACGAACACATCGACAAAGTTGGTTCCCAAGCGATTGGCTTCGCGCACCGAATGGTAGGCTACATTCTTGTCAATCTTGGTGAAGGTCATCTTGGGTTCTTCAAGGTCAAATACGGCTCCAACCGTGGTCAAAAACGCACGTCCCAAAATCAAAGGGGTTTCCGAGCCTCCACTCATTTCCACCACATGGAAATCGGTGGGCACTAGGTGGTTGCCTATACGCACCTCCACATCGCAAATAAAGCCTTGAGGAGTAGTTGTGGAGGCGTTGGCAAACTTCAAAGAGCATTTAGAAGTCTCCATCCCTTGGAGATCAAGTCTACGGACGGTCGCCATGGACATGACATTCACGCTTGATCCCGAATCACACAGGGAATTAGAAAAGACTTCTCCATCAATTGAACATGGCACCACAAACTTGCCCGGATCTGCAAATTTCTCTACTTTGACGAGCATTGGATTTCTAGCCTCCTTCCTCTTTGCTAGGTAAGCGTCAACTTCTGCAGCATCTTCAGTACCATCAATGACATCCTTGCAGATCTTCTTTAGGAATGGGAGATCTCCTAAAGCTTCGGAAAACGTAGCTTCTTTCATCAATTCACCAATAATCTCCTTGAATCGGTTGTACTTCTTCTCATCGATTTTGGCCTTAGGCATTGACGGGTAAGGACTCTGAGGCTTTTAGAGAAGTACATCAGCCTTAGCAATGAAGTGTGCATCATTCTCCCTTGAAAATGAATCAGAAATACCTGGAACAGCCGCACGGATCGATCGATCTGAGGTAGGATCGGTCGATCTGACCTCTCGGGTCAACAGAGTGAAACCAACAGGAGGATCGGTCGATCTGGGCAGGAGATCGGTCGGTCCTGGCTTCTGAAAACTCGAGATACCACCAAATGCACCGGTCTTGAAACTCGCATTGACTCCAGAATGAGTCATGACAGCATTGCAAGGTTCTTTTCCTTTGGAGCTGGAAGCCATGGATGAAACCCTTTTGTCTAATAAATCAACCCTTGTCACCAAAGAAGTGAATTTCCCATTAAGATCGCCATACATCCCGTCAATCTTAGCATTGATCTCGGATGCACTTTTCTTATGGCTCTCGATCAGAGAGTGCATCATCGTCTCTAGTTTGTTCTCTTGAGGAGCGGCTGGCTTAGGCGGGTAGTTAGTGAATCCCGATGGCTTCGCTTGTTGGCGTGGAGGATACACCATGTCTTGCGGATTCTCCACATTGTTGCTTCGATAGGAGAGGTTAGGATGGTTCCGGTAGTTGGGGTTGAAACCACGGTAACCTCCAACGTAGTTTAGCTCTTCCAAGTCTTCATCTTCTTCTCCTCCACAAACTTGCACCGGTTGTTGTTCATGCTCAAGAAGAAGGTTCACCTTCTGCGTGAGGTCCTTAAGTGCATCAGTCTCAATTGCTTTCACCTTAACCGACCGGTCATACTCCGAAGCGTGGTCACTATTGCTTCGTGCCAAATTCTCGATAAGTGTCGTCGCTTGTGCCACCGTGTTGGTTGAAAAGTCTCCCTTGCTTGTCGTGTCAAGAGCCATTTGGTATTGGGTGTCAATACCGCCATAGAAAGTGGTCATGAGGCTTTCTTGAGTGTAACCGTGATGGGGGCAGTCCTTCACGTATTCTTTGAATCGTTCCCAAGCTTCATTGAAAGTCTCAGTAGCCCTCTGCTTAAAGGCAGCAATTTGGTTCCTCATACGTGCTGATCGGGCCTTCGTATAGAAGTGGTTGAGGAACTTAGCTCGACACTCTTCCCAAGTGGTTATTGAACCGGGCTCCAACATCTTGAGCCATCGCAACGCCTTATCCGCAAGTGAGAATTTGAACAATGTCAGCCTCAGATAGTCGTAGGGAACTCCATTAGCCTTCGTGGTGTTGCATGATATACCTCATATTTTACCCTCCATCTATACGATTTAGGACCCGTTTTTAGAGTCTTTCTAGTGTTTTTGTAGTGTTTTAGTGTGTTTACAGGTTAATTGACGTTTGGAGCTTACTTGGAGCAAAAGGATCAAAAAGGGATCAATTTGGAGCTTTTATGAGGAAATGAAGATCAATGCGGATTTGCAGCCTTCTCTATCTAGAAATACGATGCGTGTCGATCGACAGGCATTAGTTGTGTCGATCGACAGGAGACCCGAAAACAGAAGCTGCTCGAGTTTGAAGCCCAAAGCGATTCCAAGTCTATTTGAGATTCCTTAGACCGCCTTAATCAAGCCCTAGACGTCCAGAGACTTGTATATATAGTGTTTTTCGAGTTTTAAAAGAGATATCCAGACTTTGTTAAGCTTTAGCTAGAGATATCTACTTTGTTCTAGGTTTTGAGAAGAGAGCTTTGGGGAGATCTTTCTGTTCCTGATTCTTCAAGTCCTGATTGTGAACCCCTGTTATTTCTTACTCTTAATCTTAATAATGATTTCGTTTTCTATCTCTTGTGTTATTGCTTTGATTATGTCTGAGTAATTCACTAGTTAGATTTAGGGTTTTCTCACAAAGGATTGATGGTTTGATTGAATGAATTGATTAGTTAAGGATTGTCTATCTTATTGTTCTTAATCTGAGATTGTTCTTACTGCTTATTCTTGATTGATCACCTTGAATTTGAACTTAGGTTGTTAGTCTCTGCGGAAGTAGGATTGATAGCTTGAACCTATCTCTGATTAGCAACACTCCTATTCACAAAGGAATTTGGTTTAGGGTCTTGTGAACATATTGAACTTGATTTTAATGCAAATTTAGATTCTTAGAATTCACAAAGGGATTTGGGATTCTGTTTCTAGGTTTAGAAGCTTTCACAGCGGGAGTTGGTTAGCTTTACATTCGTGTTTAAGTTCGAGAACATTGACTGATTTATCCTGACTAATCATACATTTATCATTCCTGATTTCCTGAGAATTCCCTGGATCTAACGCTTTCTCTGATCTGTTTACAACTCGTTTTAATATTCTGCAATTGTTTTCTTTCTTTTACATCTATTTGGTTTAGCATAATCTGAGACTTAAAGCCTATTGTGTAACTAAGTCCCTGTGGAAACGATCCCTAAGTACTACAGTGATCTCTTAATTTGAGAGAGTAGCTCAGGGTAAATTTGAGCATATCAAATTTTGGCGCCGTTGTCGGGGACTTTTTGTCTACCATTAGGTTCCAGTTTAGGATTTTGTCTAAACATTTTTTCTTATACGGCAACTAATTTCAACTAAGATTTGTATAATTGTATTTTTTACCCCTTTCAGTTCTAGGGTTTAATTTTCTTTATGCTCTTGTAGTTTCGTTGTGACTTGTGAGTAGTCTTCACCACAACACCAATGGAGGAACTATTTGGAAAAGATTTCGTCTGGAAGATAACGAATCTCTCTTCACTGCAACCTAAGGACTGTTGTTCTGATCCATTTCTATTTGGTGGCTGCAACACCCAAGGGAAATAACATTGAATTCTCGTATCTTTATTTGGGAGTTACCAATCCTAAATCATGTAACTCTAGATGGAGAAGCAATGTATCTCTTCGCTTCACTATAGTGAATAAACTCGTGAAAAAATTCTCCATTGTGAAAGGTAATTATTATATCTACTTGCTGCTTCATTTTGTTGCTACTGAATTATTCTTTGTTCATACTAATGGGATACAATGTTATCATGAGATGTTACAGACTCAGATCTTTGCTTTGATGAGAAATCTTTTACTAGTCCTTATCCAATCGTACTCCTCAATTACAAACTTCCTGAGGTAGTTGGTGGATTTCTGGTCAAGGGAAAGCTAAAGGTTGTTGTTGAGGTAGTTTGTCATCGTTATCAAGCTACTGAAACATTAGGTGGGTCAGATAACCTGAGCAGAGTAGAGGAAAATCATGGTTCGAAGACTAATGGTTTACTTAACAAGACTCAACAATTGAAGGACAGAGTTGATGTCAATGGGTTTCAAGTTTTTCCTCCACAGGTAAGATCGTAGAAGTCCTTTGCTTTCCGGTTTTAAGTTGCAGAAATCTTGAGTTTCTATGATATGGTGTCATCTTTTTTTCACTTGCAGATAAGATCCGTGAAGCGTATACTTGAAAGATACCCAGACATTGCATCAGAAGTTCGTCCGAAGAAGCAATGTCTGAGGAACACATACATGAATGTCATCCTCGGACTGATTGAGACATTGTGTCAGTTGCCTCAGGAGCTCTCTAATGATGATCTAGAAGAAGCAACTGTTGCATTATCATTTGCGGCAAAGGGAGGCTTTAAAGTGGATTGGTTGGAGAAGAAGTTGGAGGAAGTAAAGGAAAAGAAGAAGAAAGTGGACACTGGTGAAGCTCAGTTGCAACAAATTGAGGAAGAGATGTGTCGGCTGAAAAATCTTATGGACAAGGAGAATGCAGATGTATCGGCTGCCAAGGTTACTTTCTCGTTTGATGATGTTGTTTGATGTTCTTAAGTTATTAGAAACTTTGAGTTTGACTCTCTACTTAATGAGTTTGTGTTTTGGTTGTGTCTTGGCTTAGAATGATGACTCTTCTTTCCTTTTGGAAAATAATGTATCGTATGTCTAATGTTTATGTTGTATTGTGTAATGGAGTCCTTTGGTTTTGGTGAACAATGGTTTAAGTCTAGATTACTTGATGACAAAGTAATTGATCTGCATTTTGTACTGTATTTATATGTTTGTTAAAAAAAATTATTTTTTTTTAATCTACAATTGTAACAAAAATCTACCAACAAAAAAATTAAAAACCGATTTAAACAAAATTTATATTTATTCTTATCAATATAATCATATCAAAATTTCTGATGTGTGGCTTCATTCGACAAGTAATGATGTCTCTAGTGATGTCTTGGAGTTGGTTGCTCCTGACGCTAGACTTCTTTAACTTCTGGTTATCATAGCAGAACTCAGGTATAACGCCTAAGTCCTTATTTTGATTGCTTAGCTGGATCATATTGTCATTGATAGGATCATCGTTTATGAATGAATTGGTTGCTTAGCTATATATGGAGCTATGAAGGTAAAGAGATATATGTAAAAAACAGAAGGAAGGCTGATAATTTTCTTAACGTCTGTCTCGATTATTTTAGGCAATGCCAATGGCAATGTTGAGGTAATAACAAGCTTTAAACAATGCCAATGTTGGAGTAAATTTTTCAATACAAGATTGCTTTAAATCATAGTCAGAAACGGAAAAGGTGATATATGGTGTCATGTTGTTCAACTAAAAGTTTATTCTTTGGCTAAATAGGTAAGCGATTAGTCTCTAGTTAACATATATTTTCTATCAAGTATCAATCTAATAAGCATAAGATTAAAAATAGGCTAGAATTGGATAAGTCCTTATACATAGTATCGAAAAACACATAGAAACAAGGATTCTTCTCGTTGTAATTAATGGTTACGAGTGACAACCACATCTAGGATAAGAAAAGCACCGTGGTTATCAACATTACTGTTCGGACCTTGAATTTGATACGCACGGTGTTTTTCTTATTGTTGGTGATAACCACTTGATCAACATGTGCTTTCTTTTCACTAAGCATAGAGTATTGTGGCTAAATCTCAATAGTGTTGAATTTTCCAAGTCCAACTAATCCAATTTGTCCAATAGTATGATATTGTCCGCTTTGGGCCAAGCCCGCAGGGATTTGCTTTTGGGCTCCTTCCCAAAAGGCCTCATACTAGTTGGAGTTGGACTTGTCTTATATATAATTATATCACACCGTTACTTTCTAATCTTCCGATGTGGGATTGTATTCCCAACAAATAGTACCTAAAAGTATCAAATATAGAGAGAGTTTTAGACTCGCTGAGATATCAAGATCGAGATAAGAGTGTTTTAGAAATGAAAAAACCTAGCAAAAGATTCAATCATATTATGAGATGTCCAAGCTTTTCAGATATTATAGAGCCTACGGTATTGATTTATGAGATTATGTTAACCTTTGATTTCCTCAACAGACTGATTGAATTTGGGAAACTCTAACAAAAAAACAAATTCGATTACCTAGCAGGTTCTGCATTAGTCTATATCATCACCGCCTTAGTGACCAATAAGTTTGCCTAGGTACTACTGAAATTACAAGTTATATTTCAACTGCAGCCATAACACATCAAAATCTCTGGAAACTATAGGAAAAAAGAAAAGCAAAAGTTCAAAACAAGAAGAAAATTATTGTTACTGTTTTAAAGAGACGTAGAGAGATAAAGCACCTTTTTTGTAAATTCAAATGGTGAAAAATCAGCTAACTTTTGTGTATATGAGCTCTAATGGTGAGAAGCTTTTTAGGGATTTTCCCAAAGCTAAGGACTAACCAAGAATCGTTTCAAGTCGTCGGTTTGTGTGGTATAAAACTTGATTGTGTTAGTTTGTGTAGTAAAGAAAATATTTTTTGGTAGAATGATTGGTCGCAAAAGTTTGGTTAGTAAATTGTTATGGTTGTGCTTAGGCGGTAGATCATTAAGTTATTGAGCTAAATTTCACGGGACGAGTCCTTAAAACAAGTTTAGTCCAATTAATTTTGATGGGTTTAAGTTTAAGTGAACTGACACCATACATAGAAACCAACCTAGAAACCGAGTTGCCTAATGGGTCTTCAGAGAAGAGCAAGGATTTTGAGCATGTGACCAAGACTGGAAGATCTCAGAATGTTTCTAACATTTCCATAGCTGAAGGTAACCTTAAATCTTGCGGACAGAAACCGAGACAACAAGGTCTCGTTAGCCCTGCCACGGAAATAGAAAAGTGGATCAAGATCAACACTTATGCAAAGTGTTTCGTATTTCTTTTGCTATAAATATATTTTTAATCGAAGAAAACATATCTTATGCTTTGTTTTAAGCTTGTTTTTGGGATTCTCTTTGCCTCTTTAAAGGTTTTTACTAAGTAATTTTAATGAATCTTGGTGATTTAAGTTTTATAATCTATTTTCCTTTTCCATCCTCTTATGTAGTTTCTCTAATCATGATTTCACAAAGATCAAACTCTTTGCTTTGTGCGCTTTCATGATCATGAGTGATCCTCTTAATTAGAATTTTTTGGTTAAGATCAACTTTGATCATGTTGATTTAGACTTTAAGAGTTACATGCCGGGAAGGTATTTGATGAAATTTCCGAACCAAAATTTTTTAAGTATTTTTCATTCCTTATCTTTGAAAATTGTTAACTACGGTGCTTAGTGGCTAGATAGACTTGTTATTAATGCTTATTAGTCAATTAATTGCCTTTTAAAAAAGTTTATGATTGATGGATTAGTAAAGTGATTAATGTCATGGGAATGTGTTAGTCTTGCTTAGTGTTCTATATATAGCACAAAAATCATTACTTGTTGTTTTTTTTTTTTTGGTAGGAATCATCATTACTTGTTGTTTGAAACTCCATAACCTACCTTTACTCGTTCTAGTCAATTATCTTAACCCCAGAGATCGCCTTTTAATCATTGATTAGCATCTTGTTTCCCGCTTAGTTTGAATTTAAATTTTGTTAGTCTTTTGCTTGTTATTCTCTTTAGCTTTGTTTTGTGTTGTTTACTTTAAATTAGAATGTTATAGTAAGAACTAGGAAACCAAACCATCTTATTAAGTTTAGATTAAGTTACACCATGCAATATTAGTGTGTTAATGCTTTATTCCTTGCGGTTCGATATTAATTGGGTGTAAACCAAAACTACTTCATCGAGACACCAAATTAAATAAGAAATACTTTTCCAACTAAAATATGAAAAATTATTTTTGAAAAATATAATTTAAACTAGTACTGCATTTATTAGATTTCATGTTTTAATGCCTATTGTAAGGGATCGCAAGAATAACAAAAGTTTTGGAAACAAGTACATTATTGGTTAACTTAAAAAAAAACATTAGAAAAACTAATAGATAAATTATATGCGCCTAGCACAATACTCATCTAATTCAAAATAATAGATAAAAACCATTTAGATTACAAAAGCAATGCCACATAACTTATTCGTGAATCAAACAATCAGTAATTTAACTGCACTCTGGAGGAGCACCTTGGGGAGACCTCTTCTTGTCAGTGCAATAGTTGTAGACCATGTACTTTCTTTGTGCCCATTTCACTCTATTCTTGCCTTTGAAATCAAGTACTTGAGTGAACCATGGCGAATTCACAGAGCATGATGATTTTCCATTAGCCCATACACATGCATCCACATTGTAGTTTCTATAGAAAGCGGTGAAAGGAGCCTTTGACCAGTCTGTTTTCTCTAATCCTCCTCTTGTGGCCCAATGCTCGGCTTCCCAAAGGCTTGCATAAAGCCTCATTGGTTGGTGCTTTGGAAATGGAACTCCAACGGACTCAGAGTTCTTGAATTCTCTAATTGGTATTCCATCTATTGTAAAACTGAAAAAGTAACAAGAAAAGAAAAATGTTGGTTCATGAGCTCATAGCCTCAAAACATATAAGATTACACTATCTAAAAGGCATTAAATATAACTCCATTCAAAGGTTGCACTTACATGACCCTTTGAGGATTCCATATGATGCAATAAGTGTGAAAGTCAATGGTTGGGTCGAACCATAGATGAAATTGTTGTTCCTTGTCTCCTGTTCCCTTTGTGTAAACATTAGTATGTAGAGTATATGGATGACCAGTTATGTTTCCCAAGAACTCAAAATCTATCTCATCCCACGTAGTTCCAGGAGATTTTAGCTACACAAAGTCATCATAAAGCAAATACATCAATATACAAAATATAGTAAATTGCTAAAGTTGGCAAGAATGTTTTGAAATTGTATGTTACTTACATAGAATGTTGTCACTGTTCCAGCAGAGTTACCAGGTACAAGTTTCATTTCAACCTCAACTTTGCCATAAAGAAACTCTTGATGGGACTGAAAACCGGAACCCGAGAATTTGTCGAGCGAGAGAGAAAGAAGATTTCCGGCATTGTCTAGAATCTTTCCACGGCCATCACCCCAATGTATCTGAACATCTTTGTGAAAGCTACCGGCATAGACACGCTCATATTGTGCCGCAAAGAGAAAGATAATCAAGAATGTGAACCAGCTTCTACCACAAAGAGAAATCATTTGATTGATTTTGAAAGAGTAGTTATACTATCTCGGATGGATTGGTGATGAGAAAATGAAGGTAAGGGACGTTAGTATATATAGCAGTTGAAAGAGTAGTTAAACTCTATTCATTCTTTGATATTTTTATTCGTTGTTTTAAAGTGAAATCACGAAGATATAATTCCACTACTTGTTAGTTAATACTTAATACAAATCGAGATGCCGTCATGAAAAAACTTAATACAAATCGAGAAATGAAGATTTTTTTTTTGAATCACAAGTTTAGAAAGTAAGAAACACAGATTTGTTCTTAATAATGAGTTTAACTGTATGTTAGTAAACTTATAATAAGGCACACCTTGTCGTAAATGGTAACATACAACTATGAGTGCCCTATGGACTGTTATATACTTTCCGACTATTTTGACCATAAATTATATTTATATTGAAAGCACTATGCATTTAGATATTAGATTTGCAAAATTTGTCGGTCAAAAACTTAATGTCGGAAATTAGTCCTCACAATATCATTCCATGTATTTTTTTACCTATTTATTTCACCACATAGTCAGTGTCCGTAAAGACATTTAAATTAGCAAACTATATTTAAGAAAAGGTTCATGAATCAATATTTTTAAGAGTGTATATTGAAAAATATATATTTCTGAATGATTATATACTTCAAAAACGTAAGTATGTGCTTTCAAAAAATTAGAAAATAAATATACAGAGTTATGGTCATTTTTTTATATATATTGGATGGATTTTCAGGATTCAACATATTATTGTAAAAATTTCGGAATATTATTAGCCCAAAACGTCATTGTTACATATTTTTGGTGAGGTAAAAGGTTCGACCACGTACGGGCGACGAAGTTTATAACTTAACTTCTTGCCGTGTATAGCACTAACTTTTTTTTGGGTTTCATGTCTTTTCCTTTGATGTTTAGAGTTTCATTATTTTCAACTCTGTATAGATTATGAAATCTACGAGGGTTAGGAGAACTATCGTTCAAGCTTCAAGGTGTTAAAGAGCTTTGTTGTGTCTTTTTTTTGTCTTTGATAATAAAAAAATACCAACAAATTTTAGTTTCCTATAATTACGGGTTTTATTTGAGAACCAAATTAAAAGGGTTAACATAGGTACCATTTTGTTTCCCATACTTCCGCTACGTTACCGTTACCCACCTACTCGTCATTAACACATATCCCTTGAGTATGTACTTGCCGACTATATTGACCACTAATCATTGTTATTAGGAAAGCATTATTCGTTTAGATATTTTATTTGCAGAATTTTGTCGGTTAAAAATTTAAAGGTCTCCACTATCTCTTCCTACTCATTCTATGTATTATTTCTGATTAGAAATATGTTAGAAAGTTTAACGTTCTATTTATTAACGAAAATGTATATCTATATATATATGGGCTGCCTGCATAAACCCCATGTACAATAGTCATTCAAACCGGATCCCCCTATACTTTCGTTCGCTGCCTAATTCACCCTCTAAAAATAAAAAACTTCATAATTCCCCATCCAAATTATAAAATTCATCCTAATTAATTAAATTCGATTAAAATCCTGAATTACGTTTTAAAATCATGTAATCGCGTTCAATATTTCACGTTTATAGTAACATAATTCTAATTGAAGACCCGTTTGCGTTTACATGATTTTAAAACACAATTAACAATCGGGTTACTGTAAACGTGAAAATTGAACGCGATTACATGATTTTAAAACACAATTAAGGATTTTAATCGAATTTGATTAATTAGGATGAATTTTATAATTTGGAGGGGAAATTATGAAGTTTTTGATTTTTATAAGGTGAATTAGACAGAGAACGAAAGTATAGGAGGATCCGGTTTGAATGACTATTGTATATGGTGTAAATAAAATTCTTATTTACAATTATAACCACACAATTAATTAAAATATATATTATTTATATGTATGAATAAAAATAATCAATTAAAAAAAAAAAGCAGTGACGTTACTTTCCAAATTTGGTATTAAAACTTTTACCAATTAATTTTTTAAAACCTCTATTTTTAAGAGGTATTTTGTATCAGATTATTCTTTAGATAAAAAATAAGAATTTCACTAATTTATTGAATTTCGTTCTCCGCTTAATTCACTCTCTAAAAATCAAAAACTATCCAATTCCCCATCCAAATTAGAAAATTCATCCTAATTAATCAAATTCGATTAAAATCCTTAATTATGTTTTAAAATCATGTAATCGCGTTCAATTTTTCACGTTTATAGTAACATAATTCTAATTGAAGACCCGTTTGCGTTTACATGATTTTAAAACGCAATTAACAATCGGGTTACTGTAAACGTGAAAATTGAACGCGCTTACATGATTTTAAAACACAATTAAGGATTTTAATCGAATTTGATTAATTAGGATGAATTTTATAATTTGGAGGGGGAATTATGAAGTTTTTGATTTTTATAAGGTGAATTAGACAGAGAACGAAAGTATAGGGGGATCCGGTTTGAATGACTATTGTATATGGTGTAAATAAAATTCTTATTTACAATTATAACCACACAATTAATTAAAATATATATTATTTATATGTATGAATAAAAATAATCAATTAAAAAAAAAGCAGTGACGTTACTTTCCAAATTTGGTATTAAAACTTTTACCAATTAATTTTTTAAAACCTCTATTTTTAAGAGGTATTTTGTATCAGATTATTCTTTAGATAAAAAATAAGAACTTCACTAATTTATTGGTAACTTGACATATTATTTTAACATAATTTAAATTATATTAAAGATTAACAGAAAATTTAAAAATTTGATGTCATGTAATAAAATATAGACTTTATATTACTTCATAATCATTTTTCTTTGATATCATATGAATGATAAAATTATTTGTTCTGGAAAAATTAGAAAAATGTCATATTTGAACATGATTTTGTTTTTATTTTTACTGTTATTTTCTATTCAAGTTAAAGTTTAATAATATCCGCGAATCAAATTGTCGGTTCTGGGTGTAGATGTCTATCGACACCAAGGGAGGATGTAGATTGACACCATACGGAATTTTTGAGCCTACGATTGAGTTTTTAATCATGGTCTGGTATAGCGGTTTTAGGAAAACCCTAATACCTCTTTTAAAAGGACGACACTTTAATTATTTTAGGTCGAAAAAACATAAGTCGTTATCCCTCTAAAAAAGAGAAAAGAGAATCCCTGGTGAGATTAGTAAAATCAAAAGATATGTATGTTTTTCCATCATAAAAACGTTGATATTGACCAAAAGGAGAAAAAACGTAAACGCTCCCTGACACAAGTATCGAGAAGCCTTTTATGTCATCTTCCTCCGGCGCCGGCAAAGCCTTCGCTTGCCGGCGTCGGGATTCCGATCTCCATCTAATTCAATACTCAAGCTTGCTTTTAATTTTCCTTCGTCTTGCAAAATTTTTTCTCTCTAGGAACCCTCTCGAACCCTCTCGAACCACATGCAACAAACCAGAGCATCAGCACTGAGCAACAATGGACGACGAGCGTATCTGGAAACATCAAAATCTGAACCTGTTCTCTCAATCTCCTTCAGATACTTTATGCTCGCACCATCCTCAACAGAAACGTCTAACCAAAGAGCATATTCTCGATCTGGATCTCTGCTCACTCTTGAAGAAATCTCACCCTGGACTTCGTTGAAGGCAAGAGAGCTTTCTTTTGGACCTTCAGATGCGCCTTGTTTGGGGGAGGCGTCGACGGGGCACGGCGATTATTTCTTCTCGGTGAAGCTTATCCACTTAAAAACGGTTACGACTTCTAAGGCCTTCGCCCCAGCTCTAGACCATGCTCACATGCTATTCTCGATGAATCTTCTCATACCGGAGCCCACTCCCTCACCGCAAAGCTTCTCAACAGATCCGACCAGCCGCCGCGCTCTCTCAGATCCGTGGCCAACCGCAGCAAAACTAGGGTTTTGCCTAGAAGGCTTTGAACCCAACTTCGGCCCATTACCTATCCAAAGGCCCAAGCCCATTCCGAGCGATCCATGTCTAAATAACATAAAGCCCAGGTCTGTTTCTCTTTGTTTTTTGTCGATCTGTAGTCAAAAGTTAGGTCGATCCCTCCACCTCAATGGCAGAAGACACCATCTGAGAGAGGAATCACCCTCATTGCTATAGTCTTTCAATTATACCCTGAGAACCCTGGATTTAGTGTTAAACTTGGCTAAGTCCTATGACTCTAAGAGCTGGAAGGTGTTTAGTCTACTGTTCCCGATTCCAATTTGCTGGAGGATTGTTTGTAGCTATAGATCTTATGTGTCCAAATGTTCTCCTATGGCAACCTTTGTAAAAGACTTTAAACACCGGTTAAACGTCATTTCTAACAAGCTCAGAATCATGTGCTCCTCTCTGCATTATGACCTAGAAGATTCTTCATCCAATTTCGAAATCGTACGGAATCGGAGCTTTACAGTTGCACTGCCCTGTTTACAACCCCTCTTGTCGGATAGAAACTCGTCTCTGGCTCCTTCACTAACGTCACGTTGTCTATTGACAGTGACCATTTCGCCATCCTTTGATTCGTTCATGGAGGCTCGTTCGACAAACCGTGATCTCACATGTGTCCAGATGCTATCTAGCTTTGGCTTCAAAGCTTTCATGGAACCTTCGTCGATCTATTTTAGTTATCTTCTGGTAGTTTTAGGGTATACCCCTCTTTGTAATGCTTTCTTAAACTTTGGGATCTTTGCACCCAAGCTATCTCTGTACTTGAACTTCTGTTGATGAAATGGAAACAAGTCCTTGACAAAAAAAAAAAAAAAAAAAAAAGTATGTTTCTATATGACTATACATATCTATTTGCTTGTCTAATCAACCAAAACCTCTTAAACTATTTTTTTTTATTATTAAACTATGTTTACTACTACTATATAATATATGATAAATGGGTTGTTTTATGTTTTTTAGATATAAAACAAATGAATGGAATTTACTTTGTACAAAAAATAAAACTCAGTTAATTATTTTTCCAAATAAAAGCTTTTACTATCCGAAAAATTCGTTAAAAAGCCTCATCTATTTAAAATTTGGTTGTTTAATACACGAACTTTTTCGGTTGGAATAAAAATCTCTCATATATTTATAGTTGGTCAAAAAATACCTCATCTTTGAATTGTTTGTAGATTCGAACCTGCGAGTTAACGCCGTTGACATACGTTACAAAATTATTTGACTGGGTTAAAAATTTTAATCTTGCGGGTTTAAATAGATATATTGAATCAGATTACATTTTGTTTTGAATAAATTGATGTGGTGTAATGGTAACAAGTGGTTTTGGAAAACTCGAGACCCAGATTCTTTACTTTATTTTGTTCGAAACTCAGATTCTTTACTTTATTTTTTTATATTCTCGCCGTCGACCAGTCTTGTGCGAGATGCTTTTGGATAATCACCAATTCGATTCAATCACTAAACCTGAATACAAAATATATATATATATATATATATATATATATATCTCTGAGAGTCAAACCCAGACCTCTAAGTTTCCAAAAGACGCTTGTTACCACTACACCACTTAAATTTATCCATATTAAATGTAAACTGAATCAATATATCTATTTAAATTCGTAAGATTTTAATATCTAATGCTATAAAGTTTGATACTGAATCTATACATTACACTTTTTCATTGATTTCAAATTTTTGATTATCATCCATCACTTAAATTGTATAATATTAAAAACTAATATGACCATATAAAGTGTTTAATTGCTAGAATAACTCTTAAAATTTGAGTGTTATTTGAGTTATTTTAATGTCTAGAATACCCTTGTTATTCTTTGTTAAAAAAAATAACAATTACAAAAATGCCCTTTTTTTTTCCAGCGTGCACTTTATTACAAAAATGCCATCGGCAGATTTTTTGTTGATTTATAAAAGTCTGCCGATAAGTTGTCACAAATTTATTTTTTTTGTGGCAGACTTAGTTTACCGTGGCAGACTTGTTTCACCGCTACAGATTTATTTTGGCAGACTTAATTTTTCACAGACTTATTTATTAAGGTTATGACAGATTTATAAATTATGGCAGATTTATTGTATGTGACAGACTTATTATTTGTAGACACCGCATACTTATGGAATTCTAACAGATTTCATGTCTAAGAAATTAAATATGCCACAGATTTATTTTATACGGCAGACTTATTATTTAAAGACACCACAAATTTACAAAATTTGCGACAGACTTATAGTTTAAAAAACTAAATCTGCCACAAATGTATTTTTTTATGACAGACTTATTAATTGAAGACACCACAGACTTACTAAAATTATGACAGACTTTCTTTTCTAAGAAAAAATTATCGTGTCATAGCAGATTTGTTTTTGTGATGGCAGACTTATTATATCTGTGGCAGACTTATTAATGTAAAATGACTTAATTACCATTAAATTAGGGTTTCGATCCCTTACCACTAAAACACGATTTCATCCCCTTTCTTACATTTCCCATCGTTTTTTTCTTTTGTCGTTGTCTCTCTTCCTTCTATGGTTATGGGTTCAAACAATTTTCACTAACACTATTGTATTGAGTATGGATCGGGTGCTTATTGTGTGTGGCAATTGGATATTTCAACAAAACAGATGGTTGTTTGTTGTTGATAATAGAAGAGGTTCTCGAGTGATAGAAGGCAACCGTGAAACCAGTTAAGAAGATTTCATTCGAATTGTGTACAAGAAGTATGGATTGGATAAGCGAGTATGCGATGTTGTGTTGACTTACATGATTTCCAAGAAGTTGCAGCAATTACCAGGCGATACACCACCATCACCAATAATTATTGGTAATTATAGACATTTTCAAATGTTTTTTGGGCAATCAAAGACGACTAAGTTACGCCTTTGTGTTGAAGTCAAGGAGAAAGCGAAGACTGTATTGAAACGTCCACTAATTAGAGATGACGAGGAAGACGTTGTGAATGAGGAAGATGATGACGATGAGGATAACGAAACTCGATTCGATTTCTGTGACGACTCTGATGGAACAGACTCTGATGATGAGAACTTTACCTTGCATACACTGCCACCAGAAGAAGAAGAAAAACAAAAATTACCAATAAAAAAGAGGTGTTCTTCTATATTCATAGAAGAAGGAAAAGAAGATGCTAACTATGCAAAGTTAGACATATCTTCTGTGGATTTGGCTGTTGGGCAGTGTTATAAAACGAAAGAGCATTTGGAAACACGATTGAAGGTAACCGTGGTACAGAAGTTTGATTTCTACGTTAAAAAATCGACACCACATCTACTGTTTGTTAAGTGTTGGATAAAAGGATGTACGTGGAGGGTCCGAGCTACACCATTAAGAGATTTTCCAAAGTTTCATGTGCGTGTGTATGTTTCAGAACATACATGTTCAGTTTTAGACCGTTCTGCACGTGCCCGACAAGCAACTCATGATATACTTGGAGTATTGTACAAGGATTTTGTTGGTGGAGTTGGTCCAAAGGTGTTTGTGGATCTCGGATCCAACACTCAAAATACAATAGAATAAAAGTAAGAATAAGAACGATATTTCGACAATAATTTGTCAAGACAAAAGTGTATAATGTGAGTATTATAAAAAAAGTTGTCCCCCTATTACATTGGGATTATCTCATATTTATACTCTTATTCTAAGACATTAATTGCATTTAATGCCATTATTACAATTATTTACATTAATGATGTCGGTTTTGATTTTGTCTTTATTATTGTAACAGCTACATTCGAATTCCCTGGTGGGTTTTCGAGTTGTGGGCCTTCTCCTTCTGCCCGAGCTCGTTTCTCCTCTCCGAGCTGTTTGTCACCCGAGCTTTCTTCTATAGTTGTCGGGCCTTGCTTTTGAGCTTCTGATTTGGATCCATCTTCAGTTCGAGATCCGGTATCAACAATTGCCCCTCAAGTCTTCCGAGCTATTCAGCTCGGATGACTTGGAATAAAATGCTGATTTATTCGATTTTGTCCGGATTTGTTGGGCTTTCCATCATTGCTTCGATTTTCGTAATTACAGTGATTTGATCTCCCTGACATTCGCCGATTTTGTCCTTGACTGATGACTAATTCTCATATTAATATCGTGGGGAAACTGCTCCACTCCCCCATGTCTTTGGCGGTTCAAAAAAGTAAAAGTTGATTATTATTATTTTTTAATCTTTCTTCTCCACCTTTACTTTTACCCTTTTCTTTGAAAACTCCACAATGTCGCCGCCTCGCTCCTCTGCTATTGTTCCGACTGTGGAAGAGCTTGCCATAATCGTCGCCGGAGATAACATGGTTACCCCTGGTTCTGTTGATTGTACACAACCGGGAAATCAGTTTGGTCCGTACTGGTCAACTCTTTCTTCCGAACAATCCCTCAAAGATCTCCGACGTCTCTGTCGTGTTCCGGAGAATGTTGAATTCGCTCTTCCGAGACCAAACGAGTCTCCGGAATCGGTGCGCTCCGGGTATTATTGCGTTTATGAAGTTTATTTTAAAGGTTGCGGTTTGTCCTTTCCTATTCCCGAACTATTGCTTTTATACTTGGATGCTCATGGCATCGCTCTTCCGCAATGTACCCCGAACTTGATTCGCAATATTCTTTGTGCAATAACATTGGCTATGGAGGCAAATCTCGCCATCGGTCTTGATAAACTTGCTGAGCTATTCAGCATTCGTATTGCCCGTGGGAGTGGTACCTTCACGCTCCATCCTCGCACAGATAGGGCGTTATTCGACGGCTTTCCTCTCAAGGATGAAAATTGGAAGAGATATTGGTTTCTGCTCAAGATCGATGAGTCCTCCTTCGGGAGTTTCAGCAAAATTTGCAAGACGCAATTTTTGTCTGGATCAGGTAAAGAAATTATTCCTTTCTTGTCTTTTCTAGTATACTCTATCCTTCTGGATTGCTGAGTTTGATATTCTTTTGTTTCCAGCAGATAATAAACTGAAACGTCTTGAGTTTTATCAAGGTTTCTTTTATTTCTTCAAAGACGCTTCGGAGCAGCGTGTTCATTGGAATTCTTTTACTATTCAACGACTTCACCGAGGTATGGACATGGTGAGGCGTCAATTTGGTCGTAAGATTAGGGGCACTTTTGATGAGGACTGGAGTGAATTGGGTCTTCGTGAACGAAGGGGTAAAGAAATGGATATGCTAAACGCTATTGCTACCCTTAGTAAAGAGAAAAAGGCTTCGCCTAGCGTTGAGGTTCACCGTAATGCTATCCTTGTCAATGACGGTTCTCCTGAAGCTCTCAGGGTTTTTGGTCGTCCCCCACCTCCTCCGCCAGGTCCTGCCGCTCCTGCGGGAGATGACTTTGATGCCACTCTCGCTTCTCTTCCAAAGAGGACTTCGAGGAAGCGGACTTCGGACTCCGCGGTTGACCCAACGATGAGTTGCTCCCAGCGTTCGAAAAGAGTTTGCCCTGAGGTGCCTCCCCCGCCCACTCCGATTTCTCAATCTTCTGGTGGTTCAGGCCAGGTCGGCTCAGATGGAGTTCTTATGGCTGCTCATCATGAGGTGTCCTTTCCACCCGAGCTAATTGCATATGTTTCTGACGATTCACTTCGGGTCGATTCTGACAATCCAATAGCTCCTTCCTTGGCGGTTAGACCCCGTGTGGATAAGGACTCTCGTTCTCAAGGCTCAAGGTCTAGCAAGCCGTCCCGTCGTGGCCCCACTCCTAATCCTGCTTTTACAGGTATCCTTATTAAACTTTTTGGTCTATTTCCCCTTGTCGAAATATAACAAAGATTTTTTTTTATTTTTATTTAGCTCGCGATCGTGCTGCGAATGTTTTTAAGCATCTCGGAACTCAAGCGGGTGATCCTATCCCTCAACTTGAGCGCTGGAGGCCTGAAATCCGTGAGCTTTATTCCGACTATGCATTTCACGCAGCTCAGGTTCAGTTTCATTTTCTTTTTTTAGAATCTCGTACAGTTTCAAGGTTACTAAGTCTCAAACTCCCGAAATTTCCTTTTAGTGTGCCGGCTTTGTTTCCAGCATGGTCAGCTGTTACGAATCGCGTATTATTCCCAACATTGCTGGCTTCGCTGATTACAAGATGTTTTCCTCTTCCTCCAGTGACGGCAGCGCTGTTTCGGCCCCTCGTGAAGGTACTAGGGCGCCTGTTCAAGATCGTCTTCCTTTTCCTCGTCTTCCGACCAGAAGCAAAGATGCAGATGGTAAGTTCATTCCTCTGGGCGTTCAATATCCCGATATGGAGATTCCCGATTGTGTCTACGAGTGGTCTCAGGTCCAGGATTATATAGCTGAGGTTTATTTCTTTTCGTCCCTAGCTTCTTACTTAGTAACACCTAGTAATCGAATTCTAGGTTTAGGTTCTTCTAGGACTTCCGGAATGTTTAGATGTTAGTCCCAGTATTGAACCCCGATTCTTCTTTTTTTGTTTAGATTGTTGAAAAACATGACCGTCTTGTTGCCAAACGTTCGCGTCTGGTCACTAAGAAGAAGAAATTACAGGCCAAGATTCTGGATTACGAAAGAAGGATCAGAAGGCTAGAAACGGACCCAATCAATTGGGAGCGTCAGAACTTTGACTCCATAATGCCCATTCCGGACGTTTTCCGAGAGTGGATGAGAGGTGGGGAGAAAGCTTCCGAGGTTCACCGAAAACGTGCTAAGGCCGCCTTGCTAGCTGGGACTGCTCCTGCCAACGCTGCCCGTGACGTTTCTATTGATCATCCACCGGAAGTTCGTCGGAACATCGCCGTTAACAGACGCAGACGCAGTGCCCCTGGCCTTAGTACTAGTGATGCGGGTCCCTCGTCTTCCGAAGCCAAGAGAGCTGACAAGCGTCCGGCTGATGGGCCTCCCTTCTGATCTTTCGGTGATCCAACTTAGGCCCCGAGGCCTTTTTTTAAAAAAAAAAATTTCTGTTGGCAATGGGCCCGAGGCCAATTTCTTTTTCAAACAATGGATCCCTCCGAGGATCCGAAGATTCAGTTTCCATATTTTACTGATCATATTCCTTATTCCCTTTACTGCAAATTGATTTTCATTGCATTTATTCCTTGATAACCGTGATTTGCTCCGTAACTTAGGAAATTGGTTTTCCTTATTAGACGATACCAGAGAAGGTTAAATAGAGCTAATGGTGCAGTTTTTTTTTTTATCAATCAAAATGGGTAAGAGGTCAAGTTCCAAACGTTGTAGATCAAAACGTTCCGGAAACAGGCGCTCAGGTCCTCGGGCCAAGGATGCTGAAACTTCCTTTCGCGAGGAACTCTTCTGTTCCAACCCAGGGGCAGGCGAATGTCGTCTTGGCATTGGTACTGCCATGCAGATTCCTCGTGGCATGCTCGAACAACTTTCCCCCGGCCATTACATTTTCGCGCATGATTATCTTGAGAAGGTTTGTTCCCCTTTAATCGCAATGGTTTGTTTATTTATAAAGAAGATAACTGACTATTGTCAATTTGCAGCTTGTAAACAAGTATAAGGGTCTCAGAAGTGAAAGGGAGTTTCTCCAAAGAAAAGTGTTCCAATTGGAAAAAAGGATGCTTGAGATCTCAAAAGATCTGTGTATTCTTGAGGCACATCCCGAACACTGGCTTGATCTCGGTTTCGATCAGCTCTTTGGTGGGATACCTGCCGGTCTTCGGGTGATAATTGACCTCGCAAGTCAAGGAGTCGAAGTGTTCGAAAGAGAAGACTAGATTCACATGAACCAAATCCTTAGTTGTACTGTTCATGTTTTGCTACATGTTTTGTTCTTTTGATATTCCTTGTAATCGAAGGAGGTGGTGTAACACCTTGCCCCCCCTTTTTTTTTGAAAATGAAATAAAGAGGATTTGATGGATTTTATTTAATTAAATAGCTGAACTCATTCGAGCTGCCTACGTACCCTTGTCAAGGATCAAGCCACACCGTAGTTCATTATATGAAAAATACAAAATTAAGCATAAAACTTTTTCAAGTTCAAGATGTTCCATGGACGTGGAACGTCTGTTCCATCCTGCTCCTTTAGCCGATACACACCATTCCGAACCACCTCGGAGACTTCATAAGGTCCCTCCCAGTTAATTCTGAGCTTTCCAGCTCCATCTTCTTTTTTGTTTTCAAAAACGCGATGAAGTACGAAATCTCCAACTTTTAAAGGCCGATTTCTAACTCTAGAGTTGTAATATCGGGCTGCAGTTTGCTGGTAATTCTGTAAACGAATCAGTGCGCGATCTCGTCGTTCGTCAATTGTATCCAACGTATCTTCCAGATTTTGAGTATTCATTACTTCGTTACGAGGTAGTTCATTCCGACGTAGTCCCGGCACCTCGTTCTCGGATGGTACAACTGCCTCCATGCCATACACAAGAGAAAAAGGAGTTTCTTCAGTAGCTCGTCGTGGTGTTGTTCGGTAAGCCCATAGTACTGGTTGCTGATATGTCTATATTTTACATGTTTTAAGCATTCATTTCTCATCATTTCAGCACTGTTTCATCCTCTGTTCATACCATTTTTAGTCATTTATAGTCACTTTATATGTTTAGTAGGTCTTTGCATGAGTATTGCATACATACTTGCATTTGGAGTTGTTTAGGTACCAAAAGGAGCTGTTTATGGGAAGAAAGGAGCTGGATCGACCAAGCCACTCGAGCAACTGATCGATCTACTGTTTGTGAGCTTCCTACGTACTTTTCCGTTGGGATTCAGCTTCCGACGTCTTCATCAAAGTTGTAGGAAATTGAGTCAGCTTTCCAATGCCGGTGGTTTCAGATCAATCGGAGTTGTGGTTCGAAAGTTACGCCTGTTTTAATGCAGCATCGACCTGCTGCATCGAGTTGTGTGGTCGATCCTAAGGCAGAAAGGTGGGAACTTTGAAGATGACCCCTCCATCGACCAAACTGATCGATCAAGTGATCGATCCCGTGCCTAGCCGCCTCAAACTTTTGTCTTTTAGTGTTTTTAGGGTTTTGACTTTTTCTAAGTACTATAAATACAGCTGTTTAGTGCTGAGACAAATTATGCTACCTAAGCTTTAGTTTTGCTTTATCTTTTCTCTCTTTTCTCTCTTTCTCTCTAAACTTTTTAAACTTTTGTAATCCAGATCTCTCTTAATCTATTAATCTTTTGCACTTTTTACATTCACAGTCTTTTTAATCTCATCTTTATCTTTATCTTTATGTTTATGTTGTTTATTTTATTTTCTGGGTTTTTGCATTTCATGATGATTTCTGAGTAGTCTTGCTAGGGTTCTTGAGGATGGGTTAGGTTAGTGATGAATCCTTGATCTTCTAGGGTGTTTAAGCTTAGATCTGTTTAGATCCCTTCTGGGTGAGTGTTCTTAATGCTAGTTTCTCTCTGATCAATTGAAATTAGACCCTAGGTATTTCCTGCCCGAAAGGTGTTTGATGAAATGCCTGAACCAACTTTTTCCAGAGATTTACATGTCTAACCCAAGAGATTGGTTGCTTAGAGTGTTTATTGGCTTTAATAGGTTGAATCATAATGCCTGCTTTGCTATGCTTCTCTAGAGAGATCTAGGTTTGGAGGTAGTTCTGCTTGAGGATCTCTGTCACGAGAGTGGATTGATCTGTTGTTGAACCTATTGTCTAGGGATTAGCTCTGTGTGAGTTTTGTTAGACACCCATGTTTGATTAAGGAGGAATCGCTGATCCATGACGCCCATTCTCAGGAACTCTATTTTGTCATCTGATCACTTGCTGCTTGCTTCATCTGTTTTAGCTCTTGCTAGTTTTTACTTGTTCTTGCATCTGTTGTTTTTCTCTTTTTGTTCATTTAGGTTGTTAGTCACCAAACTCATATCATTGACTTAGATTAGATACTTTCATACAATCCTGGTGCGTTAATCTCTACCCTCCCTTGGATTGACACCTCAAGTACTACGATGGTATTGGGGAATTGATGACCCTTTGGATCTGCAAAAATCCCACTCATCAATTTGGCGCCGTTGCCGGGGAGGTTTAGCATTAGCCATTAGGATTTTGACGCTATTTGAGACTAAGTTCTGTTTTCTTGCATTCAGTTACTAACTTTCTTTCAAGTGTTTGTTCTTCTTGCAAGGTACAATCACAAGGGAGAAAGCATGGCTTCAGATATGGCTTCAATGTTGAAGGCTTTATTAGAAGCTCAAGAAAGAGAGATGACTTGGAATCCCACTAGTCATCATGGTTTTGAAAGCTCATCCACTTACCAAGATGAACTCCTCAATGGGAACTTTCCTCCAGTGGACCAGTATGGATATGGTGAGAGCTGCCAATCTTGGAACATGGCGCATCACTATGGAGCAACATATCCTTCCCCAATCCCTAATGAAGAAGAGATTTACAACATGCTGCAGTTGCTTTTGGAAGGACAAGAGGCGTCTAACAAGATGTTGAGGGACCAAACCTGGTACATGGAGCCTGAACATGGAGAAGCTCATTCTTCCCCAATCTCTATAGAAGAAGAGAATTACAACATGCTGCAGTTGGTTTTGGAAGAACAAGAGAAGCTTAACAAGAGCTTTTGGGAAGAATCTGAGAAGATTAACAAGAGCTTGGGTATGATTTCTGCTGATATGAGGGATTGGAATCAAGACTTAAAGGTTGCTGCACCAACACATGAAGAGAATGCTGAAATCAAGCATGAATTCCTTACTCAATTGAATGTGGATGATAATATCAGCAACCACGGAGTACAAGATGATGGTATGGCTGATGAAGATGACACTATCAACACTGTGGAATTCTGTACCTTTCTATTTGACACTAGTGATGACACATGGGTTTTTGAGAGTGATGTCGAAGTGAAGCATAGTGTCGAGAAAATAGATGTTGTAGCCCAGCAGGTTGATGAGAATCTTGTGCTAGGGTATGAAGATCCTTGTGATGATGGTTTGGTGGCAGAATGCTTGGACAATGAAAGGATGCACATGCAACTCATATGCCAGCAGGAAACAGAGGGTGCAAGGCCTAAGGAGAAAGCAGAGATTCACATTGAGGAAGCCACTAACGAAGTTAGACCAGAATTATCTCCAACAGCACAACCCTTTGACAAGCATCTTGATACACTTTTAACCCATGAAGTGAGCTTTTATGATCCATGGAAGATACCATCTGAGGAGATTCGAATGAAGGAGTTCAGGGGATGGTTCTATGATGAGTATGATCCTGGTGATAGAAATCGTTGCTACACTCCTCTCTAAAAAAAAGTGGAAGGAGAGTCAACCTTTGAGACTTTAAACAAGCTCACTTGGGAGGAAGTCCCATGTCTATCCTTTTAAAAGTTGTTCTTAGCTTTTGGTCTTTTTGATGTATTTCTTTAGTGTTTCAGGCGGTTTGGTGGAAGAGAAAAGAATGAGGACGCGACACAGCTGGGAATCCACGCAGTGACGCTGCATCGAGCACCAGGATCGACCAAACAGGTCGATCCAGGTCACTCAAGCCACAGGATCGACCAAACAGGTCGATCCAGGTGCCCTCACACGCCTATCACCCTTTTCTTCGCACAGCCTTGAGGTACCACTCAAACTCCTTCATTGTATATACCATTGCATTTTTATTTGCTTTCTGTTTGTATCTTGAATCTTTTCTCAAATTTTTATTACACAAGGGACTGTGTAATTTAAGTTTGGGGGAGGGTTCAGGATGTATTTGACATTGTGATCTGTTTTCTTATTTTCAAATTTTGCATCCTTGAGTTTGCATGCATTTCATCTAAGGCATAGAAAATCCATAAAAATTTGAAAAATTTTGAAAATTTTCTATAAAAAGAGTGTTCATATAGTTGCATTTTAGATTTTAAGTCTTGTTTAGTGTCTGTACATATGCAGTAGATTGTGCATATGCATTTGGGGACTGTGATGAGATTAGCCTTGTAAACATGCTGATTTATTAGATATATTCAATGCCCAAGTTATTAGTTGTTTGATGCATTTTAATTGAGCTTGAAGTTAAGACAGCACCATACATTGAATGCATAATCTGATATTCTTGTCTTAATTGAAGCATGTTGTGATCTGAAGCTTGTCCCTATCTATTTGAACCTGAACTTGACTTTTAATTATCATGCCTATGCATAGAATTGGAACTCATGGATACCTATATACATACTTGGATTTTCTTTCACCTTTATACCACTCTTGCTAATCCAAGTAGCTGATTCCCATTTTTGGAACAGTTTTCCCCACCTTTAACCTGCCCTTCTTTCAAGCCTTGCATTATTTCTCTGTGTGGTAGGCCTTATTTTCAGATTGAGCTTGGAAGAAAGTGTTAGGTCTGAGCCGACAGGAATTAAGCCTTGTGTAGTTCTAGTTCGCATTTTTCGGACTAGATAGGACTAGGTGGAATCTTGTTGCTGGGGTTTGGGAATGGATTGAGGAAGAATAGAAAAGAAAAGTTTGGTGAAAAAAGGAAAAGAAAGAGTTCTTAGGAGGGGGAATGTGTTATAAGTATAAGTATCTAGTAAAGGATTTGGGGAATGAAAAGTATAGAAAAAGATGGTTCTGAGCAAAAGAAAAGAAAGAGAAAAAGAAGTGAATAGCAAAAAGCTTATGATGTCTTAAGAAATAAGAAGAAAAGAGAACCATAGTGTTTAAAAGGAAACCCCAATCCGCTAGATAAGTCAGAATGAAAAGAAACCTCTCCTAAGGCTAAAAACAAAGAGTGAATGAGTGAGCTCAAAAGGAGCTGAAGCTAAAGGGTAGCCTTAGGATAATCTGGGCTTAGAAAGATAGGGATAGAAGCATCTTGGGTACCTTTGGGTAGACAAAGCTTGGTTCTTGTATGCATCTATTGGTCCTTACCTTTAGCATTCTTCTAAAGCTCAATCTTTTTCTTGAGAGATCCCTGCTCTGATTTGATAAACCAGCTAGAAAGAGATCATTTTAATCTCTTGACCTTTTCCCTGCACCAAATGGGTTCCTTGAATATGCAGAGCTTGATTCATGGTTTCTGTATAATGAATGTTAAAGGGATAGGTTGATTTGAGCACTTGTGTAGGTTGAGACTGAATTCAGGGTGTGTTGTGAAGTGTATGGCTAAGGTCTTTGAAGTAGAAATCAGCTAAAATGCATTTTAGAATTGTTAACTTGGACATTGACTCTAACTACTTTATCAGCATGTTTTGGTTCTGAGACCCCACCTTCAAACCTCTCTTCCTGCTTATGATTTGTTTGCTTGAGGGCAAGCAAAGACTAAGTTTGGGGGAGTTGATATGTCTATATTTTACATGTTTTAAGCATTCATTTCTCATCATTTCAGCACTGTTTCATCCTCTGTTCATACCATTTTTAGTCATTTATAGTCACTTTATATGTTTAGTAGGTCTTTGCATGAGTATTGCATACATACTTGCATTTGGAGTTGTTTAGGTACCAAAAGGAGCTGTTTATGGGAAGAAAGGAGCTGGATCGACCAAGCCACTCGAGCAACTGATCGATCTACTGTTTGTGAGCTTCCTACGTACTTTTCCGTTGGGATTCAGCTTCCGACGTCTTCATCAAAGTTGTAGGAAATTGAGTCAGCTTTCCAATGCCGGTGGTTTCAGGTCAATCGGAGTTGTGGTTCGAAAGTTACGCCTGTTTTAATGCAGCATCGACCTGCTGCATCGAGTTGTGTGGTCGATCCTAAGGCAGAAAGGTGGGAACTTTGAAGATGACCCCTCCATCGACCAAACTGATCGATCAAGTGATCGATCCCGTGCCTAGCCGCCTCAAACTTTTGTCTTTTAGTGTTTTTAGGGTTTTGACTTTTTCTAAGTACTATAAATACAGCTGTTTAGTGCTGAGACAAATTATGCTACCTAAGCTTTAGTTTTGCTTTATCTTTTCTCTCTTTTCTCTCTTTCTCTCTAAACTTTTTAAACTTTTGTAATCCAGATCTCTCTTAATCTATTAATCTTTTGTACTTTTTACATTCACAGTCTTTTTAATCTCATCTTTATCTTTATGTTTATGTTGTTTATTTTATTTTCTGGGTTTTTGCATTTCATGATGATTTCTGAGTAGTCTTGCTAGGGTTCTTGAGGATGGGTTAGGTTAGTGATGAATCCTTGATCTTCTAGGGTGTTTAAGCTTAGATCTGTTTAGATCCCTTCTGGGTGAGTGTTCTTAATGCTAGTTTCTCTCTGATCAATTGAAATTAGACCCTAGGTATTTCCTGCCCGAAAGGTGTTTGATGAAATGCCTGAACCAACTTTTTCCAGAGATTTACATGTCTAACCCAAGAGATTGGTTGCTTAGAGTGTTTATTGGCTTTAATAGGTTGAATCATAATGTCTGCTTTGCTATGCTTCTCTAGAGAGATCTAGGTTTGGAGGTAGTTCTGCTTGAGGATCTCTGTCACGAGAGTGGATTGATCTGTTGTTGAACCTATTGTCTAGGGATTAGCTCTGTGTGAGTTTTGTTAGACACCCATGTTTGATTAAGGAGGAATCGCTGATCCATGACGCCCATTCTCAGGAACTCTATTTTGTCATCTGATCACTTGCTGCTTGCTTCATCTGTTTTAGCTCTTGCTAGTTTTTACTTGTTCTTGCATCTGTTGTTTTTCTCTTTTTGTTCATTTAGGTTGTTAGTCACCAAACTCATATCATTGACTTAGATTAGATACTTTCATACAATCCTGGTGCGTTAATCTCTACCCTCCCTTGGATTGACACCTCAAGTACTACGATGGTATTGGGGAATTGATGACCCTTTGGATCTGCAAAAATCCCACTCATCAATTTGGCGCCGTTGCCGGGGAGGTTTAGCATTAGCCATTAGGATTTTGACGCTATTTGAGACTAAGTTCTGTTTTCTTGCATTCAGTTACTAACTTTCTTTCAAGTGTTTGTTCTTCTTGCAAGGTACAATCACAAGGGAGAAAGCATGGCTTCAGATATGGCTTCAATGTTGAAGGCTTTATTAGAAGCTCAAGAAAGAGAGATGACTTGGAATCCCACTAGTCATCATGGTTTTGAAAGCTCATCCACTTACCAAGATGAACTCCTCAATGGGAACTTTCCTCCAGTGGACCAGTATGGATATGGTGAGAGCTGCCAATCTTGGAACATGGCGCATCACTATGGAGCAACATATCCTTCCCCAATCCCTAATGAAGAAGAGATTTACAACATGCTGCAGTTGCTTTTGGAAGGACAAGAGGCGTCTAACAAGATGTTGAGGGACCAAACCTGGTACATGGAGCCTGAACATGGAGAAGCTCATTCTTCCCCAATCTCTATAGAAGAAGAGAATTACAACATGCTGCAGTTGGTTTTGGAAGAACAAGAGAAGCTTAACAAGAGCTTTTGGGAAGAATCTGAGAAGATTAACAAGAGCTTGGGTATGATTTCTGCTGATATGAGGGATTGGAATCAAGACTTAAAGGTTGCTGCACCAACACATGAAGAGAATGCTGAAATCAAGGATGAATTCCTTACTCAATTGAATGTGGATGATAATATCAGCAACCACGGAGTACAAGATGATGGTATGGCTGATGAAGATGACACTATCAACACTGTGGAATTCTGTACCTTTCTATTTGACACTAGTGATGACACATGGGTTTTTGAGAGTGATGTCGAAGTGAAGCACAATGTCGAGAAAATAGATGTTGTAGCCCAGCAGGTTGATGAGAATCTTGTGCTAGGGTATGAAGATCCTTGTGATGATGGTTTGGTGGCAGAATGCTTGGACAATGAAAGGATGCACATGCAACTCATATGCCAGCAGGAAACAGAGGGTGCAAGGCCTAAGGAGAAAGCAGAGATTCACATTGAGGAAGCCACTAACGAAGTTAGACCAGAATTATCTCCAACAGCACAACCCTTTGACAAGCATCTTGATACACTTTTAACCCATGAAGTGAGCTTTTATGATCCATGGAAGATACCATCTGAGGAGATTCGAATGAAGGAGTTCAGGGGATGGTTCTATGATGAGTATGATCCTGGTGATAGAAATCGTTGCTACACTCCTCTCTAAAAAAAAGTGGAAGGAGAGTCAACCTTTGAGACTTTAAACAAGCTCACTTGGGAGGAAGTCCCATGTCTATCCTTTTAAAAGTTGTTCTTAGCTTTTGGTCTTTTTGATGTATTTCTTTAGTGTTTCAGGCGGTTTGGTGGAAGAGAAAAGAATGAGGACGCGACACAGCTGGGAATCCACGCAGTGACGCTGCATCGAGCACCAGGATCGACCAAACAGGTCGATCCAGGTCACTCAAGCCACAGGATCGACCAAACAGGTCGATCCAGGTGCCCTCACACGCCTATCACCCTTTTCTTCGCACAGCCTTGAGGTACCACTCAAACTCCTTCATTGTATATACCATTGCATTTTTATTTGCTTTCTGTTTGTATCTTGAATCTTTTCTCAAATTTTTATTACACAAGGGACTGTGTAATTTAAGTTTGGGGGAGGGTTCAGGATGTATTTGACATTGTGATCTGTTTTCTTATTTTCAAATTTTGCATCCTTGAGTTTGCATGCATTTCATCTAAGGCATAGAAAATCCATAAAAATTTGAAAAATTTTGAAAATTTTCTATAAAAAGAGTGTTCATATAGTTGCATTTTAGATTTTAAGTCTTGTTTAGAGTCTGTACATATGCAGTAGATTGTGCATATGCATTTGGGGACTGTGATGAGATTAGCCTTGTAAACATGCTGATTTATTAGATATATTCAATGCCCAAGTTATTAGTTGTTTGATGCATTTTAATTGAGCTTGAAGTTAAGACAGCACCATACATTGAATGCATAATCTGATATTCTTGTCTTAATTGAAGCATGTTGTGATCTGAAGCTTGTCCCTATCTATTTGAACCTGAACTTGACTTTTAATTATCATGCCTATGCATAGAATTGGAACTCATGGATACCTATATACATACTTGGATTTTCTTTCACCTTTATACCACTCTTGCTAATCCAAGTAGCTGATTCCCATTTTTGGAACAGTTTTCCCCACCTTTAACCTGCCCTTCTTTCAAGCCTTGCATTATTTCTCTGTGTGGTAGGCCTTATTTTCAGATTGAGCTTGGAAGAAAGTGTTAGGTCTGAGCCGACAGGAATTAAGCCTTGTGTAGTTCTAGTTCGCATTTTTCGGACTAGATAGGACTAGGTGGAATCTTGTTGCTGGGGTTTGGGAATGGATTGAGGAAGAATAGAAAAGAAAAGTTTGGTGAAAAAAGGAAAAGAAAGAGTTCTTAGGAGGGGGAATGTGTTATAAGTATAAGTATCTAGTAAAGGATTTGGGGAATGAAAAGTATAGAAAAAGATGGTTCTGAGCAAAAGAAAAGAAAGAGAAAAAGAAGTGAATAGCAAAAAGCTTATGATGTCTTAAGAAATAAGAAGAAAAGAGAACCATAGTGTTTAAAAGGAAACCCCAATCCGCTAGATAAGTCAGAATGAAAAGAAACCTCTCCTAAGGCTAAAAACAAAGAGTGAATGAGTGAGCTCAAAAGGAGCTGAAGCTAAAGGGTAGCCTTAGGATAATCTGGGCTTAGAAAGATAGGGATAAAAGCATCTTGGGTACCTTTGGGTAGACAAAGCTTGGTTCCTGTATGCATCTATTGGTCCTTACCTTTAGCATTCTTCTAAAGCTCAATCTTTTTCTTGAGAGATCCCTGCTCTGATTTGATAAACCAGCTAGAAAGAGATCATTTTAATCTCTTGACCTTTTCCCTGCACCAAATGGGTTCCTTGAATATGCAGAGCTTGATTCATGGTTTCTGTATAATGAATGTTAAAGGGATAGGTTGATTTGAGCACTTGTGTAGGTTGAGACTGAATTCAGGGTGTGTTGTGAAGTGTATGGCTAAGGTCTTTGAAGTAGAAATCAGCTAAAATGCATTTTAGAATTGTTAACTTGGACATTGACTCTAACTACTTTATCAGCATGTTTTGGTTCTGAGACCCCACCTTCAAACCTCTCTTCCTGCTTATGATTTGTTTGCTTGAGGGCAAGCAAAGACTAAGTTTGGGGGAGTTGATATGTCTATATTTTACATGTTTTAAGCATTCATTTCTCATCATTTCAGCACTGTTTCATCCTCTGTTCATACCATTTTTAGTCATTTATAGTCACTTTATATGTTTAGTAGGTCTTTGCATGAGTATTGCATACATACTTGCATTTGGAGTTGTTTAGGTACCAAAAGGAGCTGTTTATGGGAAGAAAGGAGCTGGATCGACCAAGCCACTCGAGCAACTGATCGATCTACTGTTTGTGAGCTTCCTACGTACTTTTCCGTTGGGATTCAGCTTCCGACGTCTTCATCAAAGTTGTAGGAAATTGAGTCAGCTTTTCAATGCCGGTGGTTTCAGGTCAATCGGAGTTGTGGTTCGAAAGTTACGCCTGTTTTAATGCAGCATCGACCTGCTGCATCGAGTTGTGTGGTCGATCCTAAGGCAGAAAGGTGGGAACTTTGAAGATGACCCCTCCATCGACCAAACTGATCGATCAAGTGATCGATCCCGTGCCTAGCCGCCTCAAACTTTTGTCTTTTAGTGTTTTTAGGGTTTTGACTTTTTCTAAGTACTATAAATACAGCTGTTTAGTGCTGAGACAAATTATGCTACCTAAGCTTTAGTTTTGCTTTATCTTTTCTCTCTTTTCTCTCTTTCTCTCTAAACTTTTTAAACTTTTGTAATCCAGATCTCTCTTAATCTATTAATCTTTTGCACTTTTTACATTCACAGTCTTTTTAATCTCATCTTTATCTTTATGTTTATGCTGTTTATTTTATTTTCTGGGTTTTTGCATTTCATGATGATTTCTGAGTAGTCTTGCTAGGGTTCTTGAGGATGGGTTAGGTTAGTGATGAATCCTTGATCTTCTAGGGTGTTTAAGCTTAGATCTGTTTAGATCCCTTCTGGGTGAGTGTTCTTAATGCTAGTTTCTCTCTGATCAATTGAAATTAGACCCTAGGTATTTCCTGCCCGAAAGGTGTTTGATGAAATGCCTGAACCAACTTTTTCCAGAGATTTACATGTCTAACCCAAGAGATTGGTTGCTTAGAGTGTTTATTGGCTTTAATAGGTTGAATCATAATGCCTGCTTTGCTATGCTTCTCTAGAGAGATCTAGGTTTGGAGGTAGTTCTGCTTGAGGATCTCTGTCACGAGAGTGGATTGATCTGTTGTTGAACCTATTGTCTAGGGATTAGCTCTGTGTGAGTTTTGTTAGACACCCATGTTTGATTAAGGAGGAATCGCTGATCCATGACGCCCATTCTCAGGAACTCTATTTTGTCATCTGATCACTTGCTGCTTGCTTCATCTGTTTTAGCTCTTGCTAGTTTTTACTTGTTCTTGCATCTGTTGTTTTTCTCTTTTTGTTCATTTAGGTTGTTAGTCACCAAACTCCTATCATTGACTTAGATTAGATACTTTCATACAATCCTGGTGCGTTAATCTCTACCCTCCCTTGGATTGACACCTCAAGTACTACGATGGTATTGGGGAATTGATGACCCTTTGGATCTGCAAAAATCCCACTCATCAATTTGGCGCCGTTGCCGGGGAGGTTTAGCATTAGCCATTAGGATTTTGACGCTATTTGAGACTAAGTTCTGTTTTCTTGCATTCAGTTACTAACTTTCTTTCAAGTGTTTGTTCTTCTTGCAAGGTACAATCACAAGGGAGAAAGCATGGCTTCAGATATGGCTTCAATGTTGAAGGCTTTATTAGAAGCTCAAGAAAGAGAGATGACTTGGAATCCCACTAGTCATCATGGTTTTGAAAGCTCATCCACTTACCAAGATGAACTCCTCAATGGGAACTTTCCTCCAGTGGACCAGTATGGATATGGTGAGAGCTGCCAATCTTGGAACATGGCGCATCACTATGGAGCAACATATCCTTCCCCAATCCCTAATGAAGAAGAGATTTACAACATGCTGCAGTTGCTTTTGGAAGGACAAGAGGCGTCTAACAAGATGTTGAGGGACCAAACCTGGTACATGGAGCCTGAACATGGAGAAGCTCATTCTTCCCCAATCTCTATAGAAGAAGAGAATTACAACATGCTGCAGTTGGTTTTGGAAGAACAAGAGAAGCTTAACAAGAGCTTTTGGGAAGAATCTGAGAAGATTAACAAGAGCTTGGGTATGATTTCTGCTGATATGAGGGATTGGAATCAAGACTTAAAGGTTGCTGCACCAACACATGAAGAGAATGCTGAAATCAAGGATGAATTCCTTACTCAATTGAATGTGGATGATAATATCAGCAACCACGGAGTACAAGATGATGGTATGGCTGATGAAGATGACACTATCAACACTGTGGAATTCTGTACCTTTCTATTTGACACTAGTGATGACACATGGGTTTTTGAGAGTGATGTCGAAGTGAAGCACAGTGTCGAGAAAATAGATGTTGTAGCCCAGCAGGTTGATGAGAATCTTGTGCTAGGGTATGAAGATCCTTGTGATGATGGTTTGGTGGCAGAATGCTTGGACAATGAAAGGATGCACATGCAACTCATATGCCAGCAGGAAACAGAGGGTGCAAGGCCTAAGGAGAAAGCAGAGATTCACATTGAGGAAGCCACTAACGAAGTTAGACCAGAATTATCTCCAACAGCACAACCCTTTGACAAGCATCTTGATACACTTTTAACCCATGAAGTGAGCTTTTATGATCCATGGAAGATACCATCTGAGGAGATTCGAATGAAGGAGTTCAGGGGATGGTTCTATGATGAGTATGATCCTGGTGATAGAAATCGTTGCTACACTCCTCTCTAAAAAAAAGTGGAAGGAGAGTCAACCTTTGAGACTTTAAACAAGCTCACTTGGGAGGAAGTCCCATGTCTATCCTTTTAAAAGTTGTTCTTAGCTTTTGGTCTTTTTGATGTATTTCTTTAGTGTTTCAGGCGGTTTGGTGGAAGAGAAAAGAATGAGGACGCGACACAGCTGGGAATCCACGCAGTGACGCTGCATCGAGCACCAGGATCGACCAAACAGGTCGATCCAGGTCACTCAAGCCACAGGATCGACCAAACAGGTCGATCCAGGTGCCCTCACACGCCTATCACCCTTTTCTTCGCACAGCCTTGAGGTACCACTCAAACTCCTTCATTGTATATACCATTGCATTTTTATTTGCTTTCTGTTTGTATCTTGAATCTTTTCTCAAATTTTTATTACACAAGGGACTGTGTAATTTAAGTTTGGGGGAGGGTTCAGGATGTATTTGACATTGTGATCTGTTTTCTTATTTTCAAATTTTGCATCCTTGAGTTTGCATGCATTTCATCTAAGGCATAGAAAATCCATAAAAATTTGAAAAATTTTGAAAATTTTCTATAAAAAGAGTGTTCATATAGTTGCATTTTAGATTTTAAGTCTTGTTTAGTATCTGTACATATGCAGTAGATTGTGCATATGCATTTGGGGACTGTGATGAGATTAGCCTTGTAAACATGCTGATTTATTAGATATATTCAATGCCCAAGTTATTAGTTGTTTGATGCATTTTAATTGAGCTTGAAGTTAAGACAGCACCATACATTGAATGCATAATCTGATATTCTTGTCTTAATTGAAGCATGTTGTGATCTGAAGCTTGTCCCTATCTATTTGAACCTGAACTTGACTTTTAATTATCATGCCTATGCATAGAATTGGAACTCATGGATACCTATATACATACTTGGATTTTCTTTCACCTTTATACCACTCTTGCTAATCCAAGTAGCTGATTCCCATTTTTGGAACAGTTTTCCCCACCTTTAACCTGCCCTTCTTTCAAGCCTTGCATTATTTCTCTGTGTGGTAGGCCTTATTTTCAGATTGAGCTTGGAAGAAAGTGTTAGGTCTGAGCCGACATGAATTAAGCCTTGTGTAGTTCTAGTTCGCATTTTTCGGACTAGATAGGACTAGGTGGAATCTTGTTGCTGGGGTTTGGGAATGGATTGAGGAAGAATAGAAAAGAAAAGTTTGGTGAAAAAAGGAAAAGAAAGAGTTCTTAGGAGGGGGAATGTGTTATAAGTATAAGTATCTAGTAAAGGATTTGGGGAATGAAAAGTATAGAAAAAGATGGTTCTGAGCAAAAGAAAAGAAAGAGAAAAAGAAGTGAATAGCAAAAAGCTTATGATGTCTTAAGAAATAAGAAGAAAAGAGAACCATAGTGTTTAAAAGGAAACCCCAATCCGCTAGATAAGTCAGAATGAAAAGAAACCTCTCCTAAGGCTAAAAACAAAGAGTGAATGAGTGAGCTCAAAAGGAGCTGAAGCTAAAGGGTAGCCTTAGGATAATCTGGGCTTAGAAAGATAGGGATAAAAGCATCTTGGGTACCTTTGGGTAGACAAAGCTTGGTTCCTGTATGCATCTATTGGTCCTTACCTTTAGCATTCTTCTAAAGCTCAATCTTTTTCTTGAGAGATCCCTGCTCTGATTTGATAAACCAGCTAGAAAGAGATCATTTTAATCTCTTGACCTTTTCCCTGCACCAAATGGGTTCCTTGAATATGCAGAGCTTGATTCATGGTTTCTGTATAATGAATGTTAAAGGGATAGGTTGATTTGAGCACTTGTGTAGGTTGAGACTGAATTCAGGGTGTGTTGTGAAGTGTATGGCTAAGGTCTTTGAAGTAGAAATCAGCTAAAATGCATTTTAGAATTGTTAACTTGGACATTGACTCTAACTACTTTATCAGCATGTTTTGGTTCTGAGACCCCACCTTCAAACCTCTCTTCCTGCTTATGATTTGTTTGCTTGAGGGCAAGCAAAGACTAAGTTTGGGGGAGTTGATATGTCTATATTTTACATGTTTTAAGCATTCATTTCTCATCATTTCAGCACTGTTTCATCCTCTGTTCATACCATTTTTAGTCATTTATAGTCACTTTATATGTTTAGTAGGTCTTTGCATGAGTATTGCATACATACTTGCATTTGGAGTTGTTTAGGTACCAAAAGGAGCTGTTTATGGGAAGAAAGGAGCTGGATCGACCAAGCCACTCGAGCAACTGATCGATCTACTGTTTGTGAGCTTCCTACGTACTTTTCCGTTGGGATTCAGCTTCCGACGTCTTCATCAAAGTTGTAGGAAATTGAGTCAGCTTTCCAATGCCGGTGGTTTCAGGTCAATCGGAGTTGTGGTTCGAAAGTTACGCCTGTTTTAATGCAGCATCGACCTGCTGCATCGAGTTGTGTGGTCGATCCTAAGGCAGAAAGGTGGGAACTTTGAAGATGACCCCTCCATCGACCAAACTGATCGATCAAGTGATCGATCCGGTGCCTAGCCGCCTCAAACTTTTGTCTTTTAGTGTTTTTAGGGTTTTGACTTTTTCTAAGTACTATAAATACAGCTGTTTAGTGCTGAGACAAATTATGCTACCTAAGCTTTAGTTTTGCTTTATCTTTTCTCTCTTTTCTCTCTTTCTCTCTAAACTTTTTAAACTTTTGTAATCCAGATCTCTCTTAATCTATTAATCTTTTGCACTTTTTACATTCACAGTCTTTTTAATCTCATCTTTATCTTTATGTTTATGCTGTTTATTTTATTTTCTGGGTTTTTGCATTTCATGATGATTTCTGAGTAGTCTTGCTAGGGTTCTTGAGGATGGGTTAGGTTAGTGATGAATCCTTGATCTTCTAGGGTGTTTAAGCTTAGATCTGTTTAGATCCCTTCTGGGTGAGTGTTCTTAATGCTAGTTTCTCTCTGATCAATTGAAATTAGACCCTAGGTATTTCCTGCCCGAAAGGTGTTTGATGAAATGCCTGAACCAACTTTTTCCAGAGATTTACATGTCTAACCCAAGAGATTGGTTGCTTAGAGTGTTTATTGGCTTTAATAGGTTGAATCATAATGCCTGCTTTGCTATGCTTCTCTAGAGAGATCTAGGTTTGGAGGTAGTTCTGCTTGAGGATCTCTGTCACGAGAGTGGATTGATCTGTTGTTGAACCTATTGTCTAGGGATTAGCTCTGTGTGAGTTTTGTTAGACACCCATGTTTGATTAAGGAGGAATCGCTGATCCATGACGCCCATTCTCAGGAACTCTATTTTGTCATCTGATCACTTGCTGCTTGCTTCATCTGTTTTAGCTCTTGCTAGTTTTTACTTGTTCTTGCATCTGTTGTTTTTCTCTTTTTGTTCATTTAGGTTGTTAGTCACCAAACTCCTATCATTGACTTAGATTAGATACTTTCATACAATCCTGGTGCGTTAATCTCTACCCTCCCTTGGATTGACACCTCAAGTACTACGATGGTATTGGGGAATTGATGACCCTTTGGATCTGCAAAAATCCCACTCATCAGTTGCAACTCATCGTACCAACCTCCCTTATAAGCCGTCAAACGCTTCTTCAAGTTAGATAGGATTGTTTTGTTGGTTGCTTCAGCCTGACTATTCCCCTGTGGGTATCGAGGTGTTGAGTAGCTAATTTTAATCTTCCAAGAAGAACAAAAGTTTTCAAAGTCCGCCGAGATGAATTATGACCCATTGTCGGTAACTATTTCGAATGGAATACCGTGGCGACAGATGATATACTTTCACAAGAAAGTTTTAACCTGGGAATCTTTTATCGAGACATATGCCTCAGCTTCGACCCATTTGGAGAAGTAATCTGTAAGAACAAGCAAGAATTGTACCCCTCTAGTTGACCGATGTAGTGGACCGATGATATCCATCGACCAACGCATAAACGGGTAAGGAGCCGTGATGGAAGATAAAAGTTCTGAAGGTTGATAAATTAATGGTGCATGCTGCTGACATTTCTTACAACGTCGGGCATATTTTTCGCAATCTGTTACCATTGTTGGCCAGTAATATCCTTGTCTCTTGATTTTGAACGCCATTGTACGTCCGGACGAATGACTTCCACATAACCCTTCATGTGTCTCTGCTGCGATGACATATGTCTCTTCTCCGTGGATACATAATAAATATGGGTCACTCAGGACGCGCCTGTAAAGTGTTCCTCGTATTAAACAGTACTTTGCGTTTTGTATGCGTAACTTTCGAGCCCTCCATTTGCCCTCCGGAAGTTCTCCAAATTCGATATAGCTCTTGATCGGAATTCTCCAATCACTCCCCCAGACTTCGGGTGATACGTCGAATTGTACCTCGCGAGGTTGTTGTTTTGGTTCTGGTGTCAAATCCGATGTGTCGGCCTCAGTCGCCCCAGTTTCTATTACTTCATCATTCGCCTCGTGTGATTCGGGTTCTTCGGAAGGCTTTTCTACGGATGTTCGTTGCGCAGGGGTCTTCCGAACTCTTTTGTTTGTAAGTGACTCAGTTTGGCTATTCGGATTTGCCCTGAATTTTGACCTAGTAACAACAGTTACTTGGTCTTGATTTGAAATGCTCGGAGATAAAATACTCTCTACCGGAATGATCCTTTTGAGATCCGGATCCGAAGTGGAAGCTAAGGCTGCTAACGCATCCGCCGAAGTGTTTTCACTCCGAGGAATCCGAATGAGTTCGGAATGTTTAAAGTTTGCGGCTAGATTCTTGACTAAGTGGAGATAAGCTTCCATTCGCTGATCTCTAGCTTCATAATCTCCATTAAATTGACTAACTACGAGCTGTGAATCGCAGTAGACCATGAGTTCATTCACGTTTAAGCTTGCTGCAAGGCGCATTCCGGCTATTAAAGCCTCATACTCTGCTTCGTTGTTTGATGCCGGAAAAAACAAGTCGAAAAGATTGCTCTATCACCTCCCTTCCGGGTGCAACAAGCCTGACGCCAATTCCCGAACCATGCTTAGACGAAGATCCATCGACATGGAGTTTCCACATGCCTCCTATACCTGGTTCATTAATTGAGCCCGAGGTTGGTAATTCGGTTAGGAAGTCTGCCAAAACCTGTGCTTTCGCACTGGTCTTTCCTTTGTATTCGATATCATACTCACTCAACTCTACTGCCCATTTAGCGAGTCTTCCTGACTGCCCTGGACTGTGTAGAATAGTTCGTAACGGATGGGAGGTTAACACCTCGACTGGATGTGATTGAAAGTATGGCCGCAACTTGCGAGCTGACATTACCACTGCTAATGCTAACTTTTCCATCATTGAATACCGTGTTTTTGCATCGAGAAGAGTTTTACTAACATAGTAAATCGGCTTCTGCTCGCCGCGATCATCTCGGACTAGAACACCGCTGACTGAATGACTCGACACCGAGACGTATAAATATAACTTTTCCTCAAATTCAGGTTTGGATAGTATAGGCGGTGTTGTCAAATATTCCTTTAGTTGAGAAAAAGCTTTCTCGCATTCATCATCCCAGATGAACTGTTTGTTTCCCTTCAATAA
The DNA here is from genome assembly GCA_011420285.2 of Erysimum cheiranthoides. Lineage (NCBI taxonomy): Eukaryota > Viridiplantae > Streptophyta > Magnoliopsida > Brassicales > Brassicaceae > Erysimum > Erysimum cheiranthoides. Next base: position 7,078,554 of record CM022181.2, on the reverse strand, counting down.
TTGGTAAAAAGGCAGACACTTATCGGTAGATCGCGAGATAAACCTATTTAGTGCTGCGATTCGCCCTGTTAACTGCTGGACCTCTTTAATATTCCGAGGCGACGACATACTTAGGAATGCGTTGATTTGAGTTGGATTCGCTTCGATCCCTCTCTCTGTTACGATGTAACCCAGAAATTCCCCGGATGGAACTCCGAAAGTACACTTTGCAGGATTCAACTTCATGCCGAACTGGTTCAATATTGCAAAACATTGAAGCAAATGGTTCACATGGTCCGTGGCCTTCAAAGATTTTACGAGCATATCATCAATGTAGACTTCCATAGTTTTCCCGAGGAGATCGTCAAATATTTTGTTCATAAGTCGCTGATAAGTTGTTCCAGCGTTTTTCAACCCAAAGGGCATGACTTTGTAACAATATGTTCCTCGATTGGTGATAAAAGATGTTTTCTCTTGATCTTCGGGGTTCATCATGATTTAATTGTAACCCGAATAGGCATCCATGAAGGATAATCTTTCATGACCAGCTGTGGATTCAACAAGTCGGTCGATATGAGGCAATGGAAAGCTATCCTTGGGGCATGCCTTGTTCAGGTCGGTGAAATCAACGCAGACTCTCCACTTCCCATTTTTCTTTTTTACCACAACTGGATTCGCGAGCCAATCTGGGTACTTGACCTCCCTAATGGACCCCATTGCTAGAAGTTTGTCTACCTCATCATTGACTGCTTTTGCTCGTTCTGGTCCGAGTTTTCGTCTCTTTTGTTTTACCGGCTTAAAACTTGGATCAACGTGTAGCTTGTGCGAAATTACTCAGAGGTCTATTCCCGGCATGTCCCTTGCTTCCCAAGCAAAAGTTGCCTTATGATCTTTTAGTACTTGAATCAATGCTTCCCTTTCGCTTGCATCCATTGCAGTTCCAATTTTTACTTTTTGTTCGGGGTAATCTTCATTGATTACCACTCCCTCAGTAGTCTCTGCGGGATTATGAACTTTAACAGTTCTTGGCATAATCCCGAAGTTCTGTAATTGTTATCGTGGACGTAATTTGTGACTCGCAAGGTAACACGTACGAGCTGTTTGCTGATCTCCGTAAATGGTCTTTACCCCTTCGTCTGACGGGAATTTAATGCACTGATGGTAGGTCGATGGTACTGCCTTCATTTGGTAAATCCATGGTGTCCCGAGGATTACGTTGTAGGAAGATGGCTTATCGAAGACTGTGAACTCGACAATAGTTGGTACTCCTACTGCGAGAACTGGTAGTCTGATAGTTCCCAAAGACATCGAGGTTTCGTTGGTAAAAGCTATCAATGGCATCGGGGTTCCTATGATATCTGCCCGGGAAATACCCATTTTTTCCAAGGTTCGGAGAAAAATGAGGTCCACCGAACTGCCTGTGTCGATTAGAACCTTCGTTACCTCGAAGTTTGCTACATCGAGAGTTATCACAAGTGCGTCGTCGTGTGGCTTTGATAGATGAGCAGTGTCCTCTTCTTCAAAGCTTACCACAGTTGTTTGCAAACTGACGGTGGGTGCTCGAGATACACTCATTATCGCTGCCCGTTGATGTTTCTTTATTTTTCGAATGGAATCATTAAACAACTTAGATCCTCCCATGATAACGTTTATCCGTTGTTTCGGACCCTCGGATGGAGATATCTCCATCACCTTAGCCCGCTCGTTGCTCCCTTGAGATTCGTTTGGATTTTCCTTTGCCTTGTGGTACTGTGCTGTAAATTCATCAATATTAAAATTTGCTAAAGTTCCAGCCGCCTATTAATCTGCAAGGTGACGTTTGAGGATCCCACAATCCTTAGTTGCATGTCCGTTGACTCTATGAATATCGCAGTAAGCATTCTCGTCTCGAACCCACGTGTTAAAGGAAGGTTTCTTTCCTTTTCCAAACTGGGTCTTTGAGACGTTATGGCTGTGTGGGTTTATTCCGAGGCATTTTTGATCTCGCTGTTCTTTTGGCTCGAACTTCTTGTTCGAAGGCTGACTATTTGTTTTGACTGGGGTTTGCGAATTTTTGAACTTCTTTGCATTAGACCTTTTGTCTTCTTCAGCTTCGATCCAGCTATTAGCTCGGAATAATGCATCTTGGATACAATCCGGCTTATTGATGATTAGCTCTTCTCGGAACCTTGATTTGTGCCAGAGTCCATGTTTCAAGGCGGAGATTGCCGTTGAGTGGGATATGCCTGGTACTTTTGCAATGACCTCTTTGAACTTTGTGATATACTTACGAAGCGGATCATGTGGTCCTTGCGATAGTGCTCAGAGGTCTGCATCCGAAGTCTCTTTCTCAATGAACATTGAGTATTGCTTTAGGAATTCTGATGATAAATCTTTGAAGCTTTTTATGGATCCGGGTTTGAGTTGGGTGAACCACAAAAAAGCCAGTCCGGACAGATGTTCAGCGAATATTTTACAGTATCCTGCTTCTTGCTCGGATTCCTCTAGATCAAAATGACCAACTGCGATTTGGAATGCTGCTAAATAATTTCGCGGATCGCTTGTCCCGTCATAGGAAGGTATCTTAAGACGGCGTGGGTTCTTGAGCCGTACATTCGCGATCTCCGGAGTAAATGGAGTTCGGCAGGTCTCTTCAATGACACGATCGATCTGAGGAGCTTGGCTAACCGCCTGATGGAATTTAGCTCGCATTTCTTTGAGCTCACGTTGCACGTCCAAGAAATCTGGATCCAAATGAGTCGTTTGTACGGTCGTATTTGGAGTTTCCTGTTGTCCATCCGAACCAGTTGGATCGTGTGGGTTTTCTTCCCTGTTCCGATGATCTGGGTCGGAGTTTTCGGGTAGATCTGTTGGAACTTCAATGTGTGATGGCCGATGGACTGGTAGAGCCGAAGGTATGGCCGCCGCTGTTACCGGATTGTTCATTGCCGTTGTCAAAGAATCTAGTCGAGCCGTTACAATGTCGTGATTTTTCGAAGCATTTTCTTGGCCAGTAGTCAAAGCAGCAATATTATTTTCAACAGCCGTGAATTTTGCGGTTAAAGCATTAATCGCAGCCATCACGGGATCTGGTTGACTTGAACCGGTATCGTGAGACATGATTTTTCGCTGTCGTTGGACGAAATTACCATAAAAGTAGGAAATGCGTGAGTGAAGACTATGCCCTCCCCTCTCTCTAGCGCCAAAATGTGGATCTCGGATCCAACACTCAAAATACAATAGAATAAAAGTAAGAATAAGAACGATATTTCGACAATAATTTGTTAAGACAAAAGTGTATAATGTGAGTATTATAAAAAAAGTTGTCCCCCTATTACATTGGGATTATCTCATATTTATATTATTATTTTAAGACATTAATTGCATTTAATGTCATTATTACAATTATTTACATTAATGATGTCGGTTTTGATTTTGTCTTTATTATTGTAACAGCTACATTCGAATTCCCTGGTGGGCTTCGAGTTGTGGGCCTTCTCCTTCTGTCCGAGCTCGTTTCTCCTCTCCGAGTAGTTTGTCACCCGAGCTTTCTTCTATAGTTGTCGGGCCTTGCTTTTGGGCTTCTGATTTGGATCCATTTTCAGTTCGGGATCCGGTATCAACAGTGTTGCCGATGCATATTGCTGAAGCATTGACTAAAAGATTTCAGATTAAGGTTCGATTTCCAATTGGGTAAATTTATAGTTTTAGATTTTTTTTTGCATTTTTTTCCTTGCTTAATTTTTTTTTTTTTTGTATAGATGGATTATTGGAAGGCTTACCGGACACTAAGATATGCTCGCGAATTGGTTAGAGGTAGTCCAGAGAGTGGATATGAGGAACTTCCAAGTTACTTATACTTGATAAGGAGGGCTAATCCCGGCACATTTACGCGGCTTGAAGTTGATGAAGCACAAAGATTTAAGTATTTGTTTATAGCTTTTGGTGCAAGAAGGCGGCAAATGCTTACAGATTAGACGATTTTCAAACCACATTCGCTCAGATTGCGTCGTTGAATCCTGCACTTCATAAGACTATGGACCTGTGTACATTTCCCTGGCGATAGGTACAACTTGCTTACAAGTAACATTGCAGAATCGATGAATAGGGTCATGTCACACGCTAGGAGTTTTCCTATTGTAGAGCTGTTAGAAACAGTGAGATCCATGATGACTAGATGGTTTTCGGATCGAAGGAATGATGCAATAAAAATGAAGACATCTTTGACACGTGCAGCAGAAAAAGTTTTACAGGTTTAATATAGCTGGATCTTGGATGTTTCATTTATCTAATTGTGTCACTACTAACAACGTTATTTTTTTGCAGAGTCGTGTAGAGTATGCTAAGTTTTTTAACGTGCAAGATATAGATGTCCATCATGCACAAGTTATAAGCGGATCATCTCTCCATGTCGTTAATTTAAGAGACAAAAGGTGTACATGTCACAGGTTTGACTTGGAAAAATTGCCATGTGCACACGCTATTGCGGCGGCTGAACACAGGAAAATCCCTCAAATATCATTGTGCCATCGTTATTTTCATAAAAACTACCTGTGTAATGCTTATGCGGACGCCATCATGCCAAGAGATTTTGCAATACCAGTTCATGAACATGTTGTAACTAAGGTTTGTTTACCTCCTAAACCGAAACCACAAGCAGGAAGGCCAAAGAAGTCGAGGATCAAATCTGCTTTGGAAGTTGCTATGGAAAAGAAAAAGTCAAGAAAACAACACAGTTGTGGTATTTGCAATCAAATAGGGCATAATCGAAAGACATGTAATTTATAACTTCTCAGTTTAGTTATTTTTGTGTTTTTTTCTCCATTATGATTTGTAATACATTTGGAACCAATTTTATTGAGAAACTCTAGTTACTTTGCACGTCCACCACAATTAAATACGTAACACAAACCCTGCACCAACAGAGCTCAATATACCATAATATCCCACAAATCTGTGACAAATTAATTTCTCAAAAAACATGGCAAAGCTAACTTCATCATGCATCATAAAAAAAAGTCTACGTCATAAAAACCTATATACGTCCTAAAAATCCAAAACCAACAAAGCCTTAAATATAACAAGAGTCGCAACAAAGCCTTCCTTTTTTTTTTTATTCTTGACACTATACACTCTTCTGACAACTTGAGGAACTTGTCCTTCACCATCTGAATTTTGCTTGTACTCTACCACCCAAGACTGCATAAATATAGATTTTCCAGTTAGAAATCTGGGAAAGAATATTCATGATAAACAATGAAACATTTCTAACTTACAGGATCTTTACTATCTGCCTCATCGTCCTCTTTGACATTTGAATTGACATCATCATTCAGTACCACCTCGGGTTTTGGCTCTTTCATATCTTTCAAGTTTTTCTCCAACAAGTCAATCCGCTCCATCAGCTGCACATCTAAGAAGGCTGCTTTCTCTGTGACAAGCGACTCAAATTTAGTCTCCAAAACATCCATTCTACTCCTCAGGTTGGTGTCCAATTCTGAAATTGTTCCATTCATTGTTTCGAGCATTTTCCAAATATTCAACAAGCTTATTTTCTCACCTTCAACATCCTACGAAAAGTCCACATAAAAGAAATGTTTCAAATGCTAGTAAATGTTAAAAGCAATCCAATTTGTACCAAGTTAATTCAGAAAACTTCATTTTATTATCATTAATATAAAAACAATTGAAAGATCTAACCTCCGAATGTTCTTTTTCCATCTTGTATTTCTTGTTGGATAATTTCTCATCTTCCTCATCAGTGTAGTCATCCTTTTTCATTTTCTCTTTCTTTTGAATTCTACCTCTCTTGCGATGTACATTCTCTTCTACTTTACGTTTGTTTTTTTTCAAACAAAGTGCATCCACTCCTTCCCAAGCATTTACAGGTAAGCGTTTATGGATAATATCTTTGATCAGGTTGTCTAGTTCTGCATCCTTTTTCTCATTCGCGTCACTCCAGTTTGGATACATGTTTTCCTCGGATACATCAACCATATGCCTTACACGAACCTACACAAATAATATAAACAAGATATTAGCGGTGGTAATCTATTTTTAAATAAACTACACAAATACTATATATAAAACTGTTGTAATAACTATATTAAAGTGCTGTAACATGAAAAAACAAAACCTTTTTATGAGCAGCCTTCTCCTTATTTATGAAGTCTTTAAAGTTAAATCCGTTTTCGAGATGATTCCCAATCAAGTAATGGATAACCAGTCAGGGTTGACCGTCTCTTACCAACAGATTCTCCTAATCCAGGAACACTCTCATAAACCCATATCAACAATGCATGAACACAACCGTGTATCACGTACGAGTCATTAGCATACTCCACAACCTTTATAGACTTTACTAGACTGCTAAAAGCCACTCTACCACATGGATGTTTCTCAAATGCATCTGGATCAAGAACTCTTTTAGCACTTGAAAGCGGTACTCTAGAAGCGTGATGGATGCCATATATCCCAACAGAAAGAAGACATAACCTTCCCAACATCATCCTCTTTTCAAAACTAAAACTCTTGCAACGAGCCATTACCTTCTCTAACTCTTTATACGTAGGACCATCCGAGAGTGGTACTTCCATTTCTTTCCAAAAGTCATGGTGATTGGCATCCCAATTGTCTGCCTCGTCAATTGGATTACAATTCAGCTTGGTTATGTCCTCAAATTCATTCAAAGAAAACCGGATTGGCCTACCATCTATCAAAGACCAAATCTCGTGGATGTTCTTGACTGCCAGCTGATGCGTGAGGAAGTAATGAACTGTCTGGGCAGTCCATGTGTACGGTTCTTCAGTCAACTTTATAAAAACTCCAAGAGATGACTCCCTTAAGTTAGTCCACACATCCTCTCCTAATTCTTGTTTGATGGTTCCGATTTTGGTCAGAAAGCAGTTATGATTCATGCTCCGATTCTGTAAAAGAGATTTCCCTTCTTCATAAAGGCGAGGAGGGTATTTGGTGATGTTACACGAAGAAGCCATACCTAGACACATGAAAGAGTAACTTCAAGTAAGCTAAGATGATGTAATTTTTAACATCTATGAAATCATCAAATAAACAAACATCTGTTAGAAATTGCATCACATATTCCAAATATATAAAAAAAGACATAAGCTAAACTACATACAAAAAAAAACAAACGGATGCTACTAATCATCCAAAGAGTCTAAAAATAAAGGAGCTCGTGAATGATGGATGGTAACAAAATAGAAGAGTGTAAGTAGGATCATCCATTTTGTTCAGATTATAATGGTGAAAATATGACTTCCTTTTCCACACAAAAATTAAAACACATCAACTCTATCAAGCACAATTAGAACAATTTACTAGAACAAATAATTATAAAAATAAGTAAGACCATGTTATCGAAACTGAACAATTCCGTAGAACAAATAATAATTCACTACAATTCAGAAAGCTACTCATAAAGCTGAGAATAATGGATGATCAAATGTAGAAAAGAAACAAAAAAATTTCCAACCATCGCTAAATTGAAATTTGTCTACAATACAAACCAAATTTCGTGTAATTGGGCCAAGAATTAAACTTTCGTCCAATACACATTACACACTTTACACACAAAGCATCACAGAACAGACAAAGACAGGAAAAAAGAACTACTACAATGATTTTATCTTACACGAGGAGAGTGATTGTGAGAAGGCAAAGGAGAAGCACCATGAGTTATATAAAATTTGTAAATGTGAAATTTGTGAATTCTCTGAGGAACTCGATTTCAAAAACTAATTTTTAAGGAAATTCTAAAACAGAGAAACGTGTGATTCGAATCAAACACAAATGAAAAGGAAGTACCCACACAGTAACATGCATCAAAATTGAATTGTGAAAAGCTTTAATTTGAACAAATAATAAAACAAATCTGAATGAGATCAAAGAGAAGAAAAGCAAGTACCTTGAATTGTTCTTGGGTTTTTCAATTTGTTCTTTCCCCGCCGTCAAATCGAGACAGAGAGATTGGGTAATGTGGTGGAAGAACAAGTAGGGTTTTTCTGTTAATGGGTCGCGACTCCAAGAAAGCTGCTGGAGCTTTGCCGGCGCCGGCTAAATCTGACTTGGAGAAGAGGATCGAATGGCTTTGATTTGAGTTTCCAATCACTTTGATGGGAAAATGGATTGATGAAGAAGAGGGATTTTGAGAGGGATATGGATGAAAATCAATGGGGGAGGCGCAATCTGACACACCGGAGAAGATGAGTTACCGTGAAACGAAGAAGATGATTTTTTTTTGTCGATGGGCACAATTGATTTAGGGCTTTTATTTTAACGTTTTTTTGTTCTTTTTATTTCTAAGTTTAATTCTTTTTTTTTTGTTATTGAAATGGGCTAATTAGACTTTTAACACAAAATTTAGGTTAGTCTAGTTATCGTTTTTTGGAGGGTATCAAATGAGTTATTTTCAGCAAATTTCAGTATTTTTTATTACATATGTAACTTAATTATAGTTATCATTATTTAGTCCTCCATATAATAATTTAAATTTTACTTGATATTAAATAAGAAAACAAATGTTACTTGATATTAAATAAGACCGAAAATTTAAATATGTTATTGTAAACTGAAAAAATAACCTAAATACTCAAAATAAATTTGCCAATAGCACTATGTAATGTGATGTTCTCCACCACAAAAATAATTGTTTTGAAATCTTAATTCTTTACCACAAAATAGTTATATTGAATATATTACTAACATATACAATTAATATAATTTCAACCATAATTGATCATTTGAAAAAATTAATCCATATAATTCAAATATAACCATAACATATTTGATGCATAACTCATAATTGACGGTTTTGAAATTCTGAAAACTAGTTACATATTTGAAACTATGAAGTCAAAATAATATATATTCATTTTAAACAATATAATATTCATATACAAAAACTAAAATATTAGAGAAAAAAACTATTAAAAATTTCAAAAAGTTAAAATATATATCATATCTTACTAATATATGAATCAAATAGACTTCTTATGAATGAAATAGTCTATTGCACATATATTGTACATATTCGCCTAATCTTAATCGTTTTTGGCCAAAGAATTGTTTACAAGAGGATGCTTTTGGATGACAGAATTGTGGCTGTTAAGAAGTCAAAAGCCGTGGATGAAAACAACCTTGAAACATTGTCAAGGTATTGGGATGCTGGCTCGAGACCGAAGTGCATTCTCTGGTGTATGAGTTTGTTTCCATTGGAGACCTATCTAACCTTTTTCATCACAGTACTGATGATATGATACCCCTTGGGAACTGCGTTTGTGCATCGCAACAGACGTCGCTGGAGCCTTATCCTACATGCATTTAGACGCTTCAGAGTCATATTACAAATAACACAAAAATGAATCCAAATCCGAATGTTTATATATATTTAACATAACAAGCATCTAATTAAATTTAAAAATTTTTATTTGGTTTAATTCAGTTATTTAATTGATTTGTTTAATTATACCGTATATAATAAATTTAAAACTTTTTAAAAAATTTAAATATCATTATCCATAAATTTAAATTTTACAAAAATCAAATCCAATATTGTTGACAATATCCACTATATCGTCTGAGTTTTAACTGAATACTTTTTGATCAGTTCCTCCGGTGAAAAACTTTTATTTGATAAAAATAAAATGCAATGCTATAATGTTTACATTATGAGTTAGTAAATTAACCTGATATGAAAAATATATATAAATCAATATTACAATCATACAATGTATGTAGATCTATATAGTCTTATAGGGAACTGCATATACTAATTATTTAAATCGGAACTTTCTGTTATGGTTCCTTTGAGAATTTCATTACAGGCTTTGCAGCCAATTGATATTTGGAAAAGTGGACTAGGAGAAACGAAAAGAAACTTATACTCCCTTTGTCCCTAATAAATAGATGTTTTGAGTTTTAATTTTGTTCCTAAAAGATTGATTTTCTAGATTAAAAAACTGAAATGATTTTTTTACTTTATGCTTTTTGCCACATGTATGGTAAGTAATGATCTAAATTTTCTCTTTCCACCCATAAAACAATTTTAAACTAATTAAAAATTAAAACTTTATTATGTCTTAATATGTGTGAAAAATCTAGAACATCAACCTTTTAGGAACAGAGGCAGTACTACTTTTTATTTAATCAAACTTTGAAACTGAAGAATTTGAAGAAAACGGGACTTGAACTTACAAACATACGATTGATTTGCATGCATGGAAGGACCACATTCATTCGACATATATGTTTGAAGTTTATTACAATAACTTATCTAGAAATATATGATCTTGTGTCTTTTATTATATCACCAAACGATTCTTTGTTTTCTTGTGTACCGTCGTCGACTCCTGCACGAATATATGAAATATGTTAACGTATGAACTAAGTAATCGAAATTTGGTTGAGGTGTAGCATAATGTAAAGTATGAGAAATATACCATTAGTAGACGATTAAGTAATCTAAATAGTTTCTCTAATAATCCAGTAAAGTCTGACAGTGTTGTAAAAGGTCCGTTCAACATTAAACTTTCTTTTTTTTTGCGATTCTTGTAAAGTAATTATCGTTTAAGCTGTTATTCGAGCAAATTAAAGGGTCAGACTTACCGGTCAATAGTTAACAATAATATAACATGATTTACGAATGTCGAGTTGTAGTTTAATTTATATAGAGGTTAGTACCATAAATGGAACCAATAAATGACCTTCTATTTATAGAGGTTAAATTTTCAACCATTTTTCATATAACTATTTTTTCAGCGGATATGTTACAGTAGTAAAACTCTAGTTTTTCCTTCACAAGCTAAAACCAACAAAAAATTCAACTTATATTATTATTTTTTTAATTTGTTTATGTTTTGCTCATCTTTTGCTTATATTTGTTTAATTTTTGTTAGCTTTTTTTAGTTTAAAAAAAAAATTCAACTATATGAATGTATTGCATATTTAAAAATGATACAACATTATTCACCAACATCGAGTTTTCGATGCTATTAGAAAATCTTTTAAAAGTCGTCTTTGGCATGCTCTTGTACCATAAACCTAAGTACCAGTGGCTCGCCAGCTTGAAAAATCCCAGCTCGAATCCCATAGAAACAATGGTGTCATTGCCTATGAGACACTCTGTTGCCAACAAAGTGCTTTTAGAGAAGCACAAGACTGAAAACAGAGTAGTCAAGAATAAGGTGAAACTTTTCATTTTTTGTTTCTCATCTCAACACAAAACAACCAAACAAATGAGTTCCAAAGAAATGTAATCATCGGTGGAGTTTCAAACAGTTGTCTTTCTCCTCTGCTCTGCATATCCTCGTCGTCGTATAGACTCATACTCGCTATTAGTTTATTAATTATGCGTAGTAAATAATAGTAATTAGAGCTGATGTAAACAACTAATTAAAAAGAGTAATTTTCTTTTTTATATCATCTCCTTTCTCTTTTTTTTCGCGATGTGAAATTGATTTCTAGGGTTTGAATTCTACTTCTTAGCTTACAAGTCATACCATTTTCTTTAATCTCCGTTCGACCAAACTGATATGTAATCCCAACTTTTTCCCGTGCATATTTGTTATTGGATTTTAACTAATGCTAAAGAAGAAGAAGAAAGCACATAAAGATAGTAACTAATGCTTGAGATTCAGTATAGTAAACATCAATAGGGATGTTGACCAGGGATCAGAGGATCGTAGCTACATGCGATCTAGATGGTTTATCTAATCAATCACCTTTTTTTTTTTTTTTTGAAAAAAGTCAATCACCTTCTAGAGACCTTTGTAATAAATGTGTGAGAGATGCAGTATTGAATAAAAATATATATTAAAGCAAAAAATGATATTAATGCTTAGAGTAAAAAATTATTTTTAATTTTGACAAAATGCAAAAAAAAAAAAAAAAATTACGAAAAAAAAAAAGTTTGTGTCTTGACTTAAAATCTCCAAAATAGTGGATTTTGGTTTCTTCATAAGAAATAGGCTTTTTCTTGAAAATTTAGATTCCCTACTTTTTAGGAAATCCAACTATCTAAAATCTTGATTGGGTGAAAATTGGTTTTTTGCAAAATCAAAAACCGAAATCTAGTGTAGAATCACCAAACAATCAAAGCCCAAATGTAATAACCGGTTTAAAAGATTAAATTAAACCAGCTCGATCTTACATCCCAAACACACTCTTTTTTATTAAAAACCGTAAAATCTCAAATTAGGTCAAAATCGAGTCACTCCTTGTCTCTCTCACTCTCAATTCTCTCACTCTCAATCTCTCTTACGACGATCCAGTTCCAAAATGGCCTCGAAACTAAAACCAGGGGACTCTATTGCCCCTATCATGTTCAATGGTCTACTTCGAACGGTGGTGTTAGGTGATGATGGCTATCACAAAATCCTCGAGCCCACTGTACCACAGAACCCGGTATGGAAATATGTTCTGGCTCTTCCTCTCTCTTATCGTCAATAGATATATTCTCACATCAATTTTCTGTTTGGTTTTAAGAACTATGATCCCAGCCATCTTTTGATAGATATTGAGAACTTGGGAATCCCAAAAGATGTGGATCCAAATAAGCTTTACACCTTATACAAATAATATCATTTCAACCATAATTGATCATTTGAAATAATCCATATAATTCAAATATAACCATAACATATTTGATGCATAACTCATATTTGACGGTTTTGAAATTCTGAAAACTAGTTAGATTTTTGAAACTATGAAGTCATAAATAATATATATTCATTTTAAAGAATATAATATTCATATACAAAAACTAAAATATTAGAGAAAAAAAAACTATTAAAAAGTTCAAAAAGTTATAATATATATCATATCAAATAGACTTCTTATGAATGAAATAGTATATTGCACATATATTGTACATAAACCTAATCTTAATCGTTTTTTGCCAAATAAAATTTTGCAAGGGGATGCTTTAGGTAGGGCCGGCCCAATAGACAAGCAGATGAAGCCACCGATTAGGGCCTCGGTCAAATTATAGGGCCTTTTTAGTTAAAATTTTTTTTTTAAGCCTTCTTATATATACATATTTTTAGCTAGGGCCTTTTAAAAAATGGGCTTTTAGATATAAATTAATAATTATGTTTAAAAATAAAATTATAATTTAACAAAAAAAAAAAACCAGAATCGATTAAGAACGACGCTTAAGTTTCTGTTTTTGACATTAGTGTTCTAAGCCTAAAAGCTCTAACCTCTTCTCCAATATGTGATTATGTGAGTCAATTTACTTTTTTTTTACAAATAGAATTATAGTTTTTAGTGTTAATTGTTAGTTTTACTTTTAGTTTTTTTTTTTGACAAATTGATAAACAAAAAGGTAAAGAGCTGTAAATTATATGATTTCATAAATTTTAATTATATATCTTGTTTGTTACATAGTTAAATTGCATCGTTTATTTATTTTGATCACTAGATTCATTAAACTATATTTGATTTGTGTTATTTGTTGTGTCAACAAAATTATGACCCATGAGGTCACCACGTCTGACGTTGTGACGTTGTCACGAGTCACGTCTAGTGACGTTGTGTGTCATTTTTTTTTTTTTTTTTTCTTTAGTTCTTCAATTTGATTATTGTTTTGCAGTTTTAGTAGTATTTGCTGGTTGTGTTTATGAAATGATTCATCCTTTTTTTTTTTCAGTTCTTAGAAAAATGTCACCATTAGGAGTGGAAAAAGTCAACCATCAGGACATGACAAAAGAAAAAAGAAGAAAAAACAAGAAGCATTCATCAAGTCTATATCAGATTCTATGTTAAAGTATTTGAAACAAGTTGAGAAACCTGGTGAAAGTTCTAACATGGAGGAAGAAAGAGAGCAAGATGAAGATATCAATAATTGTGATGAATGTCATCTAGATGAGACTCACAATCAAAGTGAGGATAAAAGTGAGCAACATGAAGATATTTCTGATTATTCTGATCCTGCAATTTGAGAAAACCTTGACCAAAAATTGAGATATTTGTTGGTTAAAAATGGTCCTACGACAAGGCTGTCAAGTGACTATCGGTTCCCTAAGGATAATATTGGTAGACATTTCTCTCATGCATTTTACACAAGAGAAATGGTAAACGGAGAGAAACAAGATAGACGATGGTTGGCATACTCAAAAACTTTAGATAAAGCTTTTTGTTTTTGCTGTAAGTTATTTAAACCTGAAAGAAGCGGTGGTAACTTGGCAACCACGGGGTATAATGATTGGAGAAAATTTTCGAGAAGACTAAAAGAACATGAAATTTCTCAGGATCATGTTATGTATATGACACGCTGGACATAGTTGCCGATGAGACTACAAAAAAATCAGACAATTGATAAGCAGAGTTTGATGCAGTGATGAGGGAGCATGTCAGAAGATTTGAGAAAAAAGAAATCTAATTGCATTACCTTAGTCACAAGATTCAGAGTGAGTTAATTGCAATGCTTGCTATGGAGATCAAAGTTATGATCATCAAGAAGATTCATGAGTCGAAATATTTCTCCGTTATTTTAGATTGAACTTCGGATATTAGTCACAAAGAACAAATGACTTTGGTTATCCGATGTGTCAATGTCTCTACAATGTCAACCAAGATTGAGGAATTCTTTTTGACATTTTTGATCGTCAAAGATAAATCAGGAGAAGGACTATTTTCTTCTCTCCAAGATGCATTGGTTGAACTAGAGTTAGACATTGATGATGTGAGAGGACAAGGATATGATAATAGAGCTAATATGAAAGGAAAGAATAAGGGACTTCAAAAGAGGTTGTTAGAAGTTAATCCAAGAGCATTCTTCACGCAATGTGGTTGTCACAGTCTTAATCTTGTGTTATGTGATATAGCTTCTTCTTCTACAAAAGTTGTGGCTTTCTTTGGAATTGTTCAAAGAATATATTGTTTGTTTGCCTCTTCAACAAATAGGTGGGATATATTGACAGAAGTGGTTGGAGGATTAACTCTTAAATCTTTATCTCAGATACGTGGGAAAGTCATGTTGAAAGTGTGAAAGCAATACGGCTTCAAGCCCCAGAAATCAGAGAAGCTTTACTTACCTTGGCTGAAAGTACTGACGATTCGGGAACACAAAGTGATGCTGAATCTCTTGCTCTTAGCGAAACACATGGAATTGGAGGTTTCGAGTTCTTATTCGGTATGGTTATTTGGTATGATCTTCTCTTTGTTGTTAACATAGTAAGTAAGAGTGCAATCAGACATTATTGATATTGATGCTGCTATTCACCAACTGAAAGGACTTGTGTCATATTTTAAGAAATATCGAGAGACAGGTTTTGAGGAAGCAAAGTCTAAAGCTAAACAAGTTGCAGCTGAAATGGATATTGAAGCTACATTTCCTGTGAACACGAAGCATGTCATTAGAAGAAAAAAGCACTATGATGAGATAGAGAAGTAGTTAGTGAAAACGCACTACTACCACCAGAGGAGAAATTCAGAATTGACTACTTCAACACACTCATAGATCAAGCTCTAGTTTCTCTTGAGTCAAGGTTTAAACAATTCCAAAGGTATTAACAGACTTTTGGATTTCTATTTGACTTAAAAAAACTAAAATTGTCAAGTGATGATACTTTGAGGACATTATGTGTGAACTTGGAGGCTGCTTTTAAGAATGGTAAGGATTATGATATAGGTGGTGTGGTGAAGAAGAAGATGGACATGTATGGTACTACTATCGTGGTGTTCGGCATTTTGAGCATTCTCCTCTTGTTTTTTTTTTTGTATTGGTACCGTGATAAGCTAGGTAAAAAGTGTTGTCCTAATTCTTGAATAAGTATTAGCAGTGGCGGACCCAGAACAAATATTAGCATAAGACACATATAAATTTTTTTACTAAAAATTATGAGACTTTGGCATCCATTATATAAAATTGCAAAAGCTTTGATCAACATGTTTGATATTGCAGTTTTCTAAAATCTGAAAATTGCAAAAACTTTGATCAACATGTTTGTTATATAAATAAAAGAAAAAAATGTAAATAAAACTAATTAGCAAAAAAAAACACATGAAAGAAGTCATACACATAAAAGACAAAAAATATGTGTAACAACAAAAAGAAAAAAGGAAACGCAAAAATAAAATGGGACATCGAACTTACCACCTCCAACTTAAACTGGAGCACCAATACCATTTCATCTAACAAAACATCACAAATAATGGTATATAAATTTTCTTCAAATATCAGTGTGGGGCACTTGCCCTACCTGTCCGTGCTGTAGATCCACCGGTGAGTATTAATGTTTTTAGTATCTTTTAACTATTTTATTTTTATTTTTAAAGTTATGGCATATGTTCGTAAACTTGACTCCTGACCTGGACTAAGGGGGCTCGAACCCCAGATCTTCTGGTGTAAAACCACAAATCAATACCCTTAGTCAACCACTGGACTAAGGGGCTTCCACATGTTAGTTTTTTTTTTGTTTCATAATATTGTAACTCTATTCTCTATATTAATATTATTGGGCATTTTTTTTTAGTTTAATATTTCATCTCATCGATTTATTTCTTATATATGATTGTATGAAATTTCACACATGAACGTTGTTTGAACTTTAAAGGTTGACAAAAAAAGAACGTTGTTTAAAGATAGAGACGCACACCGACTACATATACGATTATCATCAAAACCAACTAAATAATCAATAAAATCACTACTGATTTTTTTCTTTTCCATGTGGAATATTATTCATAATCAATTAAACCCAATAATTTCGCTATAAACAAAAAGGAAAATAAGAGTATCGTATCGTTCTTTGATTGTTAGAGCTACTTGGAAGAAGAGTAACGATGATTCTTCAGCTTCTGGTAAAGAGTTTTAACATTTTTTTCGATTTGAAAGCTAATTTTCTTGAATTTGATTGAACTTGCATGCATTAGAAACAATGGTTCTTGCTTGATTTGGTTAGAAATTTGGGAATCAAAGCATTATGATTGATCAAATTGGGAAATTTAATGCTTTGTTCTTGACACTAGCGTACTCTGTTTGACTTAGTAGTTTTACTTTTTTTTTTTATTTTTTTTGTCAAAGACTTGGTAGTTTTACATGTTAGCTATTTGAAACAGAATTGTTTAAGTGTTTAGTTACCTTTTTTTTTTTTTTTTGGTAAAAGGTTAAGTTGGTGTTTAGTTACTTAGTAGCGATGTTTGTGAGGATCGTCAATGCTCAGGAAGTGGTGTTATCATAGTGAAGTATGATTCTGAGTCTACTATTGAGATTTCTCCTTTTCGTTTTCTGATTCGCGGTTTTTTGTTGCTCAAGGAGATGCTTCTAGGTTTGATCAATTCGGCTTATAGGTTTAGTGCTCTGGTGTTTTTGCTGAGAAATCTCTGTTTGAAGTTATGGCTTATAGGTTTATGTGGACTTTTAATTGCTTAATTCAATTTGGTTTTGAAGACTTGAAACATTTCTTTGTTGCTTATCATAGGTTTAGTGGTGAAAACTGTTTTGTAATCTAGTTTATGTTGATTTTGGAATTGGTTTTTTAATACTTGGAAACGTTGCTGTGTTGGGTTTGTAATAGGTGGTTGAGGTATCCACTTCAAAGACTGGGAAGCACGGTCACGCCAAATGTCACTTTGTTGCCACTGGTATCTTCACTTCTAAGAAGCTTGAAGATATCGTTCCCTCTTCCCACAATTCTGATGTTAGTCTTGTGGCTTGTTGATACATACATTTATAAAGTCTGTAACTTTGACTCACGGAGTGTTTTTTTTTTTTTTTTTTTTGGGTTGGTTCCACATGTGAACCGTGTTGATTACCAGTTGATTGATATCTCTGATGATGGCTTTGTATGTGACCTTCTTTTTCATTAGTTCAACTTTGTGTTTTGCCTTTGCCCACATGCTTAAATTAGAGGGTTTTTTGTTGATCGCAATTGCAGGTTAGTCTTCTTACTGATAATGCTAGCACTAAGGATGATTTTGAAGCTTCTAACAGATGATGATTTTGCTCACACAGCTCAGGAATGGATTTGATGAGGGCAAAGATATAGTTGTGTCTGTCATGTCTGCAATGGGAGAGGAGCAGATGTGTGCTCTCAAGGAAGTTGGTCCCAAGTGATCAGTAAGCATTCTCTTACAGAGGCTATGTATCATCAGTTTGACCGAGTCAAATGTTACAAGAACAAACTTTGGTCTTTTTTTCTTCGTTCTTCTTAGTAATTTAATCCCATATGTGTTCGTGAATTGGTTAACATTTTGAGTTGTTGTTCTAAAAAGTTACCTAGTGTTGGATTATTTATTAAAATTAATAAACAATAAATAATTATTAAAAAATATTATTTTAATGATTAAAAATATTATTTTATGATTTTGTTTAAAGTTGTTAGTGGGTTGTTTTGATTAGTTTAATATTAATTATATGATTAATTTAATTATAAAAAACCTACTAGTGTTTCTCTAGTGGAGATGACTAAGGCCTGGGCATTCGGTTTACCATTCGGTTTCGGTTTGGTTGTGCTCGGTTTCGGTTAGTTTGGATATAGTAATATAATAACCATTCAAATATTTTACAAATTTCGGTTCGGTTCGGTTTGGTTTCTTTCGGTTTCGGTTCGGTTCGGATAGTTGAATAGGTAACCGTAACTAACGAAATTATATCGAGATTAACAAAATTAACTCGATATAATCGAAATTAACCGAATATAACCGAAATTAACCAAAAATACGATGACAAAAAATACAAAAAAGAGAAAAAAATTAGAAAAAAAAATTAATATTGGTCGAATTTTACAAAATAGTATTTAACTTTGAAAAATCTAAACTAATAACATTTAAATATATTGAATTTTTAAAGTATTAATGGTTTTGAATCTAGAAATAATTATTTTTTTAGTTTATTTGTATATTTTTTTATAATATTATGTATATTATTTTTGGATATCTTATAGGTTTTAGGATATTTCGGTTAACCATTTAAATATCGGTTCGGTTCGGTTCGATTTCGGTTAGATTGGATATATGATTTTACTAATCGTTCGGTTATTTAAAGAATTACGGTTCGGTTCGGTTCTGGTTTTTTCGGTTCGGTTCGGTCGGTTATTTGGTTACCGGTTATTTTGCCCACCCCTAAATTCTTAGTAACTAAACTCGGTTATATTCCATTTCATTTTATGTGTTTTGTTTAATATTGTATTTTTAACAATTTTTTAGTTTCATAATAAGTTTATTTCTGTTTTTAAAAATTCAAATCATGATATATGCAGAAAAAATATTTAACTTTTTTTTTTATAAAAGAATCATAAACTTAAATCAATTTTTAAAGCAAAACATTTGAATTACAATTGTATAAGGGTAAATGTAAAAGCAAAAAAAAAGAAAGATTTTCTCTACAATTGTGTTAGTTTCTCAATTCTTTTAAATATACATGTGCTATATTCGTAATTGTAAATTTGTAATAAAGGTTTATTTTTGTTGACAAAAAAAAAAAAAGGTTTATTTTTTTTGTTTTTTTTTGGTGACATCAAATTTTTATTTTTATAATGACTCCCCCTTAAGCGCTATATTCTTATAAAACCCTAAACCTTTCGGCTTCCCAGGGAACTTTCATCTTCTTCGCGCTCGTTTGCTTCCGATTTCAATTTCGTTTCAATAATGGCTAACCCCGATGAAACTTCCTCACGGGAGATTCACTGCGTCTTTGTCGAAACAAGCCTCAACACTTTTCTCGCATTATCCATACATAAAGATGAAATCATTTCCGATTTCAAAGGTGAGAACAAAAGAAAAAAAAATCACTATTCTCTCCTCAAATTTCTCTTAATGCTCCATTGAATCGAATTCTAAACTCATTGATGATGTTAATTTTTCGAATTACATTGTTAGTTACTGTGTTTTCTCTGATTATTGTGGTTTTTTGGTTTATAGAGAAATTACGCAATGAGCATAAACAAGTTTTCCCAGAAATTGGAGAAATTAATGTTTCTGCGTTGAAGGTAATTGATTTTTGCTGCTTTTTGATCATACTGTTAGCATAAACGTGATGGATGAGCGGTTTTATTTTCAGGTTAAACGACGAGGAAAGTTTTATTACTTCTCAGAATCTATGAATGTGTTTAAGGCTTTTCATGGTAGTAGAAATTGGTTTATGTATGTTGATGCTGTAAGAGTCCAGAAGAGTGAGGTGTTGACTATAATGGCTGCTGATCAAAATCGTTCGAATCTTGAGTTGGTTGAGAAGAATAAGGTGATTGATTTTTGCTGCTTTTTGATCATACTGTTAGCATAAACGTGATGGATGAGCGGTTTTATTTTCAGGTTAAACGACGAGGAAAGTTTTATTACTTCTCAGAATCTATGAATGTGTTTAAGGCTTTTCATGGTAGTAGAAATTGGTTTATGTATGTTGATGCTGTAAGAGTCCAGAAGAGTGAGGTGTTGACTATAATGGCTGCTGATCAAAATCGTTCGAATCTTGAGTTGGTTGAGAAGAATAAGGTGATTGCTGTTGGTTCAGTGCTTGTAGATGGGATGGATACTAAGGATTTGAGACTTGAAGAAGGTTTGGGAACCGAAGTAGTTGAGAAGAAAACGAAGAAGAGGAGGGTTACGAGTTCGAATGGAAAAACAAGTCGAAAGAAATCTAAGGTTGATGTCAATCAATCTGTTGTTGCTACGACTGAGTTAAGTGGAAAAGTTCATGGTGAAGTTGCCTCTCAATCTAATGTAGTTTCACCGAGAGTAACAGTAGGTGATATTCTTACGGGAGCAGCAATAGGAAAAGGTAACCTCTGTTTTTTTATGTTTTAACTATGGTTGAATTTTGGGATCGTTTATTACCTGTTATGGAGGGTTATGGTATGCTTACCCTTGATGAAATTTCTGAATTTCAATAGATCTTGAAAAGAGAGGAAAAATTGCTGATATAGTCATGATTGACCAAGAGAAGGATCTTCGACTTGCTTCAGAACTTGTAGATGGGCAGATTATTTCAAGGGATGATGAAAGAGGTGAGGGATTGGCTCCAAGTACTGTTGATAATCTTCAAGCAGAATTGGTGACTGACGCGGAACACCAGTTGGAGGCTAGCAGTGGTTTGACAACTGGTCCAGCCATAGAGAAGAAGAGAAAGCGACCTAAGAGCTCAAAACATCACATCAGCCAATCTACTACTGGTGCTACTACAACTTCAAGAAAAATTGTCAATGAGATAAACGAAGTACCTGGAACTGCAGATTGTGTTGATGCTATATCTAAATCTTGTCTGATCTCAGAAAGAGAGACTCTTGGCAAACCTCTTGTAGAAGCAGTACAGAAAGGTAATGTCAGTTCTTTATTAGATTTCGTTATCGTATACAATCAGATTTCAGGGATTTTCTATTGTTAACTCATAATGTTATTGCTGATTCCGTGTAGAAACTGAGATGGGTGAGAAATCTGTCGAAGATAATATTGAAACTGATAATCTAGCGAGCCACCTGAAAAATCATTTGAAGGCTACCAGTGGGTTGACAACCACTCCAGTTATAGAGAAGAAGAAAAGGCGAAAGAGCTCAAAAGATCACATCAATCAACCTGCTGCTGTTGCTGCTGATGCTACTGCTACTACAGCTTCAAGAGAAATTGTGAACGAGATAAATGGAGTACCTGGAAATGTAGATCGGGTTGGTGCTACTTCTGAATCTTATCCAATCTCAAGAGGAAATCTTGGCAAAGGTAATTTCAGTTCTTTACTGAATTTATTTATCCTCTTCAATCAGATCTCATCAGGGAGTTTTTGATATTAACTCATAATGTTATAGCTGATTCTTGGTTTAAGATTTAATTTCAAGTACCCATATAATTTTGCTGTTCATGTAGAAAATGAGATGGGTGAGAAGATTAATGAGGATTTGGGAAGCAGAAAAGCTATACCAAGTTCTGCGGAAAATCCGTTGGAGGTTAGCAGTGGTTTAACAACCGGACCAGCTACAGAGAAGAAGAAGAAAAAAAAGACGTCCTCAAAGGATCACGTCAGTCAATCTACTGCTGCTACTACAACATCAAAAGAAACTGTGAATGAGAGGGAGAAGGTATCTCGAAGCATAGATCGTGTTGTTGATTCTACCTCTGAATCTATTCCTAACTTGAGAGGAGAAAAGCTTGCCGATACTCTTGTAGACGCAATACAAAATGGTAATGATTCCTGGTCGAATATAGTTATTTACAATTATATGTCATAGAGAGTTTATGTTAACTTATAGTTGGTGAATATTTTGTAGAAAATGAGATGGGTGACAAATTTGTCGACAAGGTGGGAAGTAGAGAGGCCACACTTATCGATGCAGATAAAATACAAGATGCAAATAATCTACAAGCTGCTAGTTTGGCGAGCACCGCGACTGCCTTGGTCCATGAATCCAAAACGGTGGACCACACTGGGAAATTTACGGATGAAAACACATCCCGTGAACATGAAGTTTCTAAGGAAAAAGTTGAAATAGATGCTGATAAAGCTAAATCTGTGAAGTCTACTAAGAAGAAGAGTTCAAGAAAAACCAAGACCCCAGCTAAAGAAGAGACTCTGGTAGATTCCGGTGCACAGAATGTTGAACCTATCAAAGTTGTAGATGGAGAAGGGCCTGAGAATGTTATCAGAAATGTATTAGATTCTTTGCAGCAAAGGAACGAAGCTGAGGAAAACCTGGGCAAGAGTTCGAAGAAGAAAGTCTCTTTCAACATTGTGGAGGAGGCCCAAGTAGTAGATTCTTTGCTTCAAAAGAAGGAAGCTGAAGAAAATCTGGAAAAAGGTGGGAAGAAATCAAGCAGGAGATCGAAGAAGAAAGACACTTTGAAGACTGTGGAGGACGCCCAAGTATTGTCAGTTGAGGTAAACAATGCTGTTCAGGAGGAGGCTTCTCCCATCAACAACGCGAAAGATACCGATGCGTCATTAACACTAGCTAAGAAGGATACTGAGAACGACGCTTCAGATTTGAAAAAGAGTATTGAGGTTGCTGATAATACTGAGGATAATAACTCTTCCAAGCAAATTCAAAAGGAAAATGGTGATATGGGAGACGATTTTTTTGGTAGCCAAAAGAAAAATATCATTGGTGGAACAAGCAAGATGAAGTGACTGGTGGAGCTAAATCGAAAAAGGAGAAGACTCCCAGTGGTTCCGTTGATGATTCAGTGAAACCGAAAGAGAGAAAAGTTAGAACTCAACCAGCTAGTTCAGGTACTAGTACTCAATTTATGTCGAAGGATGATCGCCGTGGATCAAAGGTTGTTCCTTACGATGTATCTGTGAAAGGCGCTGTTAACAACAAGAAGGAAGATGTGAAGAAAAGCTCTAACACGGCCACCGTGAACCAGGGTAAGAAGAATATCAACAACAACAAGGAAGCTGTGAAGAAAAGCTCTAACTGGGTCACAGTGAGCAAGAGTAAGATGAATTTCTTCAAGGATAGTGAGACGTGGAATTCGGACGAGGATGAATCTGAGACGACTTCACATGTCTCAACTAAAACACTATCATCGGCTAGTTCATTAGGCAACTCATCAGGTGATGATAGTGATGTGATTTCTATGTCGAGGAAGCAAGGTACGATCTGAATCTTACTTAAATTACATACTCTTTCGACCCGATATGCTAATTTCGATTATCTTGATTTCAACAGGAAACAATCTGGCTGAAGGAACAAATCAGTAAGTGACCGGTTAAGTATCATTGCCAATCTTAGCTACACAGACTACTGTTTCATAAACTCTTTTGCTCTGTCTTGTGAACAGGTTTTCGGGGAGCCTCCAAGATATCGTGAGAAGCTCCCAAAGTTACAAGAAGGCGAAACTGACAGCTTCTCAATCCCAACCTGATGAATTCGACGATGAACTCCTTAGTTAGATTTTGTCCCAGATTATGAAGCCAACTATGTTTTTATCGATTACCCTTTTGGATTTAGTTTTGACCAAATTCTGAAAAACGATGCTTAAATCTTCAAATCACGGTTTTGCTTGTTCTATGTAATATTGGTATGGTGATTCTTCTCTGACATTTTATGCTAATTAGGAGTGCTTCATACTTGAGCGGTTGAACCCTTGCTTTCTTGAGCGTCAAGGTAACAAATCCTTCAACTTCATCAAGTTTAATCAGAAATCACACATAACATTCAATGGTAAAAATTAGCCCTAGGACTTAATTTTATGAAAGATATGGATGGAAAACAAAAAAAGTGATGAAAGATTTGATGATTTCATTTTTTCGACAAAATTTAACTACAAATTAAAAATTATATATATTTTTAACATTTTTTTAAAGATATCAATTGGTTAATATTATCTTCCATATTTTTGATATACACTTCTAAATTTAATAAAAAAAATAATATAAATAGAACACTCACATAATTTCGTCGAGATTCTTTTTTTTTAAAAAGCCCAATAATAGAAAATGTTATAATAGACATAAATTTAAGTCTTTAAAAAACATAAATTATGAGCCCATTAAATCGATTAAATTAACATAATTAAAAAATTAGGTCAACGACAAGGTAGAGATATTTAAAAAAAAAAGAAGGGCAACATATATATTAGCCATTCTCTCGATGCCCTCATCGATTAGAACACCTTATTTTGTAGATCGCAAATATTATGTATATAGATAATATTCAGTTTGGTTCTCGGTTAATTTTGTTTTTGAATTTTTAAAATCAAAGTTAACCTAATTTATTTGAAAAAAAAAAGTTCAGTTTTTCGGTTATTTTTGGATAAATTTGGTTTTGGTAAAACCGATAAAATTGTGGTATTTATTAAAAAAAAAAAAATTTGTTAACCAACAACTGAACCGAACCGGAATTTTCTGTTAATTGAAGTAATTTAATATTGCCGATCGGTTCAGGAACTATAACCGAAACCGAATCAAACAACAATTGTGTTTTGTTTCCTTTTATTATACCATGTAATCACATAACTTGAACATTTCACTGGGGTTTGGATACTTATAAAATATATAAGGCCCGAGGCATCAATGGGGTTTGGATATTTCACTAATTTTGTTCAAGAGAGCTTAAGCACCAAAGAACCTGAAACTCAATCGTGACTGTGGTCGCTTCGAGCTATAAAAATATGAAGCATAAACAACAAAATTATAACATCAATATATACTCTTATATAAATTGTAGGGATTCTAAATAATTAGTTAAACTTACCCTTTAGTTGCTGATGGTTTCACAAAAGGCTTTGGAGGAAGAGGACGAGGTTGAGGAATATCACTCCATATCGGTACAGTTTTCACCTGTGCCAAACAAAAAAATATGGTAAAAAGAAAAAAAAATTTGTTTTGATTCACACAAGTGAAAGAAAAATAACTAAATAATTTTACCAAATTTCGGTATTGAATGTCTCCAGTAGCTATATGTACACCCCATGTTTATTACTATGCTTGCATATATCTTCCATGTATAGCTGCACATATATAATCATAGAACTATAACCATCGATCTTTAGACCATTGTCTTGAGATGATTTAAGCTTGAAACTTGGTTTACCAACCCGAATTACTCAAACTTTTGAATCGAAATAACTTTTTCATCAGCTAAGGGTACGTCCTAACTATCTATTTGGATCATTCAACATTTAAAAATGATCTAAAACGTTTTCAATATTGCCCGAAAATGTTCTAATTCGTATCTGCTCCTTACCTAATTTAATGAGAGTTCGGGATGGTGATTTTAAATACCGAAAGGTACCTATATCGTTATCATACCCGTATTACCCAATACTTATTCTAGTCGGTAAGAGTATGGGTCATGTAACTAACCCAGGGGTACCCTAACTATTTAAACATGAATCCAAGCCTTAGTTGATCTAGTGATAGTTTAGATACCCAAATCATCCGTACCCTACCCGAATTACCCGATATTTAAGATAGCTGAACAACCCGTACATGCTATTGTCCAACCCTTAATCCGAAATATACATTTCTACTTATATTATATAGTATATACCATTCGTTTATGCGTTGCAGCCCTTCAGTCGAAAATATGTTTCAGTAAGGATCGTTGTTGCAAATCTCAAGAAATCTTATCGCTTGATTCTTCTCCATTGCTCAGGTCAATGTGGAATCCAGAGACACTATCCACAATAATCTCAGCAGGACCGCCTTGGTTTGTGACGAATGTGACCAAACCACAACTCATAGCTTCAATGACAGTAAGACCAAAGGCTTCATAATGTGTAGGCTGCACAAAAGCACCTCTTGTATCTGCATGCAATACATCGGTAAAGTTGACCGTTTCTGATTCGATCGGTTTGAGCTGCGATCCATCTAAACTGACCCTTGAGTTGGTATTTCTCAATCAGAGTATGCATCTTCTTGATCTCTGAGATCTCTTCCCTGTCTTTAGACTTAGAAGGGTCGAAGAATCCTCCAACAATCACGAGGTTCATCAAGTCTCGTAGCCTCTTGTTCTTAGCATACCTTGTTAATCGAGTTAAGTTTTTCACAACATCAAGCCTTGCCATTGAGAATATGATCGGTTTCTTCTTGTCCACCAAATAACCACTTTTGTTCATTAGAAAAAATATCGGTTAGTATTTTTAAATAAACATTGCTAATATTTTTAAACATATTATCCTAATAATTTTCTCATTCATTGTTTTAGTTATAGTTTCTTCAGACAGTCGAATATATGAAAACCATAATTAAATAAGTTCTTAGACCGTGATTGTTCATTTGTTTGTTTGCGTCTAAATGTTGTAATATGATATATACACTATTTTTCTAAATGCAACCAAAATGTTTACCATTTGAAATAAAATTATTTTCCTACCAAAAAAAAAATTTGAAATAAAATTATTTTGTTCATTAGAAACGCAAACAAAAAAAGAAATTAAATTTGCACTTTCGCGTGTGCTTTTACGATTTGCAAAATATTTTATAAAATTTATTAAAATTTATATGTAAACACAATGTAAGAAATTAGCGATTAACACCTTCTTGAAACCGCATAGTAATATGGATATGTAAATGACTAGGAAAAGTAAAATAGGGAATAGAGACGTACATGTGTTCATTACTCTCATTTTGGCTATACAAGAGTTCGTCAATGGAAGGATGAAACTTGGTGAACCTTCGGTCTTGCGCGGTAAAAGGGAAGTAGATAGAGTCATCCTCGTCAGGAGCTGCGATGTTGAACCTTGTATCAAAGACATTGATGCCAGAAACAACTCTAAAAAGCCCCGCGAGTGTGAAGCTCATGTGGCTCTCGTATTGTTTTGTCCCGCCCTCTCTTTGCTGACAAAATTAAACCAAACCGAATAATGTTAAACCTGGTTGAATTAAATGGAATAATGCATAAATTGATTATTTACCTTCCAGCAATCTCTTAATAAGTGCTTGCTATGATGAAATCAGCAGAGTTCATAGAGATTAAGTCTGCCGTAAATTGAGATGAGAAATGATATTTAGGATCAAACTCTTTCCATTTGATGTCTCAGTCTTCATATTTAGTCTTCTCCAAGGCATGTGCAATAGTTGCCTGGATTCATACATTACATTCATTTTAATTAACCTGTTTTGACATAAAATTAGTAAGTATTAGTCTAAATTTACCAAAGTAAAAAGGTAAGAAACCTGAGTAGTTCCTAGCTTATTGGCCATAAGTGATGCCACCAAGTTTCCATCCGTATAATTTCCGATAATTAGGTCAGGTTTTCCCTCCAAAATATCCAATATTTTTGTTGTTGCATTCTACACATATTATTTACAACGCATGATAAAATTTCTATAGAAATAACAGAGGAAATTGGTGGAAAATATAATCTACCATTGTTACATATGATTTTTTACCTTAGTGAATCTTTCTAGGTAGGGGTAGATATCAAAGCGGAAAACCCAACAACGTAAAATCTCATTCTCAGTTTCGAATGGAATTCGAAGAATATTCGAATGTTTGGTACCAAAAATAGGTTCCAATTCTTGGTTGCATTTAGTGTTCTTAGCATCAGGGATTAATCGTGTTACCTAAAATCAAGCTCTCAACGTCATATCGCATTAATCAACGAAACAAATTTCATATTGAGAAATACCATAAAGTATGACAAAATAATTCTAGTTTTAAAAATACTATAAATTTGAAAAATATCAAAAATGATATAAATCATGCTCGGGATAGCGGACTCAAAGCTATGAAACTTGGGGATGGGTCTTTTGTTGAAATAGAGTGGAGTGGCCTTCTTTTTTATCGGAATCGAGCCGATGACCATCGCATTACAGGTTTATGAAAGATCCCTAATAATTTAGTAAGAGTTCCTAAACTTTTCTTAACCACCTAAAGTTTGTGGCAATTTTCGAAGATTTGGATTTTGATGGTAATTTTGGAAAGCAAAACATAATGTATATATATATATGACAATTTTCAAAATATATTTATGTATTGATTGATAATGTATATTGATAATGTACAAAAGGAACTACCATTTAAATATTTATTGTATATATACCAAAACTAATGTGAATACTTGGGGTTCATGATCAAGACTCAATTTAAATAGAAAGAGAAGCAATTCAAAGAGAACTTACAATGAGAATCTAAGGTTTGAAATTAAGGCCTTGAGAGTTGATTCTATAAAGCAATTCATCTTCAAGGGCCTTAACTTGGTCAAGAATGTAAACGATTTGACCGCCAGTATCATGCAAACCAAGAACATCGGTTTGACCAAAGTAACCGTGAACCGAGAAGATGACAACGTTAATAATTCTAGGAATCCTAGCAAAGAATCTATCAATGTTGTGAGGATTAGGGGCTTGAAGAATCTCCGACAAGATTCTCATTCTTTCCTTTAATTTACTCTCCCAGCTGCGCTTTCTCCCCATCCTTTCTCAAAACCCCATTCCTTAAACCTGTTTTTAACCAAACCATTGGTTAGCAATGTAAATAGTTATCAAAAGAGGAGTTAAAGTTTTAACCTGAATTCAAAGGCTTAGAAAGGTGTGTCCTTAGGCAGCTCCGATAAGAAAACATCTGCCAATATCAAACTCATCTCAAGCTTTCTAGCCGTGTTTAAAGTCTCATTCATCATAAGTTTCTGAAATTATATAACAAAATCGACATGAGCTTAGAATTAGGGTAATTATGTGTTTGCGTTTGAATTTTATTTATTTTTACAAAATTGTTTTGTTCACTAACGTAAACGCAAACATAAATAATTTTTCTAATATTATTAGAAAGCCAAGAAATGTTTGGGAAATTCCTAAAACATACCACATTTTAGGTTATGTACTTTAAATCATAGAATTCCAAAAATACTACACACGTAAGATTTATGAAATGTTCCCGTATTCGTCACGTGTATAGGGAAGCTAATCTTCTTGCCGACGGATAAGCGAATTATGCTTTTTCGCTTCCGCTAGGCTTACATCTCTTAGATGTTAGTCCAGATTGCACTGTTACAATTGCTTTTGAGGATTCTTTGGGTGTTTCTCGTCTTAGGACGGTCCCTGTTTTGTAATTTTTCTTTTGAGTTTTGAATATATTGGGAGGCATTGCCTTCCCGTCTCATACAAAAAAAAAAAGATTTATGAAATGTTCCCTATAAGTTTAGGATGTGATCTTAAATGTTTTAGATACCCTTTATAACTTAAAAACCTTTCCTAAACCTAAATTAATGGTATTTTTGATTTTTGATTTTTTACTAAAATTATAGTATTTTTTTGGAATTATAATTTTTTTGAACGCATAATTAGGGTATGTTAATTTTAATTTGAAGGAAATATAAGTTTCTTTTATAATTTCTTTGTTTTTTCCATGTAAACACATGCAAAAATGACATTCACACAAGGACAATAAAAATCAATGAAGCAAAAGATTTTATAGGGTTCAAATTAACATCTCAGCTTGATGCTCAAGCAACAACAAGTAGTCCACAAGAGACTGCAAGTTATCGTTTCAACGGTTTCCAAGCTTCGAGGACACAAAACTCATGCCTTTGCCTATTGAAGACGATAACGAAAGCCTAGGCAGAGTGAAATCCAACGCTCCAAAATCAACCTCCAATGCATTTTCATCGTTTGCCCTGATTACAAACTTCTAATTAGATCATGATCATATGATCAAGAAAGTGAAAATATATTTTGGTAAAAGAAAAAAGAGAAGAGAGACCAGTTCTTGTCAAAGAGAAGCTCTTTGAGTTTGAGATATTGCATGCTCGATAGAGGTATTACCACTGCCTCCTACAGTTTTATTCACATTAATTGATAATGCTAGATTTAGCTCACACCATGTTTATTTTTTCAAACCAATGAACATTAGAAACTTCTTGCATATCTCAATATAATCATGAATACACAAATGAAGAGAAAAAACTGTAATTTAAATTTCCTTCTAAAATAAAGATAGAAAAAAAAAAATAAGTCTGTGTCTAGTATACATAATTTAATGGGATGCACTGGCAGGCATGGGACAAGCTTTGCACTAGCAAAGACATGGGTGGTTTGGGTTTTCGGAATGTCAATGACTTCAATACGACTCTCTTGGCAAAACAACTCTGGAGACTACTAGAGGTTCCTGACTCTTTGTTCGCAAGAGTCTTCAAAGGACGCTATTATCGGAATGCTAATCCACTAGATACTTTAAAATCATATTCTCCATCATATGGATGGCGAAGTATGATCTCTGCTCGCTCTCTGGTTAAAAAAGGACTCATTAAAAGAATTGGCTCAGGTGACACCATTTCCGTTTGGAATGATCCTTGGGTCCCAGTTCAATTCCCGAGACCAGCTGTTAGCAACGGAACCCTCATGGATCCGTCCCTTCAAATTCGACATCTCATTGATACTCAAACAAATTCCTGGGAACTGCATAGGTTAAAAGAGTATTTTGACCCATCAGATGTACAAGTAATTTCGGCTATTCCCATCGGTAACCGGAGCAAACCGGACTCTTTTGGCTGGCACTTTACAAAAACAGGTAAATATACGGTCAAGTCAGGCTACCATACGGTCCGTCTGCCAAATCCTTCTACGGCACCTCCCAGAGTTTACGGTCCAGATTGTATTCCCCTTCAGGCTCACGTGTGGACAGTCAAATGTCCACCTAAAATAAGACATTTTATGTTGCAAGCCCTCTCTGGGTGTATCTCGGTTTCTTATAATTTAAGCAGGAGGGGAATTAATTGTGATTTGGCATGTGCCAGATGTGGGTATTTCGAAGAAACGATTAACCATGTCCTCTTCGAATGCCCTCCAGCCAGACAAGCTTGGGCTCTGTCCCAGGTGCCGTCTGGCACACAATTATTTCCGACACCCTCTCTGTTTACGAATTTCGATTACCTGTTTTGGCGACAACCATCACAGGCCCATAGTGACTCTTTCCCTTGGGTACTATGGTATATATGGAAGGCGAGGAACGCCAAAGTTTTTGAGAATGTGGATGAGAATCCTCAGGATGTAATATGGCTGGCTGATGCGGAAGCATTAGCATGGAATCAAGCTCAGATGGCGGAGGAGGGATCCACCCCGACTACTCCGGGCTTGTTACAATGCCCTAGACCGCAAACCAATCCCCTTCCGGACAGGTTTTCGGGTCACAGATGTTTTGTGGATGGCTCGTGGAAAGAGTCTGATAATTTTGCAGGTGTTGGCTGGTTTTGCACACGAACTGATGGATCACCAACCATGGGGGCGGCAAACCTACGACGAAGTCTATCTCCGTTACACGCGGATGTCGAGGCACTGGTGTGGGCGATGAGATGCATGATTGGTGCAGGCAATGACCATGTAGCTTTCCTAACAGACTGTTCGGACTTGGTGAAGATGGTGTCTTCTCCTACTGAATGGCCGGCTTTCTCAGTCTACCTAGAAGCAATCGCGGACGACAGGGAGGAATTTCTATCTTTTTCGCTCTCTCTTATCCCTAGGAACATGAATGTAAAAGCGGATAATTTTGCACGACATGTTCGTACCTTCCCGCAAAATGTTACTTATGTAAACGATGTTCCGCCTCATTGGCTTGGTATAAGCTAATCAATATATATTGTTAACAAAAAAAAAAAAAAATTTAATGGGGTTTCAATTAATATTTTAGGTTTGTCGTTTTAATCATCTTTAATCATGTACATTTCAGTAAATTTATTATCTATCTATATATATAAAGTAGGCTTTTCTCTCTTTAAGGCACCTCATCATCCTAATCATCATCCTAATCATTGAGTTATTTAATTCAAAACATTTATTTATTTTATCATTTAATTTTAAAATTTATACATATGTAAACAAGTTTTTTTAAAAAGAAATATGAAAGGTCTTTTCTTATATTTTATATTATAAAACTAAAAACATAATTGATATAAAAAGTAATAAACTTACTAATTTTCGATTATACTGTTGATTGTGATTAGACGATTAAAAATGTTATTTACATAAAAATTAATCCTGACATTGTACAAGCATCCTCGTTTCTCCAGCAAACTGGTACCCACTTATACATGTATACCACAAGTTCTTATACATATATATCTATATTATTATTTTTGAAGTATATTTTGAAAAATAGCCTTTGTTTTGTAAATAATTACAAAGAATGACATCACAAAATCTGTTTTAGGAAATCTTTTTTCAGATCATGAAAATTTGGTAACTAATATTAAAATCTAAATTTTTGCAAATTTTAAAAGAAATATCGAAAAACATTAATTTAGGAAACTAACATGTAATTAGTTACTTAAGGAATGTTTTTAAAAAATATTAAATATTAGTCGGTATGGATCTTGATAATCATAACAAAAACTCAAACAGTCTTCTTTGTGTGATTGTTTCTTCCCGTAACGGGTTGCTGAGACGAATCAAGTTGATTTACTTAAAATTATGTGAAAAAATTGTTACGCGGTATACCGCAAGTTGAATCACTTTGCATTCGAAGATGACCTGGTTTAGGATTTTACTTTTAGTAATCTATATACAAACATAAATAAATTAAATGAATTTCAAAGAAAAATTATTTACGTGTTTCTATAGATATATAAAAAAAATTCTTAATTCCTACTCGGTATTTGACATAAAATTTGGTCTCCATCTGATCTGTCTTATCTCAATAGTTTGATAGTGGTGCAAAATGGATCAAGGCCGAAATAAATGTCAAAGATCATGTAACTGTACCATACATAGATCCAGAAGAGATATGTGAAGGTCGACAAATTTTCGTCGATAATTATATCTCACGTCTCACAATGATTCCTCTTGATAGATCAAGACCTTTTTGGGACATTCACATCCTTAACGTCCAAACCTCAGATGCCGAAGCAGTCGGTGTAATAAGATTCAACCATGCGTTGGGAGATAGAATGTCCTTCATTTCCCTTGTGCTCGCATGTACACATAAAACATCAAGTCCACACATGTTGTCTACTACTATTCCTTCCATGAAACGGCGGGGTACGAGGTCGCATAACCTTGAAAACAATGGCTGGTTCTTAAGGCTGATATTCGCCATTGGTTCTACAATGAGACTGATTTGGGATACATTTGTAGACATGTTGTTGATTTTCGCGACTGTATTGTTTTTGAAAGGATACAAAAACGCCACTAATAGGCGGTGCAAATGGCAGGAGCAATCCAAATAAATTTTATCACCGAATTATCTCTTTAGATGACATTCAACTTATCAAGAACGTTGTGAACATGGTACGTTATGATTTATGTTCAAAACTCACTTGAGGGTTTCTCTTACTTTTTTTTTGCTGGATCTGTGCTTTTTATTGCATATGTTGCTAGACTATCAACGATGTAATTCTACTCGGAATTACATAAGCCGCTCTTTCTAGCTATTTGAACCGACACTATTGTAAAACTCTAAATTCAATATATGATGTACAATATTATTAATAGTTAGTAAATATTTAACTTATAAATATAGTAAGTATACTAACCCTAAGTTAATGTTAATACAAGGAAAAATACAATACACGTTGGATCTAAAGCTAAAATTTACACACGTATATTTTGTTTTTTGACAAAGAAGACGAGGAATCAGAAGGATGGAGCACCATCGTATCCGAACAACCTTCCAGATGGAATACGATTTCGTGTTGCTTGTGTAGTAAATCTAAGGCCAGACATCGGATTCAAGGTTAGAGACATACTCCTCCAATATAATTCTAAACTCTTAATTAACTGTCAACAAAAAATGTATAGATTGATGTTTTTTTTTTTTTTGTATGTATAATTAAAGCCTTTCTCTATCTGTTTACAAACAGATCCATTAGTTTATTTAATAAAATCCAAATCCATGATGACTTGAAAGAAGCACTCTTATCACGCGGCTCTAGTGTATTTTATCATCAAAATCGTCCTAAAAGTGTTTGGGGCAAAGGTAGATCAACTGAAAATTGTTTGCAAATTTCTGGACATTATACTATATATACAACATGCTCTTGTCATTATAGGTAGCAGCAGAATTATTTGATCGTTTCAAACGTCATTTGCCCCATGGAAGAAATCAGTTTCCGTGGCCCTTGTGTCGCTTACATCGCTCCAAGCTCTTAGGGACACTCACATGTACATATTTTTTTTTCTATGCATAATTTATTTTAAATGATAAGCTTTTTTTATTTTTATTTTTGAGAAGTGGTGATTTTATGTCTAATTTGATAGGTATTGTTGGTATATCTCATGAGTTATGGGGATAAAATGATAATCTCGATGGCGTTTGATCCTACTGTCATACCGGATCCTCACAAGATTTGCGATGATATGGAAGAATCAGTGAGAGAGATGAAAGTTGCTCTGTGTGAAAGAGGGTTACTCTAAGGCGCAGACTATATATATACTGATATAGTTTTATTTGGTTTAAAAATGTCAATGTTCGTTCCTAGTTGTTGTAAAAAAATGTACTTACGAAATGTCAATTATTTAAGATTTTTAGAAGTCTCATTTCGTAGTGATCTTGATTAAGAAACGACTCGACTTTCATAACATTTATTCTTATGATTTGTGCGTTAGTATCGTTACAATATCTATATCACTATCACTTGGTTTTAACCCACATAATACATATATTGTTGATAGCTAAAACCATGTCAATTCAAACTTGTGAGTTACGTATCACTCCAAGAAGTTTCCTTTTCTTTTCTTCTTTTAGTCAGCACCCGACCCGTGATCTCACGAAATATGCAGATTTTGATGTCTTTCATGTAGCCGGTCCTGCTTAAAGTTCATAAATCATCAAGGGATTAAGGATCGCTCTCCTTATTTAGATTTTAGTTTGTATTAACATGAAAAGTAAGAAAACTATTAACATGATGTAGGTACTCCTTCAATTGTGTTGTTAGGTACTCCTTCAGTTGTTTGAATGCGGTCTTCACATTGTTCGTCCTTCAATTGTGTTATTATTGGCGCAAAAGAGTTGGTAAAAAGGGAGGCAACGATCGGTGGAACGCGAGATGAAACGGTTTAGCGCGGCGATCCAACATGTTAAGCATTGTACTTTCCGTTTGTTTTTAGGTGAAGGGAACTGGAGGATAGCGCCGATCTATTTCGGGTTGGCCTCAATACCACGTGCGGTTACTATGTAGCCAAGGAATTCACCAGAAGTAACCACAAAGGTGCACTTCATTGGATTTAGTTTCATGTTAAATCGGACGAGAATCTCAAAACAGGTCGTTAGATGGGCGACGTGGTCGGAGGCCGACTGTAACACCCCTGAACCGTCTTAGGACTAAAGACAAATCAGACATGTCACATTTGATTCCAGAGCGGATCTAGTAACTTAGTCAGTCCATCCACGAGAATCTTACCTCTCAAACATGGCCTAAGGCTTTTCAACCCGTACCAAGTCCGTGAGTTGTGTCAATCGAACAAGACTGATATATGAAGAGTGGACCGGTCGGTCCCGACCTCCCGGGGACAATTCCTGCATCAGTTTCATCTGCTCGGCAGCTTGACATGTCTTCAGTAAATTGGCCATCACTTTTGGTTGCACCATTAGATTTCCTCCAAACCACT
The DNA here is from genome assembly GCA_011420285.2 of Erysimum cheiranthoides. Lineage (NCBI taxonomy): Eukaryota > Viridiplantae > Streptophyta > Magnoliopsida > Brassicales > Brassicaceae > Erysimum > Erysimum cheiranthoides. Next base: position 7,042,661 of record CM022181.2, on the reverse strand, counting down.
TGGAAATGAAAGCTAACTTCCTTCCAACGGTGGGAAGTTCTTCGTCTGAGGCCATACTTCTGACGGGTCTGCACGACTCTGCATCTCCAAATATGTGTTTGCATCCAAAATGATCCAAAACTTCTTCCTTTTACTCCAAACACCTAAAACCATGTAAACTAGGTTATGTCCCTGATCTCTTCCTAAACGGATGAACAAATAAAAACCTAGCATACACTATACCGGATCAAAACGGTAATCATAGTAGTACTTTAGGGTCGAATCCACAGAGACCAAAGATACACTTTAAATCAATAGATTAAATTAAGCTAAGACAAACTAAGTAAGAGTCTTTCTAACAACCTAACGATAAAAATAAATAAGCAAACAATAATAAAAGAAGTATTAGGCATAGGGAGACCATCCAGGATGTGACAAAACAATTAAGTCAATTAACAGGAAATATTAAGATACGTTCTAGAACTCAATTCACAATGGTAAGGTACATCGATTCTCACGCCAATACCTACTTAGCAATATTTAGAGAACGCTTTACGCTAGGCTTCCCTAATTAAAACTAGCATTAATAACAAGATCGATATGTTCACAAGATATTAAACGAGAGCTTTGCGCTTGCCAAGTTATGAAATCTTGCTCCCCTAGTGTTGATTCCAGCGACTAAACATCACCTAAGATCTTAGAACAAATTAGCTACTCAAGCCCTAAGCATTAAGAACAACAATAGGAAAAGAACTATAAATTAAATTCCCAAACTAACAACCTAATAATCGATCACATCCCTTCAGAGAAACCCTAGCCTAATAAGGAAACTACTCAAGCATAAAAATAGAAACAAAGATGGAACTAAAAAGAAACATCTTTAAAATAAAACTAAGAGTGTATTGAGATGTAAATCTCTTACAAACTCTAAAAGGGAGAGAATGAATTGTGTATTATTACAAGAGGCGAGCCCCTCTTTATATAGTAAAGGGAGAGAGGCCGCAAAAGGAAAACAAGAGAGAAAATGGAAAAAATGAAAAATGGAAAAACTTGGAGAAGAGGGAAGCAGGGATCGATCGATCCTCGGTGTGGATCGGTCGATCCCACCGTCTTTTCGTCTTGAGCCAAGGCCTTTGATTGGATCGAACGGTCCATGGGCCTGGTTGGTTGGTTCTGCCGCCTCTTCAACCGTGGGTCGCAATTCTTCACCGGATCGATCGATCCTTGCTGTGGATCGGTCGATCCTCCTTCATTTCTTCACGATTGGTCGACTTCTTCGTGCTTAGCCCATTTGCACTCTTATTTGATCCAAAATCCTTTCTTTTCCAATATTCTCCTTGTAGACCTGTAAATCACTAATCAAAGCAAATAGTCCTAATATCTATCTAATATAGGTTAGTTGACTCAAAATACAATCTTAAAACATAGACTAAAAATGATAAAAATAAGACTCATCAATTCCCCCAGACTTGAATCTTTGCTTGTCCTCAAGCAAGAATAATCCGAAATCTTAAAGGGAAAGGTTTGAAAACGGGAACTTACAACTTCTCGAGAATCTCCGTACATCTTCCATGAATCCATCACTCAAAGGTTTGAGCTTACAACATGTACTAACCATTGGCTTAGCAACTCTCCGTACTAGTGTCCCGAGATCTCAAGGAAGCTCCAAAATCTCTATTGTTGACTCCCTACGTTCATTCTTTACAAGCGTGCGGTCTCAACGAGGGAGTATCAATCAGAGATCGCATAGACGCTTACCTTCTTCTAGCTTCCAAGACATTCTTCTTATGGTTCCTTTCCTTCTCTTCTCTTCTACTCTTTTGAGATCGATTCCTCCCTACTTTTCTAGGGTATTTTATTTTTTCTATCGATCTCCTTTTCTTTTAGCCCGGGGTTGGTTTTCATGAGTCCGAAGTATGCAAGGGGGTAACCAAACATCCCTCGGCCCACTTCTTTGTTTACCACATCCCTTTTCTTTTCTTTTTCTCTTTTTCTTCTTTTTCTTTTTCTTTTTCAGGAGAAGAGAGGGGAATCCATACTTTTTCGAAGTTATGCGCATCTTGGAGAGCTTGAATCAGAGGTCGCGTTCGATGTATACCAAGCCCCAAGTTTAGAAGATTAAGTCCAATTAACGTCTTATCAAGGGTGGAGTTAACGCCGGGTCAATCGGATTTCCAAGAGATAGGGACTTCTGGTGAGTTGTTCGGCTAATAGCGTTCCAATCTTCAGCTCTTCAAAAAGATAGTCATCACGGATAGTAGAAGATATTAGTACGAACACACGATTCACAAAAGAAGTTCCAAGTTCCAAACCATTTTGAATCAATAAAACGACACAAAAAATAAAAAAATAAAAATGTTAGCACAATAGTCACAATATCCCCCCATACTTACTTCACACCGTCCCGGTGTGTAAGAAAAATCAAAGAAAGAAAAATGCAACTCATAAGAAAAACAATGTCAGAAAACATGAACGGATCGATCGATCCCGAAGGGAGATCGGTCGATCCTACCGTTAGTAACACAAATCCAAATACATAAGTTTAAAAGGAAACTAAAAATATAGTACAGAGGATAGAACCAGTGAAAAGGGATCTAATGAGACGGTGGAGTGTCTCGAACGCCTGCCTTCCGCCTGGTGCGGATACGGAAGTCATCCTGCACGCTAGTCTCTGAATCATCATGGCTAGAGGATGAGTGCCATGTAAGGGAGCGGCCAGGAGGGTCTGAAGAGTACTCCTCATCATCATTGCGGACAGCAGAAATGCGAGCAAAGGCATCGACCTCAGGATCAGCCTCGTATACAGGATTAGGCTCGCGTGGAGGCGGCGGTGGTGGCGGTGCAACGCAGCAAAGCCAAGAAGCAATCTTCGTCAGCAGGGTGTTGTTTGATGGGCGTCAGAAGAGACACTCACTAGGTTTCACCCAAGCGAACTTAGGCTTTTAACCTCAATAACACAATCGACTGGTCGCAAGTGCACAACCTATCGCTCGTAGTATTTAAGGTATCGATCCACACGGAGTGAGGTGTACCAAAGCGAATCAAACAGATTCGAATCGGGCTGAGGACTAAATATGAAGATGGGTTTTTGTGGTTCCTAGTCTAAGTAAATGAAATGCAAAACCTAAGAACTAAATGCAAGATAACTAAACCTAAGCAGACTAAACGAAGACTAACTAATAAAAGTAAAGCAATAAAATGATTCAGGGAATTCAATAAAAAGCAAGCGTTGGGCATTCAGGGGATTCGCAGGGTATTCATAGCTAGGTTTCACTTGAGGGTTTCAGACGAGTATCGATTTAAAGCCTGTTCACAAACTACAATCACTAAGTACCATCAAACCCCTGACCTGTAAGGTTCGATGCAAATGACTTCCTATTCGGTTATCCGTGTACGCGAGACGCGGGGGACACTCAATAGGAGCACGCTTTAGATTCAAGATTGCTAAGTTAACTCAGTCACGCGACCGGCTACAATATAGGTGTCGCGATATGTTAGAGCTCTGCTAGATCTAGTTCAGACAAGGGATACAACTGTCAGGAGATCCACTAATCTATTATCAGGTTAAGGTTAATTACTCCGTCACACATGCATTAGACACACGACCAGAGAAGACCAGGAGCAAAAGATACTAACCTAAAATTGATCCCTCTTGTTAGCCTAACATGAAATCCCCTTTGAATATCCCTTAAACCCAACTAAGAAACTACTCACACATCTTAGGGTCAATCATCAAATCGATTAAGAAAAGATAAACAACCATGCAACGTATGATATATATTAAGACAAGACGAATAGGTTCAGAGATCTCTCCTCTCTAACAAGTAAAGAGATGAAACAACTTCTCCTAAATAACAAGTAAAAGCAAGAAACAGAAAAGATAAAGAAACCAAGAGTCACAAACGAAGGAGGTGGTCAAAGAGACGTCCGAAGAGGCTCCTCAAGTCTCCTTGCTGCTTCTCTAGGGCTGCGGCGTGATGTTCTTAGAGGCACCGACAAAGCATATCGAAACCCTAGGGTGGAGACCCCTATTTATAGGTTTCAATGCTTGAATTAGGGTTAGGGTTTCCTCCTCTTCGAGTTTAGTCTTGGGCCAAACGACTTGGGCTTTTAGTGCTGCACTCTTGGGCTTTTCAAGTCGGCCAAAGAAATGTCCTGGCCGCATGATCGGGCTCCAGTAGTGCGCTCATGATGTGCTTGGCCGCATGGCCACGACTTGGTCGTGCGCCTGGACAGGTCGGTCTTCAAACGGTTATAACTTTCGGCTGACAACTCCAAATGGGTCGATTCCACTTCGAGGTGAATCTTGATTCTTTAAGCTTTCCAATGACACCAAGATCTCCAAATTTGGTGCACGGGAAGGTCGCCTTTGGATGCCATACTTCTGACTGTCCGAAACTGTCCTGTGGGTCCTTTTCCTCCCTTCTGGTCGTTTTTCCCTAAAACCTGTAAAAACTCTTTGTTCTTGCAAATACGAAGGTATTGGCTTATTTGCATTAGAAATGCATCAAAACCATATTAAAAACCATTTAAAAATATAGCTAAAATGGGCGAAAATCCCATGTTATCAACTCCCCCAGACTTAAGCTTTGCTTGTCCTCAAGCAAACAATCAAGTCAGGTCATGGAAGAGAGGTTTGAAAATCACGGGAACTCTCTTATCATCAGAGACCATGTTTTGAATCGCCATCTGCAGACCACATTGAACAAGAAATCGCGTTAGAACATTCTCACTATTAGACACACGACTTTCTCAACTCTGGTCCTTTGGTTCCAATCCTGCAAAAACTCCGAATTCACGTTAGTCAACTCCCTACATTCATTAAAGTTTTGCGTGGCTCTCTCATCCGAAGGATGTCATTCAGGGTAGACGGCGCTTGGTATAAAGAGGCATTTAGTGTTTAGGGTGGAGTTTAGAGTGTTTAGGGTTACTAGATAATTGCGAGAATGCAGGATATTATGCAAAACCGCAAGAGAGAGTGGCCCAATTGATGTCCACGGTTTTCAACCCTTCTTCACTCAACTCCTTCTTCCTTCTTTTGAGATTCCCCCAGACTTAGATTTTTCTGTGGGTTTCTCCTGCAAACTACTCGTCTATCTTCTAGATTGGTTCCTTGCACTCCTATGGACCTTCTTTCGTACTTCCTGAGACTTTATTAGTAACCATTTCCCCTCCTATGGACCCCTTTTTTTTTTTTTTTTTTTTTTGAAAAGGAAAACGGTTTACTAATCTCAGAAGTTATACGCATTTTACCTTAAGTATGTGGATCCAATAGGTTGCTTTAGTTCCTCCTATCTCAGCTCTATGCACCGACTTCAGGTTTTATTTAGTCCTTTATCTTCTTGATTGAAAACCGCGTCGTTCCTCTCTCTCCGGCGTTTTTGCACATAACTGCTAGAACAGGAAAGAAAAGAGAGTGCATGAGGTCTGAAATGAGGTTAAGGTTAAGGGTGGGAACCACTAAAAATGAGTGGCCATTCAGGATCGTCGAAAAAGATTGGTAAAAAGTGTTGTGACGTCCTGAATGTATCCGCTCGTTTCCCCGATCTAACACCTTGAATAAGAGAGAATTAAAAGTCAGGTTAGGTTCGAATTAAATTAGAGTTGACTTCCGATCCAACAGAAATCTCTGCAGAATGAAACTTCAGGGGAGTGTTCCGGTCATGGACTTCTAGGTATTGTCCGCTCCAAACGAGTCCTGCAAGCGGTCCTAAGAAAAACAATTCTCGACACCTTGAGTGGTCAATTTCATCATATGATAAGGTCCTTATTCCCTACTAGTTTTGACTCAATAAAACGACTCGGTAAAATTCTGTATTGATGTAAAAAAAAATGGCGAATTTCGCAAGTCAACAAAAGAAAGTAGCACGTTAGTAAAGGATGGAACATCCTTCCCCCCAGACTTAAATTGAACCGTCCTCGGTGAGAAAGATGATTATAAGTACGTGGAAATGAAAGATTAAAGTTTTAGAACAATGTCACCTTGTGTGGTAGAGATGGATTGATGGATAGGTTGGTATCTCCCCCAGACTTGAATTGTTGCCAATTCTCATTTGGTGGGGATGGTGGTGGGTGGATACAAGGTTTACTGATCTTCTTCTTCGTTTCTCCTTACTTGCTTGTAATCGAATGAACTTTTTAGGGTCCGTCGACTTTTCTTCGTATAATCTCCTTTTGCATTGTCCTTGTTACAAAACCTAAAAACCATCAATAAAGAATTGTTAAAAACCAAAAATAAAAAGTCCTAATAGATAATGCAATATGCTGGCGGGATAGTGTAGAGGTGGTGTGAAATGAATGCATTGGCTGCTTTCGAATCATGTTGGGACGAGCCATGAAGACTTGGCTTGCGGGTTTAGAGAATCGTCGCGGGTCATGGTCGGGTCGTGTGTGGTCCTCGGGGCTAACGGCTGGTACTCCGACCGTATGGTCGGTTGCTTCTTGCTCCGTGGTCACGATCCGTTCAACGGGCTGGTCGCCTTGGGTCGGTGGGCTTGGAGGGCTCGTGCAGTCCCAAACTTTTGGTTTCTGCCGTGTTGATCGATGGCCTTCCTGGCCGCATGACGGTTGCCCGGTCATGCGGCCGATCCTTCTCGGCACCGCGTGCCCGGCCCAATGTCGTGCGGCCTGGGACCGTGGTCCTGTTTGGTCCGTCTTCGTGATTCTAAGCGGTAAAACTACTTCTCTCCTTTTTCTTTTTCTTTTCTATTTTATTAAAAACCTGAAAAACTTGAAACAAAAACTAGAAGCAAAAACAAGAAGCAAAAACAGAAATCAAAAACTAAACAGAATGGGAAAAATTAGGTCCTAAAGAAGATGGGTTGCCTCCCATCGAGCGCTTTTGTTTAACGTCATTTAGCTCGACGTTTTTGCCTTCTATTGGCTTAGCTCGGTGAAGAACTTGTCTCGGGACAAGCCTTCTTCGTACGTTTTCTCTTCAATTGACTCGAGACTTCCTTGTCATCCTCATTGTCTCGGTCGCTTCTGCCTTCGATGCGAAGCTCCATCCCTGAGCCGGGAGTAATGTCGTAATAGACCTTCTTATCGATGTTTGCGAACAACATTCTTCGTTTTGGCCAATCCATCACAACTCCAACAGTGGCTAGGAAAGGGGTTCCTAGTATGATTTGCAAGGACTGCCGCCTCGAAATCTCAATCACTTGAAAATCCACAGGGACATCGCATTCTCCAATTTCAACCATAACATTGTCGAGAGCTCCATCCGGGATGGTGCAGGACGAATCGACCATTCCTACGCGAATGTGAGACGGCCTAAGCCCTCTCGCGCCGATTTCCTGATATACTTCTCTAGACATTATGTTGATGCAAGAACCAGCATCACACAAGACGTTTTTGAATTCAATTCCGTTGATCACAACTGTGATGAGAAATCGTCCAGGGCTTTCAACCTTGTAGAGGCATCTCCTACTCTTTCTTCTCCTGTATTCCTGGACCCAATTTCGAATTGTCTCAGAACTCTCCGGTGGATACAAGTCAAGGCGAATATCGACGAAATCGTCCTCCAATTGTCTTTTGGTATCTTCTTCATCGAACAAGTATGATTCCAGTTTGTACTTCTCCCAGGCCTCTTCGAAACTCATGGTCCGCGGTAGTTTGCTGACCAAGTCTCTGAATTTCCCTCGCTTTCTCTTTGCTGAATGCCAATTCTTCCTTGGAATTTCTTCAATGTCAGGCGAGCTTCCTTTTGGGAACGAACTAGAGCTATAGTATGAAGGGAGCGATGAAGACTCTTCCTCTTCGCTTGCAACGATAGGTTGCCCACGATACTCGTCTATAAAGTCGTCTTCTGGATCATTGTTTTCCTTAGATATTCTGCGTGAGTCAGCTGTGTCGCGAACGTCACTTCCATCGTCTTCAGAAGGGTCTTCGTGTTGATCGGCCCATTCGTCTTCGCTTTCTTCGTCGTCCGTGGTTCTTCTCTCTCTGCTTTCCTTAACAGATGGGTCAGCATAGGGAGATGGCTCGTTGCTAATCTCCATGGAACTTGATCCTTCTCCTATTGAGGTACTTATTAGGCCGAAATTTTTGATAATCCTAGGTTTAGGGTTTTTGATTTCTTCAGAGAAACTTGTGACTGCTTTCTTGTCTCTGAAGTTTTTGTTTTGGTCGAACCCTAATGAGATATAAAAGACTGCGTTGCATTCTTTTATAGGGTCGAGAATTCCTATCTCTTCTGGGCTTTCTAGAAGTTTTCCTGTTTTGTCAGGGTTTTGAAGAAAATTTCCTTTTCCATCAGGAGTTTCCTCTTTGCTTCTTTCCCTTTTCCAGAATCGAATTTGGGCTTTTCCCAATCTCTCCATAAGCTTATCCCATTTATCATCTAACCTTAGAATCGTGGTGGCCGTACGGGCTTCATTGTCCAAGATGAGTTGGTGACGCAAATCACATGAATCATTCACTTCTCTCAACCGAGTACGCGTTTCTGCTTCCATGGTAGAGAGTTTTAAATTGGTATCACTCAATCCCTTTTTGTAGCCTCCCATTCTGCAGAGCAGAATCTTAAGTTGGTCCTCCACAACCTTCAGTCGTTTAGACATCAATATATGTTGTTCTAAGACGGCATGATGAATGCTTGTGACTTCCTCAGATGTAGCCTCCTTACTTTCTCCTCCTTTTGCCTGTATCTCTTGGTTCTTTAAGTCTTTCTCTTCCAGAGGTTGAAAGATTCGGTCTGGTGGAACTTTCGAGGTGAGGTTCTCATCACAAATAGGTGGCACAGAGGTATGTGGAGGCGGCTTCGAGTTTAAACTATTACCAAAACCAGGTGGTACATTGGGGCTTCTCCTTTTAAACTCCTCTTCAGGTGAAATCTTATCGTAGACTCCATGTCTGAACTGCTCATTAGGTGCCACTGAAGCTTCATGTCCATTATGAATGATACGGTTAAACTGTCTGTTTCGATCAACAATCCATAGTTTTCTGGGTTTTGGGTCGAAAGCTCGGCCATTCGGCCATGGTTGCATTGACCGCACCATCGGTCTCTGGTCGTGAGGCGAATAGGTCGTCGGCCGCACCATCGGGGCTCCGTCGTGCGGCTGGGTGCCTTCGGCTGGGTCCCGTGTGGTGTGGTGGTCGTTCATCATTCTTGGTTTGGCTCCTGCCTCATGCGACCGAGGGTCGATGAGTCGATCATTCATCTGCGTTGGCACGGTCCACGGGCTAGGATGGTAGCCGTGTGGAACCGTTTGCGGGACGAGACGACGGTACGGGTCGGTAGGCACTACTGGCCCTGACCGCGGACCGAGAGCTTGACCGTGCGGCAGAGACAGTCTCGGCCACGGGTCGCGCATCTGGTCATGCGGCGGTTCACCTCGTGACCGCGTCATCGTGCATTGGTCATGCGGCCATGGTCCATGCACATAGCCTTCCCGAGAGGCCATGTTGCAATATAGGACTTTGGTTTCCGCATTTCCTTTCTCTTTTCTTGAAAAATTTTCATTGAAAAATTCATCTTTGAAATGAGTTGAAAGACTTACCTGTTTTTTGTTTCCTCTGAGGGTCATGTAGGCAGGTTCATCCCCCATTGATTTGCAGGCCTCAGGATTAGTAAAACCATTTTGTAAGGTTCTAGTTATCCATTCAAGACTGTCATTTGCTTTGTTAAAAGCAAACTCCAAGTTGACAATCTTCAGGTCTTGATCTCGAATAGCTTCCCTTTGGTGTCGAAGCTCAAACTTAACGCCAATGACTTCTTCTCCCAATATCGAAGCATGTTCAGAACTTGCCTCAAAATTAGCATTAGAAGCGATCCTCAGCTCGTCAAGCTTATCAACAAGCTCTTCCAAGGGATTCTCGATCTCTTCAATAGGGTTTGGATTTCTTTGCTTATCTCCCACAAGAGTGACCAATGAAGAAGTTTCATTGACACGAGAGATGCTTTTAGTAGCTAAGCAAAATCGATCCATCCCTTGCGGTGAAGTCAGTGATGTGACTTCAGGACATGTGTTCCAAGTAAGCGGTGTAGCTTGTGCTCCACGGTGCCGACTTGGTAGGCGGTTGTAACGCCAGTCATTTGTCTCCGTAGTGGTCCAAAGAGGACCTATACATGAACCAAACAACAAGTGAGCTGTTGGGACAAGATAATCTCGTCCCAGCTCTTCACAATTTGCGATCATTTGATTGATCAGGGGGTTCTGAAATATTCCAGGTAAGACGTCGAAATTCATCCCGAAGCTTCCTGAAACACGTAAAACCAAAGCGAAAATCAGTAGCAAGGTGTCCTAGACGCGATTCTAGTCTTAGATTCGGTGGTACGTTTAGCCTACTCCGGCAACGGCGCCAAAAACTTGATGGGCGTCAGAAGAGACACTCACTAGGTTTCACCCAAACGAACTTAGGCTTTTAACCTCAATAACACAATCGACTGGTCGCAAGTGCACATCCTATCGCTCGTAGTATTTAAGGTATCGATCCACACGGAGTGAGGTGTACCAAAGCGAATCAAACAGATTCGAATCGGGCTGAGGACTAAATATGAAGATGGGTTTTTGTGGTTCCTAGTCTAAGTAAATGAAATGCAAGATAACTAAACCTAAGCAGACTAAACGAAGACTAACTAATAAAAGCAAAGCAATAAAATGATTCAGGGAATTCAATAAAAAGCAAGCGTTGGGCATTCAGGGGATTCGCAGGGTATTCATAGCTAGGTTTCACTTGAGGGTTTCAGACGAGTATCGATTTAAAGCCTGTTCACAAACTACAATCACTAAGTACCATCAAACCCCTGACCTGTAAGGTTCGATGCAAATGACTTCCTATTCGGTTATCCGTGTACGCGAGACGCGGGGGACACTCAATAGGAGCACGCTTTAGATTCAAGATTGCTAAGTTAACTCAGTCACGCGACCGGCTACAGTATAGGTGTCGCGATATGTTAGAGCTCTGCTAGATCTAGTTCAGACAAGGGATACAACTGTCAGGAGATCCACTAATCTATTATCAGGTTAAGGTTAATTACTCCGTCACACATGCATTAGACACACGACCAGAGAAGACCAGGAGCAAAAGATACTAACCTAAAATTGATCCCTCTTGTTAGCCTAACATGAAATCCCCTTTGAATATCCCTTAAACCCAACTAAGAAACTACTCACACATCTTAGGGTCAATCATCAAATCGATTAAGAAAAGATAAACAACCATGCAACGTATGATATATATTAGGACAAGACGAATAGGTTCAGAGATCTCTCCTCTCTAACAAGTAAAGAGATGAAACAACTTCTCCTAAATAACAAGTAAAAGCAAGAAACAGAAAAGATAAAGAAACCAAGAGTCACAAACGAAGGAGGTGGTCAAAGAGACGTCCGAAGAGGCTCCTCAAGTCTCCTTGCTGCTTCTCTAGGGCTGCGGCGTGATGTTCTTAGAGGCACCAACAAAGCATATCGAAACCCTAGGGTGGAGACCCCTATTTATAGGTTTCAATGCTTGAATTAGGGTTAGGGTTTCCTCCTCTTCGAGTTTAGTCTTTGGCCAAACGACTTGAGCTTTTAGTGCTGCACTCTTGGGCTTTTTAAGTCGGCCAAAGACATGTCCTGGCCGCATGATCGGGCTCCAGTGGTGCGCTCATGATGTGCTTGGCCGCATGGCCACGACTTGGTCGTGCGCCTGGACAGGTCGGTCTTCAAACGGTTATAACTTTCGGCTGACAACTCCAAATGGGTCGATTCTACTTCGAGGTGAATCTTGATTCTTTAAGCTTTCCAATGACACCAAGATCTCCAAATTTGGTGCACGGGAAGGTCGCCTTTGGATGCCATACTTCTGACTGTCCGAAACTGTCCTGCGGGTCCTTTTCCTCCCTTCTGGTCGTTTTTCCCTAAAACCTGTAAAAACTCTTTGTTCTTGCAAATACGAAGTTATTGGCTTATTTGCATTAGAAATGCATCAAAACCATATTAAAAACCATTTAAAAACATAGCTAAAATGGGCGAAAATCCCATGTTATCATTGTTCTTCTTGGTCGTCTCGCAAACCCAACGCTCCACCTCTGTAGTCGGCTCCGGTGGATCCGTAGCGATGTAAGCGCTCACGTCAAGCTCAAATGGAGATATCTGGCCGGAGAATGGCTGAAATGGCGGTGGCTGAGATGCAGAAGGCTCAGAAGGGCCAGCCTCATCAGTGCGTCGGGTGCGTGCTGCTCTCCGGACACCACTAGTCTTCGGCGGAATAGGTCTCTCGCAAAGCGCCCCAGCAGGCGGATCAAAGGCAATGTTGCCTGGAATAGCAAGAGATGTCAAATCAATGCGGGGCAGGCGAATGTACCTGTAGACCCCGTCAGAACCCTGGAAGCGGTAGACTAGCGAGTGGCGGATGAGAATCTCGCTGGCATAGAGGTGCTCCCGATCAATGAATCGCGCCTTGTTTTCCGGTAAGGGGTGCGTGATACCAAAACCGCAGAAAGCCATAATGGGGGTCACCATACTACCAATGGTGATGACCTTCTTTGAGGATCTAAGCACCTGGATGAACTCCTGGCCGAGCAAAGCGGCGAAGTTGACGCGATGCGTCTTGTTGTAGTTTGCCGAGGCAGGATCGGTGATGAACGGGTGGAGCCCATAGAAGCACATGGCGAGCTCTGGTAGCTTCAGAGTACTCATCTCCGCGCGGGCGAAAATGGTACTACTCATGAATCGAACAGCGAGGCGGAGCACCGGACTACGGATCAGTGCCTGCTTGGCACCCCGCGAGAAATCAGAAGCATCGGTGACTCCATCAAACTTGGCCTTCTCCCTCCTCGGAAAACCATAAAGATCGCAGAGCTGGCTAAGCGTGATGGTAAAGGGTTTCTTGGCGAGGAAGAAGGAGATAAACCCGTCGGTAGCATCAAGTGGATCCGTCGGGAAATGGAGCTCCACTGTGGCTAGAAACTCAGCTGCGACATCAGGGAATAGGGGCCATTGCTTCTCATGGAAGCTGCCAAAACCGGCGTTGCGCAGAAATGCCAAAACATCATCAAGGATGCCCAGCGCACTCAGGACATCGGTCTCCAGGAACCGTGTGGGCTCAAACTTGCAAGCTCGGAGCGCGGTGGTGTCTTTGTGGTTCTTGGTGGTCCACTCTCTTTCTCCGGTGATAGGTTCTTTGCCGCTGCGTCTTTGTCTAGGAGCCATTTCCTGCAAACAGAAAACACTCAAACACAAATTAGAACAATTCACAAAGTTTAACAAAAATCAAAATGATTTTAGAAACTCGTATGAACAAGCAGCGCAACAATAACATCCAATTAAACATAAAATCGAAAATTCTATCGCACTCGCGAAATGCAAAACAGAAAAATCGATACATGTAATGGCATTAAACTCAAACAACCAGCAAACAATTTCTCCCAAGCTCCATCGATCATATCTAAGTATCAACCATCGATTTTTACATGCATATCAACCAAAAATCAGAAATTTTCAACATGTAAAGCAAAATCGACCAAGTGTAACCGTTCTAGCAGCTCTATAACCAGTCTAGCAACCTAATGTGATCAAATTCCATAACAAATGATGAAGAACTAAGGTTTTCCTAAAGGGAAAGAGAAAACCCGAAATCCTCCATGCACCATAAATTTTTGAAATTTTTACCTTGATCAATCGAGGTTGATCAGATAGAGCACAAAAAACTAGACAAATCACACCAAAGAATGGCCAAAATCGATGGAGAATTGAGAGAGAAAATGAAGCTCAAAGATGGAGAGGGAGTGTAACAATGGTGGCGAGAATGGGGAAGAAGAAGGAGGGGTCGATCCCTAAATCGACATTGGCCTCCAAAAACCGGTTTAAACCGGTTTTAATTGAGTTGCAAACCGATTCAAACCGGAAAACCTAATTTTTTTTCGAAATACCTGAGTCGGGATCGATCGATCCCTGGTGCAGATCGGTCGATCCCGAGGCTTCTGTCCCTCGGTTCGTTTTCTAGGCCAGACCGATCGATCTCCACAGCGGATCGATCGGTCCTAAGTGTCTGATCGCCAAAAATTCGCATCTTAATGCGTCTAGAACTTATTCCTGAAACACTTAGGAATTCATTGATCCACTGATTAAATATCCTCAAATATAAATAGTCTTAAACTTAAAAATCAAAAGAAACCAAAACCAAAAGCTCAAAACATAATAGTTAGTACAAAAGCATCGGGTTGCCTCCCGGAAGCGCTTGTTTTAAGTCTATAGCTTGACTTTCCTTCTGCTAGGCTTGTGTTTGGGAGCGAGTAATTGGACCTAGCTCTCCTGAGATGCGTACGCTGCGTTCTTCCTCTTGGATACGAATGGGCCTAAACGCATTCTCTCTTGGTGTGATGTGATAGAAAACCCTTCTATCGATGTTGGTGCAGCATACTCGCTGATTTGGAGAATCGATGACAGCTCCGACTGTGTTCAAGAAAGCTCTTCCGAAGATGACTTGTCGACGCTTCCCGGGCACATATACAACTTTGAAGTCCGTGGGGACGTACACATCTCCAATGCGCACTATCTCGTTGCGGAGCTCTCCTCTTGGCACCACTATGGCCTCGTCAGCCATGTAAAGATTTGAAGTGGATGGATAGCAATCGGTGATTCCACATCGAGAAGCGATGGCGGTGGGGATCACACTTGTTCCGGCTCCGGAGTCGCAAAGGCAATTGTAAACCGAAGTACCATTGATAGCACATGGGATTACGAAGCATCCGGGATCTTCCATCTTAGGAAGGCATCTCCTCTCCGCGTTTCTTTCTCGTGCCCTATAGAAGTGTGCTTCGATGGAATAGAATGGTTCTCTACTTCTCCAAAAGCACTTTTGCAAACAAGGATACTTGAACCAAGCTTCGTCAAAACTATAATCATCCGACACCATCTTTACTCGCATCTCGAACATGTTGAGATCATGTGGATGAATCTCATCTCTCATCTCTTCTTGATTCTCGTCGGCGGGAAAACATGGAGGATTGCAAGTACAATTCCTCTTGACTTTTGGATAAGGCCATTGGCGATTTACTTGCTTGCGAGGCGTCCTCTTCATCACAACGAACACATCGGCAAAGTTAGATCCCAAACGATTTGCTTCAAGCACCGGATAATAGGCCACATCCTTGTCGATCTTAGTGAAGGTCATCTTGGGTTCTTCGAGGTCAAACACGGCTCCAACCGTGGTCAAGAAAGCGCGTCCCAAGATTAGAGGAGTTTCGGATCCTCCACTCATTTCCACGACATGGAAATCGGTGGGCACTATGTGGTTGCCAATGCGCACTTCCACGTCTCCTATGAAGCCTTGAGGGGTTGTTGTGGACGCATTCGCAAACTTTAATGAGCACTTAGAGGTCTCCATCCCTTGGAGATTAAGCCTACGGACGGTTGCCATTGACATGACATTCACGCTTGATCCCGAATCACACAGGGAATTAGTAAAGACTTCTCCATCAATCGAACATGGCACCACAAACTTGCCCGGATCTTCAAGTTTCTTCACTTTGACAAGCATTGGATTTCTAGCCTCCTTCCTCTTTGCTAGGTAAGCGTCAACTTCTGCAGCATCTTCAGTGCCATCAATGACATCCTTGCAGATCTTTTTCAAGAACGGGAGATCCCCTAAAGCTTCGGAGAACGTAGCTTCTTTAGTCAACTCACCAATGATGCTCTTGAATCGGTTATACTTTGTCTCGTCAATCTTGGTCTTAGGCACCACTGGATAAGGGCTCTGAGGCTTGTAGAGAAGTACATCAGTCTTAGCTACGAAGTTTGCATCGCCCTCATTCGAAAACGAGCTGGAAGCGCTTGAAATTGCAGAACGGATCGATCGATCCAAGGGAGGATCGGTCGATCTGACCTCTCGGGTCAGCAGAGTGAAACCAACAGGAGGATCGGTCGATCTGGGCAGGAGATCGGTCGGTCCTGGCTTCTGAAAACTCGAGATACCACCAAATGCACCGGTCTTGAAGCTCGCATTGACTCCAGAATGAGCCATGACAGCATTGCAAGCTTCTTTTCCTTTGGAGCTAGAGGCCATGGATGAAACCCTTTTGTCTAATGAATCAACCCTTGTCGCCAAAGAGGTGAACTTCCCATTTAGATCACCATACATCCCATCGATCTTAGCATTAATCTCAGATGCACTCTTTTGGTGACTCTCAATTAGAGAGTGCATCATCGTCTCCAGCTTGTTGTCCAGAGGAGCTGCCGGTTTGGGCGGGTAGTTAGTGAATCCTGACGGCTTCGCTTGTTGGCGTGGGGGATACACCATGTCTTGGAGATTCTCCACGTTGTTGCTGCGATAGGACAGATTGGGATGGTTCCGGTAGTTAGGATTGAAACCACCACGATAAGCTCCAACGTAGTTAAGCTCTTCCAAGACTTCATCTTCTTCTCCTCCACAAACTTGCACCGGTTGTAGTTCACGCTCAAGAAGAAGATTCACCTTCTGCGTGAGGTCCTTAAGCGCATAAGTCTCAATTGCTTTCACCTTAACCGACCGGTCGTACTCCGGAGCGTGGTCGCTATTGCTCCGTGCCAAATTCTCGATAAGTGCCGTCGCTTGTGCCACCGTGTTGGTTGAAAAGTCTCCCTTGCTTGCCGTGTCAAGAGCCATTTGGTATTGGGTGTCAATACCGCCATAGAAAGTGGTCATGAGGCTTTCTTGAGTGTAACCGTGATGGGGGCAGTCCTTCACGTATTCTTTGAATCGTTCCCAAGCTTCATTCAAAGTCTCAGTAGCCCTTTGCTTAAAGGCAACAATTTGGTTCCTCATATGTGCTGATCGGGCCTTCGTGTAGAAGTGGTTGAGGAACTTAGCTCGACACTCTTCCCAAGTGGTTATGGAACCGGGCTCCAACATCTTAAGCCATCGCAACGCCTTATCCGCAAGTGAGAATTTGAACAACGTCAGCCTCAGATAATCGTAGGGTACTCCATTGGCTTTCGTGGTATTGCACAATGCTTCAAAAGCCTCGGTGTGGTCCATCGGGTTCTCCGTGGGCAAGCCGTTAAAGCAACGGTTTTGGACGAGGTTGATCAAGCTATACTTGATCTCATAGTCCTGACGAGTGGGATTCGGAGGACGAAGCGCAGACCTATTAGCATAGAATCGGTCCGGTGTATCTTGCTCGCCAAGTGTACGAGCAGGACGTGCAGCAGCAAGAGGATCGATCGGTCCAGGTGGTAGATCGATCGGTCTGGCAACACGAGGATCGTTCGGTCCAAGAATTAGACCGACCGGTCCGGCAACAGCAGGTTGGACATGTGGAGGATTGTTCCCTCCTTCAGCAGCGGGAAGAACAGGTGGATTAGCTCCTTCTGGTTGCACATCTTGTGGATTCATCTCAACTGATTCGGAGTTGGCTTTTTTTCTTCGTTCCAAACGTCCAAGTTCTTCGTTAGAGAGTGCAACTAAATCGGTAGCCTTGTGGCTTCTCAATTGCATGCACCTGAAGTCAAAAACAGAAAAATAATTAGTATAGTGCAGAAAATAAAAATCTTAGACTAAATTCAATTCTAAATCTCTAAAGGTATCTATTGGTCCCCGGCAACGGCGCCAATTTGATCTCTTCCTAAACGGATGAACAAATAAAAACCTAGCATACACTATACCGGATCAAAACGGTAATCATAGTAGTACTTTAGGGTCGAATCCACAGAGACCAAAGATACACTTTAAATCAATAGATTAAATTAAGCTAAGACAAACTAAGTAAGAGTCTTTCTAACAACCTAACGATAAAAATAAATAAGCAAACAATAATAAAAGAAGTATTAGGCATAGGGAGACCATCCAGGATGTGACAAAACAATTAAGTCAATTAACAGGAAATATTAAGATACGTTCTAGAACTCAATTCACAATGGTAAGGTACATCGATTCTCACGCCAATACCTACTTAGCAATATTTAGAGAACGCTTTACGCTACGCTTCCCTAATTAAAACTAGCATTAATAACAAGATCGATATGTTCACAAGATATCAAACGAGAGCTTTGCGCTTGCCAAGTTATGAAATCTTGCTCCCCTAGTGTTGATTCCAGCGACTAAACATCACCTAAGATCTTAGAACAAGTTAGCTACTCAAGCCCTAAGCATTAAGAACAACAATAGGAAAAGAACTATAAATTAAATTCCCAAACTAACAACCTAATAATCGATCACATCCCTTCAGAGAAACCCTAGCCTAATAAGGAAACTACTCAAACATAAAAATAGAAACAAAGATGGAACTAAAAAGAAACATCTTTAAAATAAAACTAAGAGTGTATTGAGATGTAAATCTCTTACAAACTCTAAAAGGGAGAGAATGAATTGTGTATTATTACAAGAGGCGAGCCCCTCTTTATATAGTAAAGGGAGAGAGGCCGCAAAAGGAAAACAAGAGAGAAAATGGAAAAAATGAAAAATGGAAAAACTTGGAGAAGAGGGAAGCAGGGATCGATCGATCCTCGGTGTGGATCGGTCGATCCCACCGTCTTTTCGTCTTGGGCCAAGGCCTTTGATTGGATCGAACGGTCCATGGGCCTGGTTGGTTGGTTATGCCGCCTCTTCAACCGTGGGTCGCAATTCTTCACCGGATCGATCGATCCTTGCTGTGGATCGGTCGATCCTCCTTCATTTCTTCACGATTGGTCGACTTCTTCGTGCTTAGCCCATTTGCACTCTTATTTGATCCAAAATCCTTTCTTTTCCAATATTCTCCTTGTAGACCTGTAAATCACTAATCAAAGCAAATAGTCCTAATATCTATCTAATATAGGTTAGTTGACTCAAAATACAATCTTAAAACATAGACTAAAAATGATAAAAATAAGACTCATCAGTCCCACGCGTTGCGTGGGGTTAAAATTATATATTTTATTACTAAAAATTTAAAAGGTGTTTTATTGTTTTTAATAGATAAGTAATATAGTTTCAAAACTGAAGTATTTGGACTAACTATTTTGTCTAAAGCATAATTGGTTTGTTACTCCACAAAAATAATTTTGCATAAAATTTGAACGTTAGCAATTTGTTTCCATACTTTAAGGTTATTGAAAGTAAGAACTTTAATGGAATTAGAAGGAATTTAATTTTCATTATGTATTTTATAGATTCTTTAAAATTCTAAAGTTATTCAATTTATTGGATTTCGAATTTAGTGTTATTAAATTTATTGGATTTTGAGTTTTATTAAATATTAGTGTTATTGAATATTAAAATGTTATTTATGGTAATATAATTGAAAGGAATTTAATAGAAAGTTGCATAAAAAAGGTGAAGAACCAATTCCAAGACTTTTAACTATCATTTGGATAGAATTCAAGTAAAACTTAGAAATACTTTCAATTTGATCAATTTACTATTCATTTGAATTCTTTTAAATTCAATAATTCAATACCCCCTCCTAATTTTCTCCTAATTGTTAAGATTGGCTTCTATCAGCGCCGACAATGCCAAGACTTGATGCGACGGTAGACATTCAAACAACATGTGGTTAATCAATTCATCACTCGTACCACATCTTGGACATGATCTATCTGTACCACAAAGACGATCCGTGAGACGACTACACATGGCAACACATCTTGATAGCGCCTGCGAGAGGAAGTGTTTAGTTTTCCTTGATGACTTCAGTTGCCAAACTTGGTTTTGGAGCATCTTTATGCTCGACTCTAGGACCTCTTGTCCCCTAGAAGAAATTTGGGTAGCAGCAATATAACCTGATTTAATTGTGTATTGGCCTGATTTCGTATGTACCCAAACGTAGTTGTCAATGTTGAAACTTTGACTCAGTTTTAGGCCTGTGATCAAGGGTATGTCACTTGGCTCAATGATATCACGAATAAGGTCCAGCTTCCATTGGATCCATTATTTGGTGTTAAAGTCGATAAGATGGTTTACGTAAAGGTTTGGGTCTCTATAAACACCATTGTCAAATAAATAAAGCATACTAGCATAGTAATAACCGTTACAATATTGATGTTCAATCATTTAAGTTAATATGTAATCAAATAGTAAATATTATGATTGTAACGGATATCTAAGAAATAAATATAAAATTTAATGCGTTTAATAAGAATTTAGAGCAATATTAATGAAATGTTTAATTTTAATTAGACCTATTAAGTATAGTCTATTATAGCATGTGATTGTAGTGTAAGAATAAATACTACATAACTTTTGAAAATAATATAAAAGAGATAATAAATTCTTATATACGATACAAAAAAAATGATGAAAAGAAAATCATATATACAAATACAAAAATGCATATCTCATATATCATAAGAAAATGAAGAGAAGAACAACGGTTTAGCAAAGCAACATGCATAGACGTCATGGGAACATGCGAGAGAATTATTATAAGTAACTTGTTACCTTGATGGGAAATTCACATAAGCACTTATTCACATATGTATGACTAATCAGAACTACAGATTCTGAGTTCGACTAATCATTTATCATGTTCAAACTTATAAATTATGAATTAGATTTGATTGGACTATAGTTTAATGAAAATGGCTCACCTATGACAATGACTCTTGTTTGTAAATTGTTCTTAAACAAATCAAGATTTGAATGTGAACCATAACCAGACAGCATGTTTGTGAACTAAATACCAGTAACGATTCTCAATAAATTAAACACAAACCTCCCATCTAGAAATGAAATTAGGGTCTCTAAAGCGTAGTATTTAAGGGGAGAAATTGATGGAAATTCAAGACGAAATCAACAAACCTGGAAGAATCGGAGTAAGAAGATTGAGAGGAATCGGAGGAGTGGTGACGTCTACGGCGGTTTTTCGAGTTGGGTAAACTATTCTCCATTTCTTTGAGAGAGAAAAAAGGTGAAAGGATATGAATATATTTTAGAAATGCATCAAATTTAAAAAATCATACATCTTTTTCTAAATTCATATGAATAAATTTGGAAAAGACAATCAAACCTTCTTAATAGAATATTGCTTTCAACATGGGACTTATGCTGCTTCGAAACATACTCAATCTTCTTCTTTTTTTTTGTCTTTTGTCTTCTTGATTCTCTCTTTAATCCCACTGCTTAAGTATCAAATTCATTTTGAGTCAAGTAAATCCAGATTTATAAAGATTGATATAGTGAATGTTTTGGACAAATAAATTAAACCAACCGTAGTGAAGCTTCTTTTGCTGCATCACAAACTTCAAGCTTCTGTTGAATGATTTTCCAAGTAGCTCCAACGATTGACTTTGAGTAGGAGTTTTTGGATGCACGTCTCCTCTTCTTTACAAACCTGTCAACCTCTTACAAAAATCGAAACACCACTATTTCAGTTTAAAAGAATAATGTTATAGAATTTACAAATTATATGATCTTGAAATATGATAGTTAGTGAAAAGTGTGTTGTACTATTTATAGGAAATGTTTTTGAGCAATAATTTTGATATTAGTTACTATATAGTAAAAGCATAATGTTTTAAAATTATGAATGAATGTCATTTATGAATAGAATTAATTATATTTGTTACATAAAAATTACTAACAATTTTATTAATATGATAATCAGATTTGAAAATAAATGGACATTAGTTTTAAATTTTTTTTTGTAAATGAGTAAATGCATACATATAAAATTATGGATTTAAACATACATTAAAGCTATAATTATTATGTAAAAATTGTAAGTTATGATATAAGCTCACATTAAACACAAATTATGTCCACATTTAATTACTTGACATTAAAGTCATCATTATTGTGTAGAAAACTGTAACTTAATTTTTAAATTTTTTGTCAATCTTTAATACAATTGATTTCTTTTTTGGACAACACAATTAGATTTTAAATATAAAATAAAATAGAAAATAAAACATAAATAATTATAGAAAATTATGCCATAAAATTAAACTAAATATTTAAATAACTTTTATATGTTCTGAAAAATCAATTTAAATGAGTCTTTATATGAGTATCGTAACTATTGTTTATGAAGTCATACACTAAAAATGACTTCATGTGAGCTATTATTATTAAAGTAAAGCACAACAAAACATAAAAATAATAGGACAATATGCCATGGATTAAAAATAAATATTTTAAACTTCTATATGTTAAATTTATTTAGTACAAAATAATTTTATCTTTATTTTTAATTCAAATGATGGAGAAATGTTTAAATTTGTCTCTTAAATATCTTTTTAATATAGTGGTACAAACAAATCTAACAAAAATTAATAGTCTATTTAGATTTTTTTGGAAGACACATGTCAAAATGAGAAATGTGCCAAGTGTCAACTTCTTAGAACTTCTTAAAAAACACCTCTACTTTATTATATAAGATATACAAAGTAAAGCGAAAGCACCTAAAACCTATCTTATAATTATCAAAAGATTTAAAACACAAACCTAAATCCTAGATAGAAAACGATAAATATAGACTCAATAAGAACACCAGCGATAAAAACCATGGTTTTATATTGCTGAAGGTTAGGTTTGAAGGTGTAATTAATAAAGAGAGAGAAAACAATGTAATAATGGCCGCCAGAAGGCTGACGAGACCGAAAAGAATACGATCTATCTAACAAAAACATACTTTAAAATGCCAAAATGTAAAATGGTTTTAAACCAACCTATATGGAACTGAGTATGAAAAAAGTGTTGAAATTATTAGAGTATATATTGTATATATTAGGTTCCCTGTAATTACGTCTTCTTAACTCTCATATATCTCCTTACCTTATTTGTATCTCTATTCCTCTGTATATAACAGAGCCTACTCCATCAATAAGTATCAATCAATTCCTTTTATCATAATATGGTATCAGAGCAAAGTGTTCTAATCTTGTGTTGAAATCGATTTTCAACAAGGACATCTTGATGAAGAAGTCTTCATGGTTCAACCACCAGGGTTTATGGATGCTGACAATCCGAAGGCAGTTTGTAAGCTTCGCAAGGCTATCTATGGACTTAAAGAAGCACCAAGGGCGTGGTATAACGAGCTGCGTACTTAGTGTTGAAATTATTAGAGTATATATTATATATATTAGGATCCTTGTAATTACGTCTTCTTAACTCTCATATATCTCCTTACCTTATTTGTATCTATATTACTCTGTATATAACAGAGCCTTCTCCATCAATAAGTATCAATCAATTCCTTTTATCATAATATGGTATCAGAGCAAAGTGTTCTAATCTTGTGTTGAAATCGATTTTCAACAAGGACATCTTGATGGAGAAGTCTTCATGGTTCAACCACTAGGGTTTATTGATGCTGACAATCCGAAGGCAGTTTGTAAGCTTCGCAAGACTATTTATGGACTTAAAGAAGCACCAGGGGCGTGGTATGACGAGCTGCGTACTTTCTTGCTTAATTTAGGCTTCAAAAACTCCCTAGCTGATGCCTCTCTTTTCATCTACAACACCAATGGCGTCCTTCTCTACATGTTGGTCTATGTTGATGATATAATCATCATCGGCAACAGTCCAACGCATATAAACCGGTTTATCGAATCCCTTTCTCAACGTTTTTTAATTAAAGATTTGGGCAATCTTTCATATTTTCTTGGCATAGAAGTTATGCGTACTTCTCATGGTTTACATCTCACTCAACATCGATATATTGTAGACTTGCTAGCTCGGACGAAGATGACAAATGCAAAGCCAATTTCAACACCGATGTGCCCAAATACGACTCTCTCATTATTCTCCGGGACAACGATAGATAATGCGACTGAATGTCGAGAGATTGTTGGAAGCTTACAATACTTATCACTCACGCGACCAGATATTTCATTCGCCGTCAACAAGTTGTCCCAGTTTATGCACCGACCAACAACAGAACATTTGACAGCGGTTAAACGGATTCTCAGATATCTCTCAGGCACCATGACACACAACATTTATTTTCCAGTCACAAATACACCAACCCTTCATGCTTTTACCGATGGGGATTGGGCTGGAAATAAAGACGACTACACTTCAACAGGAGCCTACATAGTTGCATGAGTGATGACTGAACTGGTGCATGAGTGATGACTGGGCTGGACCTTGGATGTCATCCAATTGCATGGTCTTTGAAAAAGCAAACCGGTGTTGCTAGATAATCCACCGAAGCGGATTATAGATCTGTTGCTTCTACGGCTGTTGAACTATGTTGGATACGATCACTAATGACTGAACTTGGTCTCACCATACCACACACACCAGCGATCTATTGTGATAACATCGGAGCTACGTATTTAGCAGCGAATCTGGTATTTCATTCACGAATAAAGCACATTGCTCTTGACTACCACTTCGTTAGAAATCAAGTTCAAAACGAGCAGGTTCGAGTATCCCTGATCTCCACGCATGACCAATTGGCAGACGCTCTTACAAAGCCACTATCACGATCACATTATGAATCTTTACGTGTCAAGATTGGACTCTCCTCCGGTTGTCCATCTTGATAGGGTGTATTAGAGTATATATTGTATATATTAGGATCCCTGTAATTACGTCTTCTTAACTCTCATATATCTCCTTACCTTATTTGTATCTATATTCCTCTGTATATAAAAAAGCCTTCTCCATCAATAAGTATCAATCAATTCCTTTTATCATAATAGAAATAACCTAGATGGTATGTATTTATAATAAATGTGGAATTGTAAAATTCAATATGATAAAAACTTAGAAAATTTTGATAAATGAACTATAAAAAACAATGTAAGAATGTAAAAACAATATGGAAACCATATATTTCAGTTTTTTATTTAAGTTTTAACCGAATTTAACTTAAGGGGGATTAGTGGGAGAGGGATTTGTATAGAGTTGATTGATTTTTAAAATTGATTAATTTGTCAAATTTGTCACTAATTCTTTTCACAGATTTTAAAAAATTATCAATGATTGTCATAGATTTACATTAATTTTTTGCCTCTAAAATATTTCCTTATATGGTGGCAATATAAGTTTTCTGGAAATTTTCCAAATATTGTAGATTCAAATTTTTAAAGAACGTTAGTGAAAATTTCTTTATAAGCACACCATTATTCTTCTTCTCCAGCCACCGAGAGAGCACATCATTTTTCTTCTCCAGCCACTAAAAGGTAAACGCTTTATTATTATTATTTTTTTTGTCATGAGTATCTTTGTTACTTATTATTATACGTGATAAGCTAATTGTTTGCATTATTGTGTGTTATTATATGAGTTTTATGTTGATACAATCGGTTGATACTGAGGATTACTTTCTCAACTGTTTGCATTATTTAGTGTTATTATATTAGTTTTATGTTGATACAATCGGTTGGTAGTGAGGATTGCCGCTAAGTATCTTTGTTATTATATAACACACAATATAGTATATATTTGCATATTATTTTGTGTTATATATTGAGTTTTATGTGTTACGTAACACGTAAGTATTATGGTGAGTTTTATGTACTATTGGATTTTAGCGGTGGCAACGAGTTTTATGGTGTGCTAATGTTTACGTGTTTAGATTTATGTTCATATATGATTTGTAGGATAATTGTGTGTTGTTAATTTTATATTAATTATGATTAGTTCATGAATAAGATTACAATGGGTGATAGTCAACAAAGTTAAGACAAAAATCCATATTTAAAATGGAGTACGGAGGAGACAAAAGTTTGATAGAACTACTTGTGGAGGAAATTCAACGTGGATGGCGTGATACTAATGGTATAATGAATAAGGCAACGGTGACAAACAAAAGTTTGTCGGTTCTCAATGAAAGACTATAAATATTATCTAAGCAGAATAAAAATATTTGATTTGGATCTTCAAAATAACAGTTCTGGATTTGGCTGGGATCATGAAACAAAGAAGTTTACATCATCTGATGAAGTGTGGCAAGGATATTTCAAGGTATATATTTTTTAAAAAAATAAAAGTTTAGATACAACGCATACCTAACATTGTATATAACTTATTTTTTTAATGGAATTTTACAGGCACATCCAACCCACAAATATATGCGATATGACTCCCATGTTCAGTTCGAGGATTTTAAAATTATATTCGATTGTGCAATTGCCAATGGTAGTAATTCAATTGGATTGGGAGATACTACTGATGCTCGCACCTACCGGGTTGGTGATAATCAAGTAATGGAAAACTTGAATATTTATGAGAGCGGTGAGGATGATGATGCATCACTTTACTTAGAAAAAAATCTAAAAATTCATGCGGAGAAGCTTATCCCGAGAAAGAGATCTAGAACGGAAGCATGCAACAATTCAGAGGGGTTGAAAAGTGATAACAACGATTCTATGATCACATTGAGCAACAAGATCCTTAGTATCATACAACAACGAGAAGAAAGACAACAAAAAGAAGCTGAAAGAAGAGAAGAAAAACTTAAATTGGAAGCTGAGCAAAGAGATGCAGAGAAAAAGAAAAACAGTGTATGGGATGCTATGAAAGAAATCCCCAATGTGGACAAACTTACCAAATTTAAAGCTGTTACGCTTATTCATTCATAGGGTTCATTGGGAATGAAAACCGTCTTCACAGATATGTCCGTAGAAGATCGTTATGGCTGGATCCAAGCTAATTTTATCTCCGACTGATCTTTATATTAATTTTAGTATTTAATTTTCTGATTTCTTCTTATTATCTCTCAGACTTTGTTTTCAGTTTTTTTTTTGTTATCATTCGATTTGGATTGATATGTATGTTTAAATAATTCTTATGGAAATGTATTTTTCATTTTAATCCATTATCGTCAACATATACTTTAATCGTTTAGACAACTTTTGTTCTTGGTATAATTATATTTTTAATTTGTTAAAGTTCTTAACATGTGACGTGCTTTTGATGTCTTGTTATTTTTATGCTTTGAGAATTTTATAGTAACAACTTTCTTTTTTATCTTTGCAGGTGTGATGAGTCCCATTTTTACCGTTTTCTATCTAGGATTTAGGTTTGTATATTGAGTTTTTCTATAACTATTAGATAGGTTTTAGGACTATATGCATCACTTTATGTATTTCAAGGGTTTTTAGGTGTTTGGAGCAAAAGGAAGAGTTTTGGATCAGTTTGGATGCAAATATACATTGAAAGATGCAGAGTCCAGCAAACCCATCAGAAGTATGACCTCAGACGAAGACCTTCCCACCGTTGGATCTTGCTAATATTTAGACACAAGATAGCTCAGGAAGTTAGCTTTCATCTCCAAGTGGTTTGAAGGAAATCCAACGGTGCGATCAAGAGTTATGGCCGATTTACTGAAGACAGGTCAACCTGCTGACGAAGCCGACGCGGACGAGAGTCGGGATCGACCGGTCCACACTTGGGATCGATCGATCCCGTGAAGAACTGCGGCCCAAGCCCATGAAGATGAAGGACCGATCGATCTGGCCCATGGACCGATCGGTCCACCGTCTCTTTTTGCCTCCTCTCCAAGTTTTTCCGTTTCTCTTGTTTACTTTTCTTGCACCTCCTTGCTCCTATAAAAGGAGGGCTCGCCCCTTGTATTTCTCACACGTTTTTAGAGAGCAATAGCTCTTCCCTAGTTTTGTAAATATTTTAGTTTTCTTTTATATTTATTTTATAGCTTTCTTTTTAGGTTTAGATTTTTTAATAAAGATGTTTCCTTTTGTGTTCATCTTTGTTCTTGTTTCTATGCTCGATTAGTTAGCTTATTAGGTTTAGGGTTTCGGAAAGGATGTGACCGATTATTAGGTTGTTAGTTTGGGAAATTATTTTATGGTTTTTCTTCTATGTTGTTCTTAATGCTAGGACTTGAGTAGCTAAATTGTTCTAGATCATAAGTGATTAATCGTGGCGACCGAGAGGGCTGTTTAGTCACTGGAATTTAGCATAGTCGAGCAAGGTGATCCTTGGCCAACGATGGTTGTAGTCGTGGCACCTTGTGAACATATCGTGAATTGAGTTGTAGAACGTATCTTAATATTTCATGTTAATCGATTTAATTGTTTTGTCACATCCCGGATGATTTCCCTATGCCCAATGTTTCTATCTTTAATTATTTATCTTTTATTTTCTGTTTAACCTAAAAACCAAATATTTATTTCTGTCTTAGCTTTACTTTAATCACATAAATTTGTAGTGTAACTTATCGGTCCCTGTGGATTCGACCCTAAAGTGCTACAATTGATTACCGTATTTGATCCGGTAGTTTGCATATTTAGGTTTATTATTTGACCAATGATCAAGGTGTCTTATCATGGAAAACACAATGGAATATGACGAATCAGAGTTGGACATTATGTTATTTATGTTAGATAATATAGCGACAGCCTCTGTGATGAATGCAAATCATATTGAACGTCCCGTTCGTCGACCGATCACTAACATTGGTTATGATTACATTCAAAAGGCACTCAAAGAGGAGCATGACCACTTTCGATCGTTATACCGTATATATCCACCTTCATTTGAAAAGTTGTGTTACCTTATTAGAAGGAAGACATCTCTACGAGATACACGCAATATATGTGTTGAATAAATGGTGGCTATGTTTCTGCTCACCGTTGGTCAAAGTTCAAAATATTGTTATACAAAAGACTGGTTTAAGAGATCGGTATTTTTGCTAAGTGAAAATTTTCATAAATTTCTAAGAGCGTTAAATACCTTAGCACCAGACTTGATGGGCGTCAGAAGAGACACTCACTAGGTTTCACCCAAGCGAACTTAGGCTTTTAACCTCAATAACACAATCGACTGGTCGCAAGTGCACAACCTATCGCTCGTAGTATTTAAGGTATCGATCCACACGGAGTGAGGTGTACCAAAGCGAATCAAACAGATTCGAATCGGGCTGAGGACTAAATATGAAGATGGGTTTTTGTGGTTCCTAGTCTAAGTAAATGAAATGCAAAACCTAAGAACTAAATGCAAGATAACTAAACCTAAGCAGACTAAACGAAGACTAACTAATAAAAGCAAAGCAATAAAATGATTCAGGGAATTCAATAAAAAGCAAGCGTTGGGCATTCAGGGGATTCGCAGGGTATTCATAGCTAGGTTTCACTTGAGGGTTTCAGACGAGTATCGATTTAAAGCCTGTTCACAAACTACAATCACTAAGTACCATCAAACCCCTGACCTGTAAGGTTCGATGCAAATGACTTCCTATTCGGTTATCCGTGTACGCGAGACGCGGGGGACACTCAATAGGAGCACGCTTTAGATTCAAGATTGCTAAGTTAACTCAGTCACGCGACCGGCTACAGTATAGGTGTCGCGATATGTTAGAGCTCTGCTAGATCTAGTTCAGACAAGGGATACAACTGTCAGGAGATCCACTAATCTATTATCAGGTTAAGGTTAATTACTCCGTCACACATGCATTAGACACACGACCAGAGAAGACCAGGAGCAAAAGATACTAACCTAAAATTGATCCCTCTTGTTAGCCTAACATGAAATCCCCTTTGAATATCCCTTAAACCCAACTAAGAAACTACTCACACATCTTAGGGTCAATCATCAAATCGATTAAGAAAAGATAAACAACCATGCAACGTATGATATATATTAAGACAAGACGAATAGGTTCAGAGATCTCTCCTCTCTAACAAGTAAAGAGATGAAACAACTTCTCCTAAATAACAAGTAAAAGCAAGAAACAGAAAAGATAAAGAAACCAAGAGTCACAAACGAAGGAGGTGGTCAAAGAGACGTCCGAAGAGGCTCCTCAAGTCTCCTTGCTGCTTCTCTAGGGCTGCGGCGTGATGTTCTTAGAGGCACCAACAAAGCATATCGAAACCCTAGGGTGGAGACCCCTATTTATAGGTTGCAATGCTTGAATTAGGGTTAGGGTTTCCTCCTCTTCGAGTTTAGTCTTGGGCCAAACGACTTGGGCTTTTAGTGCTGCACTCTTGGGCTTTTTAAGTCGGCCAAAGACATGTCCTGGCCGCATGATCGGGCTCCAGTGGTGCGCTCATGATGTGCTTGGCCGCATGGCCACGACTTGGTCGTGCGCCTGGACAGGTCGGTCTTCAAACGGTTATAACTTTCGGCTGACAACTCCAAATGGGTCGATTCCACTTCGAGGTGAATCTTGATTCTTTAAGCTTTCCAATGACACCAAGATCTCCAAATTTGGTGCATGGGAAGGTCGCCTTTGGATGCCATACTTCTGACTGTCCGAAACTGTCCTGCGGGTCCTTTTCCTCCCTTCTGGTCGTTTTTCCCTAAAACCTGTAAAAACTCTTTGTTCTTGCAAATACAAAGTTATTGGCTTATTTGCATTAGAAATGCATCAAAACCATATTAAAAACCATTTAAAAACATAGCTAAAATGGGCGAAAATCCCATGTTATCATTGTTCTTCTTGGTCGTCTCGCAAACCCAACGCTCCACCTCTGTAGTCGGCTCCGGTGGATCCGTAGCGATGTAAGCGCTCACGTCAAGCTCAAATGGAGGTATCTGGCCGGAGAATGGCTGAAATGGCGGTGGCTGAGATGCAGAAGGCTCAGAAGGGCCAGCCTCATCAGTGCGTCGGGTGCGTGCTGCTCTCCGGACACCACTAGTCTTCGGCGGGATAGGTCTCTCGCAAAGCGCCCCAGCAGGCGGATCAAAGGCAATGTTGCCTGGAATAGCAAGAGATGTCAAATCAATGCGGGGCAGGCGAATGTACCTGTAGACCCCGTCAGAACCCTGGAAGCGGTAGACTAGCGAGTGGCGGATGAGAATCTCGCTAGCATAGAGGTGCTCCCGATCAATGAATCGCGCCTTAATTTCCGGTAAGGGGCGCGTGATACCAAAACCGCAGAAAGCCATAATGGGGGTCACCATACTACCAATGGTGATGACCTTCTTTGAGGATCTAAGGGCGTTGTTGCGCACCTGGATGAACTCCTGGCCGAGCAAAGCGGCGAAGTTGATGCGATGCGTCTTGTTGTAGTTTGCCGAGGCAGGATCGGTGATGAACGGGTGGAGCCCATAGAAGCACATGGCGAGCTCTGGTAGCTTCAGAGTACTCATCTCCGCGCGGGCGAAAATGGTACTACTCATGAATCGAACAGCGAGGCGGAGCACCGGACTGCGGATCAGTGCCTGCTTGGCACCCCGCGAGACATAGTCACGAGACCCAAAGGTCTGCCAGAAATCAGAAGCATCGGTGACTCCATCAAACTTGGCCTTCTCCCTCCTCGGAAAACCATAAAGATCGCAGAGCTGGCTAAGCGTGATGGTAAAGGGTTTCTTGGCGAGGAAGAAGGAGATAAACCCGTCGGTAGCATCAAGTGGATCCGTCGGGAAATGGAGCTCCACTGTGGCTAGAAACTCAGCTGCGACATCAGGGAATAGGGGCCATTGCTTCTCATGGAAGCTGCCAAAACCGGCGTTGCGCAGAAATGCCAAAACAGCATCAAGGATGCCCAGCGCACTCAGGACATCGGTCTCCAGGAACCGTGTGGGCTCAAACTTGCAAGCTTGGAGCGCGATGGTGTCTTTGTGGTTCTTGGTGGTCCACTCTCTTTCTCCGGTGATAGGTTCTTTGCCGCTGCGTCTTTGTCTAGGAGCCATTTCCTGCAAACAGAAAACACTCAAACACAAATTAGAACAATTCACAAATTTTAACAAAAATCAAAATGATTTTAGAAACTCGTATGAACAAGCAGCGCAACAATAACATCCAATTAAACATAAAATCGAAAATTCTATCGCACTCGCGAAATGCAAAACAGAAAAATCGATACATGTAATGGCATTGAACTCAAACAACCAGCAAACAATTTCTCCCAAGCTCCATCGATCATATCTAAGTATCAACCATCGATTTTTACATGCATATCAACCAAAAATCAGAAATTTTCAACATGTAAGGCAAAATCGACCAAGTGTAACCGTTCTAGCAGCTCTATAACCAGTCTAGCAACCTAATGTGATCAAATTCCATAACAAATGATGAAGAACTAAGGTTTTCCTAAAGGGAAAGAGAAAACCCGAAATCCTCCATGCACCATAAATTTTTGAAATTTTTACCTTGATCAATCGAGGCTGGGTATAGGTGGATCAGATGGAGCACAAAAAACTAGACAAATCACACCAAAGAATGGCCAAAATCGATGGAGAATTGAGAGAGAAAATGAAGCTCAAAGATGGAGAGGGAGTGTAACAATGGTGGCGAGAATGGGGAAGAAGAAGGAGGGGTCGATCCCTAAATCGACATTGGCCTCCAAAAACCGGTTTAAACCGGTTTGAATTGAGTTGCAAACCGATTCAAACCGGAAAACCTAATTTTTTTTCGAAATACCTGAGTCGGGATCGATCGATCTCTGGTGCAGATCGGTCGATCCCGAGGCTTCTGTCCCTCGGTTCGTTTTCCAGGCCAGACCGATCGATCTCCACAGCGGATCGATCGGTCCTAAGTGTCTGATCGCCAAAAATTCGCATCTTAATGCGTCTAGAACCTAGCTCTCCAGGCCAGACCGATCGATCTCCAGGCGCTTGTTTTAAGTCTATAGCTTGACTTTCCTTCTGCTAGGCTTGTGTTTGGGAGCGAGTAATTGGACCTAGCTCTCCTGAGATGCGTACGCTGCGTTCTTCCTCTTGGATACGAATGGGCCTAAACGCATTCTCTCTTGGTGTGATGTGATAGAAAACCCTTCTATCGATGTTGGTGAAGCATACTCGCTGATTTGGAGAATCGATGACAGCTCCGACTGTGTTCAAGAAAGCTCTTCCGAAGATGACTTGTCGACGCTTCCCGGGCACATCTACAACTTTGAAGTCCGTGGGGACGTACACATCTCCAATGCGCACCATCTCGTTGCGGAGCTCTCCTCTTGGCACCACTATGGACTCGTCAGCCATGTAAAGATTTGAAGTGGATGGATAGCAATCGGTGATTCCACATCGAGAAGCGATGGCGGTGGGGATCACACTTGTTCCGGCTCCGGAGTCGCAAAGGCAATTGTAAACCGAAGTACCATTGATAGCACATGGGATTACGAAGCATCCGGGATCTTCCATCTTAGGAAGGCATCTCCTCTCCGCGTTTCTTTCTCGTGCCCTATAGAAGTGTGCTTCGATGGAATAGAATGGTTCTCTACTTCTCCAAAAGCACTTTTGCAAACAAGGATACTTGAACCAAGCTTCGTCAAAACTATAATCATCCGGCACCATCTTTACTCGCATCTCGAACATGTTGAGATCATGTGGATGAATCTCATCTCTCATCTCTTCTTGATTCTCGTCGGCGGGAAAACATGGAGGATTGCAAGTACAATTCCTCTTGACTTTTGGATAAGGCCATTGGCGATTTACTTGCTTGCGAGGCGTCCTCTTCATCACAACGAACACATCGGCAAAGTTAGATCCCAAACGATTTGCTTCAAGCACCGGATAATAGGCCACATCCTTGTCGATCTTAGTGAAGGTCATCTTGGGTTCTTCGAGGTCAAACACGGCTCCAACCGTGGTCAAGAAAGCGCGTCCCAAGATTAGAGGAGTTTTGGATCCTCCACTCATTTCCACGACATGGAAATCGGTGGGCACTATGTGGTTGCCAATGCGCACTTCCACGTCTCCTATGAAGCCTTGAGGGGTTGTTGTGGACGCATTCGCAAACTTTAATGAGCACTTAGAGGTCTCCATCCCTTGGAGATCAAGCCTACGGACGGTTGCCATTGACATGATATTCACGCTTGATCCCGAATCACACAGGGAATTAGTAAAGACTTCTCCATCAATCGAATATGGCACCACAAACTTGCCCGGATCTTCAAGTTTCTTCACTTTGACAAGCATTGGATTTCTAGCCTCCTTCCTCTTTGCTAGGTAAGCGTCAACTTCTGCAGCATCTTCAGTGCCATCAATGACATCCTTGCAGATCTTTTTCAAGAACGGGAGATCCCCTAAAGCTTCGGAGAACGTAGCTTCTTTAGTCAACTCACCAATGATGCTCTTGAATCGGTTATACTTTGTCTCGTCAATCTTGGTCTTAGGCACCACTGGATAAGGGCTCTGAGGCTTGTAGAGAAGTACATCAGTCTTAGCTACGAAGTTTGCATCGCCCTCATTCGAAAACGAGCTGGAAGCGCTTGAAATTGCAGAACGGATCGATCGATCCAAGGGAGGATCGGTCGATCTGACCTCTCGGGTCAGCAGAGTGAAACCAACAGGAGGATCGGTCGATCTGGGCAGGAGATCGGTCGGTCCTGGCTTCTGAAAACTCGAGATACCACCAAATGCACCGGTCTTGAAGCTCGCATTGACTCCAGAATGAGCCATGACAGCATTGCAAGATTCTTTTCCTTTGGAGCTAGAGGCCATGGATGAAACCCTTTTGTCTAATGAATCAACCCTTGTCGCCAAAGAGGTGAACTTCCCATTTAGATCACCATACATCCCATCGATCTTAGCATTAATCTCAGATGCACTCTTTTGGTGACTCTCAATTAGAGAGTGCATCATCGTCTCCAGCTTGTTGTCCAGAGGAGCTGCCGGTTTGGGCGGGTAGTTAGTGAATCCTGACGGCTTCGCTTGTTGGCGTGGGGGATACACCATGTCTTGGGGATTCTCCACGTTGTTGCTGCGATAGGACAGATTGGGATGGTTCCGGTAGTTAGGATTGAAACCACCACGATAACCTCCAACGTAGTTAAGCTCTTCCAAGACTTCATCTTCTTCTCCTTCACAAACTTGCACCGGTTGTTGTTCACGCTCAAGAAGAAGGTTCACCTTCTGCGTGAGGTCCTTAAGCGCATCAGTCTCAATTGCTTTCACCTTAACCGACCGGTCGTACTCCGGAGCGTGGTCGCTATTGCTCCGTACCAAATTCTCGATAAGTGCCGTCGCTTGTGCCACCGTGTTGGTTGAAAAGTCTCCCTTGCTTGCCGTGTCAAGAGCCATTTGGTATTGGGTGTCAATACCGCCATAGAAAGTGGTCATGAGGCTTTCTTGAGTGTAACCGTGATGGGGGCAGTCCTTCACGTATTCTTTGAATCGTTCCCAAGCTTCATTGAAAGTCTCAGTAGCCCTTTGCTTAAAGGCAAGAATTTGGTTCCTCATACGTGCTGATCGGGCCTTCGTGTAGAAGTGGTTGAGGAACTTAGCTCGACACTCTTCCCAAGTGGTTATGGAACCGGGCTCCAACATCTTAAGCCATCGCAACGCCTTATCCGCAAGTGAGAATTTGAACAACGTCAGCCTCAGATAATCGTAGGGTACTCCATTGGCTTTCGTGGTATTGCACAATGCTTCAAAAGCCTCGATGTGGTCCATCGGGTTCTCCGTGGGCAAGCCGTTAAAGCAACGGTTTTGGACGAGGTTGATCAAGCTATACTTGATCTCATAGTCCTGACGAGTGGGATTCGGAGGACGAAGCGCAGACCTATTAGCATAGAATCGGTCCGGTGTATCTTGCTCGCCAAGTGTACGAGCAGGACGTGCAGCAGCAAGAGGATCGATCGGTCCAGGTGGTAGATCGATCGGTCTGGCAACACGAGGATCGTTCGGTCCAAGAATTAGACCGACCGGTCCGGCAGCAGCAGGTTGGACATGTGGAGGATTGTTCCCTCCTTCAGCAGCGGGAAGAACAGGTGGATTAGCTCCTTCTGGTTGCACATCTTGTGGATTCATCTCAACTGATTCGGAGTTGGCTTTTCTTCTTCGTTCCAAACGTCCAAGTTCTTCGTTAGAGAGTGCAACTAAATCGGTAGCCTTGTGGCTTCTCAATTGCATGCACCTAAAGTCAAAAACAGAAAAATAATTAGTATAGTGCAGAAAATAAAAATCTTAGACTAAATTCAATTCTAAATCTCTAAAGGTATCTATTGGTCCCCGGCAACGGCGCCAATTTGATATCTTCCTAAACGGATGAACAAATAAAAACCTAGCATACACTATACCGGATCAAAACGGTAATCATAGTAGTACTTTAGGGTCGAATCCACAGAGACCAAAGATACACTTTAAATCAATAGATTAAATTAAGCTAAGACAAACTAAGTAAGAGTCTTTCTAACAACCTAACGATAAAAATAAATAAGCAAACAATAATAAAAGAAGTATTAGGCATAGGGAGACCATCCAGGATGTGACAAAACAATTAAGTCAATTAACAGGAAATATTAAGATACGTTCTAGAACTCAATTCACAATGGTAAGGTACATCGATTCTCACGCCAATACCTACTTAGCAATATTTAGAGAACGCTTTACGCTAGGCTTCCCTAATTAAAACTAGCATTAATAACAAGATCGATATGTTCACAAGATATCAAACGAGAGCTTTGCGCTTGCCAAGTTATGAAATCTTGCTCCCCTAGTGTTGATTCCAGCGACTAAACATCACCTAAGATCTTAGAACAAGTTAGCTACTCAAGCCCTAAGCATTAAGAACAACAATAGGAAAAGAACTATAAATTAAATTCCCAAACTAACAACCTAATAATCGATCACATCCCTTCAGAGAAACCCTAGCCTAATAAGGAAACTACTCAAACATAAAAATAGAAACAAAGATGGAACTAAAAAGAAACATCTTTAAAATAAAACTAAGAGTGTATTGAGATGTAAATCTCTTACAAACTCTAAAAGGGAGAGAATGAATTGTGTATTATTACAAGAGGCGAGCCCCTCTTTATATAGTAAAGGGAGAGAGGCCGCAAAAGGAAAACAAGAGAGAAAATGGAAAAAATGAAAAATGGAAAAACTTGGAGAAGAGGGAAGCAGGGATCGATCGATCCTCGGTGTGGATCGGTCGATCCCACCGTCTTTTCGTCTTGGGCCAAGGCCTTTGATTGGATCGAACGGTCCATGGGCCTGGTTGGTTGGTTATGCCGCCTCTTCAACCGTGGGTCGCAATTCTTCACCGGATCGATCGATCCTTGCTGTGGATCGGTCGATCCTCCTTCATTTCTTCACGATTGGTCGACTTCTTCGTGCTTAGCCCATTTGCACTCTTATTTGATCCAAAATCCTTTCTTTTCCAATATTCTCCTTGTAGACCTGTAAATCACTAATCAAAGCAAATAGTCCTAATATCTATCTAATATAGGTTAGTTGACTCAAAATACAATCTTAAAACATAGACTAAAAATGATAAAAATAAGACTCATCAGTCCCACGCGTTGCGTGGGGTTAAAATTATATATTTTATTACTAAAAATTTAAAAGGTGTTTTATTGTTTTTAATAGATAAGTAATATAGTTTCAAAACTGAAGTATTTGGACTAACTATTTTGTCTAAAGCATAATTGGTTTGTTACTCCACAAAAATAATTTTGCATAAAATTTGAACGTTAGCAATTTGTTTCCATACTTTAAGGTTATTGAAAGTAAGAACTTTAATGGAATTAGAAGGAATTTAATTTTCATTATGTATTTTATAGATTCTTTAAAATTCTAAAGTTATTCAATTTATTGGATTTCGAATTTAGTGTTATTAAATTTATTGGATTTTGAGTTTTATTAAATATTAGTGTTATTGAATATTAAAATGTTATTTATGGTAATATAATTGAAAGGAATTTAATAGAAAGTTGCATAAAAAAGGTGAAGAACCAATTCCAAGACTTTTAACTATCATTTGGATAGAATTCAAGTAAAACTTAGAAATACTTTCAATTTGATCAATTTACTATTCATTTGAATTCTTTTAAATTCAATAATTCAATACCCCCTCCTAATTTTCTCCTAATTGTTAAGATTGGCTTCTATCAGCGCCGACAATGCCAAGACTTGATGCGACGGTAGACATTCAAACAACATGTGGTTAATCAATTCATCACTCGTACCACATCTTGGACATGATCTATCTGTACCACAAAGACGATCCGTGAGACGACTACACATGGCAACACATCTTGATAGCGCCTGCGAGAGGAAGTGTTTAGTTTTCCTTGATGACTTCAGTTGCCAAACTTGGTTTTGGAGCATCTTTATGCTCGGCTCTAGGACCTCTTGTCCCCTAGAAGAAATTTGGGTAGCAGCAATATAACCTGATTTAATTGTGTATTGGCCTGATTTCGTATGTACCCAAACGTAGTTGTCAATGTTGAAACTTTGACTCAGTTTTAGGCATGTGATCAAGGGTATGTCACTTGGCTCAATGATATCACGAATAAGGTCCAGCTTCCATTGGATCCATTATTTGGTGTTAAAGTCGATAAGATGGTTTACGTAAAGGTTTGGGTCTCTATAAACACCATTGTCAAATAAATAAAGCATACTAGCATAGTAATAACCGTTACAATATTGATGTTCAATCATTTAAGTTAATATGTAATCAAATAGTAAATATTATGATTGTAACGGATATCTAAGAAATAAATATAAAATTTAATGCGTTTAATAAGAATTTAGAGCAATATTAATGAAATGTTTAATTTTAATTAGACCTATTAAGTATAGTCTATTATAGCATGTGATTGTAGTGTAAGAATAAATACTACATAACTTTTGAAAATAATATAAAAGAGATAATAAATTCTTATATACGATACAAAAAAAAATGATGAAAAGAAAATCATATATACAAATACAAAAATGCATATCTCATATATCATAAGAAAATGAAGAGAAGAACAACGGTTTAGCAAAGCAACATGCATAGACGTCATGGGAACATGCGAGAGAATTATTATAAGTAACTTGTTACCTTGATGGGAAATTCACATAAGCACTTATTCACATATGTATGACTAATCAGAACTACGGATTCTGAGTTCGACTAATCATTTATCATGTTCAAACTTATAAATTATGAATTAGATTTGATTGGACTATAGTTTAATGAAAATGGCTCACCTATGACGATGACTCTTGTTTGTAAATTGTTCTTAAACAAATCAAGATTTGAATGTGAACCATAACCAGACAGCATGTTTGTGAACTAAATACCAGTAACGATTCTCAATAAATTAAACACAAACCTCCCATCTAGAAATGAAATTAGGGTCTCTAAAGCGTAGTATTTAAGGGGAGAAATTGATGGAAATTCAAGACGAAATCAACAAACCTGGAAGAATCGGAGTAAGAAGATTGAGAGGAATCGGAGGAGTGGTGACGTCTACGGCGGTTTTTCGAGTTGGGTAAACTATTCTCCATTTCTTTGAGAGAGAAAAAAGGTGAAAGGATATGAATATATTTTAGAAATGCATCAAATTTAAAAAATCATACATCTTTTTCTAAATTCATATGAATAAATTTGGAAAAGACAATCAAACCTTCTTAATAGAATATTGCTTTCAACATGGGACTTATGCTGCTTCGAAACATACTCAATCTTCTTCTTTTTTTTTTGTCTTTTGTCTTCTTGATTCTCTCTTTAATCCCACTGCTTAAGTATCAAATTCATTTTGAGTCAAGTAAATCCAGATTTATAAAGATTGATATAGTGAATGTTTTGGACAAATAAATTAAACCAACCGTAGTGAAGCTTCTTTTGCTGCATCACAAACTTCAAGCTTCTGTTGAATGATTTCCCAAGTAGCTCCAACGATTGACTTTGAGTAGGAGTTTTTGGATGCACGTCTCCTCTTCTTTACAAACCTGTCAACCTCTTACAAAAATCGAAACACCACTATTTCAGTTTAAAAGAATAATGTTATAGAATTTACAAATTATATGATCTTGAAATATGATAGTTAGTGAAAAGTGTGTTGTACTATTTATAGGAAATGTTTTTGAGCAATAATTTTGATATTAGTTACTATAGAGTAAAAGCATAATGTTTTAAAATTATGAATGAATGTCATTTATGAATAGAATTAATTATATTTGTTACATAAAAATTACTAACAATTTTATTAATATGATAATCAGATTTGTGCGATTTATGG
This sequence comes from Erysimum cheiranthoides, assembly GCA_011420285.2. NCBI lineage: Eukaryota > Viridiplantae > Streptophyta > Magnoliopsida > Brassicales > Brassicaceae > Erysimum > Erysimum cheiranthoides. The sequence goes on along the minus strand of CM022181.2, from coordinate 7,002,996 downwards.
GGGAAGCACCGCCCAGATTTCCTGTTTCTTTCTGAAACAAAACAATTACGACCTTTTTTGGAACAATTTGTTGGTCATTTCGGTTACTCAAATTTGACTACGGTTGACCCAATTGGTTTTAGTGGTGGTTTGGCATTATTCTATAATAATAATTCTTACCCGGTTACAATCTTGTTTCAATCAAACAGGATAATTGATATAGAAACGGTCCATAAAGGTAAAACTATTCATTTAACCTTTGTGTATGGGGACCCTGTTCCAAAAAAAAGGGAGCAAGTCTAGGAGCGGTTAACGAAGATAAGTCTTACCAGGAATACATCTTGGTTCATAGTTGGCGATTTCAATGAACTAACCGGGAATCACGAAAAAAGGGGAGGAACCTTGAGACATGCCTCATCTTTTGTGAATTTTAATCTTATGATTCAAAATTGTGACTTTTTAAGTTTTCCATTTCTCGGGAATTACTTATCTTGGCGGGGATGGAAAAACAAAAAACCTATCCGATGTCGGTTGGATAGGGCTATGGGTAATGAGGATTGGCATGAACTGTTTCCGGATACAGTGGTGGAGTATCTTCCTATGGTCGCATCTGATCATAAGCCGCTTATCACTTCCACAGCGGAAAAGTCTCCCCGCGGCCGAAGGGCTTTCATGTTTGATAAGCGTTGGATTGGAAAAGAGGGCCTCTCAGACGCTATTGCTAAGGGATGGGAGTTGACTTCTGATAGAGGTATTACAAATTTTATGGATAAAATCATTTCGTGTCGACGGGAAATCTCAAAGTGGCGCGCCTCGCATTTGCCTTACGGGCGTGACACAATAGAGAAACTAAAAGCGGAATTAGATAAGGCTCAGGCGGATGACTCAACGAGTGTGGAGGTTATAGCAGATCTGACCGCTCGGTTACGTGCGGCTTATCTCGATGAGGAAAGTTACTGGCATACAAAAGTAGGAATCAATGGATGAGATGTGGAGATAGGAATTCCAAGTTCTTCCACGCACAAACTAAACAACGAAGGGCTCGCAATCGGATTACAGGTCTTTACGATAACCAGAATAAATGGTCTATGGAGGAGAAGGATATTCAAAATATAGCGGTATCTTACTTTGAAGAATTGTTTTCCACTTCTGAGCCGCATGGTTTTGAAGAGGCACTGGCGGAGATCCAGATGGTGATAACGGGGGAGGTAAATGCCTATCTTACGGCCCCAGTAACAGAACAGGAGGTTAAAGCGGTTTTGTTTATGATGCATCCGGATAAAGCACCTGGGCCGGATGGAATGACAGCATTTTTTTACCAGAAGGCATGGAATGTTATAAAAAAGGATCTATTAACGTTGGTTAATTCCTTTTTTGACAATGGAGACATTGATCCTCGGTTAAATTTGACAAACATTTGTCTTATACCGAAAGTGGAAAAGCCGACACGAATGACAGAACTAAGACCTATTAGTCTGTGTAACGTTGGCTATAAATTAATCTCAAAGGTTATATGTCAGAGACTAAAAACGGTTTTACCATCGGTAATCTCAGAAACTCAGTCTGCCTTTGTACAGGGGCGATTGATATCGGATAACATTTTAATTGCTCAAGAGATGTTTCATGGCCTACGCACTAACCCGTCTTGTAAGTCAAAGTTTTTGGCTATTAAGACGGATATGAGCAAAGCGTATGACAGGGTAGAATGGGTCTTCATCGACAAGTTATTAAGAAAAATGGGATTTTGTGAAAAATGGATTTTCTGGATTATGCGTTGTGTCTCGTCCGTGCGGTATCAAGTGCTATTAAATGGCCAACCAAGGGGATCAATAGCACCGGAACGGGGACTTCGTCAGGGTGACCCTCTGTCACCCTACCTTTTCATTCTCTGCACCGAAGTACTAATAGCCAATATTCGAAAGGCAGAGCGGGAAAAGTTGATTACTGGAATTAAAGTGGCAAACAAGTGTCCACCAATATCTCATCTTTTATTTGCGGATGACAGCTTATTCTTTTGCAAAGCAAATACGGACCAATGCGGTGTTATTATGGGAATCCTTAAACAGTATGAGGAGGTTTCGGGACAGCAAATAAATTTCGCGAAATCCTCACTACAGTTTGGTCACAAAGTTGAAAATTCAACAAAAAGGGCGATTCATGGGGTTCTAGGAATAACAAAGCTGAGAGGAATGGGTTCTTACTTAGGTTTACCGGAAAGTATGGGTGGCCCAAAGACACAGCTTTTCTCTTTTGTTCACGACAGGCTACAAAGCCGAATTAATAGTTGGTCGGCTAAATTCCTATCCAAAGGAGGGAAAGAGATTATGATTAAATCGGTAGCTGCGGCGCTTCCCACATATGTTATGTCTTGCTTCCGACTGCCAAAATCAGTCACCTCCAAGCTTACTAGCGCGGTGGCTGATTTCTGGTGGCACATGGGAGGCGAATCAAAAGGCATGCATTGGAAAGCGTGGGAGAAACTATGCAGCAGCAAACAGATGGGAGGTCTAGGGTTTCGTAATGTTAATGATTTCAACACGGCCCTCTTGGCGAAACAGCTATGGAGATTGATGGACGTGCCTGATTCATTATTTGCAAAGGTTTTTAAAGGTCGGTATTATCGAAACTCCAATCCTATGGACGATATAAAATCATATTCACCATCCTATGGATGGCGGAGTATGGTCTCAGCTCGCTCTCTGGTAAAAAAAGGACTAATTATACGAGTTGGTTCAGGAGCTTCCATTTCTGTATGGAATGATCCCTGGATACCCTCTCAATTCCCGAGACCAGCTAAAAGTAACGGGTCCCTCATGGACCCCTCTCTACAAGTACACCACTTGATTGATCATCAGACAAGATCATGGGATCTTGACAGATTGAAGACTATCCTTGACCCTTCTGATGTTGAGTTAGTCTCTGCGATTCCCTTAGGTTATAGCAACATTCCGGATTCTTTTGGTTGGCACTTTACAAAAAATGGAAAATACACGGTCAAATCAGGATATCATACGGCACGTCTCCCGTATCCAGCTCTGGCATCTTCCCTGGTATATGGGCCTGACTGCATCCCGCTACAAGCTCATGTCTGGAAAATCAAATGTCCACCAAAACTGCAACATTTCATGTGGCAGGCTCTTACTGGGTGTATTTCGGTCTCTGCAAATCTCAGCAGACGAGGAATTAATTGTGATATGGTCTGTGCTAGATGTGGCCACTTCGAAGAAACGATTAATCACGTTTTATTCGAATGTCCACCTGCCCGTCAGGTATGGGCGCTATCACAAGTCCCTTCCGGACCACAGTCGTTTCCCTCGGCATCTTTGTTCACAAATATGGACTACCTTTTTTGGCGGCAACCAAATCAGACCCAAAGCGATTCTTATCCTTGGGTACTATGGTACAATTGGAAGGCCAGAAATGCCAAAATATTTGAAAATATAGATGAGAATCCCCTCGAGGTGGTAAGATTGGTAGACACGGAATCTCGGGCCTGGAAGCAGGCACAAGTGGAGGAGGAGGGTACATTCTCGCCTATTTTGGGGCAACGAAACCCCCCTCCTCCACGCTTAAACCCTTTGCCGATCTCCTTCAGTGGTCATCGATGTTACGTGGATGGATCATGGAAGGCGACGGACAGCTTTGCAGGTTATGGATGGTTTTGCACATCACATAGTATGGTGACAACGATGGGGGCTACCAACCGACGACGAAGTCTATCCGCCCTGCATGCAGAGATGGAGGCCCTGGTGTGGGCAATGAGATGTATGATTGGAGCTGGCAATCTACATGTGGCGTTTTTGACTGACTGCTCTGACCTGGTGAAGATGGTGTCTTCCCCAACAGATTGGCCGGCATTCGCAGTATACTTAGAAGACATTGCATCTGATAGGGAAGAATTCTCATCCTTCTCTTTATCTCTTATTCCACGAAGCGAGAATGTAAAAGCGGACCGTTTGGCACGAAATATTCGTACCACGCCGCACTATGTTACTTATGTAAACAACATTCCGCCAAATTGGCTTTTCTAAGCTAATCAATATTCGCTGTTGACAAAAAGATAATCAGATTTGAAAATAAATGGACATTAGTTTTAAATTTTTTTTTGTAAATGAGTAAATGCATACATATAAAATTATGGATTTAAACATACATTAAAGCTATAATTATTATGTAAAAATTGTAAGTTATGATATAAGCTCACATTAAACACAAATTATGTTCACATTTAATTACTTGACATTAAAGTCATCATTATTGTGTAGAAAACTGTAACTTAATTTTTAAATTTTTTGTCAATCTTTAATACAATTGATTTCTTTTTTGGACAACACAATTAGATTTTAAATATAAAATAAAATAGAAAATAAAACATAAATAATTATAGAAAATTATGCCATAAAATTAAACTAAATATTTAAATAACTTTTATATGTTCTGAAAAATCAATTTAAATGAGTCTTTATATGAGTATCGTAACTATTGTTTATGAAGTCATACACTAAAAATGACTTCATGTGAGCTATTATTATTAAAGTAAAGCACAACAAAACATAAAAATTATAGGACAATATGCCATGGATTAAAAATAAATATTTTAAACTTCTATATGTTAAATTTATTTAGTACAAAATAATTTTATCTTTATTTTTAATTCAAATGATGGAGAAATGTTTAAATTTGTCTCTTAAATATCTTTTTAATATAGTGGTACAAACAAATCTAACAAAAATTAATAGTCTATTTAGATTTTTTTGGAAGACACATGTCAAAATGAGAAATGTGCCAAGTGTCAACTTCTTAGAACTTCTTAAAAAACACCTCTACTTTATTATATAAGATATACAAAGTAAAGCGAAAGCACCTAAAACCTATCTTATAATTATCAAAAGATTTAAAACACAAACATAAATCCTACATAGAAAACGATAAATATAGACTCAATAAGAACACCAACGATAAAAACCATGGTTTTATATTGCTGAAGGTTAGGTTTGAAGGTGTAATTAATAAAGAGAGAGAAAACAATGTAATAATGGCCGCCAGAAGGCTGACGAGACCGAAAAGAATACGATCTATCTAACAAAAACATACTTTAAAATGCCAAAATGTAAAATGGTTTTAAACCAACCTATATGGAACTGAGTATGAAAAAAGTGTTGAAATTATTAGAGTATATATTGTATATATTAGGTTCCCTGTAATTATGTCTTCTTAATTCTCATATATCTCCTTACCTTATTTGTATCTCTATTCCTCTGTATATAACAGAGCCTTCTCCATCAATAAGTATCAATCAATTCCTTTTATCATAATATGGTATCAGAGCAAAGTGTTCTAATCTTGTGTTGAAATCGATTTTCAACAAGGACATCTTGATGAAGAAGTCTTCATGGTTCAACCACCAGGGTTTATGGATGCTGACAATCCGAAGGCAGTTTGTAAGTTCGCAAGGCTATCCATGGACTTAAAGAAGCACCAAGGGCGTGGTATAACGAGCTGCGTACTTAGTGTTGAAATTATTAGAGTATATATTATATATATTAGGATCCTTGTAATTACGTCTTCTTAACTCTCATATATCTCCTTACCTTATTTGTATCTATATTACTCTGTATATAACAGAGCCTTCTCCATCAATAAGTATCAATCAATTCCTTTTATCATAATATGGTATCAGAGCAAAGTGTTCTAATCTTGTGTTGAAATCGATTTTCAACAAGGACATCTTGATGGAGAAGTCTTCATGGTTCAACCACTAGGGTTTATTGATGCTGACAATCCGAAGGCAGTTTGTAAGCTTCGCAAGACTATTTATGGACTTAAAGAAGCACAAGGGGCGTGGTATGACGAGCTGCGTACTTTCTTGCTTAATTCAGGCTTCAAAAACTCCCTAGCTGATGCCTCTCTTTTCATCTACAACACCAATGGCGTCCTTCTCTACATGTTGGTCTATGTTGATGATATAATCATCATCGGCAACAGTCCAACGCATATAAACCTGTTTATCGAATCCCTTTCTCAACGTTTTTTAATTAAAGATTTGAGCAATCTTTCATATTTTCTTGGCATAGAAGTTATGCGTACTTCTCATGGTTTACATCTCACTCAACATCGATATATTGTAGACTTGCTAGCTCGGACGAAGATGACAAATGCAAAGCCAATTTCAACACCGATGTGCCCAAATACGACTCTCTCATTATTCTCCGGGACAACGATAGATAATGCGACTGAATGTCGAGAGATTGTTGGAAGCTTACAATACTTATCACTCACGCGACCAGATATTTCATTCGCCGTCAACAAGTTGTCCCAGTTTATGCACCGACCAACAACAAAACATTTGACAGCGGCTAAACGGATTCTCAGATATCTCTCAGGCACCATGACACACAGCATTTATTTTCCAGTCACAAATACACCAACCCTTCATGCTTTTACCGATGTGGATTGGGCTGGAAATAAAGATGACTACACTTCAACAGGAGCCTACATAGTTTACCTTGGATGTCATCCAATTGCATGGTCTTTGAAAAAGCAAACCGGTGTTGCTAGATAATCCACCGAAGCGGATTATAGATCTGTTGCTTCTACGGCTGTTGAACTATGTTGGATACGATCACTAATGACTGAACTTGGTCTCACCATACCACACACACCAGCGATCTATTGTGATAACATCGGAGCTACGTATTTAGCAGCGAATCTGGTATTTCATTCACGAATAAAGCACATTGCTCTTGACTACCACTTCGTTAGAAATCAAGTTCAAAACGAGAAGGTTCGAGTATCCCTGATCTCCACGCATGACCAATTGGCAGACGCTCTTACAAAGCCACTATCACGATCACATTATGAATCTTTACGTGTCAAGATTGGACTCTCCTCCGGTTGTCCATCTTGATAGGGTGTATTAGAGTATATATTGTATATATTAGGATCCCTGTAATTACGTCTTCTTAACTCTCATATATCTCCTTACCTTATTTGTATCTATATTCCTCTGTATATAAAAAAGCCTTCTCCATCAATAAGTATCAATCAATTCCTTTTATCATAATAGAAATAACCTAGATGGTATGGATTTATAATAAATGTGGAATTGTAAAATTCAATATGATAAAAACTTAGAAAATTTTGATAAATGAACTATGAAAAACAATGTAAGAATGTAAAAACAATATGGAAACCATATATTTCAGTTTTTTATTTAAGTTTTAACCGAATTTAACTTAAGGGGGGATTAGTGGGAGAGGGATTTGTATAGAGTTGATTGATTTTTAAAATTGATTAATTTGTCAAATTTGTCACTAATTCTTTTCACATATTTTAAAAAATTATCAATGATTGTCATAGATTTACATTAATTTTTTGCCTCTAAAATATTTCCTTATATGGTGGCAATATAAGTTTTCTGGAAATTTTCCAAATATTGTAGATTCAAATTTTTAAAGAACGTTAGTGAAAATTTCTTTATAAGCACACCATTATTCTTCTTCTCCAGCCACCGAGAGAGCACATCATTTTTCTTCTCCAGCCACTAAAAGGTAAACGCTTTATTATTATTTTTTTTTGTCATGAGTATCGTTGTTACTTATTATTATACGTGATAAGCTAATTGTTTGCATTATTGTGTGTTATTATATGAGTTTTATGTTGATACAATCGGTTGATACTGAGGATTACTTTCTCAACTGTTTGCATTATTTAGTGTTATTATATTAGTTTTATGTTGATACAATCGGTTGGTAGTGAGGATTGCCGCTAAGTATCTTTGTTATTATATAACACACAATATAGTATATATTTGCATATTATTTTGTGTTATATATTGAGTTTTATGTGTTACGTAACACGTAAGTATTATGGTGAGTTTTATGTACTATTGGATTTTAGCGGTGGTAACGAGTTTTATGGTGTGCTAATGTTTACGTGTTTAGATTTATGTTCATATATGATTTGTAGGATAATTGTGTGTTGTTAATTTTATATTAATTATGATTAGTTCATGAATAAGATTACAATGGGTGATAGTCAACAAAGTTAAGACAAAAATCCATATTTAAAATGGAGTACGGAGGAGACAAAAGTTTGATAGAACTACTTGTGGAGGAAATTCAACGTGGATGGCGTGATACTAATGGTATAATGAATAAGGCAACGGTGACAAACAAAAGTTTGTCGGTTCTCAATGAAAGACTATAAATATTATCTAAGCAGAATAAAAATATTTGATTTGGATCTTCAAAATAACAGTTCTGGATTTGGCTGGGATCATGAAACAAAGAAGTTTACATCATCTGATGAAGTGTGGCAAGGATATTTCAAGGTATATATTTTTTAAAAAAATAAAAGTTTAGATACAACGCATACCTAACATTGTATATAACTTATTTTTTTAATGGAATTTTACACGCACATCCAACCCACAAATATATGCGATATGACTCTCATGTTCAGTTCGAGGATTTTAAAATTATATTCGATTGTGCAATTGCCAATGGTAGTAATTCAATTGGATTGGGAGATACTACTGATGCTCGCACCTACCGGGTTGGTGATAATCAAGTAATGGAAAACTTGAATATTTATGAGAGCGGTGAGGATGATGATGCATCACTTTACTTAGAAAAAAATCTTAAAATTCATGCGGAGAAGCTTATCCCGAGAAAGAGATCTAGAACGGAAGCATGCAACAATTCAGAGGGGTTGAAAAGTGATAACAACGATTCTATGATCGCATTGAGCAACAAGATCCTTAGTATCATACAACAACGAGAAGAAAGACAACAAAAAGAAGCTGAAAGAAGAGAAGAAAAACTTAAATTGGAAGCTGAGCAAAGAGATGCAGAGAAAAAGAAAAACAGTGTATGGGATGCTATGAAAGAAATCCCCAATGTGGACAAACTTACCAAATTTAAAGCTGTTACGCTTATTCATTCATAGGGTTCATTGGGAATGAAAACCGTCTTCACAGATATGTCCGTAGAAGATCGTTATGGCTGGATCCAAGCTAATTTTATCTCCGACTGATCTTTATATTAATTTTAGTATTTAATTTTCTGATTTCTTCTTATTATCTCTCAGACTTTGTTTTCAGTTTTTTTTTTTTTGTTATCATTCGATTTGGATTGATATGTATGTTTAAATAATTCTTATGGAAATGTATTTTTCATTTTAATCCATTATCGTCAACATATACTTTAATCGTTTAGACAACTTTTGTTCTTGGTATAATTATATTTTTAATTTGTTAAAGTTCTTAACATGTGACGTGCTTTTGATGTCTTGTTATTTTTATGCTTTGAGAATTTTATAGTAACAACTTTCTTTTTTATCTTTGCAGGTGTGATGAGTCCCATTTTTACCGTTTTCTATCTAGGATTTAGGTTTGTATATTGAGTTTTTCTATAACTATTAGATAGGTTTTGGGACTATATGCATCACTTTATGTATTTCAAGGGTTTTTAGGTGTTTGGAGCAAAAGGAAGAGTTTTGGATCAGTTTGGATGCAAATATACATTGAAAGATGCAGAGTCCAGCAAACCCATCAGAAGTATGGCCTCAGACGAAGACCTTCCCACCGTTGGAGCTTGCTAATATTTTGACACAAGATAGCTAAGGAAGTTAGCTTTCATCTCCAAGTGGTTTGAAGGAAATCCAACGGTGCGATCAAGAGTTATGGCCGATTTACTGAAGACAGGTCAACCTGCTGACGAAGCCGACGCGGACGAGAGTCGGGATCGACCGGTCCACACTTGGGATCGATCGATCCCGTGAAGAACTGCGGCCCAAGCCCATGAAGATGAAGGACCGATCGATCTGGCCCATGGACCGATCGGTCCACCGTCTCTTTTTGCCTCCTCTCCAAGTTTTTCCGTTTCTCTTGTTTACTTTTCTTGCACCTCCTTGCTCCTATAAAAGGAGGGCTCGCCCCTTGTATTTCTCACACGTTTTTAGAGAGCAATAGCTCTTCTCTAGTTTTGTAAATATTTTAGTTTTCTTTTATATTTATTTTATAGCTTTCTTTTTAGGTTTAGATTCTTTAATAAAGATGTTTCCTTTTGTGTTCATCTTTGTTCTTGTTTCTATGCTTGATTAGTTAGCTTATTAGGTTTAGGGTTTCGGAAAGGATGTGACCGATTATTAGGTTGTTAGTTTGGGAAATTATTTTATGGTTTTTCTTCTATGTTGTTCTTAATGCTATGAGTTGAGTAGCTAAATTGTTCTAGATCATAATTGATTAATCGTGGCGACCGAGAGGGCTGTTTAGTCACTGGAATTTAGCATAGTCGAGCAAGGTGATCCTTGGCCAACGATGGTTGTAGTCGTGGCACCTTGTGAACATATCAATCTCGTTTGTTAATGCTAGCTTTACTTTGATAGGCGAACCAATGGTTTAGGATCTATTTTAGTATTGCTAAGTTAGGTATTTGCGCGACGGCGACTTACCTTTATTATCGTGAATTGAGTTCTAGAACGTATCTTAATATTTCATGTTAATCGATTTAATTGTTTTGTCACATCCCGGCTGATTTCCCTATGCCCAATGTTTCTATCTTTAATTATTTATCTTTTATTTTCTGTTTAACCTAAAAACCAAATATTTATTTCTGTCTTAGCTCTACTTTAATCCCATAAATTCATAGTGTAACTTATCGGTCCCTGTAGATTCGACCCTAAAATGCTATAATTGATTACCGTATTTGATTCAGTAGTTTGCATATTTAGATTTATTATTTGACCAATGATCAAATTGACGCCGTTGCCGGGTACCAATAACGCTTGCCTACGAGTTTAAGATTAGGGTTTATTCTAAGATTTATTTATTATTTTTACTAATTAATGTTTTTCTCTTTTTGCAGGTGTTTTGTGGAAGAGGAGAGACAGAGCTTACCAGTTCCGGTTCAAGAAGCAAACGAAGCATCAGATGAACACAGATAAATCTGAGACTTGATGGAAAAATAGTAGAGAGTCATACGGAGCCTCAGGAAAAAGCGGAACGTGATTTGGCATCACGGTTCGAAAGTTATGACTGTTTTTCCAAGACCATCGAAGAAGAGTGCGAGGCTGAGCTGTGTCAACTTCAAACTCTATCTGAGAACGAACCACAAGGAACTAGATGATGAGCCATACATCATTGGAAAGATCTAAGTCTCTAGTTTGCAGGCCAAGTCTCTGATCTCAATTTTGAGTTCTGAGCATATAAATATCGAAGGAATAAGAAGAGGGTACAGACGGACCGAGGAGCTGCCAAGCCGACCCACCCAACCCGTTCTTCTCCAACAGCTGATCCACAAAGCCTTCGAATCATTGGATCACCATTCCATTCTCACAGGCCCAAGACTAAGATTAGTCTTGATCGGAACAAGAATGCACAAGACATGAAGGAGAAAGATGGAAAGCGTGTACATCGAGGCACACTGGAAAAATTGAAGATGAGATTGAAGATGTACAAGTCTCCGAAGAAGCTCAGGATCGATCGATCCAGCACATCGTTCGATCGATCCAGCACATCGTTCGATCGATCCAAGACAGCCAGCCACCAGTCCCGCTCTGTACCGCATACCGATCGATCCATCATGTAGACCGATTGATCTAATCAAATGCTGCAAGTTCCGAGGCTCAAATTGGAGGTCCTGGAGTTTTCTCTTACTTGTTCGCTATTACGGCTAATGCTGGAGCCAAGGAGAAGCTTCATACTGCGGCAACCCAACGGGTCCTGATCGACAAAGAAGAAGGACCGATCGGTCCAACTCCTAGACCGATCGGTCCGCTGTATGACGATGCCCTACTGACTAGAGGGTAAGGACCGACCGATCCTCCTTCAGATCGATTGGTCCGCACTGCGAAATCAGGAGTTTCTGACCTGTTTTTGAATGATACCGGCACCCATGTTATTGCTCAGGCTGATGTGGTTCCCTACAAGCCCAAGAGTCCTTATCCGCGCATTTCTAAGGCACAACTTGATGTGAAGACGTACAACCGCTTCAAAGAGGTCACAAGTGAGATAACTAAGGAGCTTTCGCTTTCTGAAGCATTAGAAGAACTTATGTTCCTAAGGAAGATTTTCCGAGAGGTTGTTGTTGGAAAGGAAGATCTTGATGAGATTAGTGCATTCTTAGCGGACCGAAGGGACACTCTCACTCCAAACCTCACTAAGGTGTCGAAACTAGATGATTCCGGCAGTTTGTTGTCTCGTGTTCAATTGACGGAGAAGTCTTCAGCAATTCTCTATGTGATTTTGGATCTAGCGTGAGCCTCATGTCTAAGGCGATTGCAGAGAGATGTTCGCATTGAAAGTTGCTTGGTTCCCACCGATTTTCATGTCGTTGAGATGACCAAAGGTTCTGTTATGCCTTTGATTTTTGGGAGACCAGTCATTGCAACAGTGGGTGCAGTTGTCGATCTACCTACAAAGAGGATCTCGCCTTCTTTAACATCGATGAGAATATCTTCTTCTACGCCACCCCTTCCAATGACGCTATACAACGTAGCTCTTGTCTCACCATAGACAATGAGAAGAAGCTCGTGACAAGCTATTCCTTCCACCAGCCCCTGCACGTTATGATGACCACGGACAGCCTCCACCTGCTAAACCGACCGGTCCCCCTAACAGACCGATCGGTCTACATCAGGCAACACCTGTTCAAGACGGCATCGCTCCGGAAGAAGATCACCACATTTCAGCAGGGTGAAACAGAGCGTTTTCATGAAGGTAGGGCGCACTTCAAGGGCTATCTCAGAGATTATCCTCATCATGAATACTCGGATATAAACTTCATGAACATCTTCTACAATGGAGTTGAATGGCCATACCGGGTGGCTCTTGACACAACGAGTAGAGTGGGAGACCTTGGTGATGAGAATGATGTCAACGAAGTCCTAGATGGAGACACTCATTCTTCTAAGAAGCGATCGGAGAAGGTCAAAGAAAAGGGACAAGCCAAAGATTGCGCAAGTGATGGAAGATTCTCATATGACTCTGGTACCACCAAGATGCGTTGGAGATACCATTGAGTATAAGGTGAAGTGCAAAGGACGATCAAAGCCTCTCTCTAAAGTCAAGGCCATCCTCACTCTGAAGTTTAAAGAGAAAGGCCAAGAAGCAATGGATGGTATGCTGAGCACGGTTCTTACGTTGAGAACATCTGGTGAGAGAGCTTGTTTCGAAGCGGATTTTCATTCTGCCACACTTGCTGCCTGAAACCAAAGTCAAGCTAAATACTTAAAAAAACCGCTTAGGGGAGGCAACCCACTGAGTTTGTACATACTTTCTCTTTATCTTTTGTTTTTCTTTATTTTTGGTTTTATTTTTAGGATTTTATTACGGTGAAATCACGTCAGGTGTTGAGTGTTCTCAGGAATAGGTACTAAACGGAGAAGATGCGAATTTTAATGTTCAAGACACTGGAGACCGATCGATCCTGACGTCAGATCGATCTATCCCCTGGAGAATGACAAATTCCGAGACCATAGAAGATCCAGACCGACCGGTCCCTCGCAAAGACCGATCGATCCCCTGCTCCTAGCAGTATTGGGACTCATGCCACATTGTCCAGACACACCAAACATTTGATCACTGTTTTTTCTTTCCTTTTCCTTTAGGTTTTGATTTTCTTATATGTATATTATAACTATCTTTTGTTGTCGGTTTCAATTCTTCCTTTGGTTTTTTCTTACACACCGGGACGGTGTGAAGTAAGTCTGGGGGAGGAATGTGACCATTTGCACTAACATTTTTATTTTTATTTGAGTCCTTTTATTGAGTCAAAATGGTTGGAACTTGGAACTTCTTTTGTGAATCGTGTGTTCGTACTAACATCTTCTGCTATCCATCATGACTATCTTTATTGTAGAGCCGAAGATTGGAACACCATTAGCCGAACAACTCACCAGAAGTCCCTATCTCTTGGAAATCCGATTGACTCGGTGTTGAGTCCACCCTTGTTAGGACGCTAATTTGGACTTAATCTTCTCAACTTGGGGCTTGGTATACATCGAACGCGACCTCTAAGTGAAGCTCTCCAAGACGCGCATAACTTCGAAAAAGTATGGTTCCTCTCTCTCTAAAAAGAAAAAGAAAAAGAAAATAAAAGAAAAGGGATGTGGTAAACAAAGAAGTGGGCCGAGGGATGTGTGGTTATCCCCTTGCATACTTCGGACTCATGAAAACCAACCCCGGGCTAAAGAAAAAAAAAAAAAAAGAGAGAAAAAGAGATCGATAAAAAAATAGAATGATACCTTAAAGAAGGGAGAAATCGATCTCATGAAGAAAAAGAGAAGAGGAGGAAAGAAACCATAAGAAGAATGTCTTGGAAGCTAGAAGAAGGTAAGCGTCTACGCGATCTTTGATCGATACTCCCTCGTTGAGACCGCACGCTTGTAAATAAATGAATGTAGGGAGTCAAAAAAGAAGATTTTGGAGCTTCCTTGAGATTTCGGGACATCAGTACGGAGAGTTGCTAAGCCCATGGTTAAGTACATGTAGTAAGCTTAATCTTTTGAGTGATGGATTTACGGAAGAAGTACGGAGATTCTCGAGAAGTTGTAAGTTCCCGTTTTTCAAACCTTTCCCTTTAAGATTTTTATTTCGGATTGTTCTTGCTTGAGGACAAGCAAGGATTCAAGTCTGGGGAATTGATGAGTCCCATTTTTACAGTTTTCTATCTAGGATTTAGGTTTGTATATTGAGTCTTTCTATAACTATTAGATAGGTTTTAGGACTATATGCTTCACTTTATGTATTTCAAAGGTTTTTAGGTGTTTGGAGCAAAAGGAAGAGTTTTGGATCAGTTTGGATGCAAATATACATTGAAAGATGCAGAGTCCAGCAGACCCGTCAGAAGTATGGCCTCAGACGAATACATTCCCACCGTTGGATCTTGCTAATATTTTGACACAAGATAGCTAAGGGAGTTAGCTTTCATCTCCAAGTTGTTTGAAGGAAATCCAACGGTGCAATGAAGAGTTATGGCCAATTTACTGAAGATAGGTCAACCTGCTGACGAAGCCGACGCGGACGAGAGTCGGGATCGACCGGTCCACACTTGGGATCGATCGATCCCGTGAAGAACTGCGGCTCAAGCCCATGAAGATGAAGCACAGATCGATCCGGCCCATGGACCGATCGGTCCACCGCCTCTTTTTGCCTCCTCTCCAAGTTTTTCCATTTCTCTTGTTTCCTTTTCTTGCACCTCCTTGCTCCTATAAAAGGAGGGCTCGCCCCTTGTATTTCTCACACGTTTTTAGAGAGCAATAGCTCTTCCCTAGTTTTGTAAATATTTTAGTTTTCTTTTATATTTATTTTATAGCTTTCTTTTTAGGTTTAGATTCTTTAATAAAGATGTTTCCTTTTGTGTTCATCTTTGTTCTTGTTTCTATGCTTGATTAGTTAGCTTATTAGGTTTAGGGTTTCGGAAAGGATGTGACCGATTATTAGGTTGTTAGTTTGGGAAATTATTTTATGGTTTTTCTTCTATGTTGTTCTTAATGCTAGGACTTGAGTAGCTAAATTGTTCTAGATCATAAGTGATTAATCGTGCCGACCGAGAGGGCTGTTTAGTCACTGGAATTTAGCATAGTCGAGCAAGGTGATCCTTGGCCAACGATGGTTGTAGTCGTGGCACCTTGTGAACATATCGTGAATTGAGTTGTAGAACATATCTTAATATTTCATGTTAATCGATTTAATTGTTTTGTCACATCACGGATGATTTCCCTATGCCCAATGTTTCTATCTTTAATTATTTATCTTTTATTTTCTGTTTAACCTAAAAACCAAATATTTATTTCTGTCTTAGCTTTACTTTAATCCCATAAATTTGTAGTGTAACTTATCGGTCCATGTGGATTCGACCCTAAAGTGCTACAATTGATTACCGTATTTGATCCGGTAGTTTGCATATTTAGGTTTATTATTTGACCAATGATCAAGGTGTCTTATCATGGAAAACACAATGGAATATGACGAATCAGAGTTGGACATTATGTTATTTATGTTAGATAATATAGCGACAGCCTCTGTGATGAATGCAAATCATATTGAACGTCCCGTTCGTCGACCGATCACTAACATTGGTTATGATTACATTCAAAAGGCACTCAAAGAGGAGCATGACCACTTTCGATCGTTATACCGTATATATCCACCTTCATTTGAAAAGTTGTGTTACCTTATTAGAAGGAAGACATCTCTACGAGATACACGCAATATATGTGTTGAATAAATGGTGGCTATGTTTCTGCTCACCGTTGGTCAAAGTTCAAAATATTGTTATACAAAAGACTGGTTTAAGAGATCGGTATTTTTGCTAAGTGAAAATTTTCATAAATTTCTAAGAGCGTTAAATACCTTAGCACCAGATTTGATGGTGAAGCCTGGAGATGCACCACCTGCAAAGATAAGAGAGAGCACAAGATTTTATCCGTACTTTAAGGTACATATATAACTAATTTATGATTTTTGTTTCTCAAGTTATAATATCATTCTTTACCTAGTTTCTTTATTTGATCTTTACAGGATTGCATCGGAGCTATCGATGGCACACACATTTTTGCATGCAATGATACCGAAATGTGATGTGCCTAGTTATCGTAATCGTAAAGGATTTGTATCACAAAATATCCTTGCTGCTTGTGATTTTGATCTACAATTCATATATATGTTCTTAGTGGATAGGAAGGTTCGGCTCATGACTCAAAAATTTTAAATAATGCTTTAACAATGAGCACTTCCATATTAGAAGTACCAGAAGGTATGTGCTTAAACTATAATTCACAGAGAATTACAAGATTTTTAAAACACACACATATATATATATATATACATATATATATACACTTTAATCACTTTTCATATTGTTTTTAGGAAAATTTTATACAGTAGATTGTGGGTTTGCAAACCGTCAGAATTTCTTAGCTCCCTTCAGAAGTACTCGCTATCATCTACAAGATTTTAGAGGTGAAGGCCGTGATCCGAAAACTCCGAATGAGTTATTCAATTTACGACATTCATCATTGAGAAATGTAATCGATAGAATCTTCGGTATATTCAAATCTCAATTTTTAATTTTCAAATATGCGCCTCCTTTCCCATTCAAGACGCAAGCAGAGTCAGGTCTAACTTGTGCTGGGTTACATAACTTTCTCCGTGAAGAATATCGATCAGATGCTTTTCCCGAAGAATTAATCGATGAAGACAATGAAAAAGTTATATACTAACTAATTCAATATATGATGTACCGTATTTTTAATAGTTAGTAAATGTTAACTTTTAATAGTAAGTATACTAACCCTAAGTTAATTTTAATACAAGAAAAAATAAAATACATGTTGGATCGATCTAATCTAATATTTACACACGTATGTTTTGTTTCTTGACAAACAAGACAAGCACTACAAGAAATATGGATGTTACCATTCGATTAATGCTATTAAAAATCATTGATAGCGAATTATTAAACGTTGTGTTTGCGACAGCTATAATAGGGTCCCTCCATATAATAGCGTTTTTCGACATGCTATTATAAGTCGTTCTATGATAACACTAATGAAATGATGTAATATATCTTCTTATAACATATTTTAATGTTGTGCTATATTGTTTTATAGCATTTGGTATTTGTTGTGTTATATTCTGTTGTGTGCTAGTTGATTTGATATATTTAAAATCTATTTTTCATAATATATTTTATTGGATTTATAAAAAAAAGTAAAATTGCATAAAATATTCAAAACATACATACCAATTCTTAGTATATCAAACCAAGTTCTATACTAACTAATTACTAGAAAACATCAAAATCTCATACATGTAAAAATTCTTCTAATCAACGTTGAGTTCCTCTCTTCTTAAGGCCAACAAACGAATGCCCATGGTTACTTCCATGTTGGATTTAGTTGTTCTCCCATGTTGCTAGCATCATACACCATTCAAAGTCTAGATCACCATAACATGTCAGTGACATGCATATATTAAGAGATTTACTTAGTGTTAGAAGTACCTCGTGAACAGAGTTTCAATCTGATTCCAAGTGTCCATATGCCATATACTCTTCTTTGTGAGACGCTTCTTAGATCCCAAAGTCATCAAGGGATTCATCCATGAGAAGAAGATTTATGTGGCCAAACAAAAAAACTGAAGAAAAGAAATTCGGGTGAAATTTTCAAGATTTCAAGTAAAAAATAAAAGAACAGAGGCATTGTAAAAAAAAAAAAAGAAATGAACATAACATGAAGTGAATATAGATGTACTAACCAGTGGATGTATGTATCAGAAAGGAAAAAAAAAAGTCGCTTGTTCTCTCTCGTGAAGATGTTGGTGGCGAAGAAGATTAGGGTTTGAGATGGTGCTTTCGATCAGTAGAGATCTGATAATTATTGTTAGGTTTTCGTTTGGGCTTAAGGATTGGAGATGGCTCCCTGGTTCGATTGGGTTATTGAGGTTTCTAAGGTTTTTAATTTTTGGACAGGGTTTAATTGATTCGGACGAGATTCGAGAGGTGTTATATTCAAAGAAATCACGAATCTGGTCGTATCAAAGGAAGACGAAGATCCGCTGGTCTCTCCATGGCAAGGATCTCGGGATCTATTTATGGGTATGGATACTCGCTACTCATCAAAACAGATCTGATGATTTTGATTTAGTATTGAGTGAGAACGAGATAGGGGAGATACATGGGAAAATAGGAAAACACTCTCTTCTCTCTCATGGTGATGCTAGGGTTTTAATGGAGAGGGGAATAATCTGAGATACTCTTCAAGGGACAAAAAGCAATCTAACTACTCTCCCTTATTCTCCTCTACTCCTCTATCTTTAATGAAAATGGAATTGCCCAATTTACCCTTACGAACAAAAAATAATGAAATAAAAAAACACATTGCTAGCCAATCAAAATGAAGAGGTGTTTAACCAATCAGAAATGAGTTGTCTTCTCTCTCTCCATTCACGATCCGCCTTCATTTCTCCTCCGATCTGTTGCATCCGTTGTTTGTGAGCGTCCACAATCTCCATTTTTTCCACCATTGAAGCAGAAATTAGGTAAGTTCTTCTAGTATTATTGTAGTTTAACTTATAATCGAGTCTTTAATCGATCTCAGTTGTTCTACTGTAAAACCATTAGCAATTTAGGGATATTCAAATTTCAATTAGACTTCTGGTGTTGGTAACTAATGGACATTGGATTGAGATTGATACCCATGTTTTCTGGGGAGTCGATGAACATATTGCAATGGATTATACTTGTTGAATCTTAGTGAATTGTAGTGAATCGTAGTGAATTACTTGTTTTGGATTGAATATTAATTTGGACATATAGCACAACTATGGAAAACTTAGTATAATTGTGATACGTGGTATAACTGTTAGAACTGCTATAACTAGTCTAGCTGCTACAAGTGGTATTATAATTGGTAGAAGTCGTATAACTGGTATTACTGTTCGAAATTGTATAACTGGTACAACTGGTACAACTGGTATTCGTGAGATTATGTACTAATCTAGTTTTTTGTTTTTCAGGAGACAATGAGCAACCTTCCAATAAACATACATTTTGATTATGAAGGACATTATTCTCATAACACCGGAGAGCAGTATGAATGGCATCCAAGAGAAGCTAACTTATACGAAATATCGTTTAGAACATTACCATTGGTGGAGATCACATATTCAGTGTTAGTGGATATGATATGCAGGAAGATTGGGATAGATAAATCTAGGACGAAGCTGAAATTGAGTTACATGCCAGTGGTAGCGACAAGTCTGAGACCGTCATGGATTAATGATGATGACGATGTATACATTTATCTAATCTCGTTGGATGAAAAACGACGTAGATGTGTGTTGCATGTGGAAACCATAAAAGATTTAGAAATAGTTCCGTTACGTGAGCAACTGTCAAGAGCAGAGAAAGGAAGTTCATTTGGTGGTAATTATGGTGAGCTGATTTCAAGTGGTAGAGAAAATGATGGAGTTAATGTTGGTGCTGATGGAGTTAATGTTGGTGCTGTTACTCTTTACGTTGGCGGGGAACAAGCAGAACTGCCACATGAACCTTTGGAGCAGCTAGAAAATGTTGTCATTAGAGATATGGACAATGGTGTTGATAACAATAATGATGGTGAGAACGATGAGGATAAGGGGATGGAAATCTCTGGTAATGATGGTGAGAACGATGTGGCTAACGGGCTAGAAATCTGTGGTATAAGGGAATATGCTGAGCTTCCACGTGCTGTCGAAGAACCTAAGTATAAAGAGGGGTGGGAAGATGGTATTGGTTTGGAATTAGGTCTAGAATTTGAAAGCAACCAGGAAGTACAAGATTTAATTGATAGAGCAGCACATCTTCATTGTTTTGGAGTGATTATAGTCAACTCGGATACTAAGCGGTATATGGTAAAATGTAGTGAATCAGTAGAAGGATGTAAATGGTATATACGAGTTGCTAAGCTTAACAATTCAACTCGTTTCTCGGTCCGAGTATACACCAAAATGCATACATGCTCTCGGACTAATTCTAGTACAGGCTACAAAAGGAAAGGTACACCACGATTGGTTGCATCCATTATACATCATGACTATCCAGGTCAGTTTGACACCCCAGCTCCTAAAAGTCTCATTTCTCTTGTCCAAGGGAAACTTGGTGTGTCAGTGTCATACTCTACTGCATATAGAGGGAAAAAGCTAGCTGTTAGTGATGTTCATGCCAGGTCAAAAGAGAGTTTCAAGAAAATTTATTCTTATTTGTACATGCTAGAGAAAGTGAATCCCGGTACAAAAACTAGTGTGGTATTAGATGAAGAAAAAGGTTCAAATTCCTATTTGTCGCTTTGGGTGCTTGCATTGAAGGGTTTCAGGCCATGAGAAAAGTGATTACTGTGGATGCAACGTTTCTGAAGACTGTACATGCTGGTGTGCTAGTTTTTGCCATAGCCCAGGATCCGAACCATCACCATTATCCCATTGCGTTTGTTGTACTTGATGGTGAAAAATATGATAGTTGGATGTGGTTTTTCAATACTCTAAAAACCATTATACCGATAGTCTTGAATTGGTTTTTATGTCTGCCAGAAATCAAAGACTCATCGATGCACTGGTTGACGTGTACCCAAACGCTCACCATGGTTATTGTATCTGGCATTTATCACAAATTGTGAAAACAAAAGTTGGGTACGCCAAGAAAGAGAAAGTTGCTAAGCAATTTAGGGTTTTAGCTAAGATTTATACAGAAGCAGAGTTCCAACAAGAATAGGAAGAGTATAGGAGAAGGTATCCTGCTGTAGCCGCGTATCTTGATGATTATATAGAAGTAGAAAAGTGGGCAAGGTGTTACTTTCGCGGAGTTAAGTACAATGTATGCACCAGTAATACTGTAGAGTCTATGAATTCTACATTTGCAGAAGCAAGGAAGTATGCGTTGCTACCTATGATTGATGCAATTGTTCTCAAATTGGCAGAATGGTTCAACAAACATAGGAAGGATGCTGTTGATGGATCAAATGCACATAAACTTGTTCCTTTTGTAGAGAACGAAATGGATACTAACTGTGAGGTTGCGAGCAAACTACCAGCTTTTGAGCTAAACTCCAGTGAGCTTATATACGGTATCATTGGCTGCGATGGGAAAACTTATGTGGTTCACTTGAGAAATAGAAGTTGTAGTTGCCGCTGTTTTGACATAGACAAGTATCCTTGTATCCATGCCATAGCCGCTGCAAATAAATTTTGGGAAAAGAGTAACAAAACAATGGAGGTACGTGATTTATATGCTTTGATCACAAAATATTACTTCGCCGAGCAATGGGCTTTGGCATATGTCAGAACGATTTTTCCAGTGCCGCACATGTCTGAGTGGAGTATTCAAAGTGAAATACAAGAATTGTATGCATTACCTCCGAATTACACCAAAAGAAAGGGAAGAATTCAAGAGATTAGAAAACCATCATTTGGAGAATATCGCGCAAAGCATAAATATGTGAAAAACAGAAACTTGGGGAGTTGGTTTGAGAGCGGGGGTGGTAGCCAAGGTCAAAGCCAAGACTAATGTATTTGGTTTTGTGTGTTTTTGTACTGGTTGTTAAAACTCAGTATCTATCTCGTTATGAATTTGGAGTTTGTATTCCCTTCCGTAATGAAAACTCTATTTTGGTTTTGTGTTTGTTGGATAATACTAGTATAACTAACGAAAAACTGGCAAAACTGATGTAACTGGTAATACTATATATGATGCTATGCTAATACTAAATTTTTATTTAAAAAAAAAAATAAAACTACACCAATAATCGGACTCACCAATAATACTTAATTGACTTATTAGGACTATAAATATCTTAAATAACATGATAAAAAGTAATAACCTAATGTCTTAATGTTCCTTATACTTCATTATACTTTTAAGATATTTTATAACAAACAAACAAAAAGTTACGAAAATTATTGTTTTAAGCATAAAAATACATAAAAACATTCATAATTATATGTTAATCAAGATAAATACAGTGTGCAACTACAAAAACAAAATTTAAGATTATGTTATACTAATTAAAACGAAAAACCTCAAAAGTAGAACTATGGTTGAAGTATGGTACAACTAAAATCTTTGGTATAACTAAATGTTAAAAGACGGCGCACATGTGTTAAAAAGACGGCGCACGTGCCAACACTTTTGGCGTCAAAACTTGTCAAAATTTTAGGATTTCCCTCCAATCAAATTGAAATTCCTCAAACTCTTTTTTTTTTTAATTCCTCAAACTCAAATCAAACTTTTCTTTCACTCTTTCACTCTTTTCTTTGTCTTCTCTCTCATCCTTTCCGAAGAATTCTCGTCTCCTCCTCTCACACACAATTCTCGTCTCCTACTCTTCTCTACAATATTTCGGGTAAGATTTTGGTTTTATCGATTTTAATTAATTTTGGAAGCAGAACTCCAGATTCATTGAATAATTATGGTGAGATTTTGGTTGTTAACTGATTTCGATTAAGGATCTTATCATGTCCGAAGAGGACCCATACTACAGTGAAATGAAGAGGAACAAAAAAGCAAGGATGAAGAGATTGCAAAGCTGAAGGCCTTAGTGTCAGATGTTGTGGGTCGAATGGATAAGTTTTTTGGCCCTTGATACCTTCAAATGGAGATTCTAGTTTGTTTGTTTGAACTTGTTTATGCTATTTCGTTTGTTGAACTTGTTTATGCTATTTCGTTTGTTGAACTTTTCTATAATATTTCGTTTTTTCAACTTTTCTATGCTATTTTGTTTGTTGAACTTGTCTAAAACATCGTAGTTCTAGTGAGTAATGCCAGTATTTCAGATTTAAAACATGATAGTTATACCGAGTAAAACCAGTATTTCAGATCCAAAACAACGTAGTTATACCGAGTAATGCCATTATTTCATATTCAAAACATCGTAGTTATACCGAGTAAAACCAGTATTTCATATCCAAAACATCGTAGTTCTACCGAGTAATGCCAGTATTTCAGATCCAAAACAACGTAGTTATACCGAGTAAAACCAGTATTTCAGATCCAAAACAACCTAGTTATACCGAGTAATGCCAGTATTTCAGATTCAAAACATCGTAGTTATACCGAGTAAAACCAGTATTTCATATCCAAAACATCGTAGTTCTACCGAATAATGCCAGTATTTCAAATTCAAAACATGATAGTCATACCGAGTAATACCAGTATTTCAAATCCAACATACAAAACATAGTTCTAACATAAGTTAACCACCAGTACTAGATCCAAATACAGAAACATTCAACAACAACCATAACAGAAAGATAAAATCTTCGCCTTAATGTGTCTTTGACCTTGTTACTCGCATCTCTGCTTCCTTCGAAGGACGAACAGCTGGTCTCCAAGGTTTTGCAGCTAGGGTTATTATTTTCTATAAGTATAAATATTCTCCTCATTGTTTCGAGAGGGTTGGTTGTTTTTGATTAATAAAAGAGAAACCTTTTCTCAAACAAAGTCTTGGAGTTCTTCTTTCTTTCGATCCATTGATACGCAAGAAAGCTTGAAATCAAAGCTACGGACGAAGACTCTTGATCCATCGATACTTGAGTCCTCTCTTTCGTATTATCCACCACATCAATAAGAATCAGTTATCATACTTAAATGATCATTTCATTAAGCCATCGCAAGCTAAACAAATTTTTTATCCTAGAGATGATAACTGCTCAGCTTGGTATGTTGGCATGAGGGTTCCTCCAAGAGGATACCAAGAGTTAGAGATAGAAGAGGCGTCTGTTCTTGCACCATTATCAGTCCATAAAATTGAAGATTTAGGAGCCCACAACAAATGGCATCACATAGAACAAAGACTATCACTGAAGGATGACGTTCACAACGAAGAGGAGATGTGGTTCTATGAATACCCAAAAGAAAAAACACATGGACCATTTTCTCTCACATATCTCAAAAGGTGGAACGACGAAGAGTACTTTGTTGAAATGCAAGATTTTACTGTATGGATGAAAGGAAAGAGTGCAGTGTTACTGACAAAACTTTTACCTCATATCAAAACCTGATTGAAGAACATGTAGAAACTTAAAATTAATTAGTCTTAAAATATATTTATTACTCTATTTAAAGATTCTGGCTTTTGTTGTCAAAAAATCTCCTCTTAAAATCTGGTGAAACATAATTGTTTAACATTTGAGCCCCCAACAAATGGCATCACACAAAACAAAGACTTTATCACTGAAGGATGATGATGACAACGAAGAGGAGAAAGACAACCGAGCTTATGAGAACTATGATCCAAAGAAGGTGATGTGGTTCTATGAATACCCTAAAGAAAAAAACACATGGGTCATTCTCTCTTACAGATCTTAGAAGGTGGAACGACGAAGAGTACTTTGTTGAAATTCAAGATTTTAATGTATGGATGAAAGGAGAGAGTGCAGTGTTACTTACAAAACTTTTACGTCATATCAAAACCTGATTGAAGAACATGTAGAAGATTAAAATTTAGTCTGAAAATATATTTATTACTCTATTTAAAGATTCTGACTTTTGTTGTCAAAAACCTTCTCTTAAAATCTGGTAAAACATAATTGTTTAACATCCGAGCCCCCAACAAATGGCATCACACATAACAAAGACTTTATCACCGAAGGATGATGATGACAACGAAGAAGAAAATGACAATCGAGCTTATGAGAATTATGATCAAAAAAAGGTTATGTGGTTATATGAATACCCTGAAGAAAAAACACACGGACCATCCTCTCTCAGACCATCATTAACGGGAGAAGTGGGAGGATGATGCTTAGGGGTGATAAATTTTATAATAATGTAAGAGGTAAGTTAAGAACAAAGGTTATAGAGTTGATTATTGGTTGAACCTCTTGATTCTTAATAATTAAATAATTTAATATTGTAAAACATATATATTTTTTTAAAATTAAAAAAATAACTTTTAAATTGAAAACATAAAAAACTTATACTAAAATTGATTTGAAAATAAAAAGAAACACAAAATAAAATTCTAAATGATTATGAAACAAAAACAACATTAAAGATAAAAATGAAAAACATAAAAACAAACAAACTGTTATAGACCGCATGGTCGGATGGACTCCATAACCGTGGCCCATACACATGTTCTAGAAGGTCCGGCCCAATGGTACGGCCCATCAGGAGAAGACAAGAGGAGGTCTAAGTGTTAGTGGTTCATGGGCCTAATATTCCTAGTCCAATTAGGATTGTAACCTCCTCATGTGTGTATATATATAAGTTGTAACCTCCATTCATAATCAATAATAAGAACAAGAATTCACAAGTTCTATAACACGTTATCAGCACAATAGCCTCTAAATCCCTTAACTAAAGATCTGACACATAAACCCTAATCTCACGATCTCTCTATCTCCATCAAACCCCTAAAAAAAAAACGCAAAGAAATCTGCCTCGGAATTCTTCAAAGAGGTCGTTCTCTCCAATCGTGAGGACCCGGAGACGAGCAAGATATCAAATCGAAGCCCTCGCCGAGACGAATCCATCAGTGCAAACGACTTGTCGATCTGACCACCGACGCGCCCTCACGCACATATACAGTGTGCGCCGATTTGTTTTGAAAACCCTAGCTCGTCCGTCCGTTTGCTTTCTCCTTTGCTCGATGATTCCTTCCAAGGACCATACGCTCGTGACAAGTTGATAACCGAGGTCTTTAGCTCTCGGTTCTAGTCCGTACAACCCCATAAGGTGAAAGGTAACATCAAAACCCTAAAGCTAAAGAACCAACAATCGAACTTGAAAGTGAAACAAAGAGAAACCCTAAAACGGATGATGATTGATTAAGCGATTGTTGTTTGGCTCGATTGATTGACTCGCCTAGGTTGCTAGAAAGTTTTTTATTGCTTAAACCTAAAACTCACCAAATCGAAAACACTTCAAATCAAGAATTGGAAACCCTAAAAGCTAAGAAATTTAAATCGGATCTAATCCAAAATCCTTAAAGGATAAAATCGAATTGGTTGAGGTTGTTAGGATTGTTTTAGATTGATTGTTTCTATGATTGGTTGCATGCATAAGTTGTTAGAACCCTAAAACTAAAATTCGCATGAACCCTAGAAAACCTAGAAAAGGAATAATCCCATTGTGAATGGGAAAATCCTAGAAACCCTAAATCCTATTGTAAATAGGAAAAGATAAATTCTAATCAAGAGGAAAACTTAAATCCTATTCAAGATAGGAAATCTTAAAAGGTAAATCCTAAAGGGAAAATGAAAAGTTAATCCTAAAAGGAAAAGGAAAAGTTAATCCTAAAAGAAAAGGGAAAACTCTAATCCTAAGCAAAAGAGGAAATCTAATCCTAAGAGGAAATCTAATCCCAAGAGAAAATCTAATCCTAAAGAGAAAAGTCAAATCTTTAAAGAAAAAGGAAAATCGATTCATGGTACGGTCTCAAATACCGCATGACACTAACGATTTATCCATGGCATGATTTTGACTCAAAACTTTTCCTTATAGATGTCGAATTACAACTTGTAATGCCCTAAATCTCTAAGGAGATAATTATTTATTATGGGCAATGGATAATAAGATTATCCTAAAGTCAAAAGGATTTGGTTAATGTATCACATAAGGCAAGAATGCCAAGTGAGAAAGATAGATACAAGGCAATATTAAGTATTAGCCACCATCTTATTGAGAGTCTCAAGATCAGTATATGACTATTGAAAATCCTATAGACCTTTGGACAGAATTAGGACCGAGAAGGCCAAAGAGCCTAAAGAGACCATTGAAACCAACTACGTCCATAGAGGGTATCACGGCCATGGCCGTGGTAGAGGACGTAGTGGTCGCGGCAACAATAGCTCCAACGACAAAGGAAGCCACCAAGGTGGTAGAGGTCGTGGGAACAATGGCCGCGGTAGAGGTCGCGAAATCTCCAAACCGCAAAACAAGGCTAAGTCCACTTGTCATAGATATGATCACCAAAGAATGGTGTTATTACCAAAGGCTATATGTGATCGGAAGAGTCTTAGAATCCAGGACTATAAGTCCATGGATGAGTCTATTGCTAAAAGAGCAAAACAATGACTTACTGATAAAAAATAATGAAACAAGAGCTCATAGATTAACCCCATTACCTGATGCCAAAGAGGCCGTAGAGGATAAGAAGAATCCAAAGAATCTAACCACGTCTAAAGTGATAGACCACACGGCCATGGTCGTGGTGGGTAGAAAGGACGTGGTCATGGCCACAATAACTCATTCGGCTATAGGAACCACCATAACCGTGGACCCAACTTTGGCCATGGTCGAGGGCGAGGAGGCTGTGGTAATTACAAAACCACAAGACTCGACCAAATGAGTATGCCATAGATATGGAATGGGGAACCATTGGGCTAAGATATGTAGGACTCCCAAACATCGTTATGACCTCTATCAAGAGAGTGTAAAAGGGAAGAATCCTAAAGCCCATTTGGTATATAAAGATGGTAAAGATAATCGAAAGAATCAAGTTGATAAATCTGAATTCGACATCAAGACATGATTCTTGTCCATATAAGAAATGGCCGAGGACAAGAACATATTCGTGGTGGATAGTGGAGCCACACAAAAGACAAGAGATATTTCCCTAAATCTTATAATGATAAATGCCAATATTAGCACCATAGCGGGTATAGCTAGTCTTATTGAGGGCTACGGCCAAGCCCATATCTTATTACCAAATGACACGCACCTTGAAATAAGCGATGCCTTGTATTCACCCAGCTCAAAGAGGAGCTTACTAAAGATATAAGATTGGATGGTTTCCATATTGAAACAAAGGGTGAAGGGAACAAAGAATTCCTAAATATAATTGAGATCACCAAGGACATAAGAAAGTCCTAGAAACTATACCCGCATTATCCACTGGTCTCTACTATGCTAAAATCAATATGATCGAAGCTAATATGGCAATGAACAAAAGGTTCATAGAGAGATTCACTTTATGGCATGATCGGCTTGGCCATCCGGTTCATAGTATGATGCGTAGGCTAATGATAAATTCAAAGGGGCACACCCTAAAAGAAAAGAGAGTTATCCCTAAAAAATCTCACGTGTGAAGCATGTTCACAAGAGAAACTCATTATAAGGCCATCACCGGCAAAAGATATATAAAGAGACCTTAAGACTATACGTTTAGATAATGCTGGTGAAATCATGTCCCAAACGTTTAATGACTACTGGTATGTCCATGGCGGCAAGTGTGGAACATCCCGTGGCACATGTACATACATAGAACGGATTATATTAATCCTTCATTAAACGAATTCAATTGATAGCTCGACCATTACTTATGAGGTCGAGGCTTCCAGTAGCCGCTTGGGGACATGCAGTATTACATGTAATAGAGCTTATACGCATAAGGCCATCTAGTGAATATAGATATTCGCCATCCTAATTACTCATGGGTCATGAGCCAGACATATCCCATCTAAAGACATTCGGGTGTGTCGTATACGTACCGATTACACCACCACAAAGAACAAAGATGGGACCTCAAAGGAGGATGGAAATGATTCTCCCACCATTATTAAGTATCTAGAGCCAACTACGGGTGATCTATATTAAGGCTAGATACGCGGATTGTCATTTTAATGAATCCGAGTTTCCGACTATAGGTGGAGAGACGAACAAGCTGGGCAAAGAAATAAAATAAATATCATGGAATCAAACATCCTTAAATTGGCAAGATCCTCGGACATCTGATGTGTGATTCATAGGTCCATAAGATAATAAATTTGCAAAAGCTAGCTAATGAATTGCCAGATTCCTTTGCTGACCCAAAGAGAGTTATAAAATCGTACATATCAGCTTGTAATGCACCAGTACGTATTGATGTCCACAAGAGAATCAATGAAATTGCTACCGAGTCTACGACACGAAAGAAACGTGGTAGACCATTAAGTTCCAAGGATAATAATCCTAGAAACTTAAAAGAAAGGTGCAAAAGGAAATGAAATAAGGAAACCATCCCAGACATGGAGATAAGGCCGGCCGGCTCTAAGGTACAGGTACCATATAATGTAGCTTGGGACGCCAAGCTACAAAGTATTAAAGGTCCTACCAATCTCAAATCAATTGTCATGTCTGGAAGATAATGGAACACATAAGAAATGTCGACATAAGATGATTTTGCATGCAAGGTAGCACTATGAATATAAATGAGGATCATGAGCCCACGTAGAGTGCACTCAAAGACTTGATTGATTAAAATGGTACAAGACCATAAAACGTGGAGCTAAGAATCAAACCTTAAGGACACCATCCGAGATAAAACCAGTAGGACATAAGAGGGTCTTTGTGAAGAAGAGAAATGAGAATAATGAAAGCGTGAGATATAAGGCACGGCTTGAAGCACAAGGATTCTCACAAAGACCGGGGAAAGATTATGAAGAAACATACTCCCCTGTGGTGGATGCTAAGACATTTAAATTTGCCAAGTCTGGCTATATATATAAAAGAGAAAGATTTGATTTGCGGCTAATGGATGTAATGCCTGCATATTTATATAAGTCCACTGGATAATAATATATGAGATTACCAGAGGGTATTGAGCTCAAAAGATAAAGATAAAGATAAGAAAGGGTCTCGAGACCAATACTGCATAAGGCTGGACAAATCGCTTTCATGGACTTAGACCAAATGGGCGTATGGAATGTTATAAATGATCTCATTAGTCCATGTATTTTAATAAAGAGGTTTGCAAACAAAGGATTTGTAATCATAGCAGTGTACATGAATGATTTAAACCTCTGGGTAATCGACCAAACAGTTAAGAAAGAATCTGAAATGAAAGGCCTAGGCAATAATAAAGTTCTGTTTGGGATTACAACCTGAGTACGCGAATAATGAAATTCTTGTGCATCAAAAGGCATATACTAAGAGAGTACTCAAAGAGATTTAATAAGGACCAGGCCCACCCATTGACCAGGCCCAATGGTGGTGAGAAGCCTCGAATTGGATAGTGATCTATTCGGTCTAAAGAAGGACGAGGAAGAAGTTCTCGATCCTGAGATGCCATACCTCAGTGACATAGGAGCATTAATTTGGCTAGCCACATTAGACCGAATATTTGTTTTGCAGTGAGTCTCCTATCTAAATTTAGTTCATTATCAACCCAAAGGCACTAGAAAGGTTTGAAGAAAGGTTTGATTAAATTTTAAAGTCTATTTTTACTATATTATTTATTTGGGTTTTATTCTATACTGATCTAACCAAAGAAGGAAGTTTGCTTTGGTTTAGTTTGATTTGCTGATACAGATTATTCATAAGATCAGATTATGGCATGGTCAAAGAATAGGAACTACGTGTGGCTTGATCCATTCCAAGGGTACGTAGGCAGCCTTAAGGCGCATCTACTACAACATAAATCAAAGACCATTGTATTTGAGGATAACACAACCTGCATCACTCAACTAAAGGAAGGTTATATCAAGGGAGATCGGACGAAGCACATCTTACCAAAGTTTTCTTCACACATGATCTACAAAAGGATGGTGAAGTTTAAATAGTGCAAGTTCGTTCAAGTGACAACCCAACCGATCTCTTCACAAAGGCACTACCAATGTCTACACTAAGGAAGCTCATGCATCAAATTGGAATGCGGAGACTTAAGGACTTTCAGGGATGACCAAAACAGGGGGAGTAATGCGTGCTGTACTCTTTTTCCTTCACTATGGTTTTGTCCCAAATGGGTTTTCCTAGTAAGGTTTTAATGAGACAGCAATCCCCAAGCGCATTACAAAGATCCTTTGGCATCTACACGGTTATGTCATCCAAGGGGGAGTGTTATAGACCGCATGGTCGGATGGACTCCATAACCGTGGCCCATACACATGTTCTAGAAGGTCCGGTCCAATGGTACGACCCATCACGAGAAGACAAGAGGAGGTCTAAGTGTTAGTGGTTCATGGGCCTAATATTCCTAGTCCAATTAGGATTGTAACCTCCTCATGTGTGTATGTATATAAGTTGTAACCTCTATTCATAATCAATAATAAGAACAAGAATTCACAAGTTCTATAACACAAACATATTAATTAAAGCACACAAACATTTTATTTAATTAGACAAAGTTTAAAAACCATATTAATTATTTGGAAGATGTCCAAATTTAGTCCATATATTCTCAATAAAATCCTCTTTTAATTGGTGATGTGCTTGTTTATCACGAATTCTTGTGCGATCATCACCTATACCGCTGAGATTTGTAGTTATATCGTCTGAAAACGTAAGATCAAGGGCTCCTTCTTGGAATTCTTCTTCGTCATAGAGAGTGTATGAATGTCGTTCATCTTCGACAATCATATTATGGAGTATGAGACATGCTCTCATAATATATGTTATTTTGTCTTTCTCCCATAAAAAAGATGGATTTTTAATCATGGCGAATCTAGCTTGCAGGACTCCAAATGCACGCCCAACATCTTTTTGTGCAGATTCTTGACGTTTTGCAAACAAAGAATGTTTTGGGCATTGTGGTATTCAGATGGATTGAATAAATATCGCCAAGTTGGGGTAAATACCATCCGTCAAATAGTAAGTCAAATTATACTCCCTTCCGTTGACATAGTAGTTCATTTGGGGAGATTGACTGTGTATAATGTCATTAAGTACTGGTGATTGATCAAAAACATTTAAATCGTTACAAGTACCTGGCGCTCTAAAAAACGCGTGCCATATCCAGAGATCTTATGAAGCTACCGCCTCCAAAACAATTGTTGGTTTTCCGGTTCCTCGTGCATACATCCCTTTCCAAGCGGTTGGGCAATTCTTCCACTCCCAATACATAAAGTCGATGCTGCCAACCATCTCTGGAAAACCCCGCTGTTCTCCAATATAGAGTAGCCTTTGAAGATCCTCTGGTGTAGGGCGCCTTAGGTATTCATCGCCAAACATGTCAACAATTCCGACGACAAAATGTGCCAAATATTTACGAGCCGTCGTTTCACCAAGACGTATATATTCGTCAACCGTGTCCGCCCCACCCCCATATGATAATAGTCGAATTGTTGCAGTACATTTTTGTAGCGGTGATATACCATTTTAGAATGTTGCATTTTTTTTTGGTTGAAAATATGGAACTTCTGCAGAGAGACGATTTACAATACGCATGAACAATGACTTGTTCATTCGAAACCGTATGCGAAATAGCCTCTCCGGGTAAGTCGGATTTTCACTGAAATAATCGTTCCACAAACGTTCGTGCCCTTCTTCCCGATTTCTTTCGATAAATGTACGTTTTTTCCTTTAGGTCGGAATATTCTCTTCACTAGCATCAAATTGATTATCAAATTGCTCTTGATAATATTGGTCAAAACTATCATCATTATTAGAGGCATAATGATAGTGAAAATGGTTGGAAAAAAATGCCATAACAAAAAATAAAAGAGAAAATCAAGAAGAAAAAATTGTTTCGTGCAAGTCAAGAAAATGAGGGAACAAAGTTGATATGGAGAGAAGGAAGTTGAGTGAATGAAAGCAAGCTTGGGTTTTTTGAGTGAAATAAAATGAGAGAAAATTAAGTTCTGAGAAACGATAGTTGTGTTTTATTTTTTTTTTTAGAAAATTAAGTTGGGAGAAGAGAAAGAAAGCTTACAATCTTTTAAATACACAAATGCATTGGTCGACCTACTAACTTGTAAACAACATGTGTTTCGCAGACTCACAAAGTCATGTGACTCAAAAACCAAAAGTGAAGAATAACAACAAAACATTTGACTCTCATAATAATCACAAGTAACAAAGGCATGTGACTCATTCACTTCCACTTTCACATAACACCAAAAACATTTGAATCACAATAATCCAAAAGAAAGCTTCCAATAAATCAGTAACATGACAACAATAGCATTAATAAGTGATTCTCATAATAACCAAAATGCTATCATCTCTATTACAAGAACTTAGTCATACTCTAAAAACCAACATGTCCTACTTACTTCACATGACTAGCGACAGACATAACACCAATATAGTTAAGCCCACACCAACTACCAACTCACTTTCTAATGTAAACCTAGGCTTCTTCAACTCAGAAACCATCTGCTCAAGGCTCACAACCTTCTCATCAGTTTTAGTATGTTGTTCTCTCACCTGGTTAAGGTGTGAGTCATAGTCAGGCAAGAATGTTAAGTAATCTACCTTCTCATACAGCACTTCATATAGTCTGTCCCTGTCTCTCATCTCCTCCATAACAGCCACATCCCACCACTTGTGAACATGCGTCTCTCCATCATCAACATTCTCACAGGTGAAGAACATGCAATAACAATTATAAGATAATAGATATAAGAAAACAAAATCACAAGAAGTAATTTAAAACATAACAGATAAATCATAGACATTATAACATACCTTCTCCCTGTATCATTTCTGGTGTAACAGGTATTTAGAAGAGGATGACCACCACAGTAGCATATCTTGGAGAATCCAAACTCAACCTCAGGTTGAGGTGGGTATTGAGTCAGCTGAGCACTGTTGAAGCTACTCTCAGCTTCATCCAGAAGAATATTTGTTCTCTTTCTCTGTCCTCAGTGTCCTCTGATCTGAGGAAGAAGGCAGAGAGTAATTATCTCACAACCTTCTCATCAGTTTTAGTATGTTGTTCTCTCACCTGGTTAAGGTGTGAGTCATAGTCAGGCAAGAATGTTAAGTAATCTACCTTCTCATACAGCACTTCATATAGTCTGTCCCTGTCTCTCATCTCCTCCATAACAGCCACATCCCACCACTTGTGAACATGCGTCTCTCCATCATCAACATTCTCACAGGTGAAGAACATGCAATAACAATTATAAGATAATAGATATAAGAAAACAAAATCACAAGAAGTAATTTAAAACATAACAGATAAATCATAGACATTATAACATACCTTCTCCCTGTATCATTTCTGGTGTAACAGGTATTTAGAAGAGGATGACCACCACAGTAGCATATCTTGGAGAATCCAAACTCAACTGAGGAAGAAGGCAGAGAGTAGCTATAATCTTTTCTCATATGATACTTAACCTGAAAACAAACAAGAAGACAACAAAAAGTCGAGTTAGTCAAACAGGAATAAGTAAAAACATAAACTGATACAATTTCATATAGCTTCATCAGTCAAATATTACACAATCTCATTGTACTAAAACAGGAGATACAAACTTAGTTACTAAAACAAGAAAATACAAAAATGTTTGATAGCTTCACCAGTCAAACATTAAACAATTCATTGTACTTATGAGATACATAATTAAAACAGGAAATACATAGTTAAAACAGGAAATACTTAGACAAATAAACTTCAAAGCTACATAGAACAATAAATTTCAAAGCTAGTTAGAACAGTTCAGCCATTAGTTTCTTCTTAAGAGCTTTTTCCTCTTCATCAAGTGGTTTTGTCTTGGCAATGAGAGTGTCAACAATGGACATCTTTTAGAGTTCTTTCTTGGCCTCATTATCCTTTTGTTTGTTCTCCAACATATTCTGATACTCTACAGATGGTGCAACTTTGTCTTTACCTTTGTACCTTTTGGCTTTCATTGCTTTTATACCAGGAGGCCTGCTCTCTTGTTCACCAACAACAGATCCTGAAGAAGGTGCAGCATCCGAACCTTTTCTTTTCTTGCTTGATGTGTTGCTAGTAGGGTTCATCAAGGCAAGGTTGCACCATTGCTAGTAGGGTCTATGGTAAACTTCTTCTTGTAAATTGTTATGTAGATTTGATGAGCATTCTTCAGAATGTCAACATCATTCATTCCACTAGCTTTTTCACCCAATGAAGATGCATACGCTCCACATAAATGGCTCACGTCCTTGCTGATTCTTCCCCACCTTTGCTTGCAATGGTCAGCCACCCTTGGTTCACCACCATTCATGACATGATCACTTGATGCATAGTAGTCTGCAATCCTTTTCCAGAAGATCCCTGACCTTTGGTCATTGCCAACAATGACATCCTTGGATATGTTTAACCAGCCGCTGATCAGGACTAAGTCATCTGCCCTGGTCCATTGCCTTCTCTCCCTACGATCAAGTGATGGCTCAAGTGGTGTGTCTTGAGATTGAGTTGGAGCATGATTCTGTTGCTGGCTAAAAGAAGGGATTTGTGATGTCCCAATGTTAACATTGCGAGAGAAGCTGTCATAAAGAAAGTTAAGAAGGCTAAAGTATACGGAAGACTGGCTATATGGATTATTATTTGAATTCATAGCAAACAGATTGGTACAAGTAAGAAGCAAAGAAGAGAGATAATAGAAGAGAAATTAGAGATTGGTTGAAATAAAAAAGCAAAGAAGAGAGATGATAGAAGATAAATAGAAGATTGGTTAAAAAAGAAAAACCAAAGAAGAGAGATAGAAGAGAAAACCGTTTGAGTCAGGAAGAAGCAAAGAAGAGATAATTAAAAGATAGG
Source organism: Erysimum cheiranthoides (assembly GCA_011420285.2). Classification (NCBI taxonomy): domain Eukaryota; kingdom Viridiplantae; phylum Streptophyta; class Magnoliopsida; order Brassicales; family Brassicaceae; genus Erysimum; species Erysimum cheiranthoides. The sequence continues at coordinate 6,967,107 of CM022181.2, read as the reverse complement.
AGATAGAAGGAAGAATGGCTCGGTTTAATAGATGAATGTTACACTAGTAATAAGTAATAAGCTAACCATTACCTACCTAAGTCAAATCAAAATTAAAGACACTTTACACCAAGAAAGCTATCAAGTATTATTACCTGTACGTCTACTAGAAAAAGTTGTTTCTTACCATTAACAAGTTCAATGAATTGTAAGAGGAATTGGTTAACTTTCATTTCAATCAAATTCTTTGCCAATTCATTTCATTAAAATATAACAAGTAGTACTGGTCAAATGACAACCAAGTTGTGACTAACCATTATACATTAGTACCTAGTGTTTCAACAACAACATCCACTCAATTCTCATAAATGTAAACCACTCAAAACTCAGAAACAATTAAACAAACAACTACAAGGATACAAACCAGCCTTTAGTAAATCAAATTAAACCCGCAACACTATGTCTCCTACTCTAAATCTACTCTAACTCTATCTTGTTAATAAGATAAAAACACAAACCAACATTTGCAATTCATTTAACTAACTACAAACAACCTGTGACCTACTATAACTCTATCTATTTAAACACACAAACCAGTTACACATAAACACTCAAGAATAAGTTTGATAACAAGATGCAAGGTAGATTCACATTACCTGTTGATTTCTAGCTGGATAGGTTGTTGGTGACTGGTTGGCTTCCAAAACATTTGTTCAATATGCTTGTCTTTACCTACAAAACCCTCAACAAATAAACACCACAAACCATCAACACTTCTGAAGCCAAAAATCCTATCAAAAATATACTGACATATGTTAGACAACAAAGAGAGAGAGTTACCTTGCCAAACAAAGTAAAAACAGTGCCAAGTACCGGATAAAAGCCTAGAGGTAAATAAGATAAACTGTCAGTATATTGAAATGTTACAGTAATAAATGGGATGGTCAGAACCTAATGCATATCAAAAACTTGCCCGTTCTTTACTACTTCCAGTTGAATATGCTTCAGGAATACTTAAAATTTAAGGGAGAATTGCCTGCAGACATGAAAACACGTATGAGCATCAATCAACAAGCCAAAGTAACATGAAACTCAATCTAGAAGCATCCAAAACAAAGATACCAGCACTATCTGCAACTGATTTATGAAAATGCAGTACATATTGACATATTGCACATTGTAGAAGTCCCCAAAATAAAGAGCAGTAACTTGCCAAAAATACATAAGTATGATGAGACTGAAAAATATCAGACTCATTATCAAACCCCAAACAATTGTATCTAGCTATCAATGCACATAAAACTAGAATGAGCTATGAAAACACCAAAACAAACAATCGATTATGAACTATAACCAGACCACAAACTTGTTAGAATTCACAAACAAACAACATCCACATTTAATCTCAGAGACAGTTTATGGACACAAACCAAACCCATGACTCGATTTACTGTGAACCTAACAGACATAGACATATTTCAACCCATAACCAAACATTGCACAAACCATAATAAAAAAACAATACAAGTTGGAAATCGAATTTAGATTTTACAACCGTATCTTCGATTTGGACAAACAAAGTCGGAGATGAAGGAGTAGAGGAGCAGAAATCACAGTCAAATCGCCAAAGTCAGAGATGAAGGAGTAGAGGAGCAGGAATCAAAGTGAATCGGCAAAGAGAAGATGAAGGATCCAACGAATAGGTGGAGAAAAGTCCTCGTTTCAATCGCCTAAACGGAGTGGATTTGCGAGATCTTGATCATGGAGACAGGACTTGTCCGCCATGCTGACTGAAATCGTCGGAGATTATGCGGCGATTCGTCGAAGATTCAGAGGAGGAGTCAAAGAAGCTTCGATACGCAACCAAACCAAAACCCTAGAGAAGAAGAAACACCCGTGTCGGATCCCGCACCAAAATAATTTTTTCATTCTGCAAAATAAAAATCTAATCAGCAAGCGCCATGTGGCGCTAAGACTTGCCCACAAAAAGTCTTGTGGAAGATTCGATTGTTTGATTTCTTGCACTGTTATGATTATTTTGAATTATTTTATTCATAAGACTCGAGTAAGAAATACCCTGTTAAAGATGCTCTCATAGATCTCAAAAGGTGAAACGATGAAGAGTACTTTTTTGAAGTTCAAGATTCCAAAGTATGGATGAAAGGAGAGAGTGCAGTGTTACTGACAAAACTTTTACCTCAAATCAAAACATGATTGAAGAACATGAAGAACCTAAAAATTCAGTTTGAAAATCTATTTTAATTTAAAGTTTCTGACTTTTGTTGTCAAAAAGCCTCATCCTAAAATATGGTGAAGCATAATTGTTTAACATCCGAGCCCCCAACAAATGGCATCAAACAGGACAAAGAATTTATCACTACAGGATGATGTTGACAACGAAGCGGAGAAAGACAATCGAGCTTATAAGAACTATGATCCAAAGAATTTGATGTGGTTCTATGAATACCTTAAAGAAAAAAAAAACATGGACCATTCTCTCTCACATATCTCAAAAAGTGGAACGACAAAGAGTACTTTGTTTAAATTCAAGATTTTAATGTATGAATGAAAGGAGAGAGTGTAGTGTTACTCACAAAACTTTTACCTCATATCAAAACATGATTGAAGAACATTAAGAAGCTTAGAATTTACTTTGAAATTATATTATTACTCTAATTTAAATATTCTGACTTTAGTTGTCAAAAAACCTCCTCTTCAAAGTTGGTGAAGCATAATTGTTTAACATCCGAACCCCCAACAAAATGGCATCACACAGAACAAAGACTTTATCATAGAAGGATGTTGTTGACAACGAAGAGCAGAAAAACAATCGAGCTTATGAGAACTCTAATCCAAAGAAGGTGATGTAGTTCTATGAATATCGTAAAAAAAACACATGGACCATTCTCTCTTACAGATTTCAAAAGGTGGAACGACGAGGAGTACTTTGTTAAAATTCGAGATTTTAATGTATGGATGAAAGCAGAAAGTGCAGTGTTACTAACAAAACTTTTAACTTATATCAAAACATGATTGAAGAACATGATTAAGCTTAAAATTCAGTCTGAAAATATATATATTACTCTATTTAAAGATTCTGACATTTGTTGTCAAAAAACCTCCTCTTAAAATCCGGTGAAACATAATTGTTTAACATCCGAGCCCCCAACAAATAACATCACACAGAACAAAGAGTTTATCACTGAGGGATGATGATGACAACGAAGAGGAAAAAGACAATCGAGCTTATGAAATCTATGATCCAATGAAGGTGATGTTGTTCTATGAATATCCTATAGAAAAAACACATGGACCATTCTCTCTCACAGATCTCAAAAGGTAGAACGACAAATAATACTTTGTTGAAGTTCAAGATTTCAAAGTATGGATGAAAGGAGAGAGTGCAGTGTTACTAACAAAACTTCTACCTCATATCAAAACATAATTGAAGAACATGAAGAAGCTAAAAATTCAGTTTGAAATATATTTTAATTTAAAGTATATGACTTTTGTTTTCAAAAAGTCTCATCTTAAAATATGGTGAAGCATAATTGTTTAACATCCGAGCCCCCAACAAATGGCATCCAACAGAACAAAGACTTTACCATTTAAGGATGATGTTGACAACGAAGAGGAGAAAGAAAATCGTGCTTATGAGAACTGTGATCCAAAGAAGGTGATGTGGTTCTACGAATATCCTAAAGAAAAAACACTTGGACCATTTTCTGTCACAGATCTCAAAAAGTGGAACGACGATGACTACTTTATTGAAATTCAAGATCTTAATGTGTGGATGAAAGGAGAGAGTGCAGTGTTACTGACAAAACTTTTACTTCATATCAAAACCTGATTGAAGAACATGAAGAAGCTTAGAATTTTGTTTGAAATTATATTATTACTCTAATTTAAATATTCTCACTTTTGTTGTAAAAAAACCTCCTCTTCAAAGTTGGTGAAGCATAATTGTTTAACATCCTAACCCCCAACAAATGGTATCACACAGAACAAAGACATTATCATTGAAGGATGATGTTGACAACGAAGAGCAGAAAGACAATCGAGCTTATGAGAACTCATCCAAAGAAGGTGATGTGGTTCTATGCATATCGTAAAAAAAAAAACACATGGACCATTCTCTCTCACAGATCTCAAAAGGTTGAAGGACGAGGAGTACTTTGTTGAAATTCGAGATTTTAATGTATGGATGAAAGGAGAGACTGCATTGTTACTAACAAAACTTTTACCTCATATCAAAACCTGATTGAAGAACATGAATAAGCTTAGAATTTAGTCTGAAAATATATTTATTACTCTATTTAAAGATTCTGACTTTTGTTGTCAAAAAATCTCATGTTAAAATCTAGTGAAGCATAATTGTTTAACATCCGAGCCCCCCAACAAATGACATCCAACAGAACAAAGATTTTATCACTGAAGGAAGATGATGACAACGAAGAGAAGAAAGACAATCGAGCTTATAAGAACTATGATCCAATGAAGGTGATGTTGTTCTATGAATACCCTAAAGAAAAAACACATGGACCATTCTCTCTCACATATCTCAAAAGGTGGAAGGACAAATTATACTTTGTTAAAGTTCAAGATTTCAAAGTATGGATGAAAGGAGAGAGTGCAATGTTTCTGACAAAACTTCTACCTCATATCAAAACCTAATTAAAGAACATGAAAAAGGTTAGAATTTAGTTTGAAAATATATTTATTACTCTAATTTAAATATTCTAACTTTTGTTGTCAAAAAACCTCCCCTTAAAATCTAGTGAAGAATAATTGTTTTACATCTGAACCCCCCCCCCCCCCAATAAATGGCATCACACATAACAAATATTTTATCATTGAAAGATGATGTTGACAATAAAGAGGAGAAAGACAATCAAGCTTATGAGAACTATGATCCAAATAAGGTGATGTGGTTCTATGAATATCTTTAAAAAAAACACATAAATCAATCTCTCTGACAGATCTCAAAAGGTGGAACGACGAAGAGTACTTTGATGAAGTTCAAGATTTCATAGTATGGATGAAATGAGAGAGTGCAGTGTTACTGACAAAACTTTCACCTCATATCAAAACCTAATTGAAGAATAGGACAAATGTTAGAATTTAGTTTGAAAATATATTTATTACTCTAATTAAATATTCTGACTTTTTTTTGTCAAAAAACCTCCTCTTAAAATCTGGTGAAGCATAATTGTTTAACATCCGAACCCCAACAAATGGCATCACACAGAACAAAGACTTTATCATTGAAGGATATGTTGACAACGAAAAAGAGAAAGACAATCGAGCTTATGAGAACTATGATCCAAAGAAGGTGATGTGATTCTATGAATATCCTAAAAAAAACACATGGACCATTCTCTCTCACAGAACTCAAAAGGTGGAACGACAAATAATACTTTGTTGAAGTTCAAGATTTCAAAGTATGGATGAAAGGAGAGAGTGCAATGTTACTGACAAAACTTCTATCTCATATCAAAACCTAATTGAAGAACATGTAAAAGCTTAGAATTTAGTTTGAAAATATATTTATTACTCTAATTTAAATATTCTGACTTTTGTTGTCAAAAAACCTCCTCTTAAAATCTGGTACAGCATAATTGTTTTACATCCGAGCCCCCTACAAATAAAATCACATAGAACAAAGACTTTATCACTGAAGGATGATGTTGACAACGAAGAGGAGAAAGACTATCGAGCTTATGAGAACTGTGATCCAAAGAAGGTGATGTGGTTCTATGAATACCCTAACGAAAAAACACATGGACCATTCTCACTCACAGATCTTAAAAGGTGGAACGACGAAGAGTACTTTGTTGAAGTTCAAGATTTCAAAGTATCGATGAAAGGAGAGAGTGCAGTTTTACTGACAAAACTTTTACCTCATATCAAAACTTGATTGAAGAACATGAAGAAACTTAGAGTTTAATTTAAAAATTTATTTATTACTCTAATTTAAATATTATGACTTTTATTGTAAAAAAACCTCCTCTTAAAATCTGATGAAACTTCTACCTCTTAGAAAAACCTGATTTTTTCATGGTAAAATTATTTTACGTCCTAAAACCTTGCATAAAATTTTCAAGCTCAAATAAAATCAACCTGATCACTTTTTTTTTCGGTGATCGGCTAATCTAGTCTCTGTCGAGTCGGTTTCTGCTCAAAAAAATACTTTGCTTTTGATCTTAATTTACTGCTCTTTAATACCTCAAAAGCCTTCTCTAATGCTGACCTACTCATTTCATGCTTGTCCTTAGCACAAAATTTGGCTTTGCTCCTCATCGGCTCATTTATCGACTATTCGATAATTTTTCGGAAAAATCAGAGAACTGCCTCTGATATCTTGACTTTAGTCTTCTTAGTTTCTCTTAAAATCACTCATATGCCTTAGCCTTCTCCAAGAAAACCCTTAGACTCCATCTTTCTTGACTTGAACCTTAGACCTTATGCAACGGTACACATTTCACCCGAGTGTAAGTATTAAACAAAAAAAATTTAATTGAAATGTCTTCTCTCTCTTCCCACTCGATTGTTAAGTTACAATCGGTTGTATCTCCCTTTATTTCTCTCTCTCTCTTTCTTTCTCTCTTTCTTTATTCTGTTGCTTTAAATTATACTAATTAAAAAACATTTAACACCCACTCAAACACTTTTTCCACTGTCGATGCTCTTATAGTACGGTCGTGTAGCTTCTTAGACGATTTCTCCGTCTTTAGATTATTTGATCTTGTTGTCTTAATCCTTTCTTCTGATCTTGAGATGACAGTTGACCTTTGGTTTTCACCATTTCTCCTTTCCTTGGTTTTGTCTTCGGTTTTGGTCGCACGGTCACGTTCACGTCCTTCTCGTATATTTTTAGGTCTTGATATAGGGTATTACACTGACGGTGATTTGACAAGCATAATTTTGATGTAGACTTCCATGGTTTTGCCAAGACGGTCGGCAAACATTCGATTGACGAGTCTCTGGTATGTGGCTCCCGCGTGTGGAGATTTGCGGAATATAAGAGTGAAGATTTGATGTTTAGGGTGAAAGAGTAGAAAGAGTATGAGATGTGTAAAGAATAAGAGTAACCATGTATAGGAGAAAGAATGCGAAAATGTATAAGAGTGTGAATCTAAGAGAGAAACTCTTGATTAGCATTATAGTGAGAAGCATACAAACTATTTATAAAGCAATACACTAGGTTAAACCAAGAGAGAGAGAGAGAGAGGGATTCGACCAAGGCATCGACAGCGACATGTCCTTTAGCTAGAAGACAAATTGTGCACAACTTTTGACTCAAATTTGAATCTCTCATTTGGGCGCTTATTTGCTCAGCTTCTAGAAGGTCTTTATGGGCTTCTTATTTCTTCATAAGGCCTCTTAACCACCTTTATGATCTGAATGGTCCACAATCTTACTTGCTTATACACGGGCCTCGTCTCCTCTTTGATTAACTCTCGGCCCTTCTTCTCTTTTACTTAGTTGTAGTTATGCATTTGGAGTGTGTCGTATAAGAGAGGAGAAGTATGTTAGAGACTCCTCTTCAGATTCTTTCCTTTCATACTTCTTTGTTCTTCTTTACTCGATCAGCATCCTTGCACTAGTCGCTTCTTCACGCTAGATTGTCTTCTTTATTCTAACACTCTCCCTCAAGCTTGACTCGTCGGGACTCCAAAAGGACCAAAGATCAAGCTTGGAACACGTGTTGACTACCTCATTAAAAAAACCTTAACAAAGAGAAACACTTGGGATAAAACTTTGTTAAGAGAAAAAGAGTATAGCCTTTACGGTCCATGATGTAGCTATGATCGTGGTTTAAAGCATTCTGAACTATCTTCCTTTCTTCAAGTCTTGAAACGCTATATTCCTTCCTTTAGTCCTCCTCGTCTTTGTTTATCTTCTTATGAACTCATTTTTTCGACATTTTAAACTTCTTTGAGGCTCTCATGGTCTTCTTTTACCCTTTAAACAAGTGATAAAGAAGACAAGATTAATTGTATGCCATGAGGAATATCAAATGTTTTAAATGTCATAAGTTAAGAGTGCATATTTAGAGAATAACGACTCTCAATTGGACTAAGGTAATGAATTTAAAAAAATATAAATAGGGTAGAGTTTAGAGGACAGCCTTTTTAATGGAATGGTGGTAAGATTTTGCTTGTGGTTTTGAATATTCTTCTCGCCATGACTCCATGCTGTGAACTCTTAGTTCATGTATGCACCTCTAGAGGAACTCCCCCTTTTGGTGATTATCATCAACTAATCCTTCTTGAGCTTGGCTTCTGGCTTATAGCTCGATTCTTGAATGGTACTCTCAATTTCTTTCCATTCGCACACATGTATTTTACTTCACGGCTTCTTTCTTCTTCAAGTTTAGTGTGAAGTTTAAGTCATCATATCTCTTCACGGTTTGTTTCTTCCAACAAACTGGTGTGAATGTTTTCTTCTATCCACTTTGAATCTTCTAGGTCTACTCTCCTTTTACTCCATTTTGTGTGTGAGGCGCTCGATCATTTGATTAGATCAGCTTAGCCACCTACACTCTTTTTGCCTCCATTTCTTCTTCATAGATTTTTCCTACTCGTCTTTTCGCTTCAATGACGATCATCGTATGTTTCTTTTAAAGACCGCCGCATTCTCTTGACTTTAGTTCTTCTTTATGAGCCTCTACCTCTTCTCTAATACGCCTTTAAGAATTCTCACAACAATTCTTCTTCGATACCTTCAACAAGAAAGTATAGAATTTTAAAGTAAAGCCGTGAGGGGTTAGGAGATTTAGATAACGAGATATGAGTTTTGCTAATAAGAAGAGGACAAGATAATCTTAGGTTCTAAACTAGCAAACAACAAGCGATCATTACATGTCAATTAAATGTATAGAATGTATCACTTCTCCCCCTCAAGCTTAGCCACAAGTATCACGACAAAGGCTAAGCTTAAAGACAATTTAAGCAAAGAAAAATCCGTTTTTCAGCATGATAAACAAATGCATGAATGACTAAGAAGATTTAGAGTAAGTAAGAGTTTTAGGGAGTAGCCTTTCTCTCATTGTAGTGGTCGGTTTTTTATGAGTTCTTCTTAACGTTGGAACTAGATGTTTGAAACCTTGACAAGGATTGGTTGATCCTCTTGTCCTTAAACAGCTTGTATTCCTAGATGTCTCTTCCGCTCAATTCTTTGTTTACACCTTCTCTTCTCGGATCCTTAGCGACTGATGGCTGACTTTCACTTCTTAATGACTCCAGCTCAATTCGCTTGATCTCATGAGTTGTAGTGCAATTTGAATGGTGTAGGCGAGCTCTAGGTCGTTGCAAATAGGTCTTCAATGAATGTAACCATGAATAGATCTATTACGGTCACTAAATGTCCCTTGATACGGTCACACCAGAAACACTCCTACCAACTTGCAATAAAGTTGATTCTGCTTGGATCAGATTTTTCAAAATAAGCGGTTTAGTGGTAGCGAGACGATTCTGAGTGCCTTGTTCGAGTAGATGCTTCTCTGGATCGATCTAGTGACTCAGACTTGGCTCTGGCAAGGCTTTCTTGAACCAATTCTTTGTGTTTTTGAGAAGTGGCTCGATCATTCTTCATAAAAGAGACACTTTTTCGACGAATTTTAGAGATGGTTCGAGAAAAGTCTTCATCTGGTCGAGTAACTTGGATTCAGCCCTCTCAGGACAATTCTTTGTGACCCAACTTTGATTCGGTTCAGTTGGTTGACATTTCCCTGGACCATTGTTGATTTGTTGATAGATAATCAGCCCTATGCCTACTGCTTGATCAGAACTTCTTCTAGACACTACTCTTACTTGGATTGCCGGAAGAAGCACTTGGGTTTGTCGAGTGAGGCTAGAGTAATCTGAAAACAAAGAATAGTCAAATTGTTCACACATTTGAGTGTTGAGATAGGTAAAGTGTTGGGTCAATACTCAAATCACATAGAAAAGAAACCCACACTAAACCTAACTTTCTTAACAAGAATAACCCAAAGCCTTAAGAATTTCTAAGTTCATGAGAACAAGAGCAGACTCGGGTTTGTCTTGGACTCTCCATATTTGGAAAGAAGACAAGAGATCACTCATGATCTTAGATGTAAACGTTCACAAAGAACATTACGGATCATGGTATGTCTCTTTTATGTGCTAGAGTGGAGTATGGTTCTTAGATGTAATTTCATTCACAAAGAAAGTAATACGGACCTAGTTCCTCTAATAAAGTAAGTCATTAACCAAGGATTTAGATACATAATGATGGTCCAAGGTTTCGTTACTACAAGGGTTTGGATTCAACATGATCTTTTATGCTTAGTCTCTTAAGATCAAAGCTAGCTATGGTTCTCTTCCTTACTTAAGGGTCTTTGTTAAGGACTTTCGGATCCATCATGACGTCATGTCCTTACTCTCTTAAGAGTATAGAATCAGTCATGGTTCACTTCCCTTTATACAAAGACTTAACAAGGCCTTGAATACTTAAACTCATAAGAGTAAAGTAAACTAAGGTACATGAGATATGATTCATCAAGGTCTTGCACTCAATTATGAGTAATGGACCCTTCTTCCCTTGAATTTAATCTTTACAAAGGGATTCATCAAGATCTTTGGACTTGCATATGTGTGGTGTATCTTTCTTCCCTCTTTAGACATGTAAATTAGGGATTCATTAAGATCTTGGACTTACACATATGTAGTGAACCTTTCTTCCCCTTTAAAGATAGAACGGAATTTGGATTCATCAAGATCTACTTATACTTTATAGAGTTAAGTCGATCAAGGTTCTCATTCCTGAAGCGTTCCCTTCCCCTTCTTCAATTTTAATTTTGAATTTTAAAGCACAAAACTTGGATACAACATGTTTTGAGTACTTAAATTCATAAGAATCAAGCCTCATTTCATGGTTCTCAAAATGGGACAAAACCGCTTTAAAACCTCTAAAATGCAAAGAACTTAAGTGTTTCTTCATCTTATCTTGATGAAGCAACGGTCCAAGGTTTTAAAACGCAAACTAGCGGTTGGATTTAAGATCAAAACACATGACTAGCCATAGGTTTTTCTTACTCAACTTTTCATAAAGAGAATATGAGTACTTCTAGGCTATTTTGTCTATGTCGTTTTGATTTCTTTAAAAAACAAGAAAGTAACTTTGATCTTGATAGATTTGTATCTATAAGAAACAAGACAACACGTCTATGTTACTAACGTAAAACGAACCATAATCATTCAAAGAGACTTGGTAGCCTTTGTATTCATGAGAATAGAAAACCAACGAATCAATGTCATATGGTTATCATCCAAATAGATGTTAAGCTTAGCCAAGTCTTTAAAGTGTACTTATTTTCCAAAATGAATTTTACACAAGACCAAAGGTTAAAGCTTTTGTCCAATGGATAATAAGAATACGAAAAGCAAACAAAACAAAATGACTAACTAAGCGAAAATAAACAGTGACTTAGGGATCGAGATGGGGCTTAAAGTAGAGAGATTTCTTCCTCCCTTTGTGATTCTTCATCACGGCCACCATCTTCTTCCCTTCATTGTCGCAAGAATAGTAAAGTAAGAACCAAAACTAAAGATACTAAAGATGACTCAGAGATTAGAATGGGGCTTAAAGGAGGGAGATTTCTTTCTCCCCTTATGGTTCTTCACCATGGCCACCATTTCTTCCCTTCATTGTCACATATTCACCCATGTCACTTGATTATCATGGATGAATACACAAGAACCGATGGATACTAACATTACCCAACGGTCAAAACAACATAAAAAGATAAAATTTTCGAAATCGATTGAAGAAAGAGGAAGAAGAACATGACTATGGATCTTATTGCTCTGATACAATGTGAAGATTTACGGAATATAAGAGTAAAGATTTGATATTTAGGGTGAAAGAGTAGCAAGAGTATAAGATATGTAAAGAATAAGAGTAAACATGAATAGGAGAAAGAATGCGAAAATGTATAAGAGTGTGAATCTAAGAGAGAAACTCTTGATTAGCATTATAGTGAGAAGCATATAAACTATTTATAGAGAAATACACTAGGTTAAACCAAGAGAGAGAGAGGGATTCGACCAAGGCATGGACAACGACATGTCCTTTAGCTAGAAGACAAAGTGTGGACCACTTTTGACTCAAATTTGAATCTCTCATTTGGGCGCTTATTTGCTCAGCTTCTAGAAGGTCTTTATGGGCTTCTTATTGCTTCATAAGGCCTCTTAACCCCCTTTATGATCTGAATGGTCCACAATCTTACTTGCTTATACACGGGCCTCGTCTCCTCTTTGATTAACTCTCGGCCCTTCTTCTCTTTTACTTAATTGTAGTTATGCATTTGGAGTGTGTCGTATAAGAGAGGAGAAGTATGTTAGAGACTCCTCTTCGGATTCTTTCCTTTCATATTTCTTTGTTCTTCTTTACTCGATCAGCATCCTTGCACTAGTCGCTTCTTCACGCTAGATTGTCTTCTTTATTCTAACACCGCGTTCTTCAGTCTAAAATGCATAACTTGTAGCAATATGTGCCTCTCTTAGTTATGAAGGCTTTCTTTTCCCTGTCATCAACGTGCATCATGATTTGATTGTAACCCGAAAAGGCATCCATGAACGAAAAATACTGATGGCATGGCATCGCTTCGACTAGATCTGATTGTAACCCGAAAAGGCATCCATGATATATATGTGGTAGCGGGAACGAATCTTTTGGACATGCTTTGTTGAAGTAAGTGAAATCAAGACACACTTGCCATTTGTCGTTCTTCTTCTTCACGACGACCGAGTTAGCAAGCTAGTCAGAAAATTGTATCTCCATAATTAGACCAGCTCTGAGTTACCGGTCAATCTCTTTGTGAACTACGGTGGCGCGTTCCGGACAGAGCTTTCGGCGTTTATGTCGTATCGGTTTGCATGTGGGATCTACGTTGAGTCTGTGACTGATTACCTTTGGGTTGATCACGACCATATCTCTTATTGACCATTTGAAGGTGGATACATGCTTTTCAGGAAAGCTATCAGCTCAGCCTTAGTGCCTTCATCCAGTGGGCGCTGATCTTTACAGTACACTCCCGGTCGTTACCATCTATTCCCACCAAAACTGATTGGCTCTGATTGAAGATCGATGGTAGGGGTTGCAAAATTCTGAAGATGTTAGGTCACTCTATGCAAGCTGCTTGTTCAGGTCGATCCTCTTTGCGTGGTCTCTCTACCTCAAGGTCCCGTTCTCTTGTTTCTCATTTTTCCTCGGCTGTAGAATATGATCGCTTAACGTAATCCTTTCTGGAACCGCGACGTTGGAACTGCGCCTTATTTTTATCCTGTGGGAACTTTTTCAGCAGTAGGTCGATCAGATTCGAGTCCGAAGCTCAGATGCCCTTATGGGTGAAAATAAAATCTCAAAACTCCCTCAATGGTAAAAGACAAAATTACCCTTAATGAAGGTTGTTTTCGGGTGGTAAGGGTTAAATATAATTAAATCGGTAAGTATTCAACAAAAAAACACAGTGTAATATCCCAGTTTCAGGTGCTTGCGGAGAGGTTTAAAAGATTTGATTTGGCCACCAATGTCACCAAAGTACACTTATCTATTCGGTGAAGTGTCCTGAGAGAAATCCACAGTTAAGCGTGCTTGCACTGGAGTAGTCTCAGGATGGGTGACCTTCCGGGAAGTGATTGTTGGAACCGTGTGAGTGAGGATAAAACACTGGGAAAGATCATGTGGTGATTTGTAGGGTCGGTAACAATACTTTTAAAGCCTCCCGGACAGAACAAACCGACTGTCGGATATGGATGGGCCTCGGGTGGGCAACGGGCCGAGAGAGGACGTGGGCCCTCTAAGAGGGGGCCCATTAAGAGGTGGCTGTCGGGCGTTATACACAATAGCTCGTTGGTTGCGAGCTTCACGCGCGCGCGCCCAGTGTTCGAATTCCACTATGCGTGGTATAACTGGTAATACTAGGGGATACCAGGTAATACTTGGGTAAACTAGCATATCAAATTAAACCTATCCAGAATTTTTCAATACAATGTGAATATCATCATATAGTTCATATTAAACAAAAAGGGTAATATAAAGATACCAGTTTGAACCAGTGGTGTCTTTGAGTTGCTTCCTAATTATCTTGTTAATCTTTCTTGGATCATTAGGAGGAAGAAAAAAATGATCAACGAGCTAAGACTTAGACGTCCATAGCGAGCTGCTTTCATAACTCTCAGCTCTTTTGCTTGAACTGGAACCAGTTTTCAAGTCTAAGGATAAGTCGGGAAGCTTTGGTTCCCAATTTTAAGACCAATCAATGGTTTAGCTTCTGCCATTAAAGTACATTTGTTCTCTGTGACAAGGTAATTTCACTAATTTTTCAGAAATTCTGAAGCATAAGGAAATCAATACAAAAGCAATGAATCAACCGCTGAAAGCTTTGTCTGGGATGTGAATTGGGCTGTCCATGTCCAAATGGGCCAGTCCAAATGAACAATTCCGTTTTCTGCACATTGATTGTCTAAGCTCAAATAAGACCGGGTCCAAACAAGACCAATCTCTAAATAGTACCATGGCCAACTGGACTGTCCATGGGGTCCAAACAATACCTAAACACATTTATTCAATTAACAAGAAACTCCATACTAAACAACTCATATAGTTATCATCATTCAAGCGCATTACTCTTTTATCGATCTGAAATAATAACACAAACATACATTTAAGAACTGAACATATCAAAGAACCTACAAAAATACAATATTGTAACTACAAGATCCCCACCGAAGCAAACGGCCCATCTTTTTGTTCTTATCAGTTCATCTTTGTTCAAATTAAAGAACAAAATGGGCTATATAACGTAAGAACATTAAACCCACGGGAGGACAACTGTACGCCACATGCCCATGTCCAAACTACAACTAAGCCACAAACATGTTGGAATTTAATGAAGCAGTTTTTATTTTTCACATCTGAAATAACATATTGAGAACTTGTTTCACATCACCCATATTTACATTTCCACATGTTTCTCTTTATAACAAAAACAAAAACATTGCGCACTTGTTTTTGGACTAATGTCTACGATAATTAAATAAGATTTTCGATACTCGGAGTTTTGGCCGCGGGAGCGTGACCCCAGGGTGCGGAAGATTAATGTTTTGCCGCAGGTTCGTGACCTGGAGGCGCGGCAGGAGGGCTCTTGGCAGCAGGCTGCTTGATCGGAGGCGCGGCAGAATAGGTTCGTCTTCAAACAATCGTAACTTTTGATTGGCTGGTCTTTTTTGCTTGATTCCATTTTGAGGTGAATGTTGACTTTTCAAGCTTTCCAATGACACCAAGAATTCCAAATTTGATGCAAGGAAAAGTTGTAAACGGATGTTAAACTTCTGATAGTCTGAAACTGTCCTGAAAGCCATTTTGTTCTATTTTTGGTTTTTTTTTCCTAAAACTTTTAAAAGCTCATGGAACTCCAAATACTTGAAAATACATTTGGAAACACTAATATCACTTGAAATCCTTATTAAATCAATAAGAAAAGAATAGCTAAAACAAGTAAAAATGCGATGTTATCATTTCTCCACATGTTTAACTATAACCTCATCTCTTTTCTGATCCATGCAAGATGATACTCGGAAAACTGCACTTTCAGACCTTTTTGGCATAGCAGAGTTTCCATGCATATTGCTTCTCCTTTCATCAACTTTCCTATGGTTGGTTTGAGGAACTAGGCAGGAATTGTTGTTCTCCATAACTCCACAAGGAAAATCAATCTTTTCTAGACTTTGACTTTCTGTAGCTTCTTCATCTCTCATCCTTCTTGCTAGGTCCTATATAAAATTAGACTCTCGGTGACCATTATTCTGCTTTTTTGTCCTCTGATGTTCTACGATTTTCTTTATTTCGGTCTTTGTCTTTCCAATCTCTATGATTTTCTTTTTTCTCCTTCTATTCCTTATGTTTGTCATTGCTTTTTTCTTTATCCTTTTTTCTCTTATCCTTCTTTCTTTTCATTATCCTTCTTCTCCTTGCGCTTCTTCTCCTTGTACTTTTCCTGCGATTTAAATTCCACCAGAAAAAGAACACACATATATAAGTGATCATTATGATGGACCCAAGTGGGGGAGATGAGCACTTCTGGTGCAGATTTTGTTCAGAAAACCACGGTGAAGATCCGAATAAGTAGCTGAACATGAAGGAAGCGCATATCGGCTAAAGAGTCACTACAAGAAAATAGTTAAATAACGAATACGCTTTTAGTCGCCTAGTAGTCGCTAAATGGCGTGTTACGACCAAATAGCGACTAAAACATGTAGTCGTAAATTCTTAATCACTAAAATAAATAGTCGCTAAATTAGTCGCCAAATAACGACTACAATACGACTAATGTGCGTAGTCGTAATAATAGTTGTAGCGTAGTTGTTAAATTTAACGACCAAATAGCGAACAAATTTACGACTACAAACATTAGTCGTAATGTAGTCGCCAAATTTAGTGACTAATTGACGACTAATTTTGCGATTATAGTCTTATTTATACAGTATTTATGTATTAATAAAATATTGTATTTATACCGAATTTATACAATTCTATATAGGAAAATCTATCCAAATTCAGCTAACCAATCAACCAATTTATGTAAATATAAACATCGTGTAGAGATTAGTAGTTTAAAAATAATATACTCAAAATGTATCTCGAATGGTATTACTATTGAAAAACATTGATTACAAAGAAATGTTCAAATTTTTTTAATAACATATGTTACTTTTATCTTCGAGAATATATTTGTAACACATTTGACGACATATAACATAATTTCGCAATTCAAAACCATTTAGGGATGAATAAAAAAAAAATGTCATTTATATAATAGTTTAACTTAACATTTTGCTTTTTGAAAATACATTGTTTACTTTTTTGTTGGTGGGAGTGAAATACATTGTTTACTAAACTACGTTTTAAATTTCAAAACGAGAAAAATAAAAATTCGACCTAACCATATACTATATAGGTTTCATTGGTAACGTGATTCACAAAACACAAACAAGTTTTAACTTGAAAAATATAATAATAAAACCCCTCAACTATACATTTATTAAAAAAAAACCCTTAACTTAAAATTTGTTAATGTAAAAGCCCATCCGTGACGGCATCGTAGACATATTTAAAAACATCTTTTAGATCTATTGTCATATGTTTCATTCTATTGATCAATTTGTAAGATTTTATTTTGGTGACTAAAATTATCATTTGTTCGTTCATCAGAATAGTGCCCATCTACAAGAAGTAAAGAGATGGATTTATGATAATGATCAGGTCTCTTTACTTTATCAAATAGTGGCTTGAAATCGTATAAATCAAGAGGCTGCAGAACACACAAGTTAAACAAAAAACTTCGATCAGGAGGAAGTGGAGCAAACATGATTAGACACAATTCATCATCCAATGTTCGGTTTTGAGCATGATTACTACCAAAAAATGTCACTATTAAAGCTTATCTCTATAAATGAAGTAGACAAACACATTTTCAGACAATATAAATTTTAGTTCAGCGACCAGAGCAACTATCTCAGACCAAGTTATCAAAAATATCCTTTAAACGAAAGCCATCAAACAATAACAATCATTACATGGTAAGGTGAATTTGCGCGACAGTATAAATGTGTCCCAAAATTATGATCATATTCTAACAAAAGTAGATTAGTTCCTTCTTTGTTGTTTGTACTTGGATTGGTTTTTCTTCCATTTCTTATTCGTAACAGCTCTGTTCTTCTCCTCAATCTCCTTAACTTTACGCTTCCTGTAAAACCATAACCGATACAAACACAGAGACTTAGCAAAGATTGCACACGTGCTCGTAGCCACAACATCTCAATTCTCAAACAAAAGTTTCTCTTATCTAAATAGATCACAGCATACTTTATACTAATGCCTATCACAACTTCTTGACAGAACCTTAGCATTCTTGCAATCCCATAGATATGAAAGAAACAAATATACCCAGCAAGACATAAACAAGGCTCATCCTCCAATTTCTACTATCAAGACAGTTCCAATTCTGTTATCAAATCCATGTTCAGATGAACTTAACTCGACATACCACAGAACTTTTTGTGATACAGAACCTAAGCATTACATAGACACTGTTTCTTGATAGACAATGGTGGTAACGTACCTGTACTGAGAAGCTTTGGGATCTGAAACCAACTCATCAGCAAGAGTTGCTCTTCTATTCTTCTTTGTCAATCTTCCATAGAATTCTTCAGCTGGTTCAATTACTGTGCCAATCTGATATATAAACACACAAAATGACGAGTGTTGGTGTTAAGACAAAGACCGAGACAAAAACTCTTGTCTTGATCTAGTTTGCTATTCTGAAACTTGCCTGGAAATACTTTTCAGCTAATTTAGACCGTGACACACTTTTCTTGTAGTGGTTAGCAGGATCCATTACAGTCCTCAACTACAATAGAGACACAATTAGAATGGTGTTAGGAATTTGAAACCAAAAACCGGACAGCAACAATAACAACAACAAAGCAAATAGCCTATTACCTTAAGCAACTGAAGATCCCTTTTCAACTCAGGAGTCATTGTAGGTGCAGGCATATCAAACCTATCCACAATTTTTCAATACAATGTGAAATCTCATCGTATAATTCATATTAAACAAAAAGGGTAATATAAAGTTACCAGTTTGAACCAGTGGTGTCTTTGAGTTGCTTTCTAATCATCTTGTTAATCTTTCTTGGATCATTAGGAGGAAGACAAAGACCATCAACAAGCTCTGACTTCGACGTCCAAAGCGAGCTGCTTTCGTGACTCTCACCTCTTTTGCTTGAACTGGAACTAGTTTTCAAGTCTAAGGATAAGCCTGGAAGCTTTGGTTCCCATTTAAGACCAATCAATGGTTTAGCCTCCGCCATTAAAGTACCTTTGTTCTCTGTCACAAGTTGATTTCACTAAAAGCATAAGGAAAAAAACTAAATGATTCTTAAGCATATATGCTCATTCATTAGCTATGTACAAGAAACTAACTAAGAAACAAATCTTATCCTAAAGATTGTAGAAGAAACCTAAATCAAACAAAGATGAATCGTAGAAACAAATACAAGTTTATGAACAATTAGGACTCAAGAATCAGATTCCTTAGACAATAAGAAGAACCCATATGGAAAGGATAAGAATTTACTGAAGAAAACAAAGAAGATAGAAGAGAAAACTCACCGGTAGAGACGATGGCGAATCAACGGCGACGAAGAGAAGACAGAGAGAAAGAGGTTTAGGGTTTGAATTGTTTGAATTGTCTGAAACAGAGAACGGCGTCGTTTACGTCTACACACAGAGACGAGAAGATGAGTGTGTTGTATTTTTTTTTTTTTTTTTTTTCTGTCGTCAACTGATTTCATTAAACAACCCATATGGGTTTTACATAAAGGTGAATCGAGCCCAACAACATAAATAACAAAAGCCCATTCTTAAACCCTCGAGAAAAATAGGGCATCCCTATACTATTAAAAGAGAAGTACACTTATATAATAGGACATAGTTTTTCTAATTTATTACGGGATATGCCATTGAGATTTACAAAGGATTTTGAGATTCATTAAGGGTAATATCGGATTAACACATTATTAACATAAAATCGGGTCGGGTCAATTTCTTGAAATTACCCGAAATTATGTCACTCGGATCATGTATTCAATCCAGATTTTGTGGACTAATTTAAATCGAATTTTAAATATGATTAACTATTTTTAATATCATTTAACTAACTAATCCCTAAATTGACGTAAAATGAAATCTAAAGTTGGTAACCGGAGTTTAATATATTTCCTTTTCATACTATATATTAATTACAATTTATTCTCAATCTTAACTAATCCCATATATTACCTAAATAGTAGTATTGCATATATACAAAATTCGTTACTACGAATATTCTTTGATATATACCAAATTTTGTTTTTGGAAAATTAATTATAGTTGTTTCCATATACGATTCTGAAATAATTTGTTTGAAATTATGCTTCCCCTTTTTTTTTTTTTTTTTTTTTTGTCAACATTTGGGCCACAACTGGCCGGCCCATTAGCCTAATTCCTACAAATTGTAGGGTCGGGGACTCGATCCCTGGTGTGATGGTGTCTGTCTTCTGTGGACTTGCCACTAGACCAAGATCACTTCACGAAATTATGCTTCCCCCATGACATTAGTTTGATATTTTTTTCAAATTATTTCGGATTATTATATAATACACATAGTTACTAAAATTCTAGATTTTTTTTTGAATATATTGTGATTCGAATTTTTAAAAACAGACTTATATTACTAAATCTATGGAGAAAAAATATGTTTTTCAACGTCCCACATCGACTAAAAATTTTGGGCAATAGTTCAGACTCTATTATAAAAAGGATCGAAATGGGGTCAACTTCGAATGAGCAGGAAGCTTGATTTATCAGTCATCCAAATTTTAAAATTTTATTCGGTTTAATCCGATTAAAATTTTTTTAAAAAAAGTTTCAAAATATTCAAAATTCAAAATATATAACTTTCAAAAGTTTAAATTTATTAAAAGTTTAAAATATTCTAAATATTTAAACTTTTGAAAGTTTAAAATATATTATGAACTTTTATAAAAAGTTTAAAATAATATATAGTAGATATATATTATTTAAACTTTATCATTAGTCTAAAATATTATTAATATTTAAACTTTCTATAAAACATATTTTTATTTATAATAATAATAATAATTTAAACTTATCATAGAGTTAAAATATTTAAAATATTTAAACTCTATAGAAGTTTAAAATGCTTTAAATATTTTAACTCTATGATAAGTTTAAATTATTATTATTATTATAAATAAAAATATGTTTTATAGAAAGTTTAAATTGTTAAGTATCCATCTAACACTATAATTTTCATTGTATTAACCAACACAATTTTTTAAAAAATATGGACACCAAAGAAATTTACGAAAATATACGCCAATGTACGTTGCAATTTAGATCCAACCAGAAACCTTTTATTTAAGACTAATGTCCTATTTTAAAATATTAACCACTAAAAAGTTTTTACAAAATAATGTACAAAAATATTGACCCGCGGCGGCCGCGGGTTGGATCCTAGAATGGATTGTGGTGCTTTGATCATGGTGATCCAACATACAAATATCATTATTGTGGTGCTTTGATCATGGTGATCCAACATACAAATGTTAGTATTGTGGTGCAAAAAATAATTATTTAAAATTACCATATCATACAATCTAATTTAAATAAAACAAAAGCCCCACCCACAATTTCAAACCTTTATCAATCATTCACATATAATTTATTTCCTAACACTCTACTTTCATATTAACCAAATCAACCAAATAATAAATTCAAAAAAACAATTTCTCGAAAATATTCCCCCGCGGTGGACCGCGGGTTAGATCCTAGTAACACTTTAAAAATATGGTTTAAACGAAGCGGATACGGTTCCGGTTGCGGGAGTTTGCGGAAGTGGACGGTTGCCGTTTCAAACGTTATTAAGCATTTTGAACGATTAGTTCAGCGATTAAAAATTGGTGTGTTTGCGGGAGTTTTATGACTGGATAACAAGCGGATGCGGCAGCTGTTAAATAAACACGACCAAAAAACAAGTATAACTATAAAAAGTATAAATACACCAAAAAATTATATTATTATGATAAAATATAAATTTTTAACTATGATTAATAAAAAACAAAAATAACTAAATTATTACATAATTATTTAAAAACAAATAAATTGTATGGTGAAATGCTTATTACTTCGTGTATTTGGTTCATCACCAAAAACTTCACCACATAATGACAAATTACAAAAAAAAAATATATATGAACTCGTAGATCTTTTGGATTAGCAATGTTATTATAATATTTACGTAAATATCTTGTCTTTCTCTAATTTGAATTGTTGCCAAAATTTTGATGGAGAATTTTTTTTAAAATTTTTTTTTAATATAGCAAAAAATATTTAGCGTTTTGAGAACTAATGTTAATATATATAGGGGCATTTTCAACCATACCTTTAATCAAATATACCCCCTCATATGGAGACATTATCTCCAATGCCCCTAAAACTTTTACGAGAAGCTCAAAACTCCCCCTTTATTTTCTATTTTCGTTTTGATTTTTTAAAATGCCCAGATCGAGTATTTTACTGTGTTGCCCTACCGAAATTGTCATATTTTCAAAGAAAATCAGGGTATAAACCGCCCACCCGATTGAATCTGGGTTTAACCCAAACCCGGGTTTCTTTATTATTTTAAAAAATAAGAAAATTAAAATTTGAAATCAAAAAGGAGAAATAAAAGAAACTGCTCGACTTTTTTTCAGTTTCTCATTCATAGTTTCCTTTCTCAATTTCGAGAGGTGCGATTTACGATTGAGAGAGTATTCAAAATTTAGGGTGAAGAGTTTGATTGAGAGATGGTGGAGACAAGGGGAGGAATGAGGAATAAGAAGGAGGAGATATCAAATCCGGTGGTGGAGGCTTCGAAGGCGGCAGTGGAGGAGGCTTCCGCTTAGAATACGGCGGAGGTGGAGGAGGCTTCCGCTTCGAATCCGGCGTTGGAGGAGGTAGGCGAAGAAAGAAAGGCTTCGAAACCGGCGACGGTGGAGGATGGCAAAGTAATAGAGGCTTCGATTCCGCCGTTGGAGGTGGTTATCGAAGATAGAGAGGACGGTGAGGCTGCGATTGCGGCGGTACCAGATTCGCTTCGTGCCCAAGACGAAAGTAAGAGACTCGGGGAGGAACTTGCTTCTGTCGGAGAAGGAGTAAGAGAGGCGGTTAGGGTTGCGCCGGAAGCAAATACTGAGGAAGAATCGGAGGAGGAATCCGTATATCTGACATCAAAGAATACAGAAGAAGACGAAGACGGAGGAGATGGCTCGGGATCCAAATTTGTGGAATCAAGTAACAGAGAAGGCGAAGAAGGAGAAAAATTGGATCTGAAACAAAGTATGGAAGAAGAAGAAGAACAAGAAGAAGAAGAAGAAGATGAAGATGATGAGAGCCAGCACAAAGAGCACCTAGAGGCAAATGTAAGTAGGAATGCTCTTTGAACTCCTGCTTTGCCGGCTATAATTGAATTGTGAATTTGGTAGAACTCGGAACAACTAGTGTGTCTAAATCTGGTAAAACTTAAGATAACTAGGATGTGTAAAACTAGTAGAATTGAATAGAACTAGTGTGTGAAAAACTGGTAAAACTTGGTAGAATTGTGTTGAGTGTGAGAAATATTTGATGAAAAATTACTAATTATTGCAGGATCCGGATTAGGAACCGACGGCTATGCTACCTTTAGGAATGTACGTCCCTCCAAGTGAGTACAAAAAGAAAATGAAGATATCGACAAGGTGTCATATCTATGAAACTGTGAATAAACTAAAGGAGGGCTTGGAGCATCAGCTGACTAAGAGGGAGTGTAATTGGTTTGAGAAGCATACATAGTTCAAGCACATGTTCCACATGCAAAGAGACCCAAACCACAAGGTTATGGCAATGTGGATGCTTCTTCTTCGAACGGAACGCATAGATAAAAAGAAAGAACTCTGGTTCGTGGTAAATGGTGTACCAATCTGCTATAGTCTAAGGGAGCATGCATTGATTTCAGGATTAGATTGTAGGTGCTATCCCATTAAGTATGATGGTGCGGGATCGGATAGATTTAAGAATAAGTATTTCAAAGGGATGAAAAAGACTACGATTGAAGACGTGAAAAAGAGCTGGATGAAATGGTATCAGATGCTTTTGATGACAGGTTTAAGATGGCGGTACTTTACTTTATATGCACCATCCTTGTAGGGCAAAACAAAAATTGTGGTAAACAAGCTTCAGGATTGGAAAGTTTTGTCTAACAGTGGTGGATGATCTTAACTTTTGTACTAATTTCCCTTGGGGGAGATACTCATTTGAGTACATGTTAAGATCGGTCTCGCATACAATGAGCCATTATGGAGGGTTTTGTGGAGGGTTTTAACCATGCAGTTCCTGGTTTTTGCATTCCTCTGGAGGTAAATGATTTCTAAATTGAGGTATTTTTGTTATTGCAAATAGTTGTTATGTGTGACTAAACTTTGTTATTTCTAATATTTATTAGCATTTGAGGCAATTCCAAAATTGGGGAACGAATTCTTAGAAGAAACTCCTGATGCAGATGAAAGTTGTCCTAGAATGTGCAGAAGACAGTTCAAGCAAATCAATATGACAGAATGGCCTCTTGAGAAAATATATGAAGAACTTGGTAGAACTACGGTTAGTTGTCCTTTAGTTATACTAATGTTAGTTATATGAGTTATATTTTGGTAAATATGTATTTTAATGACTGTGTGTATCTCTCATTGTTTAAACAGGAGATAACTAGTGTCCTTACAGCTATTGATGAAGAAATACCTCTTCTAGAATGTTCGAAACCAGGGTAGCAACAATAAGTTTATTAAAGGATTCGGGGAGAATGGAGTGACTTCTTTATTAATGACGAGCGAAATACAAGGACTTAGTACCGGTTCGGCAGTTACAACGGGTTCTGCCGAGCCGCGGGTGTTTACGAGAACAAACAAGAGAATTTTTCTAAGTGTTTAGCTAGAACGAAACTCTCTCTTATTCTCTGGATAATAACTAACGGAAATCGGATCCTTTGCACATTGGTTTCTCTTGGTATTTATAGGAGAGGAGAACCCCTGAAAAACTTCACTTGTCTCCTTCCGTAAATGACGGTTTTGCCCTCCGGGTCTCAATGGGCCTCTTTTGCAAGTGTGAACCCATTAAAGATATTAGCTAAGGTTTCAGGCCTACTAACATATGTGGGCATGGCCCATATCCAACAATAGTCCCCCCCTCAGTCCAGCGCGTGAAGGTTTTCCAAGCTTGGTGGCGTGATCTTTGAGTCGAGATTTGTTAGTACGGCCCAAAACGATCCGCTGGTGTTTCTGGCATATTTTTTTGGGTTCCCGAGATGAAAAGTGTCGGGCACGTTTTTCGAGGTTCCCGGGTGAACAGCGTCGAGCACGCTTTTCGAGGTTCCCGGGTGAACAGCGTCAGGCACGCTTTTCGAGGTTCCTGGGAAGAATAGTGTCGGGCATGTTTTTGGGACTCCCGGGATGAACAGTGTCTCGAACGCGTCCTCCAACGTGTGTTTGACTTCGTTTGACCAACAAATTAGGTTTTGGAGTTTTGCCTCGGTAAATGTGTCGAGTGTCCCACTACATATATATATATATATATATATATATATTTTTTACTTTCACTTTCTACTCCCCTTGACTTTCGCTTTTCACTTTCGGAGAAAAAGGTAAAGTTCTTTTCACTTCTCTTCTTTCTCTTTCTTCTTTGTTTTGTTTTGTCGGTGGGTAAGCTTGGGAAGCTTTTGGCTCGGCACACTCATAGTCGGACTTGGCTCGGCATCGCGGCGTGACGCGTGGTTCGGCAGAAATCTCAGCTCGGCGGCTCGCGGTTTGGTGGAGGCAAGATCTGACTTGGCGGTTCGGCCTCGGTGAGCCTCGGCGAGATCTGGCGCGGCGCAACTGGTTTGGACTGCCTCCGGTTCGGCGTGGGCTGGTTCGGCGAGAAGATTTCCTGGCTTCGGCGAAGGAGACCCCTTGGTTCGGATCTGTTTTGGCGAGAGGAAATGGCTTGGCGGGCTTAGTCGTGTTTGGTAGGGAAGAGGAGACTCTATCCGAGCTTGGCCGTGGAGGTCGATTTGGTTCGGCTTGCCCCGAGATATCGCGGGTCTCCTGGTTCGGCAACGGCGTTCTCCTGCTAGGCCTCGTAGCTCGGAGCAGGTGCTTGGTTCGGCGGGGTGGTGTTAAGCCAGTTCGGCTGGACCCGTTTGTCTCGGCGAAGGAGGTGACTCGGTGAAATCGATTTGGTTCGGCACGCGTGACTTGGTGGAGATCTGACTAGCCACGAAGCGGGGAAGCAGCGGCAGACCAGGAAGCTTCTTGGCGCGGCGCGGGAGCTCTGCTTTGGTTTGGCTCAAAGGGTTCTGACCCAGCGGTTTCGTTTGGCTCGTCACGCATGACTCGGGAGTGTCCTGGTTCGGCGAAAGTGTTGCCGCGAAATGGATCTGGATTGGTTTTGGTGAAGTGGTTCGGTGCTTTTTTGGTTCGGCAACAGGCGACATCTCGGCTCATCACGGCGGCTTGGTGGTTCGTTGTGTCGTTGGTTCGGAGGCATCGCGTCGAAGCGTGGTCCGGTGAACCAAAAGATCCGGACGTGGCTCAGCGTTGAGATTATACTTGGGCAATTTTAGTAGTTCGTTGGAGTTAGCGCGTATTCTTCTGTTGGTGCCTGACGAATTTTCTCTGGTGTTTGTCAGCTGTTGGCGTTTGACGAGTGCGGAGAGTGCTATGAGTGATCACGAGTTTTACTCCTTGAGTGGTTCCGAGAATAGTTATTAGAGCGATGTCGCGGCTAGCTCCGAGAGTGATGTTGTAGGCGATTCCGGGAACGTTTATGAGGGTGTGTTTGCCTTATCTCGCGAAGACTTCGGATCAATGGCTTGGGCGGATGACGTAGAAGGAAGTCCGATGGATCTTGATGAGGCAGTTGAATCACTAGACTCCATTCTGGGGAATGATTTGGGTGCTACGAATCTCGGCTCCGGTAACCATGGAATCGGAAAGTCGCTGATTTGCCTTAATGGCATGGCGCGTGAATTACAAGTTTGTGATGACGATGACGATGAAGACGGAGTTGCTTCGATCCGATCGCTTGTATCGGCGCTTTTTTCTCCGGAGGTAGTGACCTATGGTGCGCCCAAGGAACCGTTGGGGTCAGATCATGGTCCGTCCTGTTGTAGTAGGGAAATGTTGGAGAGCATGATGGGTTCTATAGCTGAGAACGAATCAATCGTCGTTTTCAATCCCAAACCGGACGAACGTGTCGAGACCCCTCGCGATGGCTGCGTTTGTCTTTACGCACCCTTTTTCACTGAATGCGGGCTTCGGTTTCCCATTCCACGCTTTGTTACCGAGTATTGTTCTAGACGCGCGATCGCCTTGTCTCAACTTTCTATTTCCGCAATTCGTAACATGGTCGGTCTTCAGATCTTAGGAGCCGAACATGGCGTAGAGATTGACGTCGGACTTCT
The DNA here is from genome assembly GCA_011420285.2 of Erysimum cheiranthoides. Taxonomy (NCBI): domain Eukaryota; kingdom Viridiplantae; phylum Streptophyta; class Magnoliopsida; order Brassicales; family Brassicaceae; genus Erysimum; species Erysimum cheiranthoides. The sequence continues at coordinate 6,940,028 of CM022181.2, read as the reverse complement.
TGAGGCTGCCACTGTCTTCTCGTCCGCGAAAGACAACCCAGGGTTATGTAACGCTCACTCCGTGGCCCATCACAAGATTTGCGAATCCGCGAGGAGCAAAGTTGCCGATTGGCGTCAGCAATACTTCTTTGTTAGAGTTGATGAACATTCGTTTGAGGACCCCGATTGGTCCTATGTTAACGCGTGGAATTATAGTCCCGGTAGTTTGTACGGTCTTGACCACGCAGTTTTCTTTTGCTTTATTTTTCTAACTCCTATTTTCTTCATATGCAGTATATCCTGACCGGAAGGTGCAGCGCGATAAGGCGATTCAGAAGAAGCTTGATAAGATTCGGGAGTTGGGTCCTCTGAGTTGGCCCGTCGTTATTGAACACTTTGAGTTCTGTGAGATTCTAGCCCTGTTCTTTCGTTTTGAGTTGCTGTGTCCCTTTTTTTTTACGTTTTGCGTGTTTTGCAGGTCACCCACTGTGTCCGATTATGGGGAAGGCTAACTGCTCATTTGCGAAGTACGCGGAGCAGTTTGTGAGCTCCGGCGCGCCCTCTGAGGCAGCTCCAATTTCGGAGGATGCTGGCAGGTCTAATCGAGACAAACTCGTTGTAGGTGTGCGTAAGGACGTTCGGATTACTCAGACTGTGGAGAGTGCCGCGGCGAACGCTGCGAAGGTTGCCGCCGCTCGTGCCGCGAAGGCGCCGGCTCTTAGTCCAAGGAGGGGTGGCTCTTCTCGCCCTCCGCCAAGTGGTGATGCTTCGAGGAAGCGCGCGTGTCGCGAGAGTTCTGAGATCGAGCCTTCTGTTGCTCTGGAAGGGCTTGGTCTTGGTCCCGAGGGAACCGATTATAGATTCTCCTACAACTATCCGAACAAGGGTCTCGCGTTCACGCTCGATAACGTTTCCTGTGCTGACCTTGCCAGCAAAATCCCTGGTGGTTTCACTCAGTTTCCCTCGCCTAACTCCCTCTCCGAGGCATCGTTTTACTCGAGTTGGGCCCAAGAGTCGTTTAAGGTCCGTTTCTTGCTTTGAAGACCGTCGATTCTCTTCAGTTTATTGATCCTTTGTTTGTTTTTCAGGCGATCGGGGCGGGGAACCATCTTGTTGACGCTTTTGAGCGCAGATTGAAGAAGGCTGAGAAGGCTAAATCCGAAGCTCGGGCGTCGTATGCGAAGGAGCGGAGGAATGCGGACTTGTACCGCAAGGATTTGGACAAGTCGGCAGCTGAGCTGAAATCCTTTAAGGACAAGTATGATTCCGAAACTGCGAGGCTAAGAGCGTCTCGGGATTCCTGCGCGAAGGCCGAGCAGGAGAAGGCTGACAGGTATCGTGCTCTCGCTGACAGGCTAAGGAAGCGCATTCTATCCGAAGAGGCTGTGAAGAATGATCACCAGTTGTTGATCCAAATTACGGGGACGAAGGAATGTCTTGAGGGATTGATTCGAGAGGGCATGACGATTCCGGAAGAGAAGATGAAGCAGTTGGCTGCCGACGAGGCGAAATGGAGCGCCATAGTGGATAAGTTGGGCCTTGCGAACCTTTACCTTATTTTGCGAATCTTGCAATGGTTATTCGGTTGCGCTTTGCGCTTTCATATGTTGTTTTTCCGTGTTTGCGAGTTTGTCGGGTTCGCTCCTGATTGCGAGGCTGGGCTCGGCTTACTTTCGTAGGTTATAGTGTTTTGGTCTTTTCGTTGGCTATCTTCGGCTTACTCTCTGCGAGTTCTTCTCGGCTTACTTTCTGCGAGTTATCCTTGGTTTTGAAACGCACGATGGGGCAAGACGTCTCTTGACTTATCCTTTGTGTTCGAATCGAAACGCTCGTTGTGTAGGTGCGGGTACTGGTGCCCGGCTTATCCTGTAAAAGCCTTACGTTGGCGCGAATGTGCGAGTGCTGGTGCCCGGCTTATTTTGGTTCGGTCGCCTGTCGGCTATTGCGAGTCTGGCTCGGCTTATAGACTTTAAGTGTAAGTTTTGACTTACTTAAGTAAAGTCGTGGATTATTTCGATTGAAGCGGGTGTTTTAAGTCCGTTCAATGAGCACCACTGCATCAATGGGGAACGCGTTTTAATATCGTTCAACTGGCCAAGAAGACGATGTAAATGTAGTAAGAAAGCTGATTTATATATATTTCCCGTGTTCATCGGGATTTATGCCAATTAATGCTGGGCTTGACTGTTTCGTTTAGTATAAATATTTCCATTGCTCCTCTCTTCAATCTCACTCTGCAATTCTTTTTTTATAAACATGTCTTCAAATGCTCTCCCTGTTAGGAAGCCGAACTTCAAAGGTCTTCCGAAGCATCCTGTTGCCGGCTCGTCGTGGGCCTATCGTGGCGGTCGGATTGGGCTCATTGACGAATTTACACCAGATGGGACGGCGATTCCCGCCATTCCGCCTGGCTTGCTCCTTCCGCAAGACAAACGTTTGGCTCTCCGATTCTTCTGGGAGATCGATGCGATTTACCTTCGCCTTGAACGGGATCGTCTTTCCTTCCTTGAACGTAGGGAGGAGATTGATCGCTTGTACGCCGACAACGTCTTTACGCACATGAGGAAGCATGCGAAGAATGATCTCCGCCTTGTCGAGATGATCCAAAAGATGACGATTCTTGAGGCACCTCCGGATCTCTGGGTCAAGATGGATTTCGATAGCTTCTACCCGATGCCGGACTGTGTTTTTCTGCTCGTCGAGAGTCTCGACGTATGAGGATTGCGTGCGTAGAATAAGTAGATGGTTGTAGTTGTTTCTATCTTTTTCATGTAACGCTGTCGATCTTTAGTTGTGTTTGAACTGATCAAATAAAGTATTTCGAGTTTGATTATCTTTTGCTTTGGCTACTACGATCTCATGTTTCGAGTTTCGTGATGACCTTGCTCGTCTTCCGCGAAGATTGTGTTCGCCTCTTTCGAGAGCTGAGCTCGACTTTATCATAAAACTTGTCAAAAAACAGATAATATTTGGATGAAGACCAAAATAAGAATGATCTTATTATATTATTTTTATAGTTATAGCTGTGCCCCGAAATAGGCTGCCTACGTACCCTTTGACAAAGGGATCAAGCCATCTGTAGTTCGAATTACAAGAGGTTAGCTCGGTGAGCGTTTTTTTTTTTTTTTTTTTTTTTTGCGCGGCTGTGGCGCGGCACGTTGTTTAGTAGTAGTAGCGCTTAAGGTTAGCGGAGTTCCACGAGTGGGGAATCGGCGATCCGTCCATGGTGAGCAGCTCGTAGACTCCGGGCTTGACAACTTTGGATATAAGGTATGGTCCTTCCCAGTTTGCGCCCATCTTCCCCGTGTTGCGTTCAGCAGTGTTCTCGAAGACTTTGCGGAGGACGAGGTCGCCTTCGGTGAAGTGCCTATTCTTAACTTTGCGGTTGTAGAACTTGGCGGCACTTTGTTGATAGTTTTGAATGCGGCGTAGCGCTTCGTCTCGCTGTTCTTCGATGGTGTCGAGGTTATCGAGAAGCATTTGCTGATTGAGTTCGGGATTCTGGACGAACATGGATCGGCGGATAGTGGAGAGACCAACTTCGGACGGCACCATGGCCTCCATGCCATAGGCGAGGGAGAAAGGAGTGCGGCCTGTTGCGCGTCGCGGGGTCGTTCGATAAGACCAGAGCACACCGTCGAGTTCATCGGCCCAAGCCCCTTTCTTTTCGTCTAGGCGTTTCTTCAGTCCGTCGAGGATAGTCTTGTTGGTGGCTTCGGCTTGGCCGTTTCCTTGCGGATATCTTGGCGTGGATTTACTTAGCCTGATTTTCCATCTAGAACAGAAACCTTCGAAATGGATGGATGTGAACTGGGTGCCGTTGTCTGTGACGATCTCGTATGGCAGCCCGTGTCGGCAAATGATGTTCTTCCAAACAAAGTTCCAAACAAAGTTCTGCACGTCTTTGCATTTGATCTTGGCGTATGACTCGGCCTCGACCCACTTGGTGAAGTAATCCGTCATGATGAGAATGTACCTCTTCTGGCGAGATCGGGGGAGTGGCCCGACGATGTCCATGGCCCAGCGCATAAACGGGTATGGAGGCGCCGCAGTTGTAAGGAGTTCGGTAGGCGCGTGGATTATTGGGGCATGGCGTTGACACTTCTCGCAGCGAGCAACAAACTTTTCGCAGTCAGCGATCATGGTCGGCCAATAATGGCCATGTTTTCGAATCTTAAGTGCCAATGAGCGGCCTCCAGAGTGGTTTCCGCCGGTGCCTTCGTGTATCTCACGCATGACTTGTATTGTTTTGTCTCCATGGAGACACGATAAAAGGATTCCTGAAGCGGTCTAGCGGCAGAGATGTTCGCGGACGAGCGTGTAGTGCGCGCTGCGAGCACGCAGTCGCCGTGCGGCCCATTTGTCGGCTGGTACGACTCCGTCGGCGATGTAGTCGCGGATCTCGTTCCTCCAGTCGTTGTCTTCAATGTCAGAGTGAGATGGACTGTTACTTTCTGGCTGATTGATGGTTGCAATGATTGCCAAGGGTGGCTCCCTAGGCGGGGGTCCAGGCAAGTCGATACTTGGAGTATTGATGCTTTCGACAGGGATGACGCGGCGGAGATCTGGGTCGGATGTTGAAGCTAGAACTGCCAAAGCGTCGGCTGGTGCGTTGTCACTCCGAGGGACTTTAACGAGCTCGAATACGTCGAAGGTCTCCGAGAGGTCCTGAACGACTTTAAGGTATGCGTCCATGCGCTCGTTTTTTGCCTCGTAGCCACCGCTGAATTGGTTAGCGACCAGCTGAGAATCGCAGTGCGCTTGTATCTGTTTGACGTCGATGCCGTGGGCTAGACGTAGACCGGCTATAAGTGCTTCGTACTCGGCTTCATTGTTTGTTGCAGGAAAGCCGAGGCGGAATGTCTGCTCCAAGATTTCACCAGTTGGTGACTCTAGCCGAATACCTATGCCAGAGCCGTGCCGTGAGGAGGCTTCGTCTACATGCAGGATCCATTTTTCATTTGGCGGAGCGCCTGGGACGAGTTCCGGTGGTAGCTCGATGAGGAAGTCGGCGAGCACTTGCGATTTGGCACACGTTCGGTTTTTGTACTCGATGTCGTACTCGCTCAGTTCGCCTGATTTTGCTAGACGTCCGGATTGGCTCGGGCTGTGGAGGATCGTGCGGAAAGGCTGGTTCGTCAAAACTTCGACGGTGTGAGACTGGAAGTAAGGTCACAGCTTCCGTGCAGAGATGACAACCGCAAATGCGAGCTTCTTTAGAGTCGGGTATCGTAGCTCGGCTCCGTCGAGTGTTTTACTGACATAGAAAATTGGACGTTGTTCTCCGCGGTCTTCTCGAACGAGCACTCCGCTGACTGCTGAACTTGAGATAGCGATGTAAAGATAGAGGATCTCTCCATGCTCTGGTTTGGCAAGGACAGGCGGGGTCGAAAGGTACTCCTTGAGCTGCCGGAAGGCTTCTTCGCATTTATCGTCCCATTGGAAGCGTTTGTTGGCTCGTAGCAGCTGATAGAATGGGAGACACTTGTCCGTGGATCGAGATATAAAGCGATTGAGGGCGGCAATCCGGCCAGTGAGTCGTTGCACTTCGCGGGTACTTTTCAGCGACGGAAGGTTAATGATTGCAGAGATTTGCTTCGGATTCGCCTCAATGCCTCGTTTGGTGACGATGTAGTCGAGGAACTCGCCTGCAGTGACGCCAAACATACACTTAGCGGGATTGAGCTTCATGTTGTAATTGTTCAAGGTTTCGAAACATTGTCGTAGATGCGTGACATGATCCTCGCCTCGAAGCGATTTGACAAACATGTCGTCAATGTAAACTTCCATTGTGTGGCCAAGCTGATCAGCAAACATTTGGTTCACCAGGCGCTGGTAGGTTGCTCCTGCGTTTTTGAGGCCAAAGGGCATCACTCTATAGCAATACGTTCCACGGTCTGTAACAAATGCAGTCTTCTCTCGATTATTCGGGTGCATTTGGATCTGGTGATATCCGGAGAAAGCGTCCATAAATGATATTCTCTCGTTTCCAGCTATAGATTCGACCACCTGGTCGATACGCGGGAGCGGGAAGCTGTCTTTGGGACATGTCTTGTTGAGATTCGTGAAATCGATGCAGGTACGCCAGCTGCCACTCTTTTTCTTTACGACGACCGGATTACTTAGCCATTCGGGATATTGTACTTCAATGATGGACCCGGCGTCAAGTAGTTTGGTGACTTCGTTGTTAACTGCGCTGGCGCGGTCAGGATCGAGTTTACGTCGTTTTTGCTTGACTGGTTTGTGAGTGGGGTCAACATTGAGTTCATGACAGGTGATGGCTGGGTCGATTGCGGTCATATCGTCGACGGACCAAGCGAAGGTCGTGACATTCTGACAGAGGAACTCGACGAGCTCATCTTTTTGTTCTTGAGGAAGATCGTTTCCGATGCCGACGCAGCGAGCAGGGTCGGATGGGTCGATATTAATCTGGACGGAGTTATCCTTAAGTGGTTCAAGGCGGGGAGCGCGCGGCTGACCGGGTTCAAAATCTTCCTTCTGTAATTGCTATAAGGGCTTTGCTGCGACCGTTTCTGTGGTTCGTTCATCTGTACATGCAGGAGACTTAGCCACTATCGCTTCCGTACTAGGCTTAGCGTACCGCTGCTTTCGCTCAATCATGAAACACGTACGGGCCACCATTGGGTCGCCTCGAAGGGTGAAGATTCCTCGTGGCGTTAGGAACTTGACACACTGGTGATATGTCGACGCGACCGCTTTCATCCTATGTATCCATGGCGTGCCAAAGATTACATTGTAAACAATTGGCTTATCGACGATTGCGAAGTCGAACCAAGTCATGGTTCCGCCGACATAGATTGGGAAAGTGGCTGTTCCGACCGTCATAACTGTGTCACCGTCGAACCCTGTTAGCGGTTGGATGTCTGTTTTGATTGAGCGGAGGTCGAGTTCCATCTATTCAAGAACGCCTTTAAATATTACGTTGACAGAGCTCCCTGTGTCGATGAGGACTTTGGTGACAACGCTTTCGTATATTAGCAGCTCGACGACCAAGGGGTCGTTGTGCGGGTGAAGGAGATCAGCTGCGTCTTCCGTGGTGAACGTGATTGGGTCGGTGCGCCTCTGCTTGACGTCGGTAATTCTTAATTGAACGGACTGAGTCATGGCATGATGTAAGGCCGCCCATGATCATATTGATTCGTCGTCTTGGAGTAGGAGCGTTGTCTTCTTGACGCGGTGCGTCGTGATTTCGCTTCGTTTCCGCTCTGCGATCGGTGTTACGGGCACGGCAATCTTGTCGTGGCTCGTCGGTTCGGCGTTCATCGTCTCGTTGACCTCGATCGGCTTCTTTAGCACGTTGATTTATTTTGTCATTTCCTCGTGCCGCTTGATCACGTTCATCGAGTTTGAGTTTGCCTTCTTTGAATTGGGCAAGTAGTTCGGCTTGCAAGTGGCGACACCCTTCAGTTGCGTGGCCTGGGCGCTTGTGGTAATCGCAATACGGCTGGCGGTCCTTCACATCGTCGTTCCGGTAGTATTTGTTCCACGGCTTTTGAGGCGGAGCGCCTGAATTGCCGACGTAGTAATTTGAAGCCTTTTTCCCTTTATCGTTTTTGACGTAGTCACGATCATAGTGCTGACGCGGCTCGTAATACTCTTCTTTCGGTTTTCCTTTCTTTTCTGACTACTTAGGCACGGTGTGCTGTTTCGCGATAACAGACATCTCTTCTTCGAATTCAACGAACCGAGTCGCTCGATGAAGTGCATCTTCCAGGCTCACCGGATGGTTAAGTGATAAGTCTTCGAAAAATCGAGATTCGTGCCACACTACCTTTTTGAGGGCTTGGATCGCGGCTTCATCAGGTATATCGACGGCCGTTATGATAGTTTTGAAGCGTCCGATGAATTTGCGGAGGGATTCTTTCGGTCCTTGGGTCATACTCCATAACTAGGCGTTGGAGGCCCCCTTCTCGATGTACATTGAGTAATGTTTCAGGAACGCGGTTGAGAGTTGGTGGAAGCTGTCAATCGAATTGGCCTCGAGTCGGGAGAACCACCTGAGGGCCGCTCCGCTTAAGTGCTCCACGAAGATCTGGCAGCTTCCTGCGTCTCGCTCCTCGGCAGAGAAATGAGCACTGCCGATGGCGATGCTGATGGTCGTAAGGAACTGCTTCGGATCCGAGTTGCCTTCAAATTTTGCCAACTTGAGCTTGGTGTGTCGTACGCGAACCTTCGAGATGCGAGTCGTAAAAGGTGACCGTTGAGTCTCTTCCAATACTTTTTCTAGTTCATGTGCCGAGGTGATGGCGCGGTGCACCTTGGATGACATGTCTTTGAGGGTTGTCCGAAGCTGCTCGAGCTCTTCGTCGCGCGTCAACTCGTCCTCGTCGCTAGGTCGTCTTGAAGAGGAATTGCTTGGACGCCGTGGCGAGGTATCCCTGGACCGTCGAGGAGAGGCGTCTCTGGCTCGTCGGGGCGAGGCGTCTCTGTCTCGGCGAGAAGTGTTCTTGGCTCGGCGAGGAGAGGCACTCCTGGCTCGGCGCGGAGAAGCGTCACGGGGAGAAGCGACCCTGGCTCGACGCGGAGGAGCGTCTTTGGCTCGTCGGGGTGAGTCATCTCTTTCCCGGCGGGGCGAGGCATCTCTGGCTCGGCACGGAGAAACATCTCTGGCTTGACGCGGGGAAACGTCTCTGACTTGGTGCGGCGAGGCGTCTCCGGTTCCTTCGTGATCACGAACTGGCACATCGATTGTTCCAACGACGATGGAGGTTGGACGAACGCGACGAACTCTCGGTTGCTCTTGAATGGGAGTCTGCTACGGATGGATCGTGTTCTCACCTCCGAGCGGATGCGCATTGTTCCCTCCTATTGTCTGGAGAAGGTTGATCTGGTTCTGAGAGGCTATCTGGGCTGCTGCGATTGCGTCAAGTCGCTCGGTGGTCTGCACGTCCTGCTGGTCGAGCCGGTCGAGGATAGTCCGAAAGAGATCGTCGAGATGAGTTCCTCTGGCTGTGGCTGCCTCGTTCGTCACTGCGACAGCGTCGTTGTTCGTTTCTGCTGTGGCAGGGTTGCTTGTTCCGGCTGCGGCAAGGTTGCTCGTCCCTGCTGCGGTAGGCGGAGCGGGTCGCGGCTCGGTGAGCATCAGGGGCGCTCCGTTCATGTCGAGTCCGAACTCGCTGGAAGTGTCTGTGTCCGTGTCGCGGCTCGGGTACGTCATGTTTGGGTAAGTCATGTTCGCTGAGAGTAGTCTCGGTTCGTCACGGAAAGAAGAACAGTTCCAGTCTCGTCCCCACAGACGGCGCCAATTGTTCGAAACCAGGGTAGCAACAATAAGTTTATTAAAGGATTCGGGGAGAATGGAGTGACTTTTTTATTAATGACGAGGGAAATACAAGGACTTAGTACCGGTTCGGCAGTTACAACGGGTTCTGCCGAGCCGCGGGTGTTTGCGAGAACAAACAAGAGAATTTTTCTAAGTGTTTAGCTAGAACGAAACTCTCTCTTATTCTCTGGATAATAACTAACGGAAATCGGATCCTTTGCACATTGGTTTCTCTTGGTATTTATAGGAGAGGAGAAACCCTAAAAAAACTTCACTTGTCTCCTTCCGTAAATGATGGTTTTGCCCTCCGGGTCTTAGTGGGCCTCTTTTGCAAGTGTGAACCCATTAAAGATATTAGCTAAGGTTCCAGGCCTACTAACATATGTGGGCATGGCCCATATCCAACATACAGTAGAACCTCTATAAATTAATACTCGATAAATTAATAACCTCTATAAATTAATAAATTTCTCCGGTCCCGAGTTGGGACCAGTGTAAATTTTGACATAATTCGATAAAATAATAAGATAATAATTTTTTAGAAAATCCTATGTAAATGTATGGTCCCATTAACATTATAAATTAATAATTTTATAAATATATCAAAATATATTTATAGATATGTTATATATGAAAATATTTAGTGAAATATGACTCATGTGTTGTCTGTTTTTTCTTGAATTTGCATTAATTTTTGTTAAAATTCCTTTATAATATTTTCAATGCATCAAAAACTTTTGATGTTATTGGTTAGACATGATAACTATTACCTTATTTGTAATTGATTTAAGAAGAGTATTGATTATAACAAAAAAAACTTAACTTTTTAAGTAATTTTTAAAAAAAAATTACGAAATAAGACAAATCTCTCTATAAATTAATAATTATTAATTTATCGATAAATTAAAACCTCTATAAATTAATAAAATTTCACGGTCCCAACGTTATTAATTTATAGAGGTTTTACTGTAGAAGGACTCATGGAGCAAGGCGAGGAAGATGATCAATATGATGCCGTTGTTCCCAGTTGGATGAGACGTCTTGAAAGAGGATTGACTATATCTTTTCAAGACATGTACGACGAAGATGTGACTTCCCAGTTAGAGCAACAGGATGATAATGTGGTCGAAGATGACCAACAACCGAGAATAGACACCATCAAATTGGTTGACCTTATGACCGAGTTGAAGGAGGATTTCCTAAAACAGATGCAGAACATGAAAGAGGAAATGCAAACACAAATGGATAACATGAAAGAGGAGATGCAAACAAAGGTGGATAACTTGCAAAAACAGTTGGATAACCAACAAAAGACTTCAAAGGTAATAGTTTTTGATATGAAGAGATGTGAAATATAAGTGATAATAACAAATTTATTTCCATGGCAGGTTGCGAGTACTTCTCATGAGGCAGATGGTGGAAGTAAGAAGAAGAAGATGAAGAGGGATGGAAAGGATGGAAATCCTAAGAAGACTCGGAAGTCTAAGAAAAATCAAGCGTGAAGTTATGTTAAAGTTAAATTTATGTTTTCTTATGTGTTTTAATTAGGATTATAACGAATGGAAACTAGTTGTGTTTTGGTATTTTAATAAGTAAAACTAAGTATCACTGTGTAAAACTGCGAAAACAATGTAAAACTAGGTAATACTGCATGCGAAAACAATGTAAACTAGGTAATACTGCGAAAACAATGTAAAACTAAGTAGAATTAAGTTGATTTAAACAAACAAACTTCCGATTCAAACAATTCCTCTGAGTCTTAAGGAACCAAACAACATGAATTCAAAGAGAGAGTCAAACAAAACGACAATTGTCAAAAGTATCAAATTCCTCCTTCAGTTTGGCATCTCTATATCCTTCTCTTGTATCTGCTTCACTTCCTCCTTCAGTTTGGCAATCTCTTCATCCTTCTCTTGTAGTTGTTCCTTCAATTGAGAGATTTGGCAATCATGTGAAGCGAAGTCCATCATTCGCTCAATATGCTTATCAACAGTTTTCGTAAGCTTCAAGTCTCTTCTTCAATTGCATCTACCCAGTATTTGCGCCTGTGTAACCTATCATTCTACACAACAAACCTAAATAGCATAAGCCCAATTCTCATAAATCTAAAACCCTAATCGAATTTGGGTTTCACCTCAATTTGCAATTTACTAAGACCCTAATCATATACAAACGGAATTACCTCATAATTAACGCAAGTAAAGTATCTCTTTTTTTCAGTTTCGGTTTGAGATATCTCTTCCACAATCCGTTCACCATACGGACATTCCAGAGGCAATCCCTAGTCACCGTCGGCTATGCCCTGTCGCCAGTTGTCAAGCTTCTTCAACCTCGCCATGTCGCCGTAGTACGGGTCACACCATGAATCGGAATCACAATCGGAAGACGACATTGGAAGAAATCGATGAGAGAGAGGACGAGAGAGAGAGAGAGCTGAGGAGAGAGAAGTTGATAATCTCATAAACTAGAATGAATGGATAAGAGAAGGAAAAAAATAATGTTGAAATTCGATTTTTAAAATTTTAAATGTTTAAAATGTTGGGCGCCATTTTTAAAACATTTGGGCGAAAACTCATTTTACACGTGTGCGCCGTTATCTCACATGTACCGACACACGTGTTCCACATGTGCGCCGTCTTTTTTAATGCAGTTATACCCAGTAATATAGTATAACCGAAATTGCTCATAGTTGTATATGTGAGATTTTCCAGTTTTTCCAGTTATACACGAACTTAAAGAAATTATTACTAGTTTTACAGTTTAGTAACGTATATTAACATATAATTTTAGTCTTTCTGCGCAATCATATGCTGAAAACATACATATCCGTTATTTTGTCTTCATACCTTGGATAATATTCACAAAGTTATATACAAAGTATAAGGAAACACTTTGAAGTATAATAATCACAATTAAATTAAAAATTAACAGTTACTAATTCAGTTCATAAATTCTTATTAACAATTTAAAGTGTTTTCTTGTTAATAATTCTTATTAACAATTGAAAATTAATAATTACTAATTCAATTCATAACAGTTTTCTTGTAGTTATACAGTTTTACTCCGAACCAAATTCAAACAGTATTACCTAGAGTGCTCAGAACCAATTTATAACAGTTTTACATAACGAAAACATAGTTTGACTTAGTTTTACACACCAATTTTACACTCACAAAACATCAAGCTAAATTCAAACAGTATCACGATTTCCAAATAACATCCATTGCAGTGCTTGTCTTTGGCGTCTTTTGTTTTGTGTCATTTTCCCTTTTTCTCCACAAGAGGGAAACCTTTTCGCTCTTCTTCTTCCCTTTTTCTTCTTGCGATCTGGAGGTATGATCTGCAGCTCCTTCATGTCATCTGGAACATTCCATTGAGACATATCCGGAACTAAATAAATAGTCTTGTAATACGCCATTGTCCATGACTCTGTCCAATAATATCTTGAACACAACTCATGCAACTGTATTTCACGAATTCTATCTGGCTGCTTATTAAATTTAATGAAAGCGGCTAGTGCGTGCAAACAGGGATACCTTTCAATATCAAAAAACATGCAGCTGCAACTCAACTGGAGCAACTTCACCAAATAAGTTTTCCCATCTACATCGGTGACATTGTATTCAATCTGGTACTGGTTTAGTTCTGTCACCATTAATTTTTCAGCAATAGGCCACCAATCATGCATGGCGTTCTCCACAAGAGGAACCATTTTATGGTTAATACTTCCAGCCACTGTTTCCTTCCGATGCTCGTTAAACCAACTTGATAACTTTTTTATGACCGTGTCAAGCAAGGGTATTAAGGAGTACGATCTAGCTTTATCAAATACATAGTTCAAAGATTCAACATGATTGCTTGTATCTATGTTGTATCTTTCTCCTGGAAAACAATACCTTGCCCAATGATGATTCTTAGTAGCTTCCTCCACATACTTTCCCGCTGAAGGATATCGCACCATAAAAGATTCATAAGCTTTTTTGAACTCAACCTCTGTGTAATACCTACTCAACTCCATGAATCTCCATGCCACTACGTCTCTGTTGACATTAGAAGCATGGCATTTGACATTTTGGGACAAATGCCGAACACAATGGCTATAATGAGCTTGGGGATACGCATTAGCTATGGCGTTGATGAGGCTTGCATTCCTATCACTCATAAATACCAATTCAGAAGAGTCTGGTATGCAAGTTTTTAGCATCTCGAAGAACCAGTGCCAACTTGCAAGATTCTCCCCATCAAGTATAGCAAACCCTATGGGATAAATGTGACGATTCGGGTCTTGAGCTGAGGCAGCAACAAGTACACCAAGATATTCGTTCCTGATGAAAGTTGCATCCACAATCAACACTTTTCTCATGTATTCAAATCCTTCAATACTAGCTCCCAAAGCTAAGAAAAGGTATTTGAATTTACCAGTCTCATCATCCACTTTGACACATGTTTTTGTGCCAGGATTCACACTCTCTACCATGTACAAATAAATAACAATACATCAGCTTGTAGCTTTCTTCCGGGTTACCAAGCAAATCACTTACATCTCTCATTTTCCCTCTCAATGCTGTGGAGTATGATATCTCTACCCCCAACTTTGTCTGAACAAGATCCATGATAGCTTTAGGACGTGGAGTTTCCATTTGACCCGGGTAATCATCATGCAAAAGCGAAACAACTAATTATGGTGTGCCTCTCCTTTTCCTGCTGCTTGAACTTTGGCTAGGCCGAGTGCATGTATGCATCTTGTTGTACCTTCTAATGCTGAAAATCTCTGTATTATGAACCCTTGCAGCTCTTAAACGCCATTTACAACCCTCTTTATCACATTTTATAACATAACGCACCGTATCAGACTTTTTAGTCACAAAACCAAAAGACTTCACAAAAGCACCTCTATCCACAACTTCTTGCAATGCCTTCTTATTTTGAAATTCTTGCTTGAGTGTCAAATTCAAATCGTCTTCCCATGCATCCCTATACTGAATAGCGGTTTCACCAGGTGGAACCTCAACATACGCATCTCCCCTTTTATCCTCGTATTCATCACCCTCTCTAGTACAATCAGCATCCTCCATCCCCAAATCTTCTTGTTTTGATTGTTCCTTCTCTACATCCTTCTCTACATACAGTGTAATGGCATTAGATCCAATTTCATCATCAACCCTTTCATCATCAACCTCTTCATAGTTATTACCCAAAGAACTAATTTTCTCCGCTCTTGATAGTTGTTCCGGCAGATCCGGTAAAGTGATAACCTCCACAAAGAGGATACCTCTACGGTTCTCATGCTCAATGGAATTTAGCCAAACACCCAGATCCTCCTCATCAGTATTATCCGACTCTCCTTCCTTTTTTCTTACCAGTGGAGTGTAACTCAGCCGCAATTTAACCTTACTTTCATCTAATCCAACCTTCTTGTATATCTTATCTTCTACCATTGACAAAGTTATATTCTCCACTGATGTCTTAAACATTAAATTGTAAATGCGACCTTTGCATTTAAAATGTACGCAGACGTTTTTGCTCATTGTGTATCCTGCCAACAAAAATACAAAAAAAAAAAAACCACTCAGCCAGTAATATTAGTTTTATACTAGTTATACCACGTTAACCAGTAATACTAGTTCTACCTAGTTATCCTATCGTAAGAACCCAGATCTGAACTTTCAAATTGTGTCGGGGTTCTACTTCAATATTCAATACGATTCAACTATTGAAATCCCTGTCTAACTAATTTAAAGTGCTAATCGATCCAGAAATCATTGTTACACATCCAATGTGAATACCCAATGACCTAAAATCAATTCAAATCTCCAAATTGAATTTCAATTCACATTTGTTTCTATTTAGGGAGAATAACGGACCTGGATTTTTAATTTTGCAGCTCGTATGCAGTTCGGAATGGGAAGATGAAGAAATGCCGGCGACGGTGGAGCTGGACGGAGCTTGACGGAGCTCGCTCGCTCGGAAGAAGGACTAGAGTACTAAACGAACCGAGGGAAGCTAAATGCAGGTCGGAATGAGCTTGTCGGAGCTCCGCCGGCGATGATTCAGTTTGCCGGAGCTCGACGGTGATGGAGGCGGAAGAAGCGAGAGCTCTCGAGCTCTATCTGCTTTTTCTTTTTTTTTGTTTTCTGATTTTGTTTTTTTTTTTAATTCTAATTCTTATTCTTATTTTTGTTTTTCTGATTTAATTTAATAGATAGATTTTTTAGTAAGGTTAAATTTGTCATTTCACATTGCATCCAATTCAAAAGGGGTATTAAGATTAGTGGGGAATATAGGAGGAGAAAACTTTTGCCATAAAGGCAATGGAGATGATGTCTCCCCTCATATGTCCATTTTTAAAAATACCCCTAATAATGTAGCAAAAAGATGGAATTGCCCTTAATAATCAAAACCCTATCCTCAAGACTCAAAACCATATCCTCATCAAAATTTTCCCCCCAAAAATTTCGAAATTTTTTCCGCTAAAAATTTCGAAAATTTTCCCGCCAAAAATTTCGAAAATTTTCCTGCCAAAAAAATTCCGTCAAAATTTTTGCCAAAATTACGGAAAAACTATACCTTATAAAAACCTATAAAAAGCTTATAAAAAGCTTATAAAAACCTATAAAATTCTTATAAAACCGTTTAAATACATTGTAAAACCTTATAAAAACTTTGTAAAACCTTATAAATACCTTGTAAAATGGTTTTACAAAGTATTAATAAGGTTTTATAAGTTTTTAAAATTTTATAAAATAGCTTATAGAATATTTTAAAAACCTTATAAAACCTTATAAAAACCGTTTAAAATCTTATAAAAATATTATAAAAACTTTATAAAAATCTTATAAAAACATTATAAAACCCTATAAATACTTTGTAAAACCTTATAAATACCTTGTAAAACAGTTTTACAAGGTATTTATAAGGTTTTATTACAAGGTTTTGAAATCTTATAAAATATCTTATAAAACATTTTAAATACCTTATAAATTCCTTATAAAACCTTAGAAATATCTTCGAAAACCGTTTTACAAAGTATTTATAAGGTTTAATATTTTTTTATAAATATTTTATAAGGTTTTATAAAGTTTTTATAAGGTTTTTATACGGTTTTATAAGGTTTTTATAAGATTTTTATATGGTTTTATACGGTTTTTATAAGGTATTATTTTTCCCGCCAAAAACTTTCCCGTAAAAAATTTTCCCGCAAAAACAATTTCCACAAAAAAATTTTTTCGTCAAAAAATTTTCCGGAAAAAAAAAAATTTCCCGCCAAAATTTTCCTACAACTTTTTTGGCGGGGAAAGTAATCCCGTAAACCACAAAAAAGTTTCCCGCCAAAAAATTTCGTCAAAAATTTTCTGCAAAAAAAATATTTTCCGCCAAAAGTTTCCCGTAAATTTTTGGCAGGAAAAATAATCTCATAATTTATGGCGCCAAAAATTATTGTAATTATTTATTTTTTGAATATAAATATTTTTAAAATAAGGTTTAGGTTTCTAACATAAGGGCAAAATGGTCTCTTTAGTATAAATTATAGAGGGATAGATTTAAGTGGGGTAGATTTGAAAAGTGTCAGGAAGGAAGGACATTTCTAGCCATTTCTCAACTTTTTTCAGCGATTTTGAGCACTTTAGAGCGATCTGGAACGGTTTAAAGCAATTTGTGTGATTGGTTTTAAACGCTACCAACCGGTATCATACGCAAACGCTAACCAATCAAGCCCTTAATGTTCAGAGTAATCTTGCAAAAGATAAGAACTATAGTTCTATTAGCTCCTTTTTTTCAGAGTAATCTTGCAACAAGATAAGGACAGAAGATCATCTACGCGCGTCTCCTTTTTTTCTCTCAACTTCCAAAACTAGGGTTCGCCGCCGCCTCTCGCGTCCTGGAGGTTTTCTCCTGCTCGCTCCGGCCTTGTGCCGGTGTAGCGAGTCAACCTCCACCCCTCTTCTGTGCTTCACGAAGCTTCTGGCTGGTACAAGGAGGCTTTAGGAGTGGATGAGACTCTTTTTCGGACGAACAAGCCGCTCCTCCGATCGATGCAGAGGCAGATCTGTCTTCCGGAGGCGAGAAGATCAACGGCGAATCACGGTATGAAGACGCCACATCATTCCCGTGAAGCCTTCGCACAGCTCCACCGCCGGAAGCAGCGACGCCTCTGTTATGGAAGTCGCCTGAGCTGGTGGCTAGCGCCGTTTGTCTCGGTTGACACGTCAGGAGACTTGTAGTGGGCTTGGCGGTTCGCCAGAAAGTAAATCGGAGATGGGAACCGGATACTCCCGTCATCGGCTCGGATCTGGTGTATCCGCTGCAAAACCGTGGGTCTTGAATCCGCCGACACTAGTGTTCGATCCGCCGCTCGCCGGTCATTCGCCTGGGTCAGAGCTTCGCTTTCTGGCGACGGCAACAGTCTTTTCCGGCACCTCCGTTTTGTAACTAGAGTAGTACTTATACTGGGCATTAGCCTAAGCCCATTATAAAAGGGAAGCCCATCTTTGTATTTTCTAATTTTAATACTCCCTCTGTTTCAGTTTAAGTTATTTTTTAGATTTTGGCACACTAATTAAGAAATTAATTAATTTTAAAGTTTTTCTATTAAAAAACATCATTTATGACTTACCTAATCATAATTCAACCAATAATTCAACCAATCTAATTAATGTTGCATTGTAAACTGAAAAAATAACTTAATTTGAAACAAAAAATTTCTCCTAAAAAATAACTTAAACTGAAACAGAGGGAGTATAAGTTATTAAAAAAAAAAAAGTTCTATTAGCTCTCTAATCACCTAAAACATCAAAATCTACTACAATTTTTTAACTTTCCATCACGCAGAGAAACAACTACTAAGCTTTCAAACAGTAGAACAAAAAAACCGAAATCAACATCACTAAAAATTATCTCAGTAAGTATAGCAGAACAAAATTTCAGATTTTTGGAATGCAAAAGTCCAAAACAATTTGCATCCAAAGTTCAGTTTCAAATCAATATTATAATAAGGCAAGTGCCTCTCCTCGATGCGACACGTAGGATTTGAGAAGCATTGTGGGATCAACACCTCAATTAATGAAAAAAGTTTCACAGCCAATCAAAACATTTCGTTGCACACGTCATAATCCACATAAATTAAATCTTATTTATTTATTTTTTAAAAGATGTCAAACCTAAAGCACGTGGGTTTGGCCCAAATAGTATCACGGCGGAGCGGGTTTAGATATCGTTTTCTATATCCATAGAATAGCGGGTCTCGTGGACAAACTCGCGGATTGACGAGTCGGCCCGTAGACCACAAATATTTATTAAAAATAAATATATTATATATATAAATAAATATTTTGACATAGTTTGGTTTTGATCCAAATAGTACCACGACGGGGAGGGTTTGGATATCATTTTCTATGTCCATAGAATAGCGGACCTCGCAGGCAATCTCATGCAAATTATTGATTTTAACGGGTTATGTCTACAGATTGGCAGGTGGGCCCGCAGACCACAAATATTTATCAAAATAAATATTATATATATATATATATATTAATATTTTATATTGTATGTGATCATTTAACACAAAAAATAATCTTAATTTTTTTAACATAAATATTAAAAAAAAAATTAAAAAAAAAACCGCAGCGTAGCGTGGGACTCGACCTAGTTAATGTTAAAGTGACCATCGTATAACTATAACTACAGACTCACTATTATAACCTTCACGATTCTTAACCAAGTAATCATCAGCCGAAATATTGATTCAAGTGAGGTAGATTAACAAAATAAATGTAAGAATCATAGATGTTAAAAATTACACATTCAAATGTTCAGTTACCTCGGAGGAGTAAAGCAAAAGCAAGTAGCGGCGCCAAATTCCTCATGCCAAAATTGGCTCAATAAAGCCCATTAAGCTCCAATTGTTCTTATGACTAGTTGGGAGATTTTTTTTTTTTTTTTTTTTTTTTTTGTCGCAGAGAAAAACACTCCCATCATTAAGCAACCGGTCGAGAACTTTCCTCTAGGGAGAGCCAAGTCGATACCGATGTGCTTACATGGGCAAATATGGAGCCTCGCGCCCTTGCCTTCTTAGCAAGAGAGTCAGCGCGGAAATTCTTCTTCCTAGGGATATGTCTGATGCAGAAGTTCGGGAGAGATGCTCTTAACATCTTGAAGAGCTGGATCTCTACTGCAAATGTATGCCACTCTGAAGGGTTCTCAATGATAGAAATCAAATCAGTGCAGTCAGTTGCGAAACCAATGTTCGTTTTGCCCGCCGTAATCATACATTCCATTGCCCAAAGTAAGGTGTCAAATTCTGCTTGGAGCGGCGATAAACCTCTAGATAGGGACTTTAAGCCTACTAGACTCACATTTTCTCTCTCTGTTACGAGCTTAATGCATGGGCGGAGGAGTAAAGCAAAAGCAAGTATGACTTAAAATTTATACTTTATTACGATTTTAGAAATTTTTTAAGAGAGGCAGAGAGCTTTTGAAAATTTTGTTCTTCTTAAGAGATTACAAAAGACTGTTTGATAATAATTCTTTTGTATTTTTGTTAACAGGTTGCTCAGAGCATGCATAAATAATAATTCATTGACTTCATAACGCGTTTGTCATAAGTCATAACGCATTTACTTATAGAAAGTCTGTTAATATTTGTTTATTTTTGCTTTTTATTTAGCTTCCCAAAATATACATAAACAGTATAACCTCTATAAATTAATACTCTATAGATTAATAATCACTATAAATTAATAAATTTTGCCGGTCACGAGTCGGGCCAGTGTAAAAATCAACAAAATTCGATAAGATAATGAGATAATAATTTTTTTGAAACTTCTATGTAAAAATATGGTCCCAATAATATCATAAATTAATAATCATGTAAACTTACATATATATATATATATACATATATAGACATAATATGTAGACATAAAAATAATATATCAATATATGGTTTAAGTGTTTTTTAAATGAATGTTTCTTAAAATTAACTTATCACTAACTTTTTTGATATAAAAAATGTTATGTTGTGTTTTTAAACTATTTTATTTTATCATCTTTTATAAATATTTCATAAAAATAGATAAATTTTTTTGTAAATTTTCAAATTTTGAATATACATTTTTATTTCGATAGTTATATAAACGATTTAAATACAAAAATTGATTCCACGGATCATAAATTTTAATTTACGTACTATATCATTTATTCTCTTTGTTATATCATTCATTTAAAAAAATATATATTTCTCTAAATTAATAAATATTAATTTATACTAGAAATTAATAAATATTAATCTATAGATAAATTAATATCACTATAAATTAATAAAATTTTGTAGTCCCAACATTATTAATTTATAGAGGTTTTACTGAACTTTGAAATATCGTATTTTACTAATCTTCCACTTCTCATTATCCCTTTTCCGTCTCTCTAAGCATGTCTCTCATAGCTTCTCCTTTATCTTTTTCATCTTACAAGCTATAAATTCAATGTCTTCGTGAGCTTCCACGGGCCTGACGTCACACTTCTTAGTCACATGCGCAAACAATTTAACTACAACGGGATCACAATGTTCGATGATCAAGGAATTGAGAGATGCGCAATGATTGCCCCTTCACTCAAAAAAGCTATAAGAGAATCGAGGATCTCTATCGTGATTCTCTCCAATAAATATGCTTTTTCGAGCTGGTGTTTGGATGAATTGGTAGAAATATTAAAATGCAAAAAGGCTATGGAACATATAGTGATGACCATATTTTACGGAGTGCAGCCATTTGATGTACGAAATCAGACAGGGGATTTTGGGATCACTTTCAATGGAACTTGTGAACATAATATGGACGAGGAAAGACAGGATTGGAGCAAAGCTTTGAACGAAGTGGGCAACATCGTTGGAGAAGACTTTTTAAGATGGTTGGTCTTTAATTAATCTGAACTTTTATTTCTTTGTATCTTTTTTTTTTGTCAAAATTATTTCTTAGTATCTATTAAGTGATAATCACAAGCTAAATTTATATAAGGGTTGTTTTATATACTCCACTTTACATAAAGAGAGTCCTTTTAAGATTTTATTTCTATTTCACAAAAAGTGTTGATTTATATTTTTAGTGCAGTTTTTTTAAATTAAATTTCCTATTTATACATATTATTTCAGTTTATTAATTAGAAGAAAAAATATAGTACAAATTTACGTAGTGTGAAACATGTCATAATGACACTCTTTATAAAACAGAAAGAATATGATGAATCATGAAAAATACGGTGAACGAAATTTGACATGTTTTTGTTGAATGAAATACATATCATAAATTACTGGGAACATAAGAATATTATCTTTGTGACTGTTTTCAATTTGATGGAAATTGTGCTTTTTTTTTTTTTTTTGCTATTTCTTAAAGGGTCAACGAAGCGGATATGATTGAGAAGATTGCAAGGGATGTTTCAGATAAACTATATGCTACACCGTCTAGGGATTTTGATGGCATGGTAGACTTGAAGCTCATTTGAGAGAAATGCAGTCTTTGCTAGATTTGGACAATGAGGGAGTTAAGATTGCTGGAATCACTGGTCCTGCTGGCATTGGTAAGACTACTATTGCGAGAGCTTTACATAGTCGACTTTCTAACAGTTTTCAGCTTACTTGTTTTATGGAGAATATTAAAGGAAGCTATAATAGTGGTCTTGACGAGTATGGTTTGAAGTTATGTCTACAAAAGCAACTTCTTTCAAAAACTTTAAAACAAAATGATATGAGGATATGCCATTTAGGTTTAATACAAGAAAGGCTAAGCCATCAAAAAGTGCTAATCATTCTTGATGATGTGAACAAGCTAGAGCAATTAAAGGCTTTGGTTGGAGATATTTCTTGGTTTGGTCCTGGAAGTAGGATTATTGTGGCAACCGAAAACAAAGATCTTTTGAAGCGACATGGTATTGATGATACATACCATGTGGAATTTCCATCTAAAATTTAAGCTCTTGAGATCTTGTGTACATATGCTTTTAGAAAAAGTCTATGTATCATGGTTTTGAAGAGGTAGCTAAAAGAGTAACAAAGCTTTGTGCTAACCTATTGGGTCTCGGTGTGCTTGGTTCATCATTACTTGGGAAAAATGAAGAAGAATGGGAATATGTAATACGTAGGCTAAAAACTATTCTTGATCATCAAGATATCGAGGAAGTATTAAGGGTCGGTTACGAGAGTTTACATGAGAATGAGCAATCTCTATTTCTCCACATTGCAGTCCTCTTCAACTATAAAGATGGTGATCTTGTGGAAGCCATGTTCGCTAGCAATAACTTGGATATCAAACAAGGGTTAAAAACCTTAGTCAATAAATCTCTCATATGTATATATATATATATATCTAAAGATGGAAAAATAGTGATGCACAAGTTATTGCAACAAGTAGGCAGATAAGCCATTTGTAGACAAGAGCCTTGGAAACGTCGGATTTTGATAGATGCAACACATATATGCAGTGGCGGATCCAGACCAATATCTAGTATAGGGCACAATTTTTCTACATATAACTTGTTTTAAATATTTTATATTTTTATATATTATTTAACTTTATATTCATATGAACATATTTTTTAGATAAGAGTATTTGAAGAATTACTAGAAAAAAAAAATTGTATAGAGTTGAACTTTTAAGAAATAGAATATTTAAAAAAGACTCAACCTTATTTCAAATCTTTTATACACAAAACTATAAATTAATAATACTAAAAAAAACTACAACAAAGTAGCATAGGGCACGTGCCCCACCTCCTCTTAACCTACGTCCGCCACTGCAGATATGTGATATTCTTGAACTTGAAGTGAGTCTCTCTCTTATATATTTTATATTCTTTATTCATTAATTTTACGTTAAAGTAGACAATTGGTTAAGATAAGCAAATCCTACCTATTGTGCTAACAATATATTTTTGTTTGGAATTATCGTTTAGGGTACTAGAGGTGTGTCTGGCATATCACTTGACACATATGGTATTGATGAAGTATCTAGTGGAAAGGGAGCTTTTAAAACGATGCCTAATCTTCGATTTCTCAAAGTCTACAAAAGTAAAGATAATGAAATTAATATAATGCATATACCTGAAGAGACAGAGTTTCCACGTCGTCTAAGGTTACTACATTGGGAGGCATACCCAAGAAAGTGTCTTCCACCTACATTTCATGCGGAATATCTTGTCCAACTTGATTTGAAGTATAGCTAGCTCAAGTACCTTTGACAAGGAACCCAGGTTGGTATCATACTTAGGCCATCTTTATTGGGAGAACACCAAGGATGATGCTCTTTCTCACTAATCGCGTATGTAATTTCTCTTCAAGTTATATGATGCTCTTTCTCACTAATATTGTGTGGGTTTCTTACTTATAATTCAGCCGCTTGCAAATCTCAAGAAGATGAATTTGTATGCATCCTACCATTTGAAGGAACTCCCAGATCTTTCGAATGCTACAAATCTTGAGACATTTAATATGAGTTATTGCAAGAGTTTGGTAGAGATTGCATCTTCATCTTCATAAACTACAAAATTTGTTGATGACTAAACGCAAAAACCTAGAAGTCATTCCAGCTCACATGAACTTGGCGTCCCTTGAAATAGTCAATATGAAAGGATGCTCAAGATTGAGAAGTATTCCAGTCATGTCGACGAACATCAAACAATTGTCTACAAGACTGCAGAAGGCCAAGGGTTTTACACATCTTCCCACGAGTTTAATAAATCTAGACCTAAGCAATTTTTATATTGAAAGGATTCTCGATTGCATCAAAGCTCTTCATGGGCTACAAAGCAATTATCTACATAGCTGCAGAAGACTCGCATCATTACCAGATCTCCCTAGTCCGCTCATATTCCTAGAGACAGACGATTGTGAATCACTGGAAACCGTCTTTTCTCCTTTGAACACTCCAAAAGCGCACCTTAATTTCACCAACTGCTTCAAATTGGGCCAACAAGCACGGCGAGCAATTATCCAACGGTCGTTTCATCACGGAGCTGCGCTCTTACCAGGAAGAGAAGTACTTGCAGAATTCGATCACCGAGGCAAAGGTAATTCATTGACCATTCGTCCAGACGGTAACCACTACATCGGCTTTGTGGTTTGCTTAGTGATTTCCCTTAGCCAGACAATCACAAATGGTTATTCCGAACTGTTGTGTCGTCGCATAGGTCAAGAAGACTTAGACAAGGAGCTCTACGTGGGCACCCTCCTCAACTTTCAAACCGAATTTATATTTCACTCTGGCTGGTTATTTATCGACCCCTCTGAAATGAGAAGAGAGATAACGTTCGAGTTCAACAGCAAACGCCACAACTTTGACATTATTGGATGTGGTGCCAAGATTTTGACAAACGAGAGCATTGAAGAGAGCTATGAAGGCAACACTGAGTTTAAACCCTGTGAAACCTTTGAAGACAACAAGGAACACAATGACCCTACAAATCTCGAAGGTGAAAAAAACACAGATTGTTGGAGTTGGCTCTTTCTCTTCTGCGATCTCTCCCATTTGCTGAGAAACGTTGGAAGCTTGGTTTCGGGAAGAAGACGATAGCATATGGAAATGATGAAGTGGCCATTCTCCAATTCATGTGAGCCTTCTATGTGTAAGAAAATAGGGTTTCAGCCATTATATCTTTGTTGTCTCCTTCTATATGTTGTCGAATCATGATACTTTTTTTTAAGTAACTAATTTCAGATTTTCTTATACTAACATTAACATATTCGTGGAAGCCCCCTTGGCCCAGTGGTTGTCAAGGAGGTCTGGGGTACGAATACCAGATATTGCGATTTATTAATAATTTGCAGATTAATGGAGGCAAGTCTACAGGAGATCTCCAGTAATGCGTAGTTAGAGCCGTTCGCCGTGATTCTACGAACAACAGAAGGAAGCATCAGCATGGAGAAGGAGAAGGAAGTCTGGTCTGTCGTGAATCTAATAGGGTCAGAAAGAATTACCCATGGTAAAATCGTCTATGTAACAGTTCTCATTTGTAATAATTAATAAATCGAGATGACAAAAAAAAAATTAACATATTCACGATATTGATAATCTGAAATTTTTCCTTTAAATTTTTCTGGTTATAAGAAAATTGTAAATTTTTCTATAAATTTACATTTCTCTTTTTTCTTTTTGTAAATATTTTGAAATAGAAAATTAGTAAGAATGTTAACTAGTGAGTTGACTTATATAGTTTAAAGCCCGATAAGTTAATCACCTTTTTGGGGTTTCGTGCTTCCAAGAAGTTAATGACCTACCATAACATCGACTTTTGTGTTATTAAAACCTTTCGCTAACTAGTCAAAGACTAAGAAGGAAAGTAGTTAAACGAAATAAAAAGAAGCTACAGGTGTCATCGTAATTTATCGATCTCTCAGTTTTATCTCTTAAGAACTTGATGTTTTGATCTTGCAAGTATAGATGTTCCATTCTCAGTTTTAGATGAATGGCTAAAAAAGGAAAGTAGTTGAGCGAAAGGAAAAGAAGCTACATGTGATATAGTAATTTAATGATGTTTCTATTTGCATCTCTAAATAACCGGACGTTTTGATATTTCAAATATCGATCTATGTTTATTTAGATGACTATTTATACATAAAGTCACTACTTTACAATTTAAAAACTTTTTTATTTTCTTTTTTTACTGCAATAGAAATTTGAAAGTTTTCCTTTAAAGTATATTTGAACGATTTCACATCTATTGGCATTTGAAATTTAGCGAATTTACATTTTTTTCTATTTTCATAGGTTATTATTAAGAAAACTACTACCTAATGACATATATTGGCAATCAAAAATTAGTAAATTTACATTTCTCTTATTTTTATATTTTATTTTTTTATTTTTTTAAATAGTTTAATATATTTTTAAACGATTTAACATTTATTGGTATTTGAAATTTAGCAAATTTACATTTGTTTATTTTCAAATAGACATCCATTCATTTAACCAATATAAATTACCTTTCAAAATAAAATAAACATAATTTCGTTCTTTGCATGGGTACGTAAGTGATAAATTAGGTATAAAGGAAGATAATCCAAGTTTTGATGTTGACAGATGTTTTTAATGTCTCATGTGGAAAAACAAACAATTTGCTTGAGTAAACAATCAATCAATTTTCTTCGATTCAATTTCTATATTTTAGTATAATCTTGGATGGATCTTTAGTTTCTCTTTCTCTCTCTTATTTTTCTTTTCAAATGTTAGAAGAAACAATTGATGATTGTAAGGCAAGGGGGGAGATGTACTTTGTTGCCGTCTTTCCTTGGCTTATAAGCTTCTAAAGGAAACAACAATTAATGTATCTGAAACTGTGGAAAAAGCTGTGAAGTTCTTAGAAACTGAATTGTGTGGTTCTCTCACTTGTCTTCAATCATAAATATGAAAAAAAAATAACAAAATTTTCTCTACATAAGAAGTGAAGGATCATTGATCTTCTGCTTTGAACATGCTTGATGATCTTGCACTACTTTCTATATGCAAATTAAGCTTAACAAATAATAATAAGTCAAGGAGAACTATATTTTTTTTCTTCGTTCTTTGTTGTTTGCTTCATACCAACCACATGATCAACAAATATAAACTTTAAGGATGTTTATGTGATTTCACTCACTCTAATTATTGATTATGAAGAATCTTCCTTACCAGAAGCTTATGGAATCGTAAGGTCTCAGAAAAAAATTACCCAAATTGATTCTACTTGTGCATTGTTTACTACAACGGATAATTTCTCTCGTCTTAGTTTTCATCATCATCTTCTTCTTCACCTGGTATTTAGTAGATGAAAATTTGCATTTACACCATAGTAGCCCTGAGCTAGCGAGTGTTAACAAAACATCACAAAGTTGTGGAAACATAAATGATTGTTCACCATAAAGTTGTTGCTTTCTTTTAGGGTTGTGAAGTGGTTGAAATGGGGAGGTTATTATGGCCATGCTCTCTTAATGATTACTTGCATATTAATTTGTTGGGACTTAATCCCAATTGGGTGGTTTAGGTTTGAGTTAAATTGGTTATTAGCTTATGACTAAGAGAGTACATTACTAACCCAAAGACAAGCCTGGGCGTTCGGGTACCCGTTCGTGTTCGTTTCGGTTTTTTTGGATTTTTGGGTTTTCGGGTTTAGCTCTCTAGGACCTGTTCCCTGTTCGGGTATTTTATATTTTCGGGTCGGGTTCGGGATTTGGTCGGGTTATTTCGGTTTTGGTTCGGATACCCGAAATATCAAAAAAATCTGAAAAAATTAGTTAATTTTGAAAAATTATGGTTAAATTTTAACAAATATAACCTAAAATTTTCAGATTTTTTTGTTAATTTGCATATTTTAATTATTTTGATTTAAAGTTAATTGATATTTTTAATGATAATATTGGATAATGTGGTTATATCAAATTTACAAATAACTAATATTTGGTATACATAATTATATTTCGGGTACCCATTCGGTTATCGATTCGGTTCGGGTTTTCCGGTATAGAAATCTAAAACCCATTCGGGTATTTCTTAGTGTTCGGTTCAGGTATTTCGGGTCGGATTCGGTTCGGATTTTCAGGTTCGGATATTTTGCCCAGGTCTGTACAAAAGAAAGAAACATTTTTTTCCAAACGACTTGAAAAAATATGTAAGGGCATAGCCGTAGCGTGATAGACGCTGGAGACACTACGGCTGCGGCCCTCTGAGACCTTATTAATTTTTTTGGCCCTTAATTATTGATGTGTTTTAGTAGCCTAGTTGTATTATGCTATGTTCCATTGCCCATTGATCATGTGTTCAAGTCCCTTGTGCCGACTTTTTTTTTTTTTTTTTAAATCAAAACTAGTTTGCTGATCTTTTGTTGTTTTAAAACAATGTTAAGACATTCTTAAAGACATCTCTTTTTGGTTTTTCTTTATAAGTATACATTTTATTAGAGCGGCGACCTTTTTTTTTTCTTGCGGGCAGCCCTAAAAATCATTGCTACGGCTCTGTGTCTGGGAAACTTATAAAAAAATAAAAAAACAATTGATGATGAATCTATACTAATAAAAGGGGTTCTTTAGGCTTCCTAGAGTGTCCACCTCAGCTTTCTCAAATTATTTATCGTCATGCCACGTGGCATTTAATTTCACTAAAAAAAATTAAAAAAAAATCTTAACATTGACGAATAGACTTCTCGTTAACGTTAAGGTATCACATTTTTTTTCCCTTTTTTTGGTCAAAGGAAACAGAGTGTTGACAAATCGTACGTAGAACAAACCCCGCGTAGCGGAGTGACAAAATTAGTGATGACAAGAATCAGAAAAATACGAATATATCTAATTTTATTAGAAATTATTTGAATAAAATGTTTTAAGCTAAAAAAGTCAAGTTTCTAAAAAAGAGAATGTTGGGATTATTGCAAGACAACATAACATCTCAAAAACATTTATCAGCGCTAGCCATCAACGAGAGGATTTAAATCGCAATGATACTAGTTTGGATGGAAATTAATATTTTATTTTTAAATGTTGGATGTGCCAATAATATGGGAAATAACATATCTAATATTTTTATCTAAAAAATTTGCTAAATGCATTAGGATATTGGATTGTTTAATCTTTTAGAAGATATTATTTTTCTAATTCTAATATTTAATATGAAAACCTATATCAAAGTATATATTAAAATTCCACCCATAACATGGTAGCTTTATTTTGCATGTAAGAGATATATATATATATATATATATATATATAGTTATTAAGAGATCTTTAATATTTTGTGTTATCTTCAACGTAATTATTAGAGGATGAGATCTAAAATCTTATTATATAAAGTTGAGTTTTCGAAGTTAGTAACTCACGGGATCGCGACACGTATCATATCTAACGGTTATAGACTTTGACACGTGTCAAAAAATATTTGTTTTTAACAATTTTAAATATGTAAAAAGATAATTATGAAAAAATATTAAAATTTAAAAATGTAAAAAGGTAATGTTAAGAAAATTATAAATTAAATAATTTTAAAAGTATAAAAAGATAATGTTAAGAAAATTTTTAAATTTAAATATTTTAAAAAGTCTAAGAAGATAATTATAATTACTAATTATAATTTTAAATTACTAATTATAAAAGAAAAATGATTACATAAATTCAGAAATTATACAATTAATTAGTATAATGTAATTATTAATTCTAAAAGAAAAAGGAATTGTAGATACCCACTTTTATATAATCTAGGAGTCAAGAAAGTGAGAACCAAGATAAATATAAAAAAATAAAGCTCAATGAATTTTATCCTACTTCATACTACTTCATGAAAAATGAATTTCTTTAAAAACTTCGTCAATAATTACGGGTAAATATAGATATATTTTTTAAATATATCGTCGAATTAATGAAAAAAAAAAAGTAAATTTTCACCGCCTCTGAGTTTCTTATATATATACTTTGATAGGTTTTCGTATGAGCTCATATGAATTTATTGCGTTTTTGGTTGTAAATTTGGAAGATGTATAACAAACCATATTTATTGATGCATGAAGATTTCGGTGATGTTTCAATTGATTTTTCTAGAAGTTATTATCATATGATGAGGTAAGTTTTGATCAAAACATAATTATTTTGGTATTGATTTATATATTCTAATAATTGGTGTCAAACTATTTTGTTAACATTTAGTAGGTGGATACCCTATGATTTTTTTCATTGGATGAATAAGTGAATTTCTTTCTAATGTATAATATGTTTTACTTTTGATGTGATTATTTAGGATTAGCGTACTAATATTTTTGTGGATGCGAGGATTTAGAGACGTTTGATATGACTATTGTGTTATAATAGAGGTTTTGATATAAATGTGATAATTTCGTATGTTTCTACATGTTTTGATAAGTTACAAATTTTTTTGCCAACGTTATGCGTAAATATTGATTTCACTGGATGAAGATATAAAATTTTAAAACATGATTGATTATAAAAAAAACTATGTAATTAAAATATATTAAAATAAATAAACAAAGAGAAAAATTTAATTAATTTATTTATAAATATTTTACAGAATACCTAATTTTTTTTTTATACGGGTTATAAAAGTTTTAGTTAATAAACCCACGTAGGTGGACATTATTATTATTTTTTTTACACGGGTTATAAATTTTTTATTTTAAACCTGCGTATACGCGAGTCCTAAATCTAGTATTATATAAGATGTGATTGTATAATTTGTATTATTGCTGTTAAATATTTAATGTATGTATACCATGTTATTAGTTAAAAAGTAATAAGCAGAACTCCAGAAGATGGTAAATCATTTATGCATAGAAAAATGTCACAATCAATGACGGAATAGAATTATATTTTTGAACTGTAAATCAAAGTGACAAGCGTAATATTTTTAATTTATATTTGAATTTTGTTCGTAAAATATTATTATTTTATATTTTAGTTTATTCAGTCGATTTAATATTTTGACCATTATGATGCCAAATAATAAACACTATTTATTTTTAAACTTTCTTCACTTACATGATCACCTAAATTGCATGGAATCATATATATATATATATATATGTATATATATGGGTATGTGGAGCATAAACTTAATATTTATACAAAGTTTAGTGAGCAGGTACGTATTGTAACATCAAATTTTGTAAAAGGAAACTCAAGTTTCCAAATCAGAATTGTAAAATTCCAATGAATTTTAATGTGAATTTTTATAAGTGACAAAGAAATTAGATTCTGAAAATTTTCGAGAGCTTTCAATTTCAAAACGGAAAATGAACTTTGGTTTCAAATCTTCCATTCTTCCTAAATTATCACTACCTATTACTACTCTTAACGATTTTCACCACTAAATGTTTATCACTTCCTAAATTATCACTACCTATTACTTTGGTTTCAAATCTTCCAATGTTTATTACTACTGTATTTCCCTAAATGACTGCATATATATTTTAGTTAGTATAAAAACAAAAATGTTTCAATAAAATAAACTTAATGACGATGTAACAGGGCAGAGGAGTCTATAAACCACGTACTTTTTCAGTGCTTTCCGGCGCAAAGGGTATGGGAGATTGCGCAGATTTCTTCTCCGCAGAATACGTCGATGTGTGGTGGTTCTTGGTTGGCTAGAAACTCTTCAGGCTCAGCTCTGTTTCATGCTAAGGATGTCTTTCTTCCGACAGTGAACCGTATTGCAGCATAACTATGCATCCTAAGGTCCAATGTGTGGCAGCCATCGACGCTCTTAATAATTCGGTTCGATCGTACTTATCTACGTGCATTGAAGAGGAGAAACATAGACGTTAATCTTTTTTTTTTTGGTTTTTGCTTTGTTTCCTGGTTATGTCCTTGAGCCCTTTGACTCTTAGAAATTATGGGTTTTTATTCGAAATGAGAAAGAAAAAAAAAAGCTAATTTTAGAAAATTGTAATATTTTAAAAATAATTGTATTTATTTAAAAGAAAAAAAAACTTCAGTAAAATAAAAATAAAAACAAAGATAAAAACGAAAACTAAAAAGAAAGCAAAATAATTAAATTAATAGATAGCATTTGATGAAATAAAAAGAGTTTAAGATAAAATAAAAATTTTTGTTGTCCACAGATATTGACCTTATCTTCTGAAAACAAAAAAGGTAATTAGGGTTTACAGACCTAATACGTAGCATATAAAGACTTAGCACAATGTTTTATAGCCATTGAGGAAACACAAAAAACACAGCCGCTCACAGAGGAAACGCTTCTCTCTTGCTCTTGAACATAACAAGAACACTTCTCTTTATGGTTAAAAGATCGCTTCCTGGAGTAACATTAGCGATAAATCGACCATTTTATCGCTAGTGTTACTCCAGAAGCCATCTTTTAATTATCTTGATGATGTTGTTTCTGCTGAAAAGAGAATGGTGGAGGAGATTTGGTCCGCACGACACACTCACGATTCTTTTTTATTCAGGTCTTCGCTTCCTAGTTTTATCACCACTGTTCCTTATAACTGTCGTTGTTTAAATACATAGTAATTAAACCATACTCCTTGGCTTCATTCTCCATTTCTCTGCCTCTTTCTCAGATCACAAAACCCTAAATTCGAAGCTTTATTCACCAGGTACATCTCTGCTCCATTTTCTTCACCTTCTTTGATCTTATAACTGTCTTCTCCATGGCTTCATTTATTGGAGTATGTATCCGGTTTAACTCCATTTCTTCTGCCTCTTTCTCAGATGACGAAACCCATTCGAAGCTTTATTCACCAATCTTCTTCGATCTCTTTACCTTTATTATGTTTTGATCTTTGAAAAATCATTCGTGTGAGTCTTTGTACATTTGTCGGTGTTTGTTTCTATGCGTCTATATCGAATCGAGACTTTGTCCTTTATCATGTTTTTGATCTTTGAAAATTCATTCGTGTGAGTGTCCGTATATTTGTCGGTGTTTGTTTCTCTTCGTCTGTAATGAATTATCGGAAGCTTGTGGATATACTCTTGTGCTTTAGTTGCATCTAGATCTGTTTGATTAAGATCTATTTAAACAGATAATTAATTTGTTTTCTTTAGATGATGATTTAGTAGATCTTATAGGTTTTGGGTTCTTGTTTGGTATTGATTTGATATTTTTTGAACTTTGTAGAATGGTTTTTTGCAACAAACTCGGTGGTCTTTTGAGACAGAAAACATTTCTCGGAATGGTTACATCTATGCTTGAATCTCTCCGGTTGATGTCTACCAAGCTTTTTGTTGGAGGTAAAAAACTAATATTTATTCTTATAATTGGTTTAGTGTACTGAGACTTGTAATATTGATTGATTCAGGTCTTTCATGGGGAACTGATGACCAGTCCTTGAGGGATGCTTTTGCTCACTTTGGTGAAGTTGTAGATGGTAAGCTACTGAATCAGAGAAACCAAGCAAGCAAACAAAACCAACAAGAATCCACTAGCTCCATTTGATTACACTCTCAGTATGGTTAGCGAAATGATTACAAATATCGATTTATTTTATTAATTTTTATTCCTGTTTTATATTTATTATTTTTAATGCAACTGTTGTTAATTCCTTTGTAGAGTTGTGTGATGGAAGTAAACAGAAAGTGTGAGCTTTTTCGGAGAAAAAACTGACAGCAGTGATGCATCGTGTGAACGGTATGTTTTTTTAATTAGCGTTAACTTTGATTAGATAGAAAATTATGTACTTTAAATGTTAATTTCATTTCTAACAGTGATTCTTATACAAGAACAATTTAAACTTTATTAATTAACATCAAAACTCAATAAAAAACTCCATACAACTTTATATCTAAATGGGTTATTAACTTTTAAAATATACCCAATAACAATGAAATGAAGTTTCTTCATGAGAAGAAATGCAATTTCGCTATGTGCTAATGAAACTTCAACTAAACTACAAATACTATAATCATAAGACCAATGAGACTTATATGCATGTTTGTTATTACAGTGACACATGAGTCATGAGTACACATCAATGAAGAGATTTTAGTTATTAACGAATATAAAGACGACTATTGGTTGTGGTTGAGTGATTCAAAGAGTTACATGGATTGTATGTCACTGTGAACTATATAACACTCCAACTCTAGGAAGAAAGGACTTCGCCTATCATCCTGTCCACTAGATGAGATGTGAAATTATGACATTTGAGGGTATAAATTTTCATCAAAAACTTCTGGATTGGTTGGTTCACATTTTAACACAATAAGGTCATCTCCTCACGGGTTCAGTTAAATGTCCACTGTCTTCATGACCGTGTACCTAAAAAAGAAAGTACTATATCATGTGAGTTTCCATTATTATACAATTAATCAATCAGGCTTGAGTTAAGCACGTACCCAGGTGGTGCCCATATAAGTTTATTAATAGATGACTTTTCATTGTACTCCGACATATCAAGCCTAATGAGTAGGTTTTCATCGTCAAAGAGTTGATCAGCAAAAGCCTTAGTCTAGTATTGTCAACCATAAGTTTTTGCATCTCATAGTCAACGTCTCCGCAGTTGTTTAGGCAACGTTGCCGTACCACAAATGCAGGCCCGTGCCTATTCAGAAAAATAAGAAACATTGGCTTAGGGGCCTATAATTTTGTGGGGCCCACAATTTGTATAAACTTTTTTTGATAAGAATTTGTATAAACTTTAGTAACCATATTTGTTAGTAGTGTTAATATATGCAGTCTAATAAAGGAAAGTAGTGAAATCGTACAAAGACATAAGTAAGGAGTCTAATAGCAGTAATAAATATATTTACAAACTAATTTTGTATATTAGTACATTTTTTTTATACTATGACCATGATGTAGTTGGTATGTTCTAATGATGTAAAATTTTGGTCCACCTTAATTCTTTTGTTTTCATTTTAATCAATTATCTAATTTTATTTTCTTTTATACTTAAAAAATTAATATATTAAATTCCACATTTTGTATATTAGTATAATTTTTTATATAAAGTTTTATATTAATCACAAAAATTATTTATTTGACTTGTCAATAACATGCATTATATCAGATTTAAATTAAAAATCATGGTTAATCACAAAATATTTAGATTACATGTTATGATTAGTTACAAAATAATTTCTATTTTTGTGATAATATTGTCGACAAATGTTTTTAACAAATTTTACTTAAATTTTTTTAGTATATTTATTGTAAAATGTAAAATTTTAAACTAAATTTTTTTATTTTGCCTAGGGCCTTAAAAACACTAGGCACGGCTCTGCACAAATGTTGCATGAACTAAGTAGCATTGCGCATCTACGCTGGTCGTGAACTAAGTAAATGCAAAAACTTAGTTCACGACCAGCTTTGTCACGACCGGCTTAGATGTGCAATGCTACTTAGTTAATGCAACATTTGTGGTACGCCAAAGTTGAGATGCTAAAACTTATATATGGTTGAGAATACTAGGCTAAGGCTCTTGCTGAGAAACTCTTTGAGGATCAAAACCTACTCGTTAGGCTTGATATATCGGAGTATAATAAAAAATTCTCTAGGGGTACCACTACGTGCTTAACTCAAGCGTCTTTTTATGTGTTTTGTGATTGATTAATGGTTTAATAAATGAAGCTCACATGATAGTACATTCTTTTTTAGGTACATTGGTTATGAAGACGGTGGACAACTAACTGAACCCGTGAGGAGACAATGATAATTACAAACTTCAGACATTGATATAGTTTTCTCTCCCTTATCATCTCCATCGTTGCCCGCCCACCATCTCCTCTTGGGCTACTGTCCCTTTTCCGCCATAACAACTATTCCAATTTTAATTTCTCCATCACCGACTCCTCCAATAAACGATCTAACACCTAGCTGAAATAACAACCATGGTGAGATGATATCTCACCCACAAGAAAAAGATCATGGCAAAAGCCTTCAAGAGAAAAGCAAAATTGGATATAGGAATAGACAAAAAAAGATGAGAAAGAGACTGTCAATGAAATCGTACATATAAGGGTAAAAATGTCCAATTTTAGTGAACAGAGTATTTAAAATAGTGTGATGAAATAGAACTAAATTTCTCTTCTTTGATGGTTAGTCTTTGGTATTACCCAATAATAAAATTAAAGATTGCATTTGAATTTTTTTGTTCTGCTTCATTTCTTTTAATATTACTCAGACGACAAAAAAAAGATAGCATTTGTTGTAATAAAGAGATTTTCAGATAAATGAAAAAAAAATGTTGTCCACAGATATTGTGAGTGGTATCTGACGTACCCTCTGAAAACAAAAAAAGGTAATTAGGGTTTACAAACCTTTTCTTCTCTACACATGCATATATAACAAAGCATCATGACTTTTACATAACCATCGTAGAAAGATAACAATGCAGCCTCGAAAGAGGCAGTGACTTCTCTCAAGGCGAGAATTGTACGTGGAGGAGATGTGGTCGCAAGACACACTCACGATTCATATTCCTTCAGGTCTTGTCTTCCTACTTTATCACTGTTCCTTAGAATCCTATGATTGATTCAAAATTCTTATAACTGTATCTTCTCCATGGCTTCATTCTCCATTTCTTCTGCCTCTTTCTCAGATGACGAAACCCATTCGAAGCTTTATTCACCAATCTTTTTCGATCTCTTTACCTTTATTATGTTTTTGATCTTTGAAAAATCATTTGTGTGAGTCTTTTTGCATTTGTCGGTGTTTGTTTCTATGCGTCTATATCGGATCGAGACTTTGTCCTTTATTATGTTTTTGATCTTTGAAAATTCATTCGTGTGAGTGTCCGTATCTTTGTCGGTGTTTGTTTCTCTTCGTCTGTAATGAATCGAAAGCTTGTGGATATACTCTTGTGGTTTAGTTGCATCTAGATCTGTTTGATTAAGATCTATTTAAACAGATAATTAATTTGTTCTCTTTAGATGATGATTTAGTAGTCTTATAGGTTTAGGGTTCTTGTTTGGTATTGATTTGATATTTTTTGAACTTTGTAGAATGGTTTTTTGCAGCAAACTCGTGGTCTTTTGAGACAGAAAACATTTCTCGGAATGGTTACATCTATGCTTGAATCTCTCCGGTTGATGTCTACCAAGCTTTTTGTTGGAGGTAAAAATCTAATATTTATTCTAATGAGATTGAGAGTTCTTGGTTTCATAATTGGTTTACTGTACACTACAAAAAAAAAGTGTCCTACGGAATTTTCGAGAAATTCGTCAAACATTTCTGACGGATTTCCGACGTTCCAAAAGTTCCAACCAAAATCCGACGGCCACATACTACTTTCCGACGGTTAAAAATTTTTCAGATATATTCGATGGATTTCCGATGGAATTAAATCGTTGAAAGATTTTCGACCGATTTCTGATGGATTCTTTATTGGAAAAACTATTATATTTAAATTTCTCGAAAGTGAAAGATTTAAATAATAATAAGAAAACTATTACAATCAATATTTTTTAAATAATTCACTTGCTTTATTATTTACTTAATTTGGATTATATATAATATTATGAACAAAATAATAAAATCAACAATAAAATATTTCATTTACCATTATAATCAAAATAAATTGATTTTAAATACTTGTAGGAAATCCGTCGGTAATTTCCGACGGAATTCCGACAATTTATGGTTTGGGGTATTAAAACTGGATTTTTTTACATACTAATACAAAGATACAACTTAAGGTATTAGTTGTGATAAGTGAATGTTGTTTTTAAATTTTTCGTTTTTTAACTAATAGAATGTTCAAAAATTTTGTTTTTCGATGAGACTGAAACCTTAAACCCTAAATCATCGAAAATCGGTCGGTATATTCCAACAGATTTTCAACGACTTCGAAATTAATTTGAATGTCGTCAAACTGAATAATACAAAAAAGTTGTAGGAAATCCTTTGGTAAATTCCGACAAAATTCCGACGATTTAGGGTTTGAGGTATTTAAATTAGATTTTTTAAAATACTTATACAAAGATACAAGTGTACATCTCTAGTATTTCATAACTAAGACTTAATAACTTACATAAGATATATAAAAAATATATATATTAGTATTACATGTTTGGAAATTACTTAAGTGTTTATAAAGGTATATTGTAAGTTCCGACCAAAAAAAAAAAGGTATATTGTAAGTTAAGGTATTAGTTGTGATAAATAAATGTTGTTTTTAAATTTTTAGTTTTTGTAACTAATAAAATGTTTTAACTTTTGTTATTTGATTAAAAATGGTAAATCAATAGTATGATAATGCATTGTAAATAATCACGTATGAGATTGAAACCCTAAACCCTAAATTGTCGGAAATCGTTCGGTATATTCCGACAGATTTTTGACAACTTTGAAACTTGAATTTCGTCACACCATAATAAAGCTCAAAACAAATAAACACGTTCCTTTCTTGAAGTCTAAGTTACGATGTTGTTGCATCAATAATACTGGTAAGTTTCATCTAGATAGAAAAATTGAAGACACTATATATTGGAGATATTTAAGACTAATGCGTCTAAGTGTTTCTAGTTTTGATATTTTTTCTTTAGGTGTGTTTAAGTAATTTTTTCTTAGTTTGGTCTTTTATGACTAGTGATGCTTTGTTTTATGAAAATGAATGAAATAATGAATATAAGTGAGAAGAAAATAATAAATTTATATTAAAAAAAAAGTTAAATTTAAATAATCAAAAAAATTGTTTGAGTTGAAAAAAAAAATTGTTTGGGTATTTTTTTAATCTAAATATAAAATCATCTATGTAAATTTAAATATTTCCAAACTATCTAACATATCAAAATTAAACGAAATTGGAGATATTCATGATAACGAACTTAATTCATGTAAATTGTAAATAAACCACATGATAATAGAAATAATGTAAACAAACATAACAAAAAGAAATTTAAATCATCTTTACTATTCTAATGAACTAAGTGTGTTCATCATATTTTGGACTAGCATAGCATCACAACTTAACTGTATGGGAAGAATATCATCTTTTTCCAATGTAGTTTTTTGTATATGCGGTATTTTGTAATAGTATGATCTTCCAACTTTCATGATCTCTTGCATACATGATTAAAGAGTCAAAAAGATTTTATTTACTTTGTTTCTCGGGTAAATTTCAAAAGACTTTTCTACCACACGAACAATATCTTCTACGGTTTTGCGCATTCTTTATGTAGTAACGACTGAATGGCACTGGAAAATCCAAAATCTTAAATGTTTAGATACAGCGAGTTCGGCGGTTGACACATTAAACAAATATTAAAACTATATTTTGATGCACCTTGTTAGAAATCTTGATCTCTATTATCTTGTTGAATAAAGATAGTCTGATCGCTCAGTCCTCCCTTGGCCACTTCTCACAAATAATTGGTAGAACTTTTTCAAACAAGCATGCTTTTATATATTCTCTCTTGACAAAAGTTTATGCTTCGCTCCAACATCTCTTTATTTACTCCGTCTCTCCCCGCTGGTTACATAGTAACAATGGAAATATTCCAATTTTTTTCAAGAAATTATCTCATTTCCTTTCTCATCAAATCCTGGACGATCCATCGCTGCTAAAAACATTATTTTTCCGATGTAATTCTTACTTTGACATGTCACATGTCTGATGTGGATCTTCTTCGCCAATTTTCTTCGTCATGTAAAATTGTTTCTCATCAATATGAACTATGTTGTACATATCGACAAACTTGGGTTCATGAGGCAGCGTATTCTTATCCAACACAGAGATGCAAAATTGTAGCATACCTTTCATATTGGCTTCCTTCAAATGTGGTTTGATGTTATTAATATGATGTTGAAAAAACTTATCTTTCTTTCGTCAAAATAATGTTGTAAAACTCACATCCAAAGCTATAGAAATCGACCTCAAAGATGTTCTCTATCATAACTGAATATTAGCAGCTTGAGCTGGCTCAATTGAGATTCTTTTGGGACCACAATTTCCCGTCCTCCGTTGTGATACATTGACCACAAACAGTATATGGCTCTGTGCTGAACTTTTGTTCTGCTCATGGCTCTATTGCTAGCAGAAGCATTTTAGTTTCTCTTATATTATAATAAAGATGAATATGAAGAAGAGCCTCCCTCAAGAGAGGAAATATGATTATTTTTTAAGCAATATTGACGCAGCGTTGAAGGTCGTTGAAGCTGATCCAAAACTAAAGATTTATCTTGGAGTTCTCTTAAATAAATATAGTTGCTTTCGTTGTTTCACATATATTTTGATGTTTACAGACTTTTTGACAATGTCTCTGGTAGAAACTATCACTACAGGAAAACTGAGTATTCGTAGCGTCCAATAATCGCTATCGTAACCTACCATAGCGTTATTATAAACGCTCTATATACGCCCGCGATAATAGGTCGAGGCCTTTTAATAGCGTTTTTAGACACGCTATTGTATTGGAATGTAATATAGCGTTGTATTATGTGCTATCTTTGATATTAGTAATAGCGATTATCTTTCGTTATGAATTAGTTTTAACATTCTCATATTGATTTTAATAGCAGTTTGATTTTTTATGTGATAGCGTTTGGGATAAAATGATATTAAAAATTAAAATACAGTATTTATTATTATGATTATGAAACCAATATTACAAAAAAAATCTGTATTACAAAATAATAAAAATAAAAAAAAAACATAATTAAAAAAATAAAAGTACATTTTCTACCGTAGGCAAAATCTATTATTCTATCATTTGTAGATCGAGAAACTCCCCGGCGATTGAGTTGCCACCACCACCTCCTCAAGAAAATATCAATTTTCATTGATTCCAATTAAGAAAATCCCCAACAAATATTGTTCTCTACCTTCTTTAGCAGCACTTTTGCTTTGAATCTTCACAAAAATCAAACAAAACACAGAGAAGTTAGATTAATGAACTGAAATCAGTCCAATAATTTCATCTGTAAATTCCCTTAGTCACACAAATTTGGTCCAAGCCTGCACACAACCAATTACCTTTAGTATACAAAGGCTGATATAACTTTTGATACTTGGTTTCAAGAGCAGCTCTATCCTTGCAGAATCTAGTCTTAAATTCATCACGTTTGCCCTGAAAGAAAAAGAATTCTCAAAAGAATTCTCAGATAATCATCAATAAGAAGCACATTACTCTTTCACATTTGACATTCATCAATCTTGACAACGAAAGGAAGACATTATTATATAATTAACCAAAGCACATTCCATTCGTACCTAACACTTCAACCGTGTATGACTCTAGCGAATATCTTCACAAAACTCTTATCCTGAAACATCACTTGGCTTACTGATTAGGCAAAATTGCAGGAGACTTACAAATAAAAACTATCAATTTGAGGAAGTAGCTTCTTCTCAAAACACTAGAGCTACTAGAAACTGTAAACAGTTGGTACCTCCGGATTGGTAGCTAAAACATCTTTGAATTGCTTCACTAGTTCCAGAGGAGAAACTTGATCGAGTTAAGCTCTCAATACAGTTACAGATACATTCAGTTTCAGCTACATTCAAGAATCATAATAATGTTTAGTTTGCTTTAGGTTACTAAAAATACACTGATTAAGAAATCTTCTACTACTTACTTGGTAGGTAAAACGTTGTCCATTGCTTCAATCTTTGCAGGTAAAGAAGTGCCATCTCTTTGCTGTTGATTACAATTTTTGAGTCATTTACACTTGATAGGAACTTGACTACCTGCATCTTACAAATCCATAACCATTAAGTATATGAACCTTTTCCTAAACCCACTGCCTTTTGAAGAAAACTTATCAACAATGGTCATACCGCAGAGACATCTAATCACCACCGTAGATTGATCCGATTCCCTGGAGAATAAAAGTAGAAAGAGACAGAGGATGTGAGAAGAGAGATTCAGATTAACAAAACGAAGACAAAGCAGAACAAGAATCTCATCAAAATACATTAAATTCAGAGAGATATATACCGTCTTTGAACTTCACCGGAGGCGAAAGCTACAGTCAGATTGGAAGAGTAGCCGCCGGAGACCCTGCAATGAAATAGACAGAAACCATTAGCTCAAACCTCAAACCAAAACCCTAAAAATCAAATGAAAAACAAATCACAAGAAGATACAAATTCGTTCGTGCGAAACAAGATCCGGAGAGATCTCGCCGGAGCTCGTTAACCTAGCCGTCCCCAGTCTCTCTTCTAATCGCCTCTCCGGCGAAATCCCTTCACAGCTCGCCCTCTGAGTCTCAGGGAGATTTGGGTTTATGCTCCATTGGAAATGACGAAACCTCTTGGGACCCGGTTTGGGCCGACGAAGACGATTGGGATTCGGGGAGGTCGAGATCCGGGTTGGTAAAGGAAGTTGAAACCAGGAAGAAGAGTGGCTGAATCAAAATCTTACAGGAGAAAACGAGAGCGGCGGCAGCGCCAAGGAATCCGAAGAAAGGAGCAGTTTCATCGCCGCTGAAACCTAAGGCCATGGCTCTTCATCAATTGTTTGTCTCTGATGAGAGCTTATCGCAACTGTTAAAGAGAAAAAGCCATGGCTCTTCATCAATTGTTTGTGGGGATGAATAGATTTAGGGTTTTGAGCAGATGTAATTTCTCAGAGCTGAGGATAATGTAAGGTTTTCATCGAGACATGAAAAAAAATAGAAGGAAAACTGAAAAAAAAATGAGGAGGGATTTTTGTTGGAGCCAAATGTATTTTGAAGCCCAAAATTTTCTAAGTACAGTATAGCGGGAATGAAATTTTTATTACCGCTTAACGCTATTATAGCGTTTCCAATGAGGTATATGCTATTAAAGATAACCGCTACCTTAAAAGCAGACACAAAAATTTTATTTTTTTTATCTAACACTATACCATAGCGTTTACAGATATAGAACCGCTATCTAAAACCCGGACGCATAACAACCATAGCATTATTGACCAAAACGCTATCTTTTAGTGCTATCAATACTCAGATTTCTTGTAGTGTATAATACAATACTTTTTTTTTTTGTTAACGAGGAGGGGTTTGGGCCTAAGCCCTAATCACCCCTTGGCCCGGGACCAGCCTTTACTAATAACCTTATGACCTGGCGTAAAGCATCCCTCCCACCAGGAATTGAACTAGGGGCACAAAGACCAACCTTTGTGCCTAACCACCAGCCCACTTCATCCGGTGAACTATAATACAATACAATACTTGCTTCTATGACGTTTATATTAAATTTATTTTTGGGTACTTCTATGTTTGTAACATTATTGGAAACTAAAAGCATTGGGAAAAAAAAAAGGTTAACAAAGTCATTTATTGTTATAAATATTGCATAAGAAAGTGTTTAGGTTAAAGAAGACTGTCTGTACGAGATGGCAATCTCTTGAAGAAGTTACTTGGCAGAGAAGGTAACTTGCTTCTAAACTTAGGGTGCCTTAGATAGTATAGCCCACCACCTAATATAATTGCTTTGAACGGTATTGTGTAAAGGACCACCGATGCAGCGAAGCAGAACAAAATGAAGAGACTTGTAGCCCTGGGGTCTCGCCAGCTTAAAAGTGACTGAATTCTCTCTCCCTGAGCTGCAATGTCTCCAACAACAGTTTGGATCCTACCTGCCACGCTTCTGAGC
This sequence comes from Erysimum cheiranthoides, assembly GCA_011420285.2. NCBI lineage: Eukaryota > Viridiplantae > Streptophyta > Magnoliopsida > Brassicales > Brassicaceae > Erysimum > Erysimum cheiranthoides. The sequence goes on along the minus strand of CM022181.2, from coordinate 6,896,770 downwards.
CGATCATACCTCAGCCGCACCAACTCTTGTGACCGAGACGTTGGGAATGTGTCAAACTCTTCCTCAAGCTCATCAGGACCAACAGCCTCGGCCCATGAGAGCTTCATATCCATGTGAGGAGGGTGTCTTGGCCTAGACCTAAAGTTCCACAATCCGATGAAGAACATGTAGAGAAACATGGTGGGTAAAATCAGTTCAGGGTACATGACCAAAATGAAGAACAAGACATTAACCAGAACCGAAGTAACCGGATATCTCCAGTTGCAAACATCTTCGAGCCACTTCCCCACCAAGAAATAACCTGAGAGAAGCGACATTATACGAAAAAAGTTGGCTTTGCTTCTCCTCATGCTCCATAGATGAGAGTCTACATCCAACATGTACTCGACGACCTCTTTTCTAAGTGGCGGCTCAGCTCGGCCAAGGCGGGTTGCAACAATGTTCATGGCTTGGTACCTTAAGCCATCTACTTGGTTGACCGTGAAGGGGAAAAGATAGTGCATTTTGGGGAGAAGCGGGTGGCCGTAATTGTAGATGATGTTTGCTAAAGAGAGGGTCGTAAAACGGACAGATAACTGGAGGTCGCCTGTTTTTTTGACACCGTGCGGTTGAAGAACAAGTAGCGGGAATGAATGTGTGTAGATCTTGTGAGCCTCTAGTGTAGATAGCCTAATTCGAACCTGTTCCAAGGGGTTCAAACCAACAAAGTTAGAAGTGAAACTTAATGCATCTTTACTTATGACTAGGCTAGGGGTGACCATAATAACCAAAACGAGCTAAAAAACTTAAGGAAACCAAATCACAATTAGCCGCGAAATCAAAACTGAATAAATTAACTTTAATTAAACTTATAAAACTGTAACTAATTTTATACTAAAAAACTCATATGATTATACTAAGATATATATTATTAACTAAATATTTTTACAATTTGTATTTTTATTATGATTTTCCTCAAAACTGTATCAATATTTTCAAACCAAACCAAACATAAAAAGAACCAAAGGGTTTAGAAGAAGCAAATTGTAAAAATGGAACCAGAGGGTTCAAAACACTAATGGCCAACCAAAAGATTATAGACAGAAAGCGATCACCTTTCCGATTCTTGCATCTCTAGAATCTGCAGTTCCGGAATGTGCTGTACCCAAATGACTATTGTCGAAAACTCCAAGAGTGATGACAGTACAAGGATCATATACTTCCCATGTGTACTGCTCGTTCCATCTTGGACTTAATGAGTCAAGAATAGTTCTGGTTCTCACCCATTTTTGTCCATACTTAGCCACACAATACGCGTTTGTGCTTCCTCTACCGTCTTTTAACTTCATTGGCACTAACCCTTTTGCTCCAAGAATCCCAATCTCTAGCATTCCAACAGGCTGCTTCCACAGTTGTCTAGCCGTCGGTCTTGTGTCACTAATGTACATTGTTGACTCATCCATCACATGGTAGCCTCCTTCAAGACAGATTCGTAGGTGAATCCGGCTCGAGAACTTATGTTCCTTTCTTCTTGAGTCTGGCTCAAGAAGTCCGGTTCCGTACTTATCAAGATTGAACCAGCGGGAATGGACTGGACGATGGTCTAACCGTTTCTCGAACACGTTCATTGGTAGGCTGATCTTTCCAATCACTTCATCTTTCGAAGTGTGGACGCGGTCTTCAACAGAGATCATTAGCTGCTCTTCAAATGGCTCAGCAACTACAAAGACAAGATCTTCATTCCATAGTGGATTTGTCGTCTTCATGGGACAGATACTGGTCTTTAGAGTTTGCATTCCAACATTGGCTTTGACGAAAACATCAGGAAGCCGGTTTCTATCACTTGGGATCATGTCTTGAGCTTCGATAACATTGACTCTTAAGTACCATAGCTTAGGAGATACATATACCTTGGATCGAATGTTGAACACGCCTTCTCCATGAACAGAAGCAGAGTCAGCGTGCCATGCTTCAGAAAAAGCTTCATCGGCTTGAGTTCCCATCCAGACAGCAAGCATTATCTCTCCTCGTACTACTTTGCCTTCTCCTCTCCAATCTTCTAATCGGTACCACTGCGGCGCCAAAGGACTGTTTGGTGGAACTCTTGTTGGGATCTCGTTCAGATCAAACACTACCTTTCCAAGAATATCATCTCGACCTAGTGTTTCCTTGTCCTTCACGAAAACTTCAAGAACCGATGATTGAATCCGTTCTTTGGTAAATGCAAAAACTTGGTTCCATTCAGGAAGACTTGTCTTCCTATCAAAGTGTTTCGTTCTTCCCTTGTAGTTCCCTAGCTTGACCTCCACGTAAGGATCACATCCGCCAGTGATTGAACCAGGTGGAAGCTCTTTGGCTCTAACAACTCGAACATATAGATAAAACATCTGCTCCACAAGATCGTATGTGCCTGTAAATCTCTCTCCAGCATTTGAATTTGGCCATCTCTCTCCAAGATCCAGGTTCATGTCTCTCACTTTGAAGTCATCAGGGTTAGTATCACCATATGATTGCAAGTGGTTGGTGTTGTGAGGGTGAAGCTGATTAGCTCCACGAGCCTGCGGCTTCTTGGCTTCATGAGGGTTTTCACGAGACCGCGGGCGAATAGAATGCATTGGTGCTGGCCGAGGGAAAATTTCTTGTCTATGTAGTTTATGAACTGGTTCTTTAACTTCTTCTGTATTTTTGCCTTCGACACACTCGCTAGCAGAATCAGTAAGATCTTCTTGCTCTGCTGATGCAAAACTCTCTCGAGAATCTTCTGTTTCGGAATCAGCAGTATCTTCTTCTGTTCCAGAGGCAGAGGCTTGTGCTTGGCTGGTGTAAGGTCTAGTAGGAAGAGGAGGAGGAAAAGTTTGGTCTTGTTCAGATGATGAAATATAGAATTTGAGACCAATCTCACCTTTAACAGAAGAGAGGAGCCATTTCTTCTCCAACGTGAAGCGTTGGTACACTTGATCGTCCTTGTAAACAATATTAGAGAGAGGAATCTTGACTCTACCGAGGAAACTCCGACCGGGAACTGGTCTTCTTTCGTGGTAAACAGAGACTTCAATGTGTTGGTTGTGATGGCTTATCACACTTTGGTCGTAATCAAAGTAGAGTTTTTGGTTCCAAACAGGGTTAAGGCTTTTGGGTACAGTTCTGGTTTTGCTCAACTGGTTAAGGAAATCAACTTCTACAAAAGGACTTGCTGAGCCTTGGCCATCTCTGGGCATAAGATGTTGGGCATCGACCACGTGCACGACCAGTTTGGTGGTGTTTCTCATGATGGGTTTAATGGTTTCTTGGGGTGCAAGGGAGATTTAAAAGGGAAAGAATCTTGAAGAGAGTAAACCTAATTGGGGAAGAAAGGTATTTATTCTGATTAAACTAAGCACGAAAGAATTAAGCTTGTTTATGGGTTGAAGTAAAGAATGTGGTTATGAAGAAGCTTCTTTTGTCTCTCATTGAGCTACAAGCTTTTGTAGGATATAATTCTCTCTCTCTCTATAGGAAAATGAATTTGGAGGAAAAGTATAAAGCTGCAAATGATTACAAGTCATGCAATTGCGGTGGAAAAAGACTTTATTTTTTGCTTCTATGAAAAGCTCAAAGCAAACAATCCTTTTTGCATAATGGTACATTATAATTTCTAAAGAATATCACCTTTTTAGTTTATAACAACTGTCGAACTATATTTTAAACATATGTGGGTAAAAAAAAGAAAAATAATAATAATAAAAAGACGACGTAGATATATTTCCAATATCTTAAAACATTTCCAACCCATGTTTTCATTTTTCTAAAACCAATTCTATTTTTGAGTTGAATTTTTATTAGACCCTACTACATTTTCATCTCAAAAATAGAGATCTTTAAATTTTAGTGTAGATGATATATTGAGAACTCAAAATATGGAGAAAAAAATTAGAGATCTCTATTTTGAAAATGAATATAGAGATGGGTTAGGGTAAATCTAATTTCAAATTGGAGTTTGGAGCTGAATACAAATATGAGTTGAAGTTGGTCTAACATAACAAACCAATTTAAAGTAAAAAGATTTGTGCTTAATGAAAAACTAGGTGTGAGAGCTCCTACCAAAAAAAAAAAAAAAAAACTAGGTGTGAGAGTAACCCACACACATAGCACGGACTTAGAGTTGATCTAGAATCAAAAAACAATTAAACAATAAAAATATGTAAAATTGATGTAGCATAATACTAAGGTTAATTGGTGTGAAAATATATACATATAAATTAATGTAAAGAAAAACTAAAATGATTGTAGCTAAAACGAAAAACTAAAATTTATTCTTAATCATTATTATCATTTTTGAGATTTTGTAAGTATTTTGCTTATATGAGAAAATTTAACAGGTTTTCATAATAATGTAAATATATAAAAAAATTATAAATATTTTTTTCATACTGTGAAACTATAATAAAAGAGTTATGAATATTGTTGCAAAAAAGAAAAGAAAGTTTTTAGTGTTTAGGTGGCAAGCCCACAATTTTTTTTCCAGTCATTTTGTTTTTAATTCTAATATTTTTCTTGTCAAACACTTTTAATTCTACTATACTTTTTTTTTTAACACCAATTCTACTATACTTATACTAGTTATTTCAAAACTAAAAACCAAACACATGTTAACATTAAATAAACTTACCAAAACTAATATTTTTTATTTTTCAAATATTTAGTTGATGTATAAAGACTAATGTATTTTGTGCATTAATATTTTCAATTCTAAATTAATTCTTCCCTAACTTAATAAAAGTTGATTTTTTCGAAAATAAAAAAATTAATTATATGACATACAATTTATACAATTCTCATAAAATATTGGGTTTTGACATCTCGAAAGTAAATTATAAAATATTAAGTTTCTTAATCATTTATTAATTTTTTTTGTTAAATAAAATCATTTTAATTGGGTACCATCAAAATTAACATTTTATTCTTAGTTTACAATGCTTATAGAATTGTCTTTGGAGAAAAAAAGATTAGCATAACTTAAATCTATACCTTTTTTGCAAAATTTTTTATATATATATATATATATATATATATACTCCCTCCGTTTGTATTTAAGTGACGTTTTAACTGTATTTGTTTAAATTAAGGTAACATGAATAATGACACTTTTATCCTCACAATAATTGACAAATTACAATCTCACCTTCTTCTCCGACAAAAACAATGACGAACCAAAAAAAAGCTTCTTCTCTTCTCTTCGTTGGCCGATTGGGTTCTTCTCTTCTTCTTCTTCTTCTGATACAGTTTGGTACGTGTGGCACGTGAGAAGGAAACAAGCTAGAGGACACGTGGACGGATGAGATTAGAAGTTGGATCAATGGCTAGGATTAATTGGAGCTCAAGTCTGTGAAGAAGAAGTGTTAAAAGGAAGGAAGAAACAGATTAGGGACATCATCGAATAATTGTAATTTCAGAGTTAAGAACTTTCCTCTCTCGCTTTGAGGGTTGTATGTCGCTTTGGTGTTTTGATTAGCACTGATCCGATCCTTGTTTGGAATTTTGAGATTCAATAAACATTGCTTTAGAGTTTGTTCTTGTGTTGATTTGCGATTGTGGGTTTTCGTGTATCAAATTTGATACACGTACCAAACTGTATCACATCTCCCTCCTTTACAAAACCTTGACCTCAAGGTTTCGGTTTCAAAATCAAGGTACTTCTTCTGGAAATCAACATAAAATTCCCAAGTTGCTTCCTCTGTTGACCCATTCACCCATTTCACCAAGATCTTAGTCACAGCTCTGCCCTGTCTCTTAACCATTTGGCGCTCTAGAATCGGATCAGGTTCCTTTTGAAATTCATCTTGAAGCACAGATGATAAATGAGTGGTAGTAGGGATATTACCAACAAGGGTCCTCAGCTGTGATACATGGAAAATGCCCTGACTCCACGAATAATGCTTCTTAGACCCCTCCAACAACTTGATCTTATGATTATGGTGAGCTCTGAATGGTGGAAGATCCTTTGGCTCAGAAAACACATCCGGGAACTCCTCCTGACCCAACTTCTCAATTCTAGAATTACCCTTTTCTTCCACAGCTAAAGCATTAAGTGTGTACAATTCACCCCTTCTTGATAAGCTATTCTCAGTACTTGATTGGAGATTCCTTTGATCCTCTTCATCAACTTTGTACTTGAACATCCAAGTCTTGTAACATAGCTTCTTCTTTCTCTCAAGCTCTGAAACTAAGAAAATTGGTTCAGAATTCTTCTGCATCCATAAGAGATGTTGCCCTGCAGCAAAATCCAGAAATGGAAAGCTCTCAGCCTCGCCCTTGCTTGAATCCTGCAGCTGTTCTGAGAATTCATATGCTTTACTAAACCAAAGATTGATCCAAGCCAACAATACCAGTCTTGAAAATGATTCTAAGAGCCTAAATCTCCATTTGTGTTTCAAGTGGAACTTTACATCACCACATGATAAACCACCTTCAATCTTCTGTTCAATAACTTCTTGAGAAAACCTCTCCATTGCTACAAGTAGTTGCTTAAGCCCGACATTCCCTTCCATCTCAGTATGTGTACCAAATGAGAACAAGTCCATTATCTGCATCTTCATTTTGCACTGCACTCTTGATTTATGTAGTTGTCTCAGCATTCTCAGATGACTCCCAGGGATCATTACTTTCATTGATTCATCCTTGTTGTTGTACTCAGAGAATCCCAAGTTTGCTTTGATAGCAATATGTGGCATCACCAACATTTCTTTATCTGTTGCTGGTTCTATCTCATCTTCCACTTCCTTTGCTTGTTGTAACTGTTTCAATTCAACAATAGAGTCTTCAGACATTCTCAAATCTCTCTTTCAACAATACCTTATAAGCACCCCAATCAGTGAGCAAATGGCCGGTTTGAACCTGTGATTGATGCCAATTAGCCGCATCACCATCAAAATGGTTCAACGCTAGCTTAACCTTCAGCTCCATAGGTGTAAAATCAATAGGGAAAAACTCCTCCACTTTGAATAACCACTCCTTGATCTTATCAACACGAAAAGACTCCCCATCAACACACTCAAGAAGTGATCCGCCTCTATCCCATACACTGGATTGCAATGGTTTATCATAAACTCCTGGCCTTGGAGTCGCCTGAACTAGCTTAAATCGATCAACTCTTGTCTTCCCACAACCAGCCATAGTTTCTTTAAACTCTTTCTTGACACAATCCCAAATTGTTTCTTGAGGATCTTTACTAAGCAAAATAGTTGCATCCACAAAAGAGAACTTATCATCCATCAATCTGCTTCTCTTTGAAGTAGGTTTGAACTTAAATTTCCAACCCTTAAGATGCTTAATGCGTTTCTCCTTACTTGGCATTTTGACGAGCACCTTGTGTGCACAGCCAGTGTTGGTGTTACTTATCATTTTATGACCTTTCTCAACATCACCATCAACCTCAAGTTTCTCATTAATGTTCTTTTGGTCCCATTCTTGCTCTAGATTGTCATTCATCACCACATGTTCTAGCTTTTCCAACTCTAAATCTGCTTTCCCAAGTTCATTACTCGTAAAATTCTCAGAATTAGCAATTGGTACCTGAAATTTTGAAATCGGTTCTTCCTTATCAATTGCTGAAATCATCGTTGCGTTTGCCTCGTCTTTCACTGCTCGATCCTCAGTTTCGATCAACTCTGTCGCAACTTCAGTTTCAACCAATTCTTCATCATTAAGCGCTTGATCTTCAGGATTCTCCTTCTCTGATCGATACCACCAATCTGTCTCTGTCCACGTCTCGTCATCGTCATCATTCCTGAGCATCAAGTATTCACTAAACCTTCGATCCTCAGCTTCGATCTCCTTATCCTTTGATTCGTACATCTGCGCATACATATCTTCGATCTGTGCATAATAATCTTCCCTCGTCATCATCACCGTCCGAGAATCGTTGAGCTCTGATACCTTTGATACACGAAAACCCACAATCGCAAATCAACACAAGAACAAACTCTAAAGCAATGTTTATTGAATCTCAAAATTCCAAACAAGGATCGGATCAGTGCTAATCAAAACACCAAAGCGACATACAACCCTCAAAGCGAGAGAGGAAAGTTCTTAACTCTGAAATTACAATTATTCGATGATGTCCCTAATCTGTTTCTTCCTTCCTTTTAACACTTCTTCTTCACAGACTTGAGCTCCAATTAATCCTAGCCATTGATCCAACTTCTAATCTCATCCGTCCACGTGTCCTCTAGCTTGTTTCCTTCTCACGTGCCACACGTACCAAACTGTATCATCTTCTTCTCCGTTGAGGAATTTGGTCGATTGGGTTTTGAGATCTGACTTTTGAAGCTAACAATCTTTATTGGCCGCTTGGGTTTTGATCTCCGTTACAGACAACACATATGACGGAGAAGCGGCGACGGCGGTAGTGACGGAGAATCGGCGGTCAGAAATTGGAGGAAGAGGAAGACGGAGAAGCGGCGGTCAGTAGTGACGAAGAAGCTGACGACGTTCACGAACCAAAAGCAGAGTTTGCTTTGGTGAGTTTTTGGTGAGTTTGTTTTTGGCTAATGATTGTTGAAATTGGGTTTATTGTTTCATTTTCTTTTATCAAAACTTGGAGGGAAACAAAAATTAACCAAATTAACTTGGAGGCAAATACTTTTATCAAAACTTTTACTCGTTCATTTTTCAACATTTGATTAAAACGAGCTGAATCTAAATTGATCATTTTTCAACATTTGAGCTAAATCTTCCATGGCTACGTTGATCATTTGATCATTTTTCTGTTCATCTTCCATGGCTACGTTGAATCATTCTTTTGATTTAAACGCAGATCTTGGAGAAGATAATGAACATGATGCCGAAGAACCCTCTGATGGAGAAGAAGGTACTTATGCTCTTAGACAAGTCTTGATCCTTTGTTGATACACTCCTAAGCTTCATTGAGCTGTTTTCTGATTAGATTTTTGAGATTTTGCTCGTTAGAGAGCTCAGGAGACGATAAGGTCTCATTAAGTCTCTCTCTGTACTCAGAAACTTCTCGTTTCTTCCGCATACTCAATTGAATCCGTAGACACCTTTAGAAAACAAATTACTCCATCTTCAAAATCAAAGACCAAAGAGAATCAATCATGAAAAAACCATGAAAAAGTCATTTGCTTTGTTGAGACTCAATCTAGTAACAACTGATTACATTTGCATCTCTGGACTTCTTTCTTTTGAATCTTGCAGCTGTATTGAGAATCTTTCACTTCCTTTTTGCTGAGACGGTTTGATTTTTAACCAATCACCATTATACGTTAGCTCTGTTTATTTATTTCTCTTTATCGTGAATTGGTGATTCTTTGTGTTTATGTTGGTTTTACTGTGTAGCTAATTTAGTGCTAAGCTTCTCAGATGATTAGATACGGTGAAAACAAACTTGCTCACATGTTAGTACTGTTACTTCTGATGATTTTAGATACAGTGTATCAAGTATTGCTTAAAGTCTTCATATCTCACAACAGCTTACACTTTTACTGAGTTTTAGTGTTTGTTACCTGAAATTATGAAAGCTCTTTGGATTGTTGCCATCTTCTACCTTCGGTAGTCTGATTGATTGATGATAGGAGTAGATGATAAGTACTCTTACAATTCTTCCAAGTCAATCATGTCATGTCACAAGAGGTTGTGTCTGTTCATAGTATTTGAGGAACTATGATAGGACTTGATATTCTGTAATTGGTTTGGTGTGTCTGTTTAGACTCTGCTAGAACTAAGGAACCATGAAAATGTCATTTACTTTGTTGAGACTCAATCTAGTAACAACTGATTGCTACTCCTTTGGTTTATTGATATTTTTCTTATGGTTTGAGATCCTTTGGTTTTGGATTGATGAATGATGATGGATGATAATTAAAGGACTTGAAGCTGAAGCTGAAGGACTTGAAGCTGAAGCTGAAGGACTTGAAGCTGAAGCTGAAGGACATGGATGCTCTACTTGAGTTCTTACGATGATGTTGTTTAATGACTAGGGAAGTTAAAACTTTGGATCTAATTGGTGTTTTGGTTTGTTTGTTTTGGTCTTTATTCTGAAACAGAGTCCGTTTAAACTTGAGAACTTGTTTTGTTGTTGAGGTTTTGCTATGTTTTATATATTGAACTTTGTTTCTTGATGGTAAAGTAATTAGAGTTAGTTGTTTGATTAAAGGGTAATTTGGGTATAATACAGCAAATGTTACTTAAAAAATCTAAAACGACAATTAATCACAAAAGAAAAAGTTTGACTTAAACGACACTTATATACATACGGAGGGAGTATTATACAATTTATATATATATATATATATATATTATACAATTTATATATATATATATATATGTATATATATATGTAAGTATATTTATACAAAACATATTAAATACTATAGATATATGTGTGGTATATATATATATCTATAAATTTTTAATAGAAACCTAAAAAATTTTTTACAAATAATTAATTATACACTCGGACTAATTCAACTCGACGATTTGGTGATTCAAACTTATTATGAAAGAAACATAATCACTATGTAATCTTTAAAATTACTACAAAATCTTAATAAAGTAAAATAAAAAATATTTTTTTACTATAAATAAAATCACTCATAAAATTAAATAGTCTTACATTTATCCATACATGGCAAGAGTTCTTCTTACCTAGTAAGTGTATATATTAGAGATTTAGTGAAATTCTGTTTTTTTTTTCTAGTCAATATTGTTTTCTTATGACTGATATATAAAAGGAGTTTAAGAATTTATATATTTAACAAAGTCTATCAATTTAATTTTATTCTGAAAATTAATCTTTGTGATGTGATTTCAGAATTTTTCTCATTTTATTTATTAAATTTGCATAGTCTAACCTTTATATATTTTTGATTAGTATGGAACCAATTTTAATAATGGTATAGTGGTATATATTACAACAAATATGCATTTCATATTCTCTATCCAATGAACAAAAACCCTTTAAGTTTATCTTGTTAATTAATTCATAATTTATCTAGTTAAGACTCCTCAAACCTTTTCATAATTGTTAGTGTTGTATTTTTGGTTTGACAACAATTTTTAGTGTTGTGTATATAAATACGTTGCTTATATTCTTAGTCAGTTCCTTTATACTCATATATATATATATATATATATATATATATATTATTTAATAAATATAAGAGATACACATAGTTTCCTAATTTTTTACATGGTATATATCAAAACTTTAACTTAGACTCTTTTCTTCTTCATTTTTTTTTTTTTTTTTTTTTTTTTTGCAGTGAGACATTGCCTCTCTTTCTATTTCTACTTACCAATTTTCTTACTTTCACCACTTTGTTTGTGATGGCGGACACCACTCTAGCTGCGTACGAAAAATCATTCGGAATCACGCAGATTCGCGCTTATATTTTTGTCACTCTTGACTTGAATAAGTTGAACTATGAGGTATAGCGTGAACTTTTTGAGACTCTCCAATGACTGAGAAAAGGTGGAAGGAACGTGATGGACTTGTCAAGATGTGGATCTATGGCACCATCACTGATTCACTTCTTGACACCATCATAAAAGTCGGGTGTACAGCTCGAGACTTATGGCTCTCTCTAGAAAATCTCTTCCGTGATAATAAGGAGGCTCGTGCACTTCAGTTTGAAAATGAATTGCGCACTATGACGATTGGAAATCTCTCTATACATGAGTATTGTCAAAAATTGAAGTTACTTTCAGACCTTTTGACAAATGTTGATTCTCCCATCTCAGATCGCGTTCTCGTAATGCACCTACTCAACGGTCTCACTGAGAAATATGATTACATCCTCAATGTAATCAAACACAAATCTCCATTTCCTTCATTTACTGAAGCTCGCTCAATGTTGCTTATGGAAGAGAGTCGTCTTTCCAAACAGAGTAAGCCGTCATTAAGCCACATAAATCACCCCTCATCGCCGAATGTCTTATTCACCGGTCAGCAAGAACGTCATCAGCAAGAGTATCAGGACAACATGAGCAACAACTACAATATCAACATGGGACGCGATCGTGGTAGGAAAAAAAATCACGGAGATGGTAGTAGTCATGGTCGATACAACAACACTAACAATTGGCGATTTAACCCTCCAAGTTGGTTTTACGGTCCTTCCTCAATCGCCCTACATGTATCTTCCTCAATCGCCCTACATGTATCCTCATGGTGGAACACAATTCTTCCATACGCAAACGTACCCGCCGCAACAGTCGCCAGTTTACATATCAACAACACCACACAAAGTGTCACCAACCAACATACTTGGGCCATATACAATCCATACATACATGGTGATACTCATGTGAATTATATCTCGTCATCCATGGCAGAACAGCCGACGTTCATGCCATCTCATCTTCCTCATGCCTTTTGTTTCATGTCCCACTCAGATCCTCTCGAAGAAATGTGATACATTGGTACAAGAGCCACAAATCATATTACATCATAACTAGGTATTCTATAATTTTTTTTAATCTGACTGTTCTGTTTAGCTAGTAGTCAATAATGGATCGTCTACGCATAGTACTCATCAGACTCGGTCTGGCGGACATGCCAGTGAAGCCACCGATTTGGGCCTCAAAATTTGAAGACCTCTTTAAGATATATATTTATATTATAAAAACCACAAATTTGCTATGTTAGACCTTTTAAAAAAAAAAAATTGTGGGCCTTTTAAAGAAAAACTAATTATTATTTTTAATAGTCAAATTCTGATTTAATAAAAAAAATTAAAATCTAAACGTTGACTAGGAGACTACAATTTCTTCTTTGATAATTGGTGATACCTCTTCTCCACTTATGTGGGTCAATTTGTTTTTCTGGTAAATGGAATCATTGTTTAGAAGGTTAATTGTTAGTTATAGCCTTGGGTTTTTGGTTTTTTTTTTCGGGTTGTTCGGATCGGTATATTCGGTTTACGGTGTTAATCGGTTTTCTGAAATGTGTTCCGAATGAAACCGAATAAAGATTCGGGTCGGTTTATACGGTTCTCAGGTTATTCGGGTCGGTTTACTGAATAAAATTTCTATCTGAATAAAACCGAATTACAAAAGAGTTCGGTTTTCCTTAACCGAACTAGCCAAAAAAATGAGACTTTGCTCATCAATGTTTCATATATGTGTGTATTCACACCATTATAGACCATATTTTCCATGAATTACAAAAGTATGAACCAAAAGAAGCCTAAAGAACAGTTTAGAATTGAATCAATACCATCACATTGTTCACAAGAGAGAGAGAGGGTATTGAATCAATATCATAAGGCTGTTGGCTGTTGGTCTTGGTTGCAGGCTCCTAATCCGATAGTAAGTTAAAGCTGCTAATCCACATCAAAAAGGACAAAAGAGGAGCTACATATCCTATGATAACATGTAAACATTGAAAACAAAGAAGCCTAAGAACTTATAATCTTATATATTCAAACAGTCAATAAACTATCAAGTAACAAGCATCTCTGACATAAATGTTAGAATACTCAACTTATATAAAGAAGATTCATTGAGTCTGTGCATTCCGAGAATCTACACAAGGAAAACAAAGAAGTGTTAAAAGTAAGATGGTATGAAGAAATGTATATAAACAGAAATGTTATACTTACCAAGGGATTCAAAGAATGCAGCATCCTCCATCATTTGGGTTATGTTTGCAACTTCATTATCTGCTTTGAAGTTGCACCTACGCCATTGTTGAGTGAGAATCATAACCTCAACCACATAAGGAGTTAAAGAACTCCTATATGAATCCAAGACTCGGCCACTAGTGCTAAAAACTGATTCTGAAGCAACAGAGGAGACTTGAATAGCTAGAACGTCCTTAGCCATTGCAGATAAGATAGAGAACTTCTGGCTGTTGCACTTCCACCATTTGAGGACATCATAAGGGAAACCCAAAGAACTCTCCACTCTAACCTCTGTCTTCTCAGTTAAGTAGATATCTAACTCACTGCAGCCGTCTACTAGTCCCTTAGATCTAACCAGCTTGTTGTATAAAGAATCAATACCCTCACAATCCTCATCATCAGATAAGTCAACTACTATATATGATGGATTTTCAGCTTCTGGTTGCTCAACATCCATAGGTTTGCTAAGTCGCAAACTGTATTCCGAGAACAGTTGTTTCATCACACATGTAAGTGAATTACTAAGCTTCCTAAACTCTATTGTATTCTTACCATAAAGCTCTTCAAAGCAAAAAATAGCAAACTGCATCTTATTCCGGGGATCTAAAACACTAGCAACAATTACAAGAGGATTCATATTCATCAACCCATCCCAATACTTCTCAAACTTATCCCTCATAATATGCGCCTGCTTTCTAACCTCTTCATTACTGTTTCCACATCTAGTGATCAGACTTCTCTAAATGTTCACTATGTGGTTATAAGCATCAGTTGAAGTCATTGATGTAGAGGCAGAAAATGTTAAAGTGCAGTTGTAAAAGATTTTCAGGAACTTGACTAACCTTGCCACCTCTTCCCAATCACACCACATTGGTGGTCCATCACGTTTCTGCTTGGTTTTTTCATCATCTTCATTGAAGTAACCCTCATACAACTTGTCCTCAGTCAGCATCTTCTCAAAGGGTACTCTCAACTTCAAAGCTTGAGATAGCATAAGGTAGGTTGAATTCCACCTAGTAATGACATCCAGAGGCAAGCTGTCTCTACACACCTTCCCTGTGTCACACCTAATCAATAAACAGAGAAAACAGAGAAATTAGTCTAAAAACTAAAGTAGCATGTACTATAAATAAAAATCAGAAGTAAATGTTTGAAGTTATCACCTGAGTGCAAAGGACTTCAGTCTTGTATACGATGATCTCACATACTTGATTGCATTTCGGATAGCAGCAATACTAGGTTTTGCCTTTTTCATTCCATCTGACACCATCAGATTGAGGATATGAGCACAACATCTCATATGCAAGAATTCACCATCTGTGACTAAAGCTTCTCTTCCTTTCAGCCTCAACTCATTTCTAAAAACCCTCAAAGCCTTGTCATTACCCTTAGCATTGTCAACAGTCACTGTAAAGACTTTCTTAATCCCCCATTCCTCTAAACAATCCAAAAGCTGTCCTGCAATGGTGTCTCCTTTGTGATCAGTCACTACCTTGAAGCTAAGTATCCTTTTCTGCATTGCCCAACTCTCATCAATCCAATGAACAATCAACACCATGTAGTTCACATAGGTTTTTTGTGAAACCCATATATCTGTGGTAAGAGACACTCTTTGTTGCTCAACAACAAACAAGTGTTTCAGCTCTTCTTTCTCTTGCAAATACATTCCAGCTATGTCCTTAGAAGAGGTCCTTCTCGAGAAAGTCTGGTACAAAGGCAGCATGTTTAAACAAAAGCGCTTCCACCCTTCAGATTCAACAAAGGAAAAAGGCAACTTATTCATCACAACTAGTTGATTAGTCGATAACCTATAAAGCTCAGGATCATACTTAACCACTCTTATATCCCCCTTCTTATCAGCACCTAAAGCAGTCTGAGTTTCCATCTCATTGAATGCCTTAAACTTTTTGCATCTGTCTTTGTGACCCCTCATCAAACTAGTCCCTGTTTTAACTGAATCACACCCAACCTGTTGCCCACAATACCTACAGAAGCAGAATTCATCATCTTCATTCCTTTGAACGAAGTGTTGCCAAATCAGAGCCCTTTTCGGATACTTCTTCTTCGCCTTAGGTGGTAGACCAGAGTCTGGTTTTGCTCTTTTCTTCGCAGCCGTATCAGTTGCTTCAATGTTGACAGTTTCTCCAGCTTCCTCCTCCATGTTAGCCTCGTGACCATCATCATCCAGAAGACAAAACTAGAAGAAATTTTGGAAAATAAATCGATTTGAAAAATTTAGGGTTAGGGTTTTTATTCTAAATCCGACATTAACCAGATTAGTGTTCATTTTGAACGGAGAAATTATAAGATATCCTAATTTCAGACATAAAGGATAAAGATTGGATGAAGAATGATGTTACCTTTCCGATTTTGCAATTAGGGTTCGGATTTCCCAAGGATGATATCGATGTTGGAGGATGAAGAACAAGAATAGAAGATGAGATTCACGGATTAGAAGGTGAAGAACACGAACAGAAGAAGAAGATGAGTGAATCGGTGTTTGGGTTTTCTCTCTCGCCAAATCGCCTTTCGCAGACCGAACCGAGATTGCACCGAAACCGATTCTCAAAATCAATTACATCGATCGTTTTTCTCCCTCTCCACTCTCGGATTCCGAACACCGATTGTTTCAGTTTAATCGGTGCATACCGAACAAACCGAACCGAAAACCCAGGGCTAGTTAGTTATATAAAAGTTTAATATAATTTTAACTATTATTAACTTTTCATAATATAAAAAAAATAAAAAGTTTAAGTTTTGCCTAGGGCACCCGAATGTGTCGGACCGGCACTGGTACTCATTTAAGTCATGGTGTTTTTCCTTCTTCTTCCAACTCTCATATTCTAAATAATAAATTTTAATTGTTTCTTGGTCATTAAGAATATTTTCGATTTTTCTGTTTTTCGGTTTGTTCTATAATTATACCTTTGAGTTTGATCTATTTTGTTTTTATGTTAAGGATAGTCACACCACAACTCAAATACTATGATGATCCGTTTTGAGCTCTTTTACTCAGTGACAACATTTACTACCTCTTCTCCTCAAGGTTTCTTTCCTCATTGGTATCATAAGTTGTGTAATCTAAGCACCTTTCATTAGCAATATCTTAGATATTTGGGTTTTATTTCTAATAAAATGATCGACATTGTGTCATGCGTGTCAAATGAGTACACGTGTACATCTTTCATATTTCTATTTGTCTTATAAAGTATTGAAATTTTTATAAGTTATTCAATCCACCATTTGAAAGTAACGGTGGAATTAAATATTATCTTGATTTTCTTGATCAATTTTTTTTTTATTTCATTTGAGTTTAGCTTTTACATCGAACGAATGATATGTTTAGAAAGTTTCTAACTTTTGAAACCTATGTTAAATACCAATCTAATGGAATAATTAAAACTGTATAATAAAAATAATCTGATGGCAGCTGGCATAGAAGTATGTTTCCGGTGTCTATACACCTTTTAACAAAATAGCTAACCAAGCGTATTTTACGCATAATCAACTACATGATATCCTTTTCCAGATTCGAAAGTCTCATATTAGATGTTTCATGTTCATTTTCTTAACACCTTATATTTTTCTTTAATTCAAATCAAATTTCTTTATGTGTCTCTTTAATAAACATGTCTTTCATATGGTATTTGGATACTTATTTTTTTCACACTTTTTCTAATTTTCCTTACATAGTTGCTCTCAGTGAAATCGAATGTGTTTTCTTAGATTATCCATCAAAACACAATGATTTTTGCTGCTTTGAGATTACCTCCCGAAAGCTCATTATCTCATGATATGTTAATTTTGTTGAGTATCAATTTCCAATCTATCAAAAATATGCCCATAGTCTAGCTTCATCCCCTCCAATCTTTTCACAACAAATCACTCGGATTCACCACTTGTGAATTAGGTTTCTTTTTTACATATAAAATTATAAATATGTAAGTTTGAAAGATTTATTAAGATACACTTAGATTTGCCCTCATTTCCTTTGAGTATAAAAGAAAACTTTCTAACAAAGTTCTCTCCTATCACGCACACGACTCATACTTCACGGTTTTGGTAAACACGATTAATATTTCACGCACATGTCTCATATCACACAAGATAATTTTTTAGAGATGTTTTTCCGTGTATGTTATTTGATTTCTATGAGAAAAATACATGTTTCTATGAATTGATCTCACGTTCATTTTGGTTACACATCATGACAATAATTTTTTTATTGTTTTCACCGAAGGAACACTCACTTTTCCTAGGCATTACACATCATCACATCTCACGTTTTATTTTATCACAACTTTGTATTCTAATGACAGCAATTTTTTCTGGTTTTAACCGGATCAACATACTCATGTTTCCTTTTATTTACTTTGATCACATCTTTTGTTTCATAATGTTTGAGGCAAGAGAAAATTATAAAGAGGATTTAGGGCGAAAGTATGGAACAAGTGTTAATAATAACAACAATGCTTGGAAGTGTAATTTTTGTATGAAAGTGACTAATGGAGAAGTTTCACGTCTAAATTAACACTTGGTTGGAAGTTACAAAAATGTTAGGGACTGCACATTATGTCTAAAAACATGTGCAATAGAAATTAAGGACTTACATGAAGAAATAGGAAGAGGAGAAGCTGGCTCGTAGAATGATTCACAAGGTGCACAGAGTTATTGATGAGTATGATGATTAGGACAAGATGGAGGGTGAGCTAGCCAAGACAGAACGTGTAAACTAAGAGGCGAAAAATCAAAGGTCCATTGGACAGGTTTGTTGCTTCCCCTCCTCTGGATGTATTGAAAGGAAGAAAAGATAGTTTTGATGAGATGGTTGAGTTGATTGGACAATATAGAATAAGATTAAAACCAGAATATGGAATGAGAGTCTCTCTGCTTAAGAAAGAAGTTGATAATACTCTAACTCAAATCAAGGAGAACAAGAAAGAATGATCATCTAGAGGCTTCTCACTTATGTCAGATGGTTGGCGTGATATAGTTTCTAAAACATGTACTACTAACTTTCTTGTCAATTCTCCAAAGAATTTTGTTTTCATCAAAACTAAAGATGTTTTTGAAGTCGTGAAAGATGCATCATTGCTACTTCAATTACTTGATAATATGGTTGAAGAGATTAGAGAAGTGAATGTAGTTCAAGTTATCATAGACAATGCAAGCAACTACATAAAGCTGGTAAGAATAAAAACAGTATTTGTTTTATGTTCATATCTTCTCTTTAGGAATAAGAATTGTTTTTGTTAAATATAGGTAAACTACTTAAGGCAAAACAAACCACAACTCTACTGGACACTGTGAGCTGCACATTACATTGATCTATTGTTGGAGGACATTATAGTGATCCCAACATTGAAAAATGCTATGAAAAAGTGCATTTTTATGAATGGCTATATCTATAGTCATATCAATCTTGAGAACATGATGAGAGAATTCACAACCCAAAAGAATTTGCACATGCCAACTGTATCAAGGTTTGCTATGTGTTTCATTACTGTGTCACAGTTTCATAAACAACAAGTTTAAATAATGGCCAAAGGAAACATGAGCAAGGAAAGTGAAACAATATATTATGCACGACAACTTTTAGAAGAATGTTTATCACACTTTTAATTTGAAGAAACCTCTCGTCAAAGTACTTAGAATGGTTGATGGAGAGGAAAAACCATCTATGCAATACATTTATACAGTCATGGATATGACTACCGATGCAATCGTGAACAATTTCAATGACAAAAAAAAGAGAAATATGAAAAGGACTTTGAAATTATTGACAAAAAATGGGAATGCCAGTTTCACCATCCTTTGCATGAAGGCGGTTATTTTCTTAATCTTGCGACTCATTATAAATATCTTGATGACGTAAGTTGCGCAGAAGTAGAGGAAGATTTGTATATTTGCATTACCATATTGGTTCCAAAGACTACAATTCAAGGCAAGATAATGGTAGAGTTGGACTCATTTAGAAATGCAACCGGTCTCTTTGGTCATACAATGACGATTAGGTAGAGAGAGCTCAAATCACTAGGTAAAAAAAATTCAATTAATCTGCTATATATCTTGAAATGTTAATACTATATGAAAACTAAGTGCATTTTTACTTATTAGCGGCTTGGTGGTCAAGCTATGAATCTTTTGCTCCAAATCTCAAAAACTTTGTTGTGAAAGTCCTCAGTCTAACTACAAGTGCAACTAGTTATGAAATAAACTGGAGTGTCTTTAAACTTGTAAGTCTTTTTTTTCATTTACATGATAAGATTACATTAGTATGTTGTATATAGCTAACTAATAAACTTATTACTTCTACCAAATACATACAAAGGGAAGAAATCGATTAGCACAATTGAATGACATGTATTTTGTGAAGTATAACTGTGCGTTCCAACGTCGGAGTAAGAGAAGTGATACCATAGATCCAATTCTATTGGACGACATTGATGAAAGCTATGAGTGGTTGATTGGAAAAATGGATGGGGATTCATTTAGCAATGAAACCACCGCATTGTAGCAAAACCTTTAATACCAATAACCTGTGTACAATAGCTTAGTGTAAAGTTTCGAAATTTACAGCTAAATTGGTCAAAGTTTTCATCTTTTTATGTAAAATTGGGGAAATTATTGGGTGTTATTGAAATAAGCCACAAAAAGTTGAAATTTTAGGACGATGAATAATTGAAATTAGATGATTGAGAAGAATAATTTCAATCTAAATCATAAAAGTTACCTGAAATCACGAGTTTGGGCATGAGCAACAGAAAGTGACAGTTGATTTACAAGGTTTCGGTCATTTATCCGTTAGACGAACACAGTCGTGTACGCAACGACGACGAAGTTACAGAGAAGGTCACAATTATTCTGATTGGTTGGTTGTTTAATGGGCCGGTGGGCCCATTTAAGGGTAATGTTGGGTTGGTTGGATCGGGTCGGATCGGTTGTTATAACTTAGGCAAGTGACTGTTTTATAAACTGAATTTTTCAATTTCAAATTGAACCGAATTCAAAAACTATACGAAATTAATCAAAATTCATTCAAATAACTAATAGTTTTAATTAAAAGTATATATATATATATATATATATATTTAAATATAAATCGAATTTAGCCCAAAAAAAAATATAAATCGAATTAAATCAAATAAAATTATTTTCTAAGAAGACAAATTTTCTAATCTAAAAATTTCTAATAAAATTTCAATTATCTATATTATTATTTTTGAAGTACATTTTATATAGTAAGCATTGTTTTCGAATTAATTACAAGAAATGCCATCACCAAATCTGTTTTAGAATTTTTTTTTTTTTTTTTTAAATCATGAAGAATTAACTAACATTAAAATCTAAATTTTTGTAGTTTTTAAAAGAAATGTTAAAAAAATTCATTTAGAAAACTGTAATTAATGTGAAGTGATTAAAAATAAATGGGATCTTGAAAATTATAACAAAAATTCAAACCAGTTATTTTGTATAATCTTGTAGTGTTTGAATATGATGATTTGACATGAAATGTCGTGAATCAAGTTGCAGGTGTTGAAAATCGTAACTATTGTACACGAGGAGCAAGAGGTTCCGGTTCAACCAATGTTGAAAAAGGGAAATGAATTGCAGCTAATTCAAGTCAGCCCACCCGTGAAAAATTTGGTATTCACAAGCGATATGGACAATTACCTAGTGTCATGTCGTTGAGAGATGATGATGATCAAGATGAGAATGAGGATGAAGAGAATATAGGAACATATGATTTTGGTTATGGGGATGAGTTGCCGGAATACAGTGATCATGGTGAAAATCATGAATGAGATTCTCAATATTATAGCTTCATGTGTTTTGGTGTTTTGGATTTTGTGTTTTGCTTTTAAAATCTTTTTTTTTGTCAAACCGATAATTTTCATTAAACTTAAATGTCAATATCAATCAAAAGAGGAGAAAATACAACCCACACAAAAGGGAAAAACAAGATAACTAAAGTGTCTGAGAATACATCAAAAGAAGATAAACTAAGGATAGATTGAATATACAAATCAACAGACGAAACCAAAGGAGATCGAAGAAGAACGATCCTAACAGTTTCGTGAGTATAACCGCATCCATTGTAATCCGACGGATTATAAACTTTGCAAGAAAGGCAAAATAAACTATCAACTGGGATGAAGATCCTTGCAAAACCGGTGACCCTTGATCATCAAAAACACTCCAATAAATATAAGGGATATATAGGTAAATTTATATTAGTGTAATTAGCTACCCTAATCACTCTTTTGTAGTCTAGTATATATATGTGTAAACTCATCATAATAAAGTAATTTATTCAGTTTCTATATGGTATCAAAGCAAAATTTCCTAAAACCTAAACAAAACCTAAATTTTCTATTAAAACAACTAGCCGCCATGACAACACCACTAGCCACCGAAGCTATTGCGCTTAATTCCAATACCGTTCTCAACATCAACATGGCTCACGTGTCCAAGCTTACGAGTACAAACTATCTCATGTGTAGTTTACAAGTTCATGCTCATCTCGATGGCCATGGCCTTGTCGGACACCTTGACGGATCAATGGTTATCCCTCCTCATACCCTCACAACTGCTGATACAGTCTCCGTCAACCCAGAATTCACGAAGAATAGCCACCAAGACAAGCTCATTTACAGCGCATTGATTACCGCCATCTCCATCTCTCTACAGCCTGTCATCGCTCGTATAACAACCGCATCTCAGATCTGGAACAAACTCGCCTCAACGTATGCCAAACCCAGTTGTGGTCATATCCGCCAACTCAAAATGCAGCTCAAAAACTGGATAAAAGGTAGCCGCACCATTAATGACTACGTGCAAGGGCTTACTACGCACTTTGACCAACTTGCGCTTCTTAATAAACCTATGGATCATGAGGATCAAATTGATCAAATTTTAGTAGGGTTACCAGACAAATATAAGCCAGTTGTGGATCAGACTGAAGCGAAAGACTAACCACCATCAATTACTGAGGTTCATGAGAGGTTACTTAACCAGGAAGGCAAATTTTTGTCATTGACTGCTATAACTCAGTCACAATTTCCAATCACAGCAAATGTCGTACAACACAACAACAACAATACAAACTAGACCAATCGCTACAACAACAATAACAACAACAATTATTCCGATTGGCAGCCTTCTCAATACCAACAAAGACCAGACACACGAGCTTCCATAGCGTATTTAGGCAAATGTAAGTTCTGCAACGTGCAAGGTCATAGCGCAATGAGATGCCCACAACTGCATTCTCTTCAACAGGCGAACCAGCAATCGTCAAACAGCCCGTTCCAACCTTGGCAACCACGAGCGAACCTTGCTGTTGGCTCGCAATACACACCTAACAATTGGCTTCTTGACTCTGATGTCACACATCATCCCACCTCTGATATTAACAACATCTCCCTTCATCAACCATACAACGGTGGTGAAGATGTTGTAATTGCTGATGGCTCCAACATGTCTATCTAACACACGAGATCATCATATATTCCTAATTATACTCGCTCCTTGATTTTAGACAAGATTTTGTGTGTTCTGAATATTCAAAAAAATCTAATTTATGTATATCGGTGCGCCTATGCAATTCTAATCAAGTGTCTGTTGAAGTCTTCGCTACATCTTTTCAGGTGAAGGATCTCAATACGGGGGTTCCATTACTCCAAGCCAGAACTAAGAATGAGCTCTACGAGTGGCCGGTAATTAACTCACAAGTACTGGCTCCATCGCCATATGTTGGTCCGAAAACAAACCTCATATCCTCGCATTCAAGACTAGGTCATCCCTCTACTTCTATTTTAAACACTCTTATTTCAAAGTTTTCTCTTCCAGTTGCTTCTACTATTGATAAAACGTTATCGTGTTCCGATTTCTGATTAATAAAAACCATATACTTCATTTTCTCAATCATCCATTGTTTCAAATCGTCCACATGATAATGTGTCTTTTTTGATGTCTGGACCTCACCCATTATTTCCACAGATAACTACAAATATTATCTTGTCCTTGTCGACCACTTTACTCGCTACACATGACTATATCCACTCAAAAGAAATACGATGTAAACCTCACCTTTCAAACCTTCACAGCACTCGTTGAAAACAGATTCCAAACACGTCTTGGTACCTTATTCTCAGACAATGGTGGAGAATTTCATGCGCTTCGACAATTCCTCTCATCACGAGGGATATCACATCTCACTTCACCGCAACACACTCCAGAACACAATGGCTTATCAGAGAGAAAACATCGACACATAGTGGAAATTGGCCTCACTCTAATGTTAACAACTCTAGTCCCAAAACAATACTGGCTGTACGCGTTTGCAACAACCGTGTATCTAATCAATCGGATGCCGACTCCATTGCTATCTTTGCAGTCTTCGTTTAAACTGCTATTCCAACAAACTCTTAAATATGGAAAACTTAGATTTTTTGGATGCCTCTGTTTTCCATGGTTGCACCCATATACACAACATAAGTTTGATGAAAAGTCACAACCATGTGTCTTTCTTGGCTACTCCACAACATAGGGCGCATCCAATTTAAATAATAAGCATGTCAAATGTTTACAATAAAGTCAAAATTTCAAACGTTTTTGCATTTTCTCTTCCAAAATGAAAAGAAAACAAAGGAGGATTAAATCAGTTTTCCAATTGTTTAAAGCAAAGAAAGAAACAGTTTGATAAGTAGTTCTATACCTTTATGTTCATCAATGCTTGAGGTACATATCCCTGCACAATCCTCTGAGCAAGTCTATTTCATGAGTGAAAAATGTAATATCTAGCCGTACATACACATGTGTAGCTTCTAAAAATTATTGTTTTGATGATAACTTACCCTTCTGAAATTGCGGTTTTACGAGCACCTGGTTCACCTATCAAGCAAGGGTTCTTTGTTCTACTCGAGAGAATTTGAATGCATCTACGGATCTCGTCATCTCTACCAATCACATGATCGAGTTTTCCTTCTCTCGCTATTGCTGTCAAATCTTTTCCATACTTCTCCAATGCCTCATACTTCCCTTCCGGATCTGTCAAACATGATCATTTAATACTCTTATTCACTATATATGCAATCAAATTTGTAACTATCAAACTCGAATGTGGTTACCAACCTTGGTCAATGCTTGATTGCTTCCCTCTGATGGCTTCAATTGCAGATTTCAAGCTCTTCTCTAAAATCTGAAAATCCGTAAACAACTGTTTCTCAAAACGCTCCACTGACACTTAAGAGTCTCCAAAAGTCTTTCTTAACTATCTTGCTCTTTGAAACAGACCTTCCAAATCACGCCCCAACATCAAACCAGCAGCTTCTCCTATACACATGAAATCATTAATTAAATTATCATTAGCCTCAAATAAAAAAAAAAGACACAAATTCTAAATCTTAAAAGACATTTACCTCTGGTTGGCGTTGAATGAACTTCTCTGTTGCTTCTAGAGTCTTTGTGTTATCAACACCGATCTTAGAGAAATCTTACGAGCAAAACCATTCTTCTGCTCCAAAAAAGCTTTCATCAAATGCTCTGTCTCCACAATATGTTGCAAATACAGACCAGAAACCTTGAGCTTTCATTAAAGCCCTAGTATATCAAATGCAAATTATACAGGAGAAAATAAACGAAAGAACCACAAACCTTGAGTAGCTCCCATTTCTTTTATGCCTTTTACTTGCATCTCGCGCAGCATAGTACTTCTTCCTCCATCTTCTTAGGTTATCCTTAACGGGCCATCAGATGTAGTGGTCTTAGGGAAATTAAAATATTAAAATAATGGTCTTAGGTTAAGAACAGTTGTACCCACTATTCAAAACAGTTCTTGCAGGAGACCAATCTTCATGCCCTTAAGAACAGTTGTACCCACTATTCAACATTTTTATTATTTTAAAACCCTTAAGAACACACCATGTGTTGTACCGATACATATGGTCTTCATACCCCACAAAATTGAACAGAAATATACACACATCAAATTATAATCAAAGAAATCGTACACAATAAAGAATTTATTCAGAAACAAAACAAAAATCTCTGATGTGTGTTGATTCATGCTTCATTTTGATTTTTAGTTCGTTCCATGTTGATTCATGATTCATTTTGCTGGGAGAAAAAAAACAGAGAGAAAAGGCGATAGAAAGAGGTGAGAGACAATGGAAAAAAAGTAATTAAATATTAGGGTTAAAAAGAGATCTGCGTGTTTTCTATATGGGTCAAAAGATCCGCGTCTTTATCCGTTTAGCAATCTAAACAAATTAAAATCCAACGGCTGAGAATCAATCTGATAGACGGATAGGATTAAAACAAATTAAAACACTAAGTAAAAGACAATTATAACCCTGACGAGATTTCTTTTAATTGTCTTGTTTCCAATGGCATTGATTAGTAATTTTTTACAAAATAATGTCATATTCTATAAATGACTTCCCAAATAATAGTATAGATGTGCCACCATGTTATTTTTAACTTTCAGCATTATTATGGTTTATAATATTATATAACATGAATACTAATAAAAATCATAGAACTTGTTCTTTGTTATATATATGACACATAGTCAAACAATTAATCACCGTTTATGCCGTCTAGACACTATATGCTAATCCATAGTCTGATTAGCACTTGATGTTTTTTAAAACATTGATTTGAACCGATCGGTTCCAAACTATAATATTAATTTTGCCAATCTATTTTCACCGAGTTACCAAATCAAACCGAAATTACCAAACTTTGGTTCAATAGTTTTGGTTTGGTTTATCTGCTCAGTATTTGTAGGTATTGAATTTAAACAGGCTCCCACTTATACAATGAAGTTGTTAATGTTTCAGCCAAATGGGCTCATCGACAAAAGGAAAGTTCTCAAAACTAATGGTTACCTTCAATGTTTTTTATATCGATTACAGATCAGATGTAAACTTTTTTTCCAAAAATAACTAAATCCCCAGATAGTTAGACAAATACACTATATATGTATAAACAAACTTCATAAATTTTAAAACAAACATCGCTATTATTATTAATTTAGGAATTTCTTCTTTTTTTTTTTTGGGCAAATACTTTGTTTTTCATTCAACCAGATGAAAGGAAAATTACAGAGCATAGAGTCTTAGCCAAATTAAAGCTGGATACAACAAAGCTAATAGCATAATGAAATTCGAATATAAAGGATAGATAGTTCGACAACAAATCCAAAAGAACTCGGAGACGTGAGCAAAGTAGCACCAAGTCACATGCGAGACTAAGGTAAGTCGAAACCACATTCGCGATTAGTTCGAGAAGATGGTGAATTGTCCTTATCAAGAGACAGTGGGACGTTGAAAAGAGTTTCATAGACTCGAGTGTGGAAAACTTCTCAAAGAGAGAGAGATCCATCCAGAAGAAAGAGTTGCCGTGCGTCCTCGACATACTCACCGAAAAAGACGCAAGTAACGGTCCAGGATTAACTCCTGCCGTTAACGAAATCCAGTGAGAGTCTTCTTCTTGGGAAAGCTTGCAATCAGCCGATACAACACGAGAAGAGGTTTGGACCAGGGTTCGAGCATGGTAATAGCTCAGCCATTGTAAAGGTGTCGACACAAAATTGAAAAGGTGTCTTCGGCCATTCCAATTAATGAGTCGGAGCAAACAATGCAATGGGCTGAATAAAGGATTATATAAAGCATACCTGGTCCAATTGAATAAAGAGGTTGGGCCACAATTTTCACAGATGGGCTGAGGTTGGGCCACAATTTTCACAGATGGGCCAGAAAGAAAAGGGTCCAAGAAAGGAAACCCTAGACTTTTTTCGATTGAAGCATTGGTGTTGATTGTGCGGCGGCTGGACGTCGGCGAAAAGCAGATCTGAGTTGGAGTAGTCGTCGCCGGAAGTTGTGGGGTGGAGGGGCTTTGCAGTGAAGGGGAGATCTCCGGTATGAGAAGATTCATCGATGATAGATCATAAACTGTAGCTAGGGCGGATGATTTAGAAGACGTAACCGTTTTGATGGGGATAAGCTTCACCGAGAAGAGGGAATCGCCGTGCGCCGTCGACGCCTCACTCAGACAAGGCGCATCTGATGGTCCAAGAGAAAGCTCTCTTGCCATCAACGAAGTCCAAGGTGAGGTTGCTTCATGAGTGAACATGGGTCCAGATCGAGAGAAGAGCATAGAAATGGAGTCGAGATCTGCTCTTAGGTTAAATGGATCTGTTAAGGATGGTGCGAGCAGATGGTGTCTGGAGGAGTTTTCGAGACCAGATTTAGAGATGAATGCCTCCAGATACGTTCGGTGTCCTTTGTTGCTGCACGGTGGTTCTCCGGTTAGTTGCAAGTGTTTCGAGAGGGTTCGAGAGAGTTCTAAGAGAGAAAAAACGATTGCTAAATGAAGAAGAGTGAAAGAAAAGCTTGAGAATTGAACTAGTGAGAAGTCGGAGTCCCGACGCCGGCAAGCGAAGGTTTTGCCGGCGCCGGAGAGAGATATCAGTGGAAGCTTCTCGATTCTTGTGTCTGAGAGCTTTCTGGATTTAGGAGTTTCTCGATTCTTGTGTCTGAGAGCTTTCTGGAATTACGAATTGAATCAATGGACAAAATTTTGAGACTTTAGGAATTTCTTCTAAAATAAAAAATATGTACATATCTACTAGAGTGGTAAAAGTATTTCCGGATATGAAAACAAGAAGACCAATAACCATCTTCCATAAAACACAATATAAAACAACCTCATATCAACGATCCAATGTATGCCTCAGACCAATAACCATCTTCCATAAAACACAATGTCATGACTCAGTCTCAGATTGACTAAAGGTGTATGCACGCTTCAAACGTGACAAGTCCTAAGTAATTTTCCCATTCTTCTTTCTGCAATGCTATGTCCTCGTTGCGCGTTTGGAGAACCGACAACAATAAACCAGCTTTTGTTCGCTTGCGAAAATGCTAAAAAGCTCACTCGAGAATATCGTCTGTAGCGTTTCATCAAACGTCATTTATGTTTCTGACATCCCAGTTTGAGACGGCTATAACATTAATGGGGCAAAATCGAGATCAGATTCGGTTGAATGGATTTAGATAAACAACCCCATTTGACGCCGGAAGCTCAGGCTGCTACAGTCAGATTCAGAATGTGATCTTTTTAACTCTCACACCACTCTGCAATGTTAGTTCCACTGTAACAAAACTTGTACCCGATTCACTACTACAACAGCCATTTACGTTCTTCAACTATGGGATAATCAGAGTCGTATCCGGATATCAGATCATTGTCTGACTCTTCTTCTTCTTCTGACCAAACCGGATAAATTGTCTTGATATTGGGCTTCCCCAAATCAGCCTCAATAGATTTCCGATACAGTCCCCGACTTCTATCAAGAAACCCTTCATTCATCATGTTTGCGAATTTTTCCCTGATTTCAACGAGAGGGTGCTTTTCAATCAGATGCCGCCTATCATATGCTTCTCTAAGGATCACTGTCTGTGTATCACATTTCATAGAAATGTAGAAAATACCCGGGTGGCGCTCAAATACTTTGGTGAACTTCTGCGGAAGTGCAAATGGTTTACGAAGATTGCTAACGTTTTTCCTCTCCATCTTTTTCCCAATTGTTAAATGAAGAAGTTCGTGAAACACTCCGACATTTCTCTTCTCTGACAAATCAGTTCTTGGATCCAAATGAGATGCATCGACATAAGGTGACGTATAAGGCAGTCTCTGCCATTCTTGGAGCCACTCCATGCTCTTCCTCTTTAATCCAAACCCTCTCGTAAATTTAACCGGGAAGGCCATATGATCATTATTTCCAACGTCTTCTCTCAGTTGCAGTTTAGAAACAGCGAGGCTATCATCCCAATGTATCAATTTCAAACCAACAAGATCACTAGACAACTTCACCAAACAGAACAAATCCGGGTGCTTAGGAATCAACGAATCTCGATAATCATACGGCAAACCAAAATCCCATCTAAGATGATCAACAGAATGTAGCGAAAGCGTTCTTTCTCGCGTAAGCATAAGAAGCTTACACAACCTTGCAACAACATCCTCTTCATTCACCCGTAAAACATCAGCTTCTTCACAATAAAGATCCATCGCCACACGCGTTAAACCGAAGCAAGGAACACGAGTACCTGCACTATCCCAACAACAATGCTCCACAAAAATGTTTGGATATCTCCGAATAAAAGCAGTAACCTTAAGCTCTTGAGGCAAACCGAGCTGACCGCGATGAGGCAAAAGCTTAAAGATAGGTAATTTCGAATCAGGAGCAGACGAAATAACCGAAACGAGATTACAAACTGCTTTAAGATGCTTTTCACGAACCACAACAGCATCAAGTTCTTTATCTTTCACCCATTTCAACTTAACATTAACTAAACCACATCTCTGTTGATAAAAACCAAACCTTTCTTTGCATTTATACAAACTAGTAGACAAACTAACCCTTCCCTGTAGCAACCAGTGCATTGTAGAGCAAAACCCTAATTTTAACCTGCGTAAATTAGCAGCCTTTGAGAAATTTAAGAAGTAAAGTTTCGAAATTTACAGCTAAACTGGTCAAAGGTTTCATCTTTTATGTAAAATTGGAGAAATTTGTTTGGTGTGATTGAAATAAGCGAGAACAAAAGTGAAACAATTGAAATTAAAAGAATAATTTCAATCTAAAAATTACCTGAAATCACGAATTTGGGATGGGCAAAAGAAAGTGATTTGTTATCTACAATTTTCCGACCACACTCGTGAGCAACGACAGTTACAGAGACGACGATGACTATAATTTATGTTGTTTAATGGGCCGATGGGCCCATTTATGCGTAATAATGAGTCGGGTCAATTCCGGGTCGGGTTGAATTAGGTTGGGCGGGTTAAAAAGAAAAGGTCAAACCCGGTATTGTGTGGCGAACAACAGAAATTGCTTTTCTTCTACACAGTTCCGAAGCAACACCCAACAAAACAGGGTTTTTGCTAGGGTTTTAAACTTTGGCTGCTCTGTCTCAATCCCTTGACTTAAACCCACTCACTAAACCTCCATAGAATTTGAATTGAAGCTGAAAGATCGAACCTTTAAAACCCTTAAACCAAAAATGGTTCCTTCTAATGGTGCTAAAGTTCTTCACTTGTTGACTCGTCGATGTCTCTCTTCATCATCGCTTCTTAAAGATTTAGCCAATCAGGTTTCGTTCTGTTTCTCTGTCTCTCTCTCTCTCTCAAATGATTTCAAGTGATTAACTTTTATTTGTTAATTTTGCAGAAGCTCAGAGGAGTATGTATTGGGAGTTATAGGAGATTGAATACAGGTGTTGGTAATCATGCTAAAGTGATTGGAGATTACATTTCAAAATCTGGTAATTGGGGTTTATAAAAGAATGTAAATTTGTTTTGTGTTATTGAGTTTAATTGAGATGATGATCTTTGTAATGTAGGGTATGATCAGAAATGGATCAATTTTGGAGGTTTTAATTCTAATTTTGGTTCAACAAGGTTTATTCATGGAACAGGTAGGATCAGAGGTTTTCTTAATTCTTAGATTGTTTTTATAATTGAATGAGTTGTTGATATTTTCACGGTTTTTTAAATGCTAGGTTCTTCGTTTATGTCTGCTAAGGACTACTATGAACTTCTTGGAGTGAGTAAGAATGCACCAGAAGGTGAAATCAAGAAGGCTTATTATGGGGTATGGACAATACGGTTGGGATCGGATATGTTCATTTGATAGAGCTTGTGGTTTATCGTTGATTGATGCGATTGTTTGTTTCGTTTTACAGCTTGCTAAGAAACTTCATCCTGATATGAATAAAGATGACCCAGAAGCTGAGAAGAAGTTCCAGGAAGTCTCAAAAGCATATGAAGTGAGTTCAACTTTTTAGATGAAATCGTTTAGTATGATCTTTTAGAATCTTATACTAAACAGAGTTGTGGTTTTGGGATCAGATTTTGAAAGATAAGGAGAAGCGTGACCTTTATGACCAGGTAAATAGGCCACACACATAAGAGTTCCTTAGATTCTGACATTCTGTTATAGCAAGTTGGCATGGCTCTCGCGGTTAAGTATTTTCAGATGTGATGTAAGTTTGTTGTTGTGTCTGCAGGTTGGGCATGAAGCATTTGAGCAAAATGCTAGTGGTGGGTTTCCAAATGACCAAGGCTTTGGTGGTGGTGGTGAAGGGTTTAACCCATTTGATATCTTTGGGAACTTCAATGGCGATGTAATACTTCTATTTTTGGTTTTCATATAATATGTTCCGCTCGAAAGAATATGATAGATAGCCTTTAGTTTATAATTGCTGATATTTTGACAAAGATAGCCAAGTCATATTTTTTTAAAATGGAAATGGGTAACTTATCAACATCCCTGGTTTACTTCGAATTTCAGATCTTCAACATGTTCAGGCAAGATATCGGAGGTCAAGATGTCAAGGTATTACAATCTGCTTGTTTTCCTAGAAATTAGTTTTGTGAACCAAGATTAATAGGTTTCTCGTTTCGTCCCTTCTTTACTGTCGTAAGGTTTTGCTTGATCTTTCTTTCATGGAAGCTGTTCAAGGGTGCTCCAAAACTGTGACTTTTCAAACCGAGATGGCTTGTAATACTTGTGGTATGTATATAGTATTTCGATCAATGTGATTTACATTGTTATTGTCACACTCTCAAGTTACTAATTGTTGTTTTCTTTTCCTTTTCACATTCAGGTGGACAAGGTGTTCCTCCTGGTACCAAACGTGAAAAATGCAAAGCCTGTAATGGCTCTGGGATGGTCAGTCTCATGTTACAGAACTCTAGTTTGAACACTGTAATTTTAATTTTCGTTTTTATTGTGGTTTTAAACTGCTTCAGTTATGTTTTTCAGACAACGATGAGAAGGGGTATATTAAGCATCCAAAGAACTTGCCAGAAGTGTGGTGGAGCTGGTCAAACGTTCTCAGTACGTCATATATTTGATTTATGCACTTCTATATCATATGCGTAGTGTTTATCTGTGTATGTATGTCTGCATATACGGGAAGACAGACACCACTTCTTTTAGATTTATCCCGAATGTTTGGTCTTTTGATAGACTTCTATAACTATTGAATTTCTCATCAATTTTCTTGTGTTGATATTACTAGAGTATTTGCAAATCCTGTAGAGGGGCTAGAGTGGTTCGAGGACAGAAGTCAGTGAAAGTCAGTATCGATCCAGGTAATTTTCTTTTTGCATATCATAGGTAATAAAAACATTTGTGGATTTTCCATCGCTTTGATCTCACATTTGTTTCATCTCTCAGGGGTTGACAATAGTGATACATTAAAGGTGGCAAGGGCGGGTGGGGCTGATCCTGAAGGTGACCAGCCTGGAGATCTTTATGTTACTCTCAAGGTAACTTTACTGAAGTGAACTTTTTAATTAGACAGGCATGGTTAACCATTTAATTGCGTTCTCAATAACTTGTTTGTATTCCTTTTTAGGTTCGTGAAGATCCTGTGTTCCGCAGAGAAGGATCGGATATCCATGTGGACGCGGTTCTCAGTGTTACCCAGGTGAAGTAACACACTCTTGTCAATCCTATCTTCAAAAATTCATAGACGCTTTTGCCTTCCGTATTTATTTTGGACTTCGAGTGCAGAATCCGTTAGTTCTTTTACCATTTGTGTATTGTTCATGATAACTGAGTATATTTTTCATCTTTTGTCAGGCCATTCTTGGAGGAACCATTCAAGTTCCAACCCTTACCGGTGATGTTGTCGTGAAGGTTTCTGAATTTTTTTCACGTTTTTAAAATGTTTTATGATTTTACTCTAGTTCTATCAATGGTCAAACATGCTTGCCAGCAAATTGAACAAGCTCGATAATGTGAAATAGCATTCGCCATCCATTGAAGCACAAATGCTTTCGAAACGTCGGATTTTTGATGAAAAAGAAAATCAGATTTTTGCTTGCTAGCTAACTGATAGTTAATTACAGTTTCGGGTTTCAGTTCCCACTTGTTGTAGTTTAGGACTCGTCTTGGAACTTCTCCATCGATCTAACTTGAAAACTCTTTTGTTGTAGGTACGTCCTGGAACCCAACCTGGTCATAAAGTAGTGCTGAGAAATAAAGGTGAGCTCTTTCACTTGTGTTGATAAGTTCAGTCGTAGAGAAACTTTTGAGTATGATCTTAAATTGAGCTAATTAGTGTCTCACTTAATTGAGAGCAAGACAAGAAAAACAAAAGTTCTTCAAATACATACGGAAGCTGTAGACCGATTGAGAAACCAAATGTTAAGTAGATTCTTGTTTGTTTACTTTTCAAATGACATGCTTTTGTTTACGATACAAACAGGTATTAGAGCAAGAAAGTCGACTAAATTTGGGGATCAATATGTGCATTTCAACGTCAGCATCCCTGCGTAAGTCCCAGAAAACCCCAAGTAAACTGTGTCTCGCGACATCGCAATCTCTTATGTTTGTTTATGTTTCTTTGGCAGAAATATAACGCAGAGACAGCGTGAACTGATTGAGGAATTCAGTAAAGCAGAACAAGGTGAATACGAGCAGCGCACAGCGTCAGGATCTTCCCAGTGAACAAACACTGCAAATGCTACTATAAAGCCTAAACAAGCTATTCTTGTAGCTGTATCCTTGAACCATCGATCGTCCTTCTTAATGAATATATATCAATCAGACATGATTGAGATTATATTGCGTAGGATTAGTGAAGAGTATTGTTTTGGGTATTGCTTTTAACTAATTCTACAATGCTAGAAGATAAAAAGAAGGTAAAGCTTGTGCTGTTATTGCCAGTTTTTGCTTCTCCAAGTTTCGAAGTTTATAGTTAGCGTTTGCGTATTTGAAAGAGTGATACCAATACGCTTACTCTTTATGCATCTATTGATTCTTGTGGATCCGTTTTCACACCTTCTCAAACATTTTGACGCTTAATTGCGATTTTTTTGTAACAGAACTATATTCTCAATAACTTTAGTTTGTCTGTGAAATGGCGGTTGATACCAACTCAATCATGTTGAACCATTGTGGCCGTGTTCTTTTACTAGCCGCGGTTATAGCGACAGCGACGAAGCAAACCTCTGGTATTCATAATAGATAATAGCACAAAACGAAGGTGGCGGAGCTGTCAGGGTGTCCCTGAAATTTCTAGCAGCAGCGACAGAAGTTTCCGTGTCTCCAATATCAACAGTGACCTCATGCTCTCCGCAACATTGGAACCCAAGCAACTTATATATACATGTATTTTGTGGTCGCTGACTGGTTTCGTAGTGATGAGTAAAAGAACACGGCCTGTGATTCTATTTGGTTCGCTATCAGTGATGGAGTAAAGGACGACACATTTTGTTGTTTGTTTTGCTTTCCTTAGCCATGAACCGATCAAATGTAATATTTGTTTTGTAGTCACTAGTTAGAAGATGCATCCTTACAAACAACCCTCACGTATTTGATTCCTCTCCCAACTAGAACTCTAAAGTATAAAGTTGGTTTGTGTAACGAGAATATGCTTTTGGTTGGGTTCTTAGAGACAAAAACGGATCAGTTCGTTGGCTTCGAGTTACATAGCCGCCAGGGTGATTGGTTCGTTTAGATTTTATTGCCGTAGAAAATAGACTAAAGATTTTATTAATATAGAATTATTATAGTAAAAATTTTCCAAAAAAATTATATATGTTTTAAATTTACACGTTTAATATACGAAATTTTTCGGTTTGAATAAAAATACTTCATATATTTTATTGTTGGTTAAACGATACGTCGATACTTCATCTTTGAATTGTTGGTATATTTGAACCCACGATTTAATAGTCGTTACAAAATCAATTAACGGTATTAAATTTTAATCATATGTTTTTAAAAAGATATATACCATCTGTTTATATAATTTTTACAATTTGTGACGTATTCTAGTGGTAACTTGTAGTTTTTGTAAACCTCGAGACCCGGTTCGAATCTCAAACTTCAATTTTTTTTTTTTGGGTGTTCATCGTCTTCTTTTCCGGTGGTGGCCGCACGACTTCTCCTCTCCGATCTTCGATGACTTAAAGAGAATGTCGAATCTTAATCTTCCTCCGCCTCTCCTTCCCTTTCCCCTCTTCCACCTCTTCCCGATGATGATTACTCTTGCAATGATTTTTTTGCCCTAGCCACCGACCAGATCTCGTCTCTCGCACCTCTCCGCAAAATTTACTCATATGATAACCTGGAAATTAGGATGAAAATGATACATCGAGAGGCTATTTTTTGGATTCCTGCTAAACGTAGTTGCTGCTCTGGAATATTTTTGATGATATAAAAACTGTTGATGATGTCTTGCATGCAACATACAAAGATGCTTGCTTTACAATGTGTCTTGTAGATGATGATAAAGAGTATATTGACGGACTACGTGAGATCAGCTTTATAGCGTTTGGAGATTCTCTAAGAAGGTTATTCGCTATAATGCTCCACACTAAAAGTTTATCTATGCCACAACATGTATGGGAACAAGCATGGTATCTTTTATCAGAAGAGATATTGAAAAGCGCACACGTAAACATTTACACCATTTAGTTACTTTATAATTTATATATATTTAGTAACTACAATGTTCATATTATATAACACCGGATTATTTGGAAGAAATTATAATAATAAATGTTTAAAAACTCATTCATTTATACTATTTTCATGATATTTTGTTATAAAGATATGAGGAAAAACTCAAAACTTACTTGAAAATATTATTTTCGGCTAAATTATATCCATTATAACGGTTACAAAATTAATATCTACTAACTATTTAAACTTATATTTAATTTTGTATTTCCATTATTTTTTATATACGAAAGTTAAATAATAAATTATATATATATTTTGTTATGTTACATCATTTAGACATGTTATATTTCTCATTATTATTGAACTTGAAAGTTTTCATTATTTAAACAAAGTTTTCATTATTTTATTTTCTACTGCAGATTTAACCCTCACTAAAGAAGAGTTAAAAAACGATACCCTTATCGAGATTGAGTTACTTTTGTAAAGCAATGGATATTCTTTAGCCAAGTTTGACGGCATGCCTCAACCAAATGAAAACCTACGTCAACGATCGGTTAATATTTTTCTATTTGATGAGCGTAACTATCCAAAATATAAGTTGGCTAAAGATCATGAAGATTTGTTCAGAAAGTTAACAGATGAGAAACAAGGAGGAGTTTTTTTTCTTTATATATGGCTTCGGTGGAACATGTAAAACGTTATGTGGACCATTTTGTCTGTTGCTCTTATAAGTGAAGGAGAAATTGTTCTCAACGTTGCGTCTAGTGGCATTGCTTCATTATTGTTGCTAAGAAGAAGGACTGCTCACTCAAGATTTCCAATCCCATTAAATCCAAATGAGTCTTCTATGTGAAATATGAAGCCATTAAGAGACTTGCAGGATTGTCAGTGAGGCTTCTTTAATAATATGGGATAAAGCTCCAATGATGAGTCGACATTGTTTGGAAACTTTGGATCGCAGCATGCGCGACATAATTAGGTCATGTGATAATACTCCTTTTGGTGGTAAAGTTGTAGTATTTGGTTGTGATTTTCGTCAAATATTTCCCGTTATTCGGAAAGGGAGTAGAAAAGATATTGTTATGGCTTCTTTGAATTCATCTGATCTATGGGGTAATTGTGAAATTCTTATAGTTTGATGAAGAATATGAGGTTACTTGGTGGTGTTAATGGTAAAGAGGAAGAAGAGATCAAACAATTTTCAAAGTGGCTACTTGCTATTGGAGATGGTCGAATTAACGAACCTAATTTAGGGGAGGTTTTGATTAATATTTCGGAAGAACTTCTTGTAACTAATTGTCACCAAGAACCCGTAAAATCTGTAGTTGATGCAGTTTACAGTCATGATATTGTACAAGCCGCGAAGCCGAGTTTTTACAAGGATAAAGCTATACTATCGCCGACTAACGATGATGTGGACCTGGTTAATAATTACATGCTTTCATTGTAACCAGGTATTATACTAATTTATTTTATATTCAAGTTATTTTTTTATGTAATCGTTTTCTTTACTTTAATATACTCTCTTTTTTACTTTCTAACAGGTGAAGATAAAGTATATCTTAGTTCAGATAGTATTGATCCAACAGATAAAAAGACAAACGATGAAGAGGTATATTCACCAGACTTCCTCAATACAATCAAACTTGCTGGAATGCCTAACCATAGTATCACGCCGAAAGTTGGGGCTCCTGTTAAGCTACTAGGTAATGTACTCCCAAAAGAAGGGTGTGTAATGGAACTAGATTTTTTGTAACAAAGTTGACCAAACATATTGTTGAAGCAACAATAATAACATGAACTAAATGCAGAGACACAACCTATATTTCCAGAATGGTTTGTACACCAACTGAAGGTATATATCTTTTTAGAATGAGGAAGAGGCAATTTCCATTCGCATTAGCTTTTGCAATGACTATCAATAAGAGCCAAGGATAAACATTATCTATTGTTGGACTGTTTTTACGAAGACCAGTCTTCTCACATGGGCAGTTATATGAAGCATTATCTAGAGTGACGTCCAAAGTCGGTATCAAAGTCCTTATTTTGGACAAAGAAGGAAATCCACAAAAACAAATAATGAATGTTGTTTTCAAGGAAGTTTTCAAAAATCTCAGGTATGAATTTATTTCATTCTAGATTTTAGTTCATATTTCAAAATACTTATTTAAATACTTTGGTAATTTCAGTATTTTTTTACACGTGCAAGCCAAAAGAATAATAAGCTTTTTGGTTTCTCGCAAATATCAGATATTTCATTTTAAGTAACTTCCTACTAATACGTTTTCATATTTTATAATAAACATGTTTGAAGTTTTGAAATAATATTTTGCTTCATCATAATTTAATTTAAATCATATTCATTAATAAATTTTTTTTCTGCACTTAGCGTGGGTTATCAACTAGTATAACTGGTGTGTATTGAAAAGAGAAGTTTAGAAGATTTTGAAGTTTTCTTAAAATCACCTGTTATTGAACTTATGATTTTTAAATATATTTTCAAATCTCATGTTATTGAACTAAGGATTTATATAACATCATTCAAAATAACTCACAATCTCATGTTATTCAATCAAGTATTTATAAAAATCAAATCAAATCCACTGTTATTCAAATTTAATAACTTCTTGTCATAATACACACGGATTTTGGGAGACTTTCAATAGTTTTTAAGTTGAAAAATACATGTGAAAGAATCTCACCTCTACGGGTGGTATTTTGAAGGATTTAAAAGAAGAAAAAAATTTACTGAAAAACTGCAAAAATATTCTCATAGTCATCTCCCTTCTCTCGTTTGAGGTTCATGTGTTATTTTCAATTTTTGGTGTTAGCTTTGATTCCATTTCAGTCACTGCTCTGAAATTAACTCAGGTTCATAATCTTTTCTTTAGCCAATTTTGATCCCTATCGTTTGGTTCATTGGTGGATAAAGTTTGTCAATTGAAATTGAAGCCTATAGATGTTGTGAAGTTAACCCTTGTTCTATCGATTTTGACTATGGCTGCAAGAAAGAAAAAACCCCCAAGAATTTGGTGTTCGACCTATTCTTCTGGCTGTTCTAACCTTGGTTTATCAATGTGGCTCTTGCGGTTTACGGAATTTATGACTTCCCGTAAGCAGTGGTTTGGTGAAGCTAATGCATTTGAGCGCTTGGTAATGTAGCTTCAGTTTTGACATGGCTTACACTATTTTCTTGCTAGGATGAAGTGATTTTGAATTTGTAATATTATAAACAAACACTCTGATAAAGCTCTATCATAGTGATGATTTGGGCCTCCCACAAACTTGTGGGCTCAGCCTTAGCCCAGTACACACATTGGCAGAAGTTACAAAATGGGTTTATCGGAAAACTACTTCGCCGGCGACACGGGCTCCGATCGTGGTGTTTTCAGGCAAGCGAAAGGGCCACACCACTAATGCCGGTGATTACAAGATCCACGACTATACGACGGCTTCACCAGATCTGCAAAGTTGACGAGAGTAATCAGTTCCCGTCACCCAGCGTTCTCCGGCGAGCCACCTGTTCCGCTACAGATCTCCCGACGTGGTGAGCCTCCGACGGGCCGGTTCTCCGTTGGACGCTCCTGACTAAGCGAACGGACCAAGCTCCGACCTAACCCCCACATCTCCAGTTCCATCTCTTCCGATCTACCCGAACCAGATCCGTCACTTTCCGGCCGACAAAAACCGCTTTCGCGGTGACCGGACTCCGATGGCTCAAGGCACGGTTTCCAGATCTGAATCCATCAAGGCACACGACGAGTCCGATGTTATAGGAAAGATGGACATGGGCTGGTTAATGGGTCGTCCGAGAAGATGGGCTGCGCCTGAAAGTGACCCACGAAGACAGAAGAATAAAAGAAGAACAAGTTGCTTTTCGTTGAAGAATCGATCAATTTGTAATCTCAATTCTAGAACTCTCCAGGTTTCTCTCATCGAGAGCTGGGAATCGATTTGGTGTTCAATTTCGAACACTGATTCGAATCATCGTCTTGGTGTTTCTCAGGAACACTGATTCGTTTATGTTTTTGGATTTTGAGATTTCAATAAATGTTGGTTTTGAGCTTGTTTGGTGTGGTTGCGATTGTTATTTGCGATTTGTGTTTGTGATTGTGGTTTTAGCTGTAACAAAGGTATCAGAGCAAGATCGATTCTCGGAGATGGTGAAGCTGAGGTCTCAGGACGACGATCCGAAAGGGAAAGCAGTAGATACAGAGGAATCGGAACCGCAGTGGTTCTCAAGGTTTCAGGAAGCAAACGATCGGAGACTCTCACAGTTGGAGGCGATGTTTGCTGAGATGTGCGCTTCAAAGAAACAGATGAATCAAATGAGTGATGATCAATCGACTATAGATTGAAGCTCAACGCCGTCGAGGAAGGCAAGAGGAAGCGGATCTGATCACCTTGAGAGATCGAGCGATGAACGGAGGTTTGGTGGAGGCCAGTACCGAGACGGAGGTCACCAGAGTTACGGTAATCTCACTTGTTTAGCCAAAATTGAATTTCCTAGGTTTGATGGTAACAACTTGAAGGGATGGGTATTCAAAGCGGAACAGTTTTTTGGAATTGATAAGACCCCGCCTGAGTTGAAGGTTCAGATGGCATCGGTTCATTTTGATGATTTTGCATCTGAATGGCACCAAAATTTCATCAGGTCAGAAGTTGGAATGAGTGTGGTACATGATTGGAAAAGCTATGTTCACTTTTTGAGGGAAATGTTTGAGGATGAAGAAGAAGATCCCATGGCTGAGTTGAAGGATCTGCGAGAGACAGATGGGATTCGTTCCTATCATCAGAAGTTTGAAAACGTTAGAACACGGCTGAAACTTCCAGAGGATTATCTTGTGAGTGTCTACTTGGCTGGTTTAAGGACAGATACAAGGATGCATGTTAAGATGCTTCAGCCACAAACTGTTAGACATTGCTACTTTTTGGGAAAGACTTATGAGAAGGGAGTTCCTAAGCCGCCTGTGACTGCTAATTGGAGCTCTAAAAGTGTTGGTTCTGGGGATTATACAAGAGGGCAGAAGGAGAAGTCTGCAGAACCAGTTAAGGTGACTCCCAAAACAAATATGCAACCTACTAAGAAGTTAACACAACAGGAGATGGATGATAAGAGATCTAAGGGGCTGTGCTACTTTTGTGATGAGAAGTATACACCTGAACATTATGCAACTGCTCATAAGAAGCCACAACTATTCTATATGGCAGGAGTTGATGATGAATTTGAGGATGCTGAAGAGGAACTAAGTGAAGAAGAGGAGATAATAACCACTACTGTGAAGCCAATGCCTATAATTTCTGTTAATGCAGTCTCTGGCATCTCAGATTATTGCACCATGAGAGTTAAGAGGACTTATGACAAGAAGCTTGTTTTTGTGTTGATAGACTCGGGTTCAACACACAACTTCTTGGATACTGAAGTAGCAGTTAAGTTGGGTTGTAAGATTGACAAAACTGGCTTGACACAAGTCTCTGTAGCTGATGGTAGAAGACTGACAGTGGATGGAAGAATTAAAGGGTTTGAGTGGAATTTTCAACACACTACTTTTCAGTCTGACATTTTGTTGATTCCTTTAAAAGGAAATGATATGGTACTGGGGGTTCAGTGGCTAGTGACCTTGGGAAAAATTGATTGGGAGTTTAAGAAGCTGGAAATGAGTTTCAAGTATAAGAATAAGAAAGTATCGTTGCAAGGCATTAAAACCGGGTCAGTCAGAGATGTTAAAGCTCAGAAACTGCTGAAGTTACCTGAGAATCACGTGCAATTAGCTATGTTGTGTGTACAAGATGTCACTGGTGAAGAAGAGTTGGGAGGCATATGTACACTTAATGCATTGTAGGTTGAAGGATGTGGTGGTTCTGTAACTGACAAGTTGCTTACTGACTTTTCTGAGGTGTTTGCAAAAGAACATGAGCTGGTCTTGGAAAGGAAGTTGGTAAAGCGTCAGGGAGTTGTTGTTCGCTCTACATCAACAATACCCATCTTTTGTTGCCTGAAAAACCTTGAGGTCAAGGTTTCTCCAAAGGAGGGAGATTTATTACAGGAAAGATGGACATGGGCTGGGTAATGGGCCGTCCGAGAAGATGGGCTGCGCCTGAAAGTGACCCACGAAGACAGAAGAATAAAAGAAGAACAAGTTGCTTTTCATTGAAGAATCGATCAATTTGTAATCTCAATTCTAGAACTCTCCAGGTTTCTCTCATCGAGAGCTGGGAATCGATTTGGTGTTCAATCTCGAACACTGATTCGAATCATCGTCTTGGTGTTTCTAAGGAACACTGATTCGTTTATGTTTTTGGATTTTGAGATTTCAATAAACGTTGGTTTTGAGCTTGTTTGGTGTGGTTGCGATTGTTATTTGCGATTTGTGTTTGTGATTGTGGTTTTAGCTGTAACATCCGACAACCTCCATCGACTTCCGTATCTGGTGCAAGTACTGATGGATTTCGGTATACGAGGAAAATCATTGTTGTGGATGGCACATTCTTGAAGGGTAAATCTTTAGGAACATTATTACTAGCGACAACACAAGACGGTAACTATAATATATTTCCCTTCGCATTTGCTGTTATTGATACGGAGAATGATGCGTCGTGGGAATAACTAAGCTTAGTTATTCCTGATGATGAAGGAATTTCCATTATATCGGACAGGCATAAATCCATAGGGAAACCAATAGGGAAGGTATATTCCCTTGCCCACAGTGGGATTTGCACCTACCATCTTTACAAAAATATCCTTCTTAGATATGGAGGAAAGGAAACTTTTGGATTACTGAAGAAGGAAGCAATAGCTTATTCGGAAGCAGAGTTCGATCACTACTTTAGGCGAATTAAAGATGTGAATCCACAACTACACAA
This sequence comes from Erysimum cheiranthoides, assembly GCA_011420285.2. Lineage (NCBI taxonomy): Eukaryota > Viridiplantae > Streptophyta > Magnoliopsida > Brassicales > Brassicaceae > Erysimum > Erysimum cheiranthoides. The sequence continues at coordinate 6,853,816 of CM022181.2, read as the reverse complement.
ATACTTGGAAGGTGCAGATGTAGGTAAGTGGAGTCGGGTTCACTTTAAAGGAGATAAATACAACTTCACAACCACCAACATTGCCGAATCAATCAACAAAGTGCTAAAACCCGCTAGACAATATCCCATTACACAATTCTTAGATGAGATTAGGTTGATGTTGACCAAATGGTTTGCCGCCAGAAGAAAACAAGCTGCGATTATGCCCACATTTTTAACCACTAGAGTTGAGAAAAAACTAGATATATAACAACAATACATTGTAGGCTAGGGACTAGTTGTAATTGACTGCAGAAAAACCTCATTAATTTCCCCTCCGCTAATTTCTTGACAGGCCTGCGTTGGTGCCGTTAAAGTTCTTGACGTCCAAGAAATTGATCAGCATCAATACGAAGTTAGAAGTGCTTCTTCAGTGCATGTGGTTAACCTTTCACAGAAGAAGTGTACTTGCGGAATGTTTGATGTCCACAAAATACCCTGCGTACATGCAATCGCAACTGCAGATACGGCGAAAGTTTCGAGTGTTTTACAGTGTCATCCTTACTATCGTACTAACTACCTACAAAACGGGTATTCTAAACCGATAATGCCAGAGGATTTAACATGCGAGTTACCTGTTTCTGTGATATCAACAATTTGTAATCCACCTCTCGTGAAGATTCAATCTGGAAGGCCGAAGTTATCTAGATTTAAAGGTAAGATGGAGACTGGATCCGTGGAAAAAAAACCAAGAAAACCACATGCTTGTTCTGTATGCAATCATGCTGGTCACAATAGCAAGACATACAATGTTTTAGTCTGAGTTTAGTTGGTTAATGTTACGTTACTGAGATACATGATTTTCACATTTCAGTTCTTCGTTTTTCCTTACTCAATGACATATCCTATCTTTGGTTGTAGCTTAATTAAGTTTTGTCAAGGTTTACCAACTATGTATTACATAGTATTACAAAATATTTAAGATTTATAAATGACATAGTTATACCAAGTATTATCAGAAGTATAATATCAAATCACAAAACATAGTTTTTCCAGGTTTTACAGTAGTACGAAATCAAATGCACAACATAGTTAACGGTGAATACTACGGGTAGCTCCCTGAACATTGGATCTGAAAGACTACAAGCCGATATGAAAAATTTCAAAGCAGAGATAGTGAAGCAGTAGACGATGGTTTTTGAGATGATGCAAAATGAGCTTGAGAAGAAGATGCAAATGGAGCTTGAGAAAGAACTTTTCGACAAGGTTGGATATGCTAAATCTGAATTGAAATTCAGGCTAAGAAAGATGTTTCTTCTTATAGTTGTTGGTTGTATGATAATGTTTGTCGTATTAAGTTGTCATTTCAATGACTTTCTTAATCATATATTTTGTATAATAATAGACATTTAGGATGTTGGTCGTGATCATAACTGGTACAAACTTACTCAGAAGAAGGAATAAGCATAAGAAACCAAAATCAAACACATCACAAGATCGAATAATCGTGGTGGAAGCACCCAAAACCAAACTCAGAAGATGGATTTAGGACGTCACAATCGACAACAACCGTACTCATGAATAAAACATTTATGGCACATTAAACAAATCCTTACTCATAATCACTACAAGAAAACAGTACATTGATAGCGCGGAGAATATGCTATCATATGTAATACATAGCGAAATCTTATCTGCTATGACATCGGCAGCTATGGTAGATGCTCCACCTACGATAGCAATATTTTTGTCTGCTATAGTATGTATATCTACCGTAACACTTTTTTAATGTTTCTATTTAGTTTTTTATAGCAATTATTGAATGCCTTTATTTAGTTGTTCATAACAATTTATGAATTTTACTAATTTTTTCTTACAATTCAAATTGGGTGCTATGGTAAATCACTATAAAATAGCAAATATTTGTTGTCATAATTTATGTTTTCATAACTCATTTTTATGCTGTATTATCGAATTGCATAATTAAGTTTCATTGCTATGATATTATATTATAACGTCTGTTTTTTTTTTATATTAGCATATACGTTTTCTCTTTCCTATTATATATAAGACTTTGTGCTATCTTTAAAATGAAACCATTTATACATCTCAAAATCATTCTAACATACCTAAAACAATTTCGAATCCAACATACCAAACACAATTCCGAATCTTACATACCAAGCACAATTCTGGATCCAACATTCCAAACATTAAACATTCTGAATCCAACATACCAAACATTAAACATTCTGAATCCAAAATACATAAAGACTAGTATTAACCTAAATTAAACTAGATGGACCAAAGTTGCTTCATCCTCTGCAATAATGGACATTGTCTTATATCAGTTTTGCACCTGAAAAACCAAAAACACAAGCATCAAAGTAAACAATACTTACCTCAGTTGGACGAAAGTTAATAGATGACCAAATTATCAATTGGCCATGCAATAAATGAACCAAATGCATCTCTCATATACTCAATCTCATCTGTTGTCCTCCAAACCACTCCCTCATTTACCTTGACTGCATCTACCCAAAATCGCATAGCATTAGGACCCAAGCAAGCACAGCGTACAGTTTGCTCTAGATCAGTTGAATGCACTCATCCTTCAGCAACAACCCGTTTCCTTCTATTAATATCCATTAACTTACACTTCTGATTTTCTTTGATCGCTCCTTTTTTTCGCAGACAAAAAATCATATTAACCAATTACTACATTAAATGAGACATAACCATAATCAACTTCAGAACATATAAAAATAAGTTACCAGAGATTTTCGAAGAGGGAACTGTGCAGCTGTTTGAGTATCCATTGCATTAGATTTTCGAACTGTTGTTGAAGACTTCTCACATGATGCTGAGATTAGTTGCATATGCGACTTAGAACCTTTTGATGTGGTTATTTTACTTGCTGATGCTGATTTTCCATGAGCTTTTTGACTAGATGCTGAGTTTTGAGCAGGATATTACCGACCTGTTCCATCTAGGTTGTTTTCAAAGACAACTTTGGTGACATGCCAAGATACAAAGGACATTAAACATTCCTCTATGTATGATACATCCTTTGTAGGCCTCCATAAAAATGTATTGGGTTCATGTACCACATCAACAAAAACTTTTACAGCCTTTGGTTCGAGTGGAAGTCCATTCTCCAAAGCATTCCGATCTTGCGTGGTCCAACGGCCTTCAACAACAACTACATCATTTTTAGACAAATCTTGTAGTTTGCATTTGTTCAAAGAATTGGTTCTTGTGCCCTGTTAAACACATTAATAAAACAATCTGAGTTATTTTAAATGATTAAGAATCTGTACAAAATTATTAATCAATGAACAAGTTAGAAACTTTACCAGTGGTGTCATGTCTATTTCCTGGACACCCTTTTCTAGACTAACAAACTTCGTGGCAGGCCATGCAATCATATGCCCAACAATATCTTCAATTGTTGACATTCCACTAGCAGGTCTCCAAAGGAATGCTTTTGGTACAGTTGTAGTGTCAACCAATACTTTATAATCTAAAGGTCCTAAACGACTCCCATTTACAACATCATCTGGATCAGTAGATATAATATGTCCCTCAGCAACATTCGCATAATCACCAGCCCAGTCAATCAAAATACACTTTGGTTGTGCTTTTTTGTTCACACTCTATGGAATTTTGGAGTAGAAAAACAAGTTAGACTTTATAAGTTATAAAGAAATCAATTGTATGGATTATTAATCACTTACCCTTGCAGCACAATTTTCACCAACTTGATCAGTTTCCTGTCCCTGCGACATGCATTAAAATATATCAATTTTTAATTTATGTTACATCCCATAAACTTATTGTACAAAAAGAAAGTGCATTACCTGCTTCTTCAGTTTGGAAATTTCATTTTCAAGCTCATAACCATGTGATTGAGATGAATTTGATTCTCTTCCATTTCAGTCATCACCTTGTGTTTAGCTTGGAAACAATATAATTTGGTCTTGGTCATTTTCTCCCCATTGCCCTTATTCGCCCGAGATTATCAGGACCTAACAGTTGGCTAAGAACATCTTGTCCTTCATTTGATGCAACTGATGGATGATCAGACTTAACAAGTTCAGCTGCCTTTTTTTTGCAAATTTAACGAGTTACATATTAAAAAAATAGTATAATCTAAATGTATAATGAAAACCAAATTCACGAGGTACTTACATTATAACTTACAATTTTTTCAGCTGCATTTGTATTCACTGGTGTCACATCCTTTTAATTCTAGTACGCGATTTCACCCACACATTGAGTCTTGACACTTCAGAAGGATCTGAACTTTCTTGTTTCTATACAAATAAAAAATAGATCATTCAAAACATTTTTTAAAACAAATGAGAATTAACAACGTAATTGCATTAATCGTACCATTTCTTTAGTTAGTCTAACCATTCCTTTGAGACTACAAGTGTGTGGAATCTTTTTGCGTCTCCTTTCCTTATAGCTATCGCTCACAGAGAGTCGTGATTAATTAAAGTGATGAGAAAAGGGGAAAGTCTTTTTTAGCAAATATGACTAAGTGTTTGGCGGAATAAGTGATTTTACTTTCCCGCTTATTGAAACTCTATTATAGCGTTTCCCAAATGCTATCATATGATAATAAAATTACAAACTCATATTCGATAGCAAATATGAAAACCGAGCTATCCTTAAGTGCTATCAATGTAGACTTTTTTTGTAGTGAATATAGAATAAGCATTGCTTTTAAAATGTTTTACAGCAAAATAGAAAATATCAGTCGAGTTATAATGCTTAACAGCTAAGTTATGATACATAATCGCTGATTTATTGATGGATTTTGGCTCAGTTATGGTGCCATTACATCTGATGGGTCGCGAATGTACCTAAAAATAAAACATAAATATTACAATTTTTTTTAAACATCATAACTATTACATTATTATATGTCTGATTTGTCAAGGAGAAAACTATAACTAATTGACTAATTGAGCAGTACATTTATAAACATGCTCATAGTTTTCGTTCTAATTACGATATAACGCCATTGGCATAGTATTGTGTGCAAACAAATGATATAAACCTTATGTATTTTGTACTTTCTTTGCTATTTTGTAGATGCTTTCGGTTTGGTTTTTAGTGTTGGTCAAATTCAGAAAATCCCTTATTAGTTAAAATGCTATGTTATTCGTTTAGTGATTTGTTTTTGAATTTCGAAATCCACTGTGTATTAAGAATGGATTTGAATGTCAAAAATAGAAGGATTCAAATTCGTTGATAAACACATGTTATTTCAAAATTCATATGTTTTAATTTCAAAATCAATAAAGATTTCCAAATTCTATTTCGATTTTAAAATCCATGAACCAAAAATCCCCCCTTAGAAGATCCTTCTCAATTAGTCTTTCCCGACTTAATATCTAGATTTTTTCAAGGAAGCAACACTTGTGATGAGTGCCTCAAGGTCATATTTCCGGACCAAATTATCATTAGCTTAAGAAGCAGGCATGGACGCTTTACCACCCTCTTTCGTCTTTGAAGGTTTTAGATGTGGATAAAGAACCCAACATTTGTCTTTTACATGACTCTTTTTCTTGCAGTAATCACATTTGTACTTATACTTATAGCAAAAATAAATAAAATAATAAAAAGAAAGAGTTTTTTGGAAAACATCATTATAAAACAAACCAAGCCTTGAATCATCTTTTCAACTTCCAATCTCATTGCAATATGTTTACTCTATTACTTCTTTCAAGACTTATTATTATTCTCAGCTTTTTATATAGGCTCTGAATCGTGGTGGCGGCTAGAGCGGACAAAATTATCTGCGGATTAGACCATTTTTAATTTACCATTCGTTAATTGTAAACCAAGTCCGGATCTAAGAAAATAGACTTTGAATGGTGGCAGTGGTTGGAGAGGACAAAATCGTCTACGGATTGGGCCGCTCTAAAAATAAAGCAGACAACTTATAATAGTATGATTTTTGTGGATTTATAAATCCAAACAAAAATCATGTGTTATTCAATCATCGGTTTTAAAATCTTTATCCAAATCATGTGTTATTAGTTATATGATTTGTAAATACTAGTTAAAATACTATGTTATTCAATTAGTGATTTGTTTTTGGATTTCAAAATCTTTTGTCTATTAAAAATGAATTTGAATGTGAAAAATAGAAGAATTCAAATCAGTGGGTAAACACATATTTTTCAAAATTCATATGTCTTTATTTTAAAATCAATAACATTCCAAAATTCTATGTGGATTTTAAAATCCGTGAAGAAAAAATCCCCCCTTAGTAGATCCTTCTTGATGGGCTCAGAAGAGCCTTCTCAGGTTTCACCCAAGCGAACTTAGGTTTTTAACCTCAGGTAAATACAATTGATTTGGTTGCAAGTGCACAACCTATCACTTGTAGTACGGGGTTATGAGTGCGCGACAAGCTTGTAAGAACAGAGTATGGCTAGAACGAAATAAGAAAGTTGTTTTGTTGTCACGTAAACTATGAAAAAAAACAATGAACGATTAAGCAAGTAAATAAAGAAAGCAATTTAAACGATAGGTAAATCAATAAGAGAAAGCGTTGGGCACTCAGGGGAACATCGCCAGGGTAATCATGTTTCCATAGATTGTCAGGTAACAATTTAAAGACAGCTTGGTTTATGATTCATGAACTAAGACAGTATTGTAGAACTACCAACTTCCATTAATAAGGACCTAAACTAAACGTATATCCAGACCTAGACCAGTAAGGCTTTCGTGTCACGTAGTCCGCTTTATCGAGCATGTCTAATATTGTTCACAACATCCTTTTGCATCTATCGAACTTCAATCAGTTGCTGTTCTAAACTGGTTCCAATTACACCACGAGGTTTTGTCAAGTCAATGTAATCTAAGATATCGCCTATGCTAAGGGTAGCTAATCCTTCTCTAAGCGCGGTTATTATAAGTTAGAAGATGAATCATGCAGCAACCAATGTATCTAGCAACCTAAACAATCATAGAAACAAGATATACCCCTTTGAATCACCCCATCAGACCCAACAAGTGAACTACTCGCTCATGGTGAAGCAAAACATCAAAGCAAGTTTAATAGAAAGCATAACCATAAACAATTTGATAGATAAAAGATTAGGGGTCAGAGATTCTTCTCCCAAATCAACAAGTAAAGGCAAAGAAACAAGAAAACAGATGAAACAAAGAGGATCAAACGATGAAGGGTCTGAGAGAGACGTCCGAGGAGGCTCTCAAAGGCTTCAAGTATTCTTCTCCTGCAGCTGCTGTTGTCAAAGATGAGCACACGAAACCCTAAAACGTTTAGAGGTGTATTTATAGGGTTTCGGAGTCGGCAACATTAGGTTTAGGGTTTACTTTGTCGAAACTTCGTATCTTGGGCCAAAAGTCTTGGGCTGAAATATGGCTAAGACGAGTGTCCAGGCCACATGTTCGAATCCCTGTTGTGCGTTCGTGGTGGTACTTGGCCGCACGGCCATCGCGTGGTCGCTGGGCGATAGGTCGGTTTTCAAACGATCATAACTTTGGGTTGATTCCACTTGGAGGTGAATTTTGACTATTGAAGCTTTCTAATGACACCAAGAACTCCAAATTTGGTGCACGGGAAGGTCGCCGATGAGTGCCAAACTTCTGATGGTCCGAAATTGTCCTGCAAGTCTATTTTCTCCCATTTTGGTCCTTTTTCCCTAAAACCTGTAAAGACTCTTTGTTCTTGCTAAAACTTAGTTATTGGCTTATTTGCATTAGAAATGCATCAGAACTTTCTTAAAAATCTCATAAAAACATAGCTAACATGGGCGAAAATCCCATGTTATCACTTCTCCAATAGTCTTTCCTGACTTAATATCCAGATTCTTTCAAGTAAGCAATACTTTGGATGACTCAATGTCAGATTTTTGGACCAAATCATCGTTAGCTGAAGAAGCAGATATGCGCGCCCTACCACCCTTTTTCGCCTTTGAAGGTTTTAGATGTGGATGAATAACCCAACATTTGTCCTTTACATGACCATTTTCCTTGCAGTAATCACAATGTAACAATGAATGATGCATTTACCAGAGTGAAGGACATTTTGGATAATATCAATCATGTCAGCTTATTTTGTGTCTAATAGCATATCTAAAAGACATATAGAATTTACGTATATTTATGGCAAAAATAAATAAAGAAAATAAAAATAAAGAGTTTTTTTGAAATCATCACTGTAAAACAAATGAAGCGTTAAATCATCTTTTCAACTTCCAATCTTATTGCAATATGTTTACTTTATTACTTCTTTCAACACTTACTAGGTGAATACCCGCGCGATGCGCGGTTTTTGATGTCACAAAAGCTATGTAATTTTGATGTAAGCTTAGATGAACATGATGACACCTTCTTGTTTCGTTGATCTCATGTATCAAGGTCAGTAATTTTCGCCAATCAAGAAGGGCTGCTATGGCTTGTATAACCACCTTCGAACCTCCCTAAAAAAAACATGTTCTCATAGACTACTTCAAATTATCCACGAATATACCTTTGCTTTTACCATTACATATGTTCTTTATTATTTCTCATAACTCATCCAATCCCATATACAATAAAGTCCTTTTCAAGGTTCTATCAAACTTGCATATCTTGGTTTAAAGGCCCCCCCCCCCCTGATATGTCTATATTTTACATGTTTTAAGCATTCATTTCTCATCATTTTAGCACTGTTTCATCCTCTAATCACACCATTCTTAGCTATTTATAGTTGTTTTGCATGATTAGTGAGTTATCGCATTAGCATTGCATGCATTCTTGCATATGGAGTTGTTTAGGTGCAAAAAGTAGCTGTTTGGTGAGGAAATGGCACACGATCGAGCACCACCATCGAGCAGTTGATCGATCCCAAGCGAAAAAGGGCCAAGCTTTGAAGAGTGGCACACGATCGACCAGTTTGGTCGATCACTTGGTCGATCTCGTGCCTAACCGCCTTTGACTTTTGTCTTTTAGTGAAATTAGGATTTTGACTTTGCCTAAAGTAGTATAAATACAGCTGTTGTGATGAGACAATTATCTAGATATTATCTTATCCTTAAACTTTTCTCTTATCCCTAATCTCTCTCTCTCTTTTCTCTCTAGAACTCTCAAAACCAGACACTTTGTAATCCAGATCTCTCTTAATCCATTTTGATTTTGCATTTTCTACATTCACAGTTCTCTTAATCTGATCTTTAGCTTTATGATTATGCAATTTATTTTATTTTCTGGGTTTTTGCATTTTATGATGATTTGTGAGTAGTCTGCTTAGGGTTCTTGAGGATGGGTTAGGTTAGTGATGAATCCTTGATCTTCTAGGGTGTTTAAGCTTAGATCTGTTTAGATCCCTTCTGGGTGAGTGTTCTTAATGCTAATTTCTCTCTGATCAATTGAAATTAGACCCTAGGTATTTCCTGCCCGAAAGGTGTTTGATGAAATGCTTGAACCAACTTTTTTCCAGAGATTTACATGTCTAACCCAAGAGATTGGTTGCTTAGAGTGTTTATTGGCTTTAATAGGTTGAATCATAATGCCTGCTTTGCTATGCTTCTCTAGAGAGATCTAGGTTTGGAGGTAGTTCTGTTTGAGGATCTCTGTCACGAGAGTGGATTGATCTGTTGTTGAACCTATTGTCTAGGGATTAGCTCTGTGTGAGTTTTGTTAGACACCTTAGTTGATTTAGGAGGATTCACTGACCAATTATTCCCATTCTCAGGAGCTCTATCTCTTTATCTGATTGTATTTGCTAAGATCGATTGCTTTGCTTTAGTTTCTGCTAGTTCTCTGTTAGTTCTTATTCCTGTTTTCTCATTTGCCCATTTAGGTTGCTAGATACCAAACTGTTACTGCTTGGCTTGAATTAAGTGAAATGATTGCATCCTGATTGGTCAATAGCTCACTCATTATGGATTGACACCCTCTGTGCTGCAACGTCAGTTTAAGTGCTCAGGGAATTGAAACACTCCTTGTTGCCTCTTGTGTCTTCCGCATAAAAACGCTTGTTTCAATTTGGCGCCGTTGCCATTTGAGTGATTTTGTTGCATTTAGGATTTCAGATCATTTAAGATCAAGTTCTTATTTACTTTATTTCGTTTGCTGACTTATTTGATTGCTGTTTCTGTCCATTTCAGGTACACGTAGCACAAGATCGACCACTTTGCTCGATCCAGTGCATCGATCCGGAGACAACCTGAATGCACACACGATCTAAAGGCAATCAACATCTCATTCACTATCTCGACAACATTAACCGACTGCCACGTGAACTGCGAGAGCAACGCGAACGACTACAGGCTGCTCATCAGGATCCGGCTGATATGGAGAACCAACAAGACTTACCTCCACCTCCTCAGGGCAATCCACCGAGGCAGCCTCGTCTCATTGGTGCTGGTGATGCACCTAACACTCATGCACAGCGTCAGGGAATCGTTCCTCCAGCAATTCCCAACAACAATTTTGAGATCAAGAGCAGTATGATCAACATGATCCAGAATAGCAAATTCCATGGATTGCCAATGGAGGATCCACTCGATCATCTGGACGAGTTTGATAGGCTCTGTGGCCTAACAAAGATCAATGGCGTGAGTGATGACGCTCTCAAGCTGCGACTATTCCCGTTCTCTCTCGGTGATAAGGCAAGACAGTGGGAAAAAGCTCTACCGCAAGGCTCTATTACTTCCTGGGACGATTGCAAGAAGGTATTTCTTGCTAAGTTTTTCTCCAATTCTAGAACAGCTAAGCTTCGAAATGAGATATCCAGCTTCACTCAGAAGACTGGTGAGACCTTTTGTGAGGCATGGGAACGGTTCAAGAGCTACACCAGCAAATGCCCTCACCATGGATTCTCCAATGAGTCTCTGCTCAGCACCTTATATAGAGGTATTTTACCCAAGTTTAGGATGATGCTTGATACAGCCAGCAATGGGAATTTCTTGAATAAAGACGTAGAAGATGGCTGGGAGCTTGTGGAAAACTTGGCACAATCTGATGAAAACTACAGTGAGGATTATGACAGGACTGTTAGAAGCACCACTGATTCTGATGATAAGACAAGGAAGGAGATGAAAGCTCTAAATGAGAAGCTAGATAAGTTGTTGTTGGTACAGCAGAAGCAGCTCAACTTTGTTTGTGAAGCAGAGCAGGTTCAGGTCCAAGATGGGGAGGGAGAACACACTGAAGAGTTGTGCTACATGCAGAACCACGCTGGTTATAATCGTGGCTACAACAACTACAGGCCTAATCCGAACCTTTCCTATCGCAATACCAATGTTGCTAATCCGCAGGACCAAGTCTATCCTCCGCAGCCTCCACAGGGTCAGCACCAACAACCGCAACAGCAGAACAAGCCTTTCATTCCTCCGCAGCAACTGGCTGCACCTCTAGGCTTCCCACCTCTCGCACCACTTCCTGATGTGACCAGCATGTTTCAGCAGATACTACAGGGTCAGTAATCTTGACAATGCAAAGAAGTTTGCCACGCTGCATCATCAATTCCATGACCTGCACACTAAAGTTGATTCACTAGCTTCCAAAGTGACTCACTTGGAGAGTAACCAGACCTCTACATCTACTGTCAAGACTTCAGGGCAGCTTCTGGGAAAGGCTATTCAAAATCCTAAGGAGTTTTGTAATGCCATCTCCTCAATTCAATTGCATAAGGATGAGGACACTAGTGATGCAGAATTAGTTTCCGGCAATGATGTTGCCATTCCGGACAGTATCGACGAAACAGTTGAGATTGATGCGAAAGCTACACTTCCTGTCTCTGAGGACAGTGACAGCCAAGATGGGGAGGATTTTTCCATATGTCAAGAAAAAGCTGAAAAGTCTACACTTGAGCTCAGCATCGACCACTCTAATCGATGCAGTGCATCGATCCAGGCACTCTCCGCTACAGAACCTGAGATCTCTATGGAAAAGAGACCATCTTTTGATCCACCTCCATACAAGCCCCAACTTCCCTTCCCAGGCCGAAAAAAGAAGCAGCATCAAGCTCTTCTCGATGAGCAGATAAAGATTCTTGAGTCCAAGATGCCTCTAATTGAAGCTGTGAAACTCATACCTAAATCTCATGAGTTTCTGAAGGATCTGATTATGAAAAGGATCAAAGCAACCCAGGAAGTGAAGCAAGAAAGCCAAGAGAGTAATGCTGTTGTTCCCAAGGAAGATGTTACCCCAGAGAAGCTGAATGATCCTGGCTCTTTCACTCTACCCTGCTCTCTAGGTCCAAAGACTTTTGACAATTGTCTTTGTGACCTTGGATCCTCTGTGAGTCTTATGCCTCTTTCTGTGGCTAAAAGACTTGGATTCGGAAAGTACAGCCCCACCAACATTTCACTGATTTTAGCTGATAGATCAGTCAAGAAACCCCATGGTTTGCTTGAAGACTTGCCTGTAAAGGTTGGGAATGTGGACATCCCCACAGACTTCATTGTTTTGGAAATGGATGAGGAGCCTAAAGACCCTTTACTTTTGGGAAGGCCATTTTTGGCCACAGCTGGAGCAGTTATTGATGTCAAGCATGGGAAGATTGATCTGAATCTCGGGAAAGGTTTCAAGATGACTTTTGATGTTAGGAGTGCAATGAAGAAGCCAACAATAGGAGGCCAGACTTTCTGCGTTGAGGAGACTGGTCAGTTAGCTGAAGCATCACCAGAGCAGTTCTCTACAAAAGATCAGTCCAAGTACACTTGTAATGCAATCTTAATCAGTGATGGAGATGTAGTGTGGGAAGAAGAGGAGAGTGATGAATATGAGCACTCTGAAGATGATTTCAGTGACAGCTATGGAATATGCACCTCTAATTTGGCCAGGTCTAGAGCTCGAAAGCGTGAACAACTAGCTGCAGAGAAACTTGCTGCTGCCTCCGATTTGACTTACGGTTCAAGCCCACCTGTTTCCATCGATCTCCCAGTGAAGGATTTGGAGCCTACACCTAGTGATCGCTCAGAACTTCAAGCTCTCAAGCAGAGATTCGAATGGCAGGAGGAGACCATAAGAGAATTGACAAGCTCAATGAGAGAACTTACATGTCTTGTGAAAGGGATGAAAGGACAAATTGAGCAGCTGCATGGTCAGACAAGTGGCTCTACCTTCAGAGGTGGTTCAGAACTTACAGTGAATGAGCCAAGGGTTAAGAAGTTTGTAGTTGATGAAGTAGTACCAGAGAGGTTCTCTAAGCCTCTCCCTCACCCTCCAGAAGCCTGAAGAGGCATTGAAAGTCAAGCTCAGTGACTTTAAACAAGCTCACTTGGGAGGAAGTCCCATGTCTATCCTTGTACATATTTCTTTTAGTTTTTGGTATTTTTGATCTGTTTTCTTTAGTGTTTCAGGTGGTAAGGCAGGTTAGGAGACTAGGAGCTCAAGATAATCAAGAAATTAAGTGGTGAAGATGAGAAGGGCACACGATCGATGTACCCCATCGATCAAATTGATCGATCTTGTGCAGAAAAAAAAAATGTTGACCAAACGTTGACTTGACTTGGTCAACAAAAGTCAACAAGTCTTGCTTCTCTTTAAAACCACACGAGTCTTATCTTCTCCTTCACCAAAAATCGACCAAAAATCAGAGTTTGCTTTCTCCATCTCTATTTCTCTAGAAATCATCTTTCTCCATCGATTTCTTGCTAGTTATTTTCGAAATGAAGAAACTCAATCTTGTTAGACTTCCTTGGTAAGCTCTCAGCAAACTAAATCCTTGAAATTTCAAGCTTTAAATTTTTCTGGGTTTGGTCAATGGTTTGGTGTCGATTTCGTGTTTATGGAGCCTGAATTGCCTAGGACTAGTCGATTAAGTTGAGAATTCGTTGGGCTAGTTGATTAGAGAAGCTATTTAGAACTGCATTTGTCTATGGAGAAATCGATTTCTGGTTTTGTTCTTGGTGTTCATGCGTTTTTACTGTTCACAAATTCGATTTCTTGGGTTATTTGAGTTATTGGAACCGATTTTGATGGAATTATTAGCTAATAAGCTCAGGATAGTTCTGTTCCGTTCTCAGTTGCTTTAATTGATTGATGCTATGCTGTTTAAAGGAAATCGATTTCTGGGTTTTAAGCATCGTTCTTAAGCGTTCTTGAGCAAAACCCAGGAAAACCCGGAATTGGATATTTTCGATTGTAATCCGAAATTGCTGCCTATACTGATGTTTTTGATCGCTCTAAGCACTAGATTAAGCGTTTATGGTCATGAAACATGGGATTGCATGATATTCGATTGCTTATATCAATCTCTGGGCACGTATGTGCCTGTATCGACCAAACTGGTCGATACAGCTGATCGATCTTGTGCCACAAGGCTGATAACTTCTGTGTGATCATTGTTTCAGGTACCGTAAGCCACAGTACAAACCGTTAACATCAGAACAGATTGCTCGGGCATACTCAGAACAAAGAAAGAAAGCACCTCCAATGGATGAAACTTATGAACATATGGCTGGAGAGACCTCTTCAAGAAGAGAAGAGATAGCTAGAGGCAAGCAGCCTGTGCAACCAATCGATGAAGAGCCTTTGCAACCAGTTGGTGAGGACTCGAGTGGTGAAGAAGAAAAGGTTCCAGAGCCTGTTGTTAGAAATGTTGTTAAGAGAACCAGGAAGTTGAAGCTACCTCCCACTAATGAGCTGATAGGGATACTAATGAGTATGGACTTCAAGGGAACAAGGTATCCTCACCACCAAACCATGAAGGACCTTGGCATCTACAGAGATGTCGAATATTTGTTGGACATGTGCCACCTGGGCACATTCATGAGCTTTCAATTTGAGGCGCATCAAGAAGAGACTTGTCACTTCCTGGTAACTCTAGCTGTGCATTTTTATGATGATATAGATCCAGAAGCTGAAGAGGATCCTGGTTTGGGGTACATCACCTTCTCAGTGAAAGGAGAAGAGTTTTCCATAACCATAAAGGCGCTTGACACGTTGTTCTCTTTTCCAAATGGGACGATGGTTGATAGTATCTTTGATGAAGAAGAGCTGAAGGAGTTATGGTTGACAATAGCTGGCCCAAGCGCATTTGAATCAGGAAGATCAAAGAGCTCAGCAATAAGGAGTCCGGTTCTCAGGTACATGCACAAAGCCATTGCTAGCACAATGTTCGCTAGAAAGGTCACATGGAACGTCACTGAGCTAGAATTAGAGCTGCTGGATAGAGCTTTAGCAGGATTGCTAAGCCACACAAGGACTGGGAGAGCATTGATTGGAAATAAAGGTGATACTTCTCTCACCTGCTTGCTACTCGATCAGCTGCTAGGCTACAAGGAATGGGCTTTCAAGGTGCATAGGCTGAACAAATCAGGAGAGTTGAGCATTGGAGGGATTGTAACACCGATTCTAACTGCTTGTGGATTGGAGTTGGATGGTGAAGGTGTTGAACCCAGATGGATAGACGTGCTGCATCTAATAAAATCTGGAATTATCGCCTCTTCCTTGCCCGAGTCACACAACCGTTAGGATGGGAAACAACATCGACTTCAGCCCACCTACCATGTTGCTATACCCAAGAGAGGAAGAAGACGCTCCAAGGGCAGAGCAAGAAGAACCTGAGCACCATCGACCAGAGCAGATCGATCCAGCGACACCCGACCAAGTCGACTCAGAGGATAATGATCTTCAGGGTTCTCCTCTCGAAGAATTTCAGGGCCGCACCTTACAGGACGCTCATAGGCACATCAGCAAGCTCCGAAAATGGTCCATCAAGACAATCAGAGCGCTGCAGAAGACGGTATCAGTTATGGGAAACCAAATCAAAGAGCTTCAAGGGAAAGCTAAGGAAGCTCCTTCACCTGCACCGATCACAGGAATCATTTTGAGACGCAGCGGTTCAACAAGCATAGCTCCAAAGCGCAATATCCGAATGGAACCCCCAAGAGCCTCATCCTTCGAGCCAAGAGAGCAACCTGAGCATCATTGGCAATTCCAGGACCCAGGATCGAGCACCGGGATCGACCAGTTGCTACTGACAGGACCTCCTGCACCAGCTTACACGCGGGAGAGCATGGAACAATCCATCGACTCCTTCTTCACACAGCCTTGAGGTAACACTCCACACTATTCCATTGTATATACCATTGCATTTCTCGTTTTGTATCTTGAATCCTCTTCCAAATTTCTCTTACACAAGGGACTGTGTAATTTAAGTTTAGGGGAGGGTTTGAGATGTATTTGACATTGTGTTTTGTTTTCTTATTTTCAAATTTTGCATCCTTGAGTCTGCATGCATTTCATCTAAGGCATAGAAAAACCATAAAAATTTGAAAAATTTTCGAAAAAAATATCATAAAAAGAGTGTTCATGTAGTTGCATTCTAGATTTTAAGTCTTGTTTAGAGTCTGTACATATGCAGTTGTATAGTGCATATGTGTTTGGGGACTGTGATGAGTTAACCTTGTAAACATGCTGATTTATTAGATAGGTTCAATGCCCAAGTTATTAGTTGTTTGATGCATTTTAATTGAGCTTGAAGTTAAGACAGCACCATACATTGAATGCATAACCTGATATTCTTGTCTTAATTGAAGCATGTTGTGATCTGAAACTTGTCCCTATTTATTTGAACCTGAACTTGACTTTTAATTATCATGTCTATGCATAGAATTGGAACTCATGGATACCCATATACATACTTGGATTTTCTTTCACCTTTATACCACTCTTGCTAATCCAAGTAGCTGATTCCCATCTTTGGAACAGTTTTTCCCCACCATTAACCTGCCCTTCTTTCAAGCCTTGCATTATTTCTCTGTGTGGAAGGCCTTATTTTTGGATTGAGCTTGGAAGAAAGTGTTAGGTTTGAGCCGACAGGAATTAAGCCTTGTGTAGTTCTAGTTCGCATTTTTCGGACTAGATAGGACTAGGTGGAATCTTGTTGCTGGGGTTTGAGAGTTGATTTAAGCTGAAAAGAAAAGAAAAGTTTGATGAAAAAGGAGAAAGAAAGAGTCTTTAGGAGGGAGAATGTGTTTCTAAGTGTTTATGTTCTAGTACAGGATTTGGGGAATGAAAAGTATATAAAAAAAAAAAAAAAAAAAAAATGGTTCTGAGCAAAAGAAAAGAAAAGAAAAAGAGAAAAAGGAATGAATAGCAAAAAGCTTTTGATGTCTTAAGAAATAAGAAGGAAGAGAACCATAGTATCTAAGAAGAAACCCAATCCGCTAGATGAGTAAGAAAGAAAAAACTCTCCTAAGGCTAAAAGCAAAGAGTGAATAAGTGAGCTCAAAAGGAGCTGAAGCTAAAGGGTAGATTTAGGACAACTTGGGTTAGAAAGATAGGGATAAAAGCACCTTGGGTACCTTTGGGTAGACAAAGCTTGGTTCCTGTATGCATCTATTGGTCCTTACCTTTAGCATTCTTCTAAAGCTCAATCTTTTTCTTGAGAGATCCCTGTTTTGATTTGATAAAACCAGCTTGAAAGAGATCATCTTTATCTCTTGACCTTTTCCCTGCACCAAATGAGTTCTTTGAATATGCATAGCTTGATTCATGGTTTCCGATTAATGAATGTTAAAGGGATAGGTTGAGACTGAATTCAGAGTGTGTTGTGAAGTGTATGGCTAAGGTCTTTGAAGTAGAAATCAGTTGAATCTGCATTCTAGAATTGTTAACATGGACATTGAGCCTAACTACTTCATCAGCAAGTTTTGGTTCTGAGACCCCACCTTCAAACCTCTCTCCCTGCTTATGATTTGTTTGCTTGAGGGCAAGCAAAGACTAAGTTTGGGGGAGTTGATATGTCTATATTTTACATGTTTTAAGCATTCATTTCTCATCATTTTAGCACTGTTTCATCCTCTAATCACACCATTCTTAGCTATTTATAGTTGTTTTGCATGATTAGTGAGTTATCGCATTAGCATTGCATGCATTCTTGCATATGGAGTTGTTTAGGTGCAAAAAGTAGCTGTTTGGTGAGGAAATGGCACACGATCGAGCACCACCATCGAGCAGTTGATCGATCCCAAGCGAAAAAGGGCCAAGCTTTGAAGAGTGGCACACGATCGACCAGTTTGGTCGATCACTTGGTCGATCTCGTGCCTAACCGCCTTTGACTTTTGTCTTTTAGTGAAATTAGGGTTTTGACTTTGCCTAAAGTAGTATAAATACAGCTGTTGTGCTGAGACAATTATCTAGATATTATCTTATCCTTAAACTTTTCTCTTATCCCTAATCTCTCTCTCTCTTTTCTCTCTAGAACTCTCAAAACCAGACACTTTGTAATCCAGATCTCTCTTAATCCATTTTGATTTTGCATTTTCTACATTCACAGTTCTCTTAATCTGATCTTTAGCTTTATGATTATGCAATTTATTTTATTTTCTGGGTTTTTGCATTTTATGATGATTTGTGAGTAGTCTGCTTAGGGTTCTTGAGGATGGGTTAGGTTAGTGATGAATCCTTGATCTTCTAGGGTGTTTAAGCTTAGATCTGTTTAGATCCCTTCTGGGTGAGTGTTCTTAATGCTAATTTCTCTCTGATCAATTGAAATTAGACCCTAGGTATTTC
The DNA here is from genome assembly GCA_011420285.2 of Erysimum cheiranthoides. Classification (NCBI taxonomy): domain Eukaryota; kingdom Viridiplantae; phylum Streptophyta; class Magnoliopsida; order Brassicales; family Brassicaceae; genus Erysimum; species Erysimum cheiranthoides. Next base: position 6,835,339 of record CM022181.2, on the reverse strand, counting down.
CTGCCCGAAAGGTGTTTGATGAAATGCTTGAACCAACTTTTTTCCAGAGATTTACATGTCTAACCCAAGAGATTGGTTGTTTAGAGTGTTTATTGGCTTTAATAGGTTGAATCATAATGCCTGCTTTGCTATGCTTCTCTAGAGAGATCTAGGTTTGGAGGTAGTTCTGTTTGAGGATCTCTGTCACGAGAGTGGATTGATCTGTTGTTGAACCTATTGTCTAGGGATTAGCTCTGTGTGAGTTTTGTTAGACACCTTAGTTGATTTAGGAGGATTCACTGACCAATTATTCCCATTCTCAGGAGCTCTATCTCTTTATCTGATTGTATTTGCTAAGATCGATTGCTTTGCTTTAGTTTCTGCTAGTTCTCTGTTAGTTCTTATTCCTGTTTTCTCATTTGCCCATTTAGGTTGCTAGATACCAAACTGTTACTGCTTGGCTTGAATTAAGTGAAATGATTGCATCCTGATTGGTCAATAGCTCACTCATTATGGATTGACACCCTCTGTGCTGCAACGTCAGTTTAAGTGCTCAGGGAATTGAAACACTCCTGGTTGCCTCTTGTGTCTTCCGCATAAAAACGCTTGTTTCACCCCCCCCCCCCCCCCCCAATTTTTGGTCACTATTATTGTCTTCCTATTTTGTTAGTTACTTCTTGAGACAACGGTTTCATGCCTGAGCTTTAAAACTACACAATTAGATGATATAATCAAACTGGAAAAAAAAGTTTTAACCACAGATCGTCCAGTAAACTATCCATTTTTCATAGATTGATCAATGATCATAGAGAAATCAAGCTCAGTTGTCAACTACAATGTAAGGATCCTAGGTATACAAAATTTGTACAGCTTAGAAGCAAATGATTTCACACCACTACCATAGTTATAGAGCATTCCTAATCCGTGAAATGTATACATAAATTCTAACAAAGACCAAATTCGCATCTAGACCAAGGTACTATTTGTCCATTACTTTTATAGGTATAATAATAATACCTTCGAAAACTTATTCTTACACTGACGAATTTTTTAATTCTTCTGCAATATTGTAAACGTATAAGAAAAATGCCCACGATTTTGTTGGTTATTGTCATTTAAAGAGGCTCACACCATTATAGTCCATATTGCCTTACGTTCTTCTCTCTCGATTACATCATATTTCCCTTTCACACTACAATTAATTTCTCATGAACACCATAAAGCTCGTGTGGGGTTTTTATTCATTCATTTTGGATGAGTGCATTACCTCTTTTTCTAATCGAGCTTGGCATTTGTCAATTATTTTTCTATGTCAAATTATTTCTTCAAATAGAATCTTTAGTTGTTTCCTTCTCAGCCTCATGGTAGAGACTTGTACAAAACCAAAGTTTAGATCTTTGATGACCCATGCTTGACTAACTCTTGCTTTCACTTTCTATCTCAAGGCCACAACTTTAGTAGAGCTTCTTCAAACATAATCGTATATTTTGATGAGTAATGACCCTGCAGTAGGAAAAAGATAGTCAAGCTCTTTTGGTATGTAATGTTTAAATTATTCCTTAAGAAAAGACAAAAAGTACATCCAATCCAACTTGTAAGACATTAATTATTGGTTTAAGAAAATAGCTCAGGAATGAACGCTTCAACATATATTTTTGCCACTCTTCCTCTTCTTCTTTTGAGGAAGACTCGATAGAATAACTCTAAGTTTGAACATAATTGAACTAAACATAATGAACAAAGGATCAAAAGTCCACGATCCTGCTGATATATTATATCAAAATGATAAATATAATACAATATCGCCCAAACAACAAACCAACCTGACAAAAACCAAGAAGGCCATCTAAAAATCCATTCATTATCATGTAGTCCTCTATATAAGCCAAACACTCTTCAAAATTCATTTAGTCCTTAAACTCCTACAAACACACACAAGATTTTGAGACAAAAAAAAGAAGAAGAGATACACACATTAACATAGCGACGATGAGAGAGGAGTCACGAGTATCGAATGACCGTTTTTCTGGACACGATATGATCACGTAAATTTTTTTTCTTAGTCATTGATTGATCTCCCCACCTTGTTAGATGCTATTTCCGTGACCTGATATAACCATTCGAGAAGATGATATATGCCAAGTGTGTAGCGATTAGTTTCATAACCCAGTATTCATCATCTTTACAACAAAAGAGCAACATCGCACAAGAAATGATAGCCCCAAACCAGGATGGAGCTGGTCCATAATTCTCAAATCAAATGGAACCAAAAGTAAGTGAGGTTTAAATTCGGAATAGGGAGCAAATGCTTTACTTTCTTGACACTGACGAACAAATCTATGGAGACACAAGAGCATATACAATCGTTCATCAGAGTCGGCTAGAAACACATCTCCCTTGTCGCGAGGATCGTTACTGCGTCGGCGAGATAATTATCACTGGAATTGAATCTTAATCTTATTGCCAAAATCCATATACTAAACCAGTCAAAACAACCCAAATTGAAAACACTTTTTTCCATTCTGAATTACCACGAACCCAGTGACTAAAAAAACTTCGTTCCTAATTTTTATACGCTTCAATTCTATAGACTTGTAAAAGGCGGTGAGCACATAACGTTTGGACTTTGGAGGCTTTGGGTACATATTTATAAAGACGGCTGGATAGAATTTAGGGCGTAACGGTTATTTCACGCTGTTGGCTATTAATTCGTAGGAAATAAGAGGAAGAAGAAACGCCGGAAGCGTTTCAGAAGTCGATATCAAAAGATGTGTTGGCCACGTGTCACGCTCTCCTTTGCTGACGTGTCAATCCCTGGAGAAAAATCCTTCTTCTTTCATATATATGATTATTCTCAGCTTTTTATATAGGCTTCAAATCGTGGCGGCGGTTAGAACGGACAAAATCATTTGCGGATTAGACTATTTTTAATTTACCATTCGTTAATTGTAAACCAAGTGCGAATCTAAGGAAATAGACTTCGAATGGTCACGATGGTTGGGGAGGACAAAATCATCTACGGATTGGACCGCTCTGAAAATAGAGCAGACAACTTATAGTATGGTTTTAGTGGATTTATAAATCCAAACAATGGTTGTTATCATCCACAGTTTCCATAGTGTTTTGGGAGACCTTTGATCTCAATCCATAAAGGAATTTTTGATGGGAATGAGGGAGAGATAACTGGTTCCCATCTATGAAGGATGACTATCCATTGTTCAAAATGGTAGGGTCTGTTGTCTAAGACCTTTTGAAGATCCTCTTCAAACTCAAAAAGGAATTGGAAGCAACCATTCCCCAAGTCAGATCCAGTATCTTTCCCTCTGAAATTTCATCTGTGTGACAAGAATGGTATGAGTGAGCAGAGTCGTTGGATAGAGGGATTTGTGAGTCTTCCCATGAGTGTGAGAGAGTTTTTTTGGATGAGGTCCACATTATCCAGATCTGGGGCTCTATCTCTTATGCGAGTAGGGGGAGTGAATTCATTATGCTTCTCTTTTCCTTTTAGATGATAGGGAATTCTTCTATCCATAGTTGAGTGGTTAGCACTAGAGCAAAAGTTGAAGTAGCAAAGGTTTTTCACACAAATGCGAGAGAGTTCATGTCATAAAAGACTGAGAGTTATTGCCAGAAGGCTGAGAGTTCTTGGCCTAGGTTGAGGGTTATATCTTGCGGTAGTAAATGCTGTTTCAAAGGTTATTCACAACTAGGTGAGAGGGTTCAAAGAAAATACTATTTAAGAACAAGTTTTAAATAGGAGAGAAGTAGAGAGGTACCATATTAATGAGTTTGTACTGCGGGTGGCTATGCATTTAGAGAGGTATTTCATGTGTTTCAACCCTGTTGTTTCCATGTGTGAGCTCGGGCTCTTAGAATTGGCCTCTTTTCTGAGTAGATGCTGCAGCTTAGGGACTGGAAAACAATCAAAACACAAGAGAACAAGCATGGTGAGGGGCGTCTCCTACGCCGGACTCACATGGTGGCTTCATTGGCGGTCCAAACTCGTCGGAGAAGGTTGGAAAAAGTCTGAGTTACTTGAAAAGGAAGCTAAAAGTGGTTGTGATCTGGTTTTTTGAAAAAGTGTTACTTCTTTTGGCTTCCTAGGAGAATGTGCCTGAGGGAAAAAAATTGTCTTTCACTTGTGGGCACAACATACATATAATGTTGTTTTCACATGACATTATGTACCATTGCTAAAAAACATAAAACTAATTTGAATAGTGTTTCACCTCTATGTTCTTAAATATTGTGTTTCATAAAAGGATTTGAATTTCAAAATAAATCGCCATAATTGAATAATAAATATATAAAATAGTAAATAATTTTAAAACATCATAAATCTTAATTATCCCTGAAAATTAGAAAAAAGACCAAAGGATATGTTTGAAAAGAAGAGACATCATCCCAATATCCAAAGGAAAATAGACCAAAAGTACGTGAGATCAAATCAACTTTATTTTAATATTTTTATATATAATAAACAATGTTAACGTGAATAACATAAATTTATAACTAAAACAAAAAATCTATTATTAAAAAACAATGTTAGATATGATTTAAAGTTGTTGATTTTTACTTTTTTTTTAACGTCTTGATATTCATTTATATTTATGTATGTGATTCTTCAACTTAAACTTATTGTTAATCAATTTATAAATTGGCTCATTAATTATTTTTGTAATTGATTTTGAGTTGTAAGCCCATATATTTTGTTTAGAAAAAAAAGCCAAAACGATTTAGATCATCAAGAAAAAGAGAAATTTGCACTTAGACCTACTTTTCAAGTTTAAGTTTTTACTCACACATACTTTCTACTACTCATATACTTTCCTATGTTTTTCATTGCTTTTTGACCATTTTGCCCTCTATCTAAAAACCATCACAATTTTCTTTCTTCTTCCTCTACAACTTCTCCACATCTTCTCATTTATCTTCCTCTTAAACTCATATTCGTTTTGGAGATTACCAATGGAGAACTCAGATTCGTTTTGAACATTACTAAATTTTTTCAAATTATGATTTTCTTCCTCCTCGCTTCGTTCTTCCTTCTTCCTTACTTTCTTCTTCATTTCTTTGTTTTGCCTCCTTTATTCCTTATTCTTCTTGGCAAAATTATGAGTTTACACTTATGGGTTAGATAGGAACGAAGAAGAAGAAACAACCATTGTTGCACAGAGAGATATCTGAAAAATATGGAGAAGAAGAGGTCGAGGTTGTCTATTTTATGGTGTTCATTTTGCATTATCCATTGGGACAATGTACTTAACAAATTCTCTTAATAATGCAAAGACAAAATTGTATACGATTTGTAATGCTTACTGCGCCATGGATAAGTTTATATGCACTATTTATCATGGATATATCGTTTTTTGGTGTTAACATGTGTTTTGTTAACTTGTGTTTCTTTGTCGATAATTCATCGTCCATAACTCATCATCCACATATACTATATTCGATGGATAATTTTCTCTTACCAATGCCAATATGAAACAATGTAGAGTTTGTATTATTTATTGTGTTATGGACAAGGTTATGTGGACTCTTATCATGGATACTATCATTTTTTTATTGTTATCATGTATTTCGTTAACTTTTGTTTCTTTGTCTATAAGTCGTCGTCCATAACTCATTATCCACATATACTATATTTAATGGACATCTTACTCTTACCAATGCAAAGACGAAACAGTGTACATGTTGTAAAGTTTATTGCACCATTGACAAGGTTATGTGGACTACTTATCATGGATATTATCTTTTTCGGAGTTAACATGTGTTTTTCACCAAATATTTCATGGATAAGTTCAAATGGATACCACTCATGTGTAGATCCACATGAATACATATGTTTTTTGCAGAATTGTCTCAATTTTTTTTCCAACCAATACTCCATTGACAAGTTCATATGGATACCAATGTTTTTCAGACTTGTTTTCAAAAAACAATTTTCATCAATACCCCACATGGACAATACTCATGTATAGGTAGACATGTTTTTGAGGTTAGATAATCACCTTATGGTCTTCATGGATACCAATTTTTATAGATTATTGCGCATGAACATGTCCACATGAACAACACTTACAATTAATCATAAAATGTACACGTGTAATATTTTACGTGGACAACATATGTGTCACACATAAATATCATTGTAGTGTGGACATATTACTATGGACAAATTATACAATATAAGAATATGTTCAGTAGTCTATGGACACATTATTCTGCGGGATCCTACTTAGTTAAGTGAACATGATTCAATGGTCAACCATAGTTATTTTCTGTATAAATAAAAAGACCAACATATAAAAATGGACATCAAATTTGTAAAGTACATTGTCCAAATGGATAATGCAAAATGGACACCATGAAATGGAAAACTTCGACAACTTCTTCTCCATATTTCTCATATCTCTCCCTGTGCAACAATGGTGATTTCTTCTTCTTCGTTCCTATTAATGGTATCTTTTACAGAAAGCTGATGGTGGCAATCTGAGATTCTACAGCGGCGGCACCCGCGATAAATGACGGCGCGCTTTTCCTTTTCCGAGTTGGGAGAAGATGAGATTCATTGTCAATTAACGGCTCTGAAGGTCTGCTGAACCCCTTCGCCTGACTACGTCCCCTAATTTCTCTCCATTCTAGTCGGAAATATCTCTTCAAGAAGGAAGAAAGGAAGAAAGGAAAAAGGAGGAGGAAGCATAGTTTGGTTTTGGTTTTTTCGTTGTGTTCGTCTTGAGGGCATACTTGTCCATAAAAAACAAAACATTTGGAAAAGAAAGAGAAAAATATACGAGTGAGAGAAAGTATGTTTTAAGCTTAGAAACATGAGAAAAGTATGTCATAGTGAAAAGCTTCCCAACAAAAATTACTCATAATCAAAAATAATTCTAGACAGAAACCCAAATTATATTTTGTAGTTTATTGATGAACAGATGAAGAGACAAAGAGTAATCGAGTAGATTGTGTGGACAAGGCAAAGTTCAACATAGATTGGGACAAACTCACAATTATTCTCATATGTTTTTTTTTTGTACTATTCTATTTATTTTGTCAAACACTATTCTTACTATTATTACTACTATCTTTATATTTAAGCATATTTATTTATTGAATAAACTTACCAAAATTATTATTTTCAAAATCGGAAATATTTTTTATATATTAAATACCGAGAAAGCTTCTCATAGATGAAAGGGACCATTATCTCCTATCCATTTTCTAGCACCCCTTCTTCTTAAACCTCAAAGGTCGGGTAACATCCACATAAACTTGAATTCTTGCGTTGTTTTCGTCTAGCTCAGAAACACGGCCGAGGGGAAGTCGTTTTCCACCTAGCACCTATAAGACGTCTTACTCGAATCCAAAAAGTTACGTTACTTAGGAAGTTTTTCTGAAAATTGAGTTCCCATCTTTCAAGGGAAAATGTCCATTGGTTAAAAATATATGGTCATTTTTTTAAGACCTTCTACAGATCTTCCTTAGTATCAAAGTTGAAGTGGAAACATCTGTTTCCTAGGTCATATCTTCTTACACGGCCTTCAAAGTCCCAAATGTCTGCACTCGGCATGAATGCGATGAACTCTTCAATGCTTCGTCCTCCTAGAAAAACAAGACGCCCAATCACTATAAGGTTGAACCGGTTAAACAAAGCTGAGTTGTCCATTGTTGGTAGATGCACCGGTTCATCCTCCTCATTTGAGAGAAGGGCTCTTGGAGTGAGAGTTTTTCATTTTTGATTTAGAGAGATCAGAAAAATAAAAGGGAAAAAATAGAGATTTTGATGAAACCAAATGAATAAGGAAAACAAAAAGAACCAAACACCACAACTAGTGAAAAGAAAATACCCACAGCTAAAGAAAAGCTAAGAGAAAAAAGAGTATGAGAACGTAACGTTTGCGAAGAAAATAGTGTTTGAAGAGGAAGACCCTTTCTGGGTTTACTAAGCTGGAGTAGACAGAAGAGACCAAATGATATGTTTGAAAAGAAGAAACATCATCTCATTATCCAAAGAAAAATAAAAAATTAGCTGAAAAAGTAACTAAAAAGTAGGTGAGATCAAATCAACGTAATTTTAATATTATATATAATAAACAATGTTAACGTGAATAACAAAAATTTGTAACCAAAACAAAAATCTATTATTAAAAAAGAATGTTAGATATGATTTAAAATTATTGATTTTTACTTCTTTTTTTTAACGTTTTGATACTGATTTATATTTATGTATGTGACTCTTCAACTTAAAGTTATTGTTAATCCATTTATAAACTGGCCCATTAATTTTTTTTTAATTGATTTTGAGTTGTAAGTCCATATATTTTGTTTAGAAAACAAAAGCCAAAACGATTTAGATCGTCTACAAAAATTGCTCATAATAAAAAAAAAAATCTAGACAGAAACCTAAATTATATTCCGTAGTTTATTGATAAAGAGATGAAGAGGCAAAGAGTAATCGAGTAGATTGTGTGGACAAGGCAAAGTTCAACATAGATTGGAACGATGCGTTGGGCGAAGAAGATGTTCCCCAGTTGGAGATCATCGGCAGTGACAAGATTCCGCCAAGTGAGCCTACACTTTACGGCGATGATTTAACTGTCTCTGTGCAATCCCTCAAGGATAGCGAACTCAACGAGCAACTGGATGTTTGGTGTTTTTGGATGTTTTGGTATTCGTGTCTAAAAGAGAGGCCATGCATTTTGGACTATACTTTTCATATGTGTCTGCATATTTGCGTGAATGACTCTCTATCCTCTTTTTCTTTTTACCTCAAATATCTTATATATACTAAAAGAGGGTTTTGGTTGTTTATGTCACAAACTCACAATTATTCTCATCTATTTTATTTTTTTCTGGTAGGTTTAATATTTATTTTGTCAAACACTATTCTTACTGTTTTTTTTTTGTTGTTAAAGATTCTTACTGTTATTACTAATATCCTTATACGTATTATTCTAAAACCAATAACCAAACACATTTTATTATTGAATAAACTTACCAAAATTATTATTTCTAAAATCGGAAATATTTCTTATATATTAAATACATTAAAATTTCAAATCAAAATTTATTCTTTCCTAAATTACTACAAATTAGTTTTATTAAACTAAATTAATAATTCATTTAACTCAAATATTTTATTTTTTGTTATTTAATATTATTGCAGTTGAGATCCAACAAAAGTTAATATTTTTTCTAAACATATATAGTGGTTATTTAAAGTTTTTAAACAAAAAATATAAAACAACTTACATACATACTTTTTTGGTTAAAAATTAGAGATGTTTACAAGCAATGCCACATTGTAAACTACATCTTTTCCACAATGCCATATTTTACATCCCTTTTTCACAATACCACAAGGTATAGAGACAAAAATACTCTCTCTTTTTTATTTATCTTTTTTTTCTCATTCTTTTTGTTTTTTCTCTAACTTTCTTTTCTACTATTCTCTCTCTCTCTCTCTCTCTCTCTCTCTCTCTCTCTCTCTCTTTCTCTCTCTCTCTCTCTCTCTCTGATGTGATTCTGGTTAGAGAAATCACAGCCCCTTAAAATCACTTCGTGTGGTTGATGGACTTATGGTGATGAACGATTAGGGATTGAGAGAAACTTTCAAAGGTTGCGGAATTTCTTTCAACTTTCGGTCTCGATTCTGCCAGGATATTACGCACCAATACAGTTTCATGTTGAGAATGTGATATTACGCACACAAACTCGTGATCAAACGAATTCAGAGAGAATTTTTGATGAGAAAAAGTTTGATCACGAGTTTGTGTGCGTAATATCACATTCTCAACTTGAAACTGCTTTGATGCGTAATATCCTGGCAGAATCGAGCCCGCCAAGTTCAGAGATTGTATTTATTTCTGATGCAATAGGTTCAGTTGTAGCATGGCCAAATAATAAAATAAAGTTTGTGTGAAAGTTAGACAATTGTGATATTGGTATTGTGTTTAAAACTTATTGTGACTTGGTATTGTATTGCCGGTTATGGATATTAGATTGTAATATTGGTATTGTGACATTAGATTGTGTAATATTCGTATTGTGATATTAGATTATGGTATTGGTACATTGTGTAATATTATGGTATTGATACATTTTGTAATATTATGATATAAAATTAAATTTCTAAATTAAATCTCTAAACCCTAAATTAAAGTTAAAATCCTAAATTAAATCTTTAAACCCTAAATTAAAGTTAAAATCCTAAATTAAATCTTTAAACCCTAAATTAAAGATAAAACCCTAAATTAAATCTCTAAACCCTAAACCCTAAACCCTAAAAGTTAAACTCTAAACCCCAAATTTAAACTCGAAACCTCAAAGTTTTAGTTAAAATTCTAAATCCTAAACTATAAAACATAAATACTTGAGTAAAAATATCTAAACCCCAAAATTTAAACCCTAAACCCTAAACTATGTCTTAGTGTTTATGAACATATAAGTTAGATTGTTGGAATACTAACCTATATTAATTGTTCTTAATTTTAAAATTTTATACTTATAAGAAAAAATATTCTAAAAATTGAAATACTTATATTGAATTTTTTAAAAAAATAATTTATTTTTTTCATTAATAAATTATTTTATATGATAATTTTCTGATTTTTTCATTAATAGCCAATGAGAAGTAACCTCCTAGATTGTAGGACGAATCCTACACCGTTAGATAACGTCGACTTTGTTCTCAGTCGTCCTTTCTTATTGTTGACGCGATTAATGTACACCGTTGATCTGTCTCGCTAACTTTGATCTAAGCCGTTCTTGTTCTTAGCAAATGAGCATTAACCTCCGAGATTACAATATGGGCGAAACCTACACCGTTGATATGTCTCGCTATATTTGATCTGAACCGTTATTGTCCTTAGCCAATGGTGTGGAACCTACGAGATTGCAACTTAATGAACCTAGACCGTCGATTCGTTTCACTTATTATGATCCGGCCCCGTTCATTTTTTGGGTTTTGAATTCGCGGGGTTTACCAAAACAAAATTATAGAACACAACTCATCTTTAAGTTTAACCAAAAAATCCCAAAATTGCTTAGAGTTTCAGAACGAATTCCCTAAATCGCTTAGAGTTTCAGAACGAATTCATCTCCATTGTGACCAAATGGATAAGACGTGGATTTCGCTGCCAAGATATACACTAAATTCTATCGAGCTTACTTATATTTGGCTGAAAGAAATATAAATTCTTTTCCAATTGACATTGTAGGAATATTCTCGAGTACTCAGAAAGAGCAACGAACTTTGCCAATTCATCAGCAAGAAGATTGGGAAATCTGTCTGAAATGTTATGCCCATGTAGAGATTGCCGCAATTTATGCCATCAGTCTATAGATAAAATTGTTGAGCATCTAGTGATAAGGGGTATGCATAAGAAGTATAAGACTTCTTGTTGGAGTTTTTATGGTGAAAAAAGAGCATATACATAAGACAATGCTCCTCAACATGAAACAGAGGCATTTGACTTGTTTAAGACAGCATTCTCTATGGGTGAAGGTGAACAAAATCAGACGAATGATGATGAAGCATTAGAGGCAAACGACGATGAAGCAGTAGATGAAACTGAGTTTAGGAAAAAGTTAAGAGAAGCTGAAACTCTATTGTACTATGATTGTATCAAATACACAAAGGTTTCAGCAATTATGGGACTTTACAGATTCAAGGTTAAGAGTGGTGTGTCGGAGAACTACTTTGATCAGCTGTTGGGTTTAATTCAGGACATGCTACCTGAAGACAATGTACTTCCAAAGAGTTTAGCTGCAATCAAGAAATTTTTGAAGATATTTGGTTTCGGATATGAAAATATTCATGCTTGCAAGAATGATTGCATATTGTTGATACGGATCCCGACCTCATAATGGGGCCCGACTACAAGCCCAACAAAGAAGGATCCAAACACATAGTTGAGAAGTAGCTCGGAGAAGACGAGCTCGGACACACAATAGGAGCTCGGAAGTCCAAGATAAAGGAAGAGGCCCAAGCCCAGAAAGGATTCAAATGTAGCTGTTACAACAATAAAGACAAGATCAAAACCGACGTCATTAATGTAAATAATTGTAATAATGGCATTAAATACAATTAATGTATAAAAGTGGGAGTATAAATAAATAATAACCCCAATGTAATAGGGACACGATTTTTTGGGCAATAATACTGATACTATACTATTTTCTCATTTTTCTTGATTCAAATCCGTTCTTATTTGAGTGTTGGATCCGAGATCCACATTTTGGCGCTAGAAGGAGGGGGAGACATAGTCTTCACTCACGCATTTCCTACCTTTGTGACAACTTCGTTCAGCTGCAACATCGAATCATCATGTCTCACGATACCGGTTCAGGACAATCCGAGTTCGTGATGGACGCGATCAATGCTTTAACCGCGAGATTCACGACTATTGAGAACAACATCGCCGTATTAACGGCCGGTCAGGAGAGTGCGTCGAAAAATCACGACACCGTAATGGCTCGACTGGATTCTTTAACGACAGCAATTGCAAATCCGACTACGGCAGCGGCTGCGTCTCAGGATCAGCCAGTAATCCAGCCACCGCGTATTGAAATCCCTACTGATCTACCTCAAAGCTCTGGTCCCCGACAACGTAACGGGGAGGAAAACCCGATTGACATTACTGGCTCGGATGGACAACAGGAAACTCCGAACACAACGCAAAACGCGAATCATTTGAACTTAGATTTCTTGGACGTACAGCGTGAGCTCAAAGAAATGCGAGCTAAATTTCATCAGGCTGTAAGCCAGGCTCCCAAGATCGATCGAGTCATCGAGGAGACCTGCCGGACCCCATTCACTTCGGAAATTGCAAATGTACGACTTAAAAACCCACGTCGGCTGAAGATACCCTCTTATGATGGGACAGGTGATCCAAGGAATTACTTAGCGTCGTTCCAGATCGCGGTTGGTCGTTTCGACCTAGAGGAATCCGAGCAAGAGGCTGGATACTGTAAAATCTTCGCTGAACATCTGTCTGGACCAGCTTTGTTGTGGTTTACCCGGCTCAAGCCAGAGTCCATTAAAAGTTTCAAAGACTTATCGTCGGAATTTCTTAAGCAGTACTCCATATTTATCGAGAAAGGCACTTCGGACGCAGATCTCTGGGCTTTGTCACAAGGACCGAACGATCCACTTCGTAAGTACATTACGGAATTTAAAGAGGTCATCGCAAAAGTATCGGGTATATCCCATTCGACAGCAATTTCGGCTTTAAAGCATGGTCTTTGGCACGAATCAAGGTTCCGTGAGGAACTAATCATCAATAAACCGGATTGTATCCAAGACGCGTTGTTCTGAGCTAATAGCTGGATCGAGGCCGAAGAGGACAAGAGGTCGACTGCAAGGAAATTCAAAAATTCACAAACTACTGCCAAAACAAGCGCACAACCTCCGAACAGAAAATTCGAGCCAAGAGAACAGCGAGATCAAAAACGCCTCGGAGTAAATCCGCAAAGTAACAACATATCTAAATCCAACTTCGGAAAAGGAAAGAAACCTTCCATTAACACGTGGGTCAGAGATGAGAGTGCTTACTGTGATATTCATAGGGTCAACGGACACGCAACTAAGGACTGTGGTATCCTGAAACGGCACCTCGCAGATTTATCGGCGTCTGGAACTTTAGCGAACTTCAACATCGATGAGTTCATAGCACAGTATCACAAAGCAAAAGAAAATCTAGGCGAGTCCCAAGGAAGCAATGAGCGGCCTAAGGTAATGGAAATAGTCCCATCCGAAGGTCCAAAGCAACGAATAAACGTAATCATGGGAGGATCTAGGTTGTTCAAGGATTCAATCCGCGAGATAAAGAAGCATCAACGAGCGACAGTAATGAATGTATCTCGGGCACCCACCGTTAGCCTACAAACTACTGTAGTAAGTTTCGAGGAGGAGGATACCTCTCACCTGTCAAAGCCACATGATGATGCACTGGTAATAACTCTCGATGTGGCAAACTTCGAGGTAACAAAAGTCCTAATCGACACGGGTAGTTCGGTGGATCTTATTTTTCTTCGAACTCTGGAGAAAATGGGAATTTCCAGAGCAGAAATAATAGGAACACCAATGCCACTAATAGCTTTTACAAGCGAGACATCGATGTCTATGGGAACAATCAAGTTGCCAGTCCTCGCGGCTGGAGTACCAACTATTGTCGAGTTCACGGTTTTTGATAAGCCTTCTTCCTACAATGTGATCCTCGGAACACCATGGATTTACCAGATGAAGGCAGTCCCATCAACTTATCACCAGTGTATTAAGTTCCCGTCAAACGAAGGGGTGAAAACCATTTATGGAGATCAACAAACAGCTCGGACATGTTATCTCGCGAGCCATAAGTTACGACCACGATAGCAATTACAGAACTTCGGGGTTATGCCAAGAACTATTAAAGTTCATAATCCCGCGGATACTACGGACGAAGTGATTATCCATGAAGATTACCCCGAACAAAAGGTAAAAATCGGAACCGCAATGGACGTTAACGAAAGGGAAGCATTGATCCAAATGCTAAAAAATCACAAGGCTTCTTTTGCTTGGGAAGCAAAGGATATGCCAGGTATCGACCTCAAAGAAATCTCTCATGAACTACATGTTGATGCGAGCTTTAAGCCGATAAAACAGAAGAGACGCAAGCTCGGGCCCGAACGAGCGAAAGCTGTCTATGATGAAGTAGATAAACTTCTAGCCATCGGATCAATCAGGGAGGTGAAATACCATGATTGGCTTTCCAACCCGGTTGTGGTAAAAAAGAAAAACAGTAAGTGGAGAGTCTGCGTTGATTTCACCGACCTAAATAAAGCATGCCCCAAGGATAGCTTTCCGTTACCTCATATTGACCGACTTGTTGAATCAACGGCGGGCCACGAGAGATTATCTTTCAACGACGGGCCATAACTGATAGGCGTATTGCTACAAGGTGATGCCTTTTGGGCTAAAGAACGCAGGAGCAACCTACCAGAGACTTGTGAATAAAATGTTTGATGGTCTCCTCAGGAAGACGATGGAAGTCTACATCGACGATATGCTTGTAAAGTCCTTAAAAGCAAATGATCACGTCAGTCATTTGCTTCAATGTTTCAAGATATTGAATAAATTCGGCATGAAGTTAAATCCTGCGAAATGCACCTTCGGGGTTCCATCTGGAGAATTCTTAGGTTACATCGTAACTGAGCGAGGGATAGAAGCGAATCCAACCCAGATAAATGCGTTCCTGAGGATGCCATCACCTCGGAGTATCAAAGAAGTCCAACAGCTGACAGGGCGAATTGCAGCTCTGAACAGATTTATCTCACGTTCCACTGATAAGAGCCTCCCTTTTTACCAATTGTTAAAGGGAAATAAGCAATTTATTTGGGACGACAAGTGCGAGGAAGCATTTTCTAAACTAAAAGAATATTTGATCACACCGCCTGTACTGTCCAAACCAGAACCCGAAGAGAAATTATACTTATACGTCTCAGTGTCAACTCATTCAGTTAGCGGCGTTCTAGTCCGGGACGATCGCGGCGAACAAAAACCAATTTACTATGTTAGCAAAACTCTTCTTGATGCAGAAACGCGGTATTCGATGATGGAAAAGTTAGCACTAGCAGTAGTAATGTCAGCTCGCAAATTGCGACCATACTTTCAATCACATCCAATCGAAGTTCTGACTTCTCACCCACTGCGAACTATCCTGCATAGTCCGGGACAATCAGGAAGACTTGCCAAATGGGCAATAGAATTGAGTGAATACGACATAGAGTATAAGGGACGAACAAGTGCAAAGGCACAGGTCTTGGCAGATTTTCTGACTGAGTTACCAACCACATCCGAAGATGAATTGATTCCGGAGAGCATGTGGAGACTCCATGTCGATCGGTCTTCGTCAAAACATGGCTCGGAAATTGGCATCAGGCTTATTGCACCCGGAAAGGAAGTAATAGAGCAGTCTTTTCGACTAATTTTTCCAGCGTCAAACAATGAAGCAGAATATGAGGCTTTGATAGCTGGAATGCGCCTAGCAACGAGTATGAACGCGGAGGAGCTCACGGTCTACTACGATTCGCAGCTCGTGGTCAATCAATTTAATGGAGACTACGAAGCTAAAGATCAACGAATGGAAGCTTATCTCCATTTAGTTCGGAATCTAGCTGCAAACTTCAAACATTTCGAACTCATTCGAATCCCCCGAAGTGAGAACACGTCGGCGGATGCGTTAGCAGCCTTAGCTTCCACTTCGGATCCCGATCTTAAAAGGATCATTCCGGTAGAAAGTATTGTGTCTCCAAGTATTTCGATCAAAGATCAAGTAGCAGTTGTTACGCGATCAAAATTTCGGGCGAATCCAGATAGTCAAACAGAGTCACTCCCGAACAAGAGAGCTCGGAAGAGCTCTGTACGGCGAAAATCTGTAGAAGAACTCTCTGAAGAGCTTGAGCCACGCGAGATAAATGAAGAAGTAGGCATCACCGAGTAATCTGAGGGTGATACTTCAGATTTAGCACCAGAACCTAAACAACAACCTCGGGAGATTCAAATCGATGCGTCACCCGAAGTCTGGGGGATCGATTGGAGAATTCCGATCAAGAGGTATATTGAGTTCGGAGAACTTCCAGAAGGCAAATGGAAAGCTCGGAAGTTACGTATACAAAGTGCAAAATATTGTTTGATACGCGGAGCACTTTATAGGCGAGGTCTAAGTGACCCATATTTATTGTGTATTCATGGAGAAGAGACATACGTTGTAACGGCAGAAACACATGAAGGACTCTGCGGAAGTCATTCGTCCGGACGAACGATGGCATTCAAAATTAAGAGGCAAGGGTTTTTCTGGCCAACAATGATAACGGACTGTGAGAAATATGCTCGGCGTTGCAAGAAATGTCAGCAGCATGCACCATTGATCCACCAGCCTTCAGAGCTTCTATCCTCTATCACGGCGCCTTACCCATTCATGCGTTGGTCAATGGACATCATCGGGCCATTACATCGGTCGACTAGAGGGGTACAATTCCTACTCGTTCTTACTGATTATTTCTCCAAATGGGTCGAAGCAGAGGCTTATATCTCGATAAAGGATTCTCAGGTTAAGACATTCCTATGGAAGAACATCATCTGCCGCCACGGTATTCCATATGAAATAGTAACTGACAATGGTTCACAGTTCATCTCGGCGGATTTCGAGGATTTTTGTTCTTCCTGGAAAATTAAGATCAGTTATTCCACACCTCGATATCCGCAAGGCAATGGTCAAGCTGAAGCAACAAACAAAACGATTTTGTCAAACTTGAAGAAACGATTAACAGCTTACAAGGGGGGTTGGTATGACGAGTTACATCCAGTATTATGGGCTTACCGCACAACGCCTCGACGAGCTACGGGAGAAACTCCTTTTTCTCTGGTGTATGGTATGGAAGCAGTCGTACCATCTGAAAACGAGGTGCCAGGGTTACGTCGAAACGAGTTACCCCGCAACGGAGTAATGAATACTCAAAATCTTGAAGATACGTTGGATACAATCGACGAACGGCGAGATCGCGCACTGGTTCGCTTACAAAATTACCAACAAACCGCGGCTCGTTATTACAACTCCAAAATCAAGAGTCGGCCTTTGAATGTCGGTGATCTTGTCCTTCGTCGTGTTTTCGAAAACAAGAAGGAAGAAGGGGCTGGAAAGTTCGGGATTAATTGGGAAGGTCCCTACGAGGTTTCTGAAGTAGTTCGGAATGGCGTATATCGACTAAAGGAGCTCGATGGGACGGACGTCCCACATCCATGGAACATCTTAAATCTAAAAAAGTTCTATGCTTGATTTATTATTATTTTCTGTAAAATGAACTACGGTTTGGCTTGATCCCTGAAAAGGGTACGTAGGCAACTCGGATGAGTTCAGCTATTTTATTAAATAAAACTCAATGAATCCTCTTTATTTCATTTTCAAAAAAAGAGGGGAAGGGGTTGCACCACCTTTCTTCGATTACAAGGAATTTCAAAAGGCGCTCTCGGAAGCGCGAAACATATAAAAAAAAAACTTTTCCTAACAGCTGAGGATTCAGGTTGTGTAAATCTAGTCTTCCCTCTCAAACACCTCGACTCCTTGACTCGCGAGATCAATTATCACCCGGAGGCCGGCAGGTATGCCACCGAAAAATTGGTCAAATCCGAGATCAAGCCAGTGTTCGGGATGAGCTTCGAGAACGCACAGATCCTTTGAGATCTCGAGCATCCGTTTCTTGAATTGGAACACCTTTCTTTGGAGAAATTCTCTCTCACTTCGGAGACCCTTGTACTTGGTTACAAGCTGTAACATTGGTTATAGTTAATTATCTCCCTCGCATTCAATCAATTTGTTCTAGTCGCAGGGAGACGTACCTTCTCGAGATAATCATGTGCAGAAATGTAGTGGCCAGGAGAAAGTTGCTCGCGCATTCCCCGAGGAATCTGCATACCTGTCCCAATACCAAGGCGACATTCACTTCTCCCGGGGCTAGCACGAAAAAGCTCCTCGCGGAAGGAAGTTTCGGCGTCCCTAACCCGGGGACCTGGGTGTTTGTTTCCAGGACGTTTTGACCTACGGCGTTTGGAGCTTGATCTCTTGCCCATTTTTCTTTTCATTTGACGGATAGAGGCTATGCTTTCGAGTCTATTTAAATTGTTCAAAAATCGTAAGATAGGGAAAGCTTTCTCAAGTCACGGAGCAAATCATGTTTGTCAGAAGTAAATGCAGAGGAAAAACTCAACGCGAAATCAAGAAAATGAAAAGAAATCCGATCAGCAAAATATGGAAACCAAATCTTTAGATCCCTGAAAGGATCCACTGTTCAAAAGGAAATTGGCCTACGGCCCATAGAAGCATACGAGTCTTAACAAAAAAAGAAGGCCTCCGGCCCATTAGGAAAGTACTAGGAAAAGTCAGAGAGCAGGCCCGTCCATGGGACGTTTGTCAGCCCGCTTAGCTTCAGCAGACGAAGGGCCGGCCCCGGCAGCATCAGGAGAATCACGGCGTTTACGCCTGCTAAGCATCGAACTCCGGCGGGGTTCAGCAGGACAGATAATCGGGATGTCACGAGGAGTGTCGGAGGGGGTAGCTCTCGCCGATAAAGCAGCCTTGGCGCGCCTCCGATGGACCTCAGAGGCTCTCTCTCCTTTCCTCATCCATTCACGGAAAACGTCAGGAATTTGCAAGATAGAATCAAAGTTCTGGCGCTCCCAGTTGATCGGATCCGTCTCGAGTCTCCGGATTCTCCTCTCGTAGTCCAAAATCTTAGCCTGTAACTTCTTCTTTTCAGCTACCAGACGCGAACGCTTTGTGACAAGACATTCATGCTTCTCAACGATCTAGAAATACAAGTAAAAAAAAAAAGCAAGGCTTAGGGTTCGCTATTTGAACTACGCCGGAAAGTCAAGGAGAACCTAAACCTAGAGTTCAACCACTAAGTACTATGACGTAAGGAATTTAAAGAAAAACCTCAGCCATGTAGTCCTGAACTTGAGACCATTCATAGACGCATTCGGGAATTTCCATGTCAGGAAATTGAACGCCCAGAGGAATGAACTTGCCCTCCGCGTCTCTGCTTCTGGTCGGAAGGCGAGGAAAAGGGAGACGGCCTTGAACGGGCGCCCTAGTACCCTCACGAGGGGCTGAGACGGCACTATCGTCGCTGGAAGAAGAAGAAAACATGATCACTGAGAAAGAAATATGTGCAGAGAGAAGGAGGAAGAAAGACATATGGGAAAACTAAAAGATTTTGAATCTTAATTCCTTCAATATAAGGAAATAATCATGACGTCACACTTCTTGATTAAGGCAGTGAGAGAGTATAATAAAGGAGGCAATTAAGCCACTCTACCTAAAAGACCTAGATGGTCTAGGGAACCTCAAGCGTCAAATCAATCAGAATTTAATAAACAAATGGGCTTATTCGGGAATAAGCTAAGCCCAGGGGAAAAGAGACGTGGTCTTGCATTAACAAGATATAAAAATTTTTCGAAAAGAAAAGAATTTCTTAATTCTGAGTTCCGAGCTCGACGAGCTCGGAAACTGAGTTCGAAGACTTAAAATTAAGTTGTTCGACAGACAACAAAAGGTCGGAAAAGTCGGACAGATGTCCGCTTCTCTTTAAAAGACCAATGGGCCTGATCAACCCTAACATCTTCAACAAACAAAAAAAAAAAACCTTGGATCGAATGAAAAGGCTTTGCAAACCTAAAAATTCAAAATTAAAATTCAAGGTTTAAAAGCCTCCTCAGGCAATGTGAAAAGGTTTAAAAGCCTCCTCAGGCAATGTGAAAAGGTTTAAAAGCCTCTTCAGGCAATGTGAAAAGGTTTAAAAGCCTCCTCAGGCAATGTGAAAAGGTTTAAAAGCCTCCTCAGGCAATGTGAAAAGGTTTAAAAGCCTCCTCAGGCAATGTGAAATTTTTAAAAAAAAGAAAGCCCCCACAGGCAAAGCTAAAATCAAAGGAAATAGTTTTGAAAATAAAGGGACATCTCCCTAAATAAAAGCAGATGCAACCGCAAGATTAAGAGGTCACAGAAGCAGAGTCTTCAGGATCCTTCTCGGAGACCAGTGCAGGAGCATCCGAGCTGACATGTTGAATGTTCGCCTCAGAAGCAGCAGGAGTTCGGAGCTCGGACACCTGTTTGTTTCCGAGCAAATAAAAGTTAGAACCGAACTGATAGATGAAAGAAGGAATTATAAAATTCACCTCTAAAGTGACTGGAGCCGAAGCGGATGAAGGGGTGAGTCTCTCCGAGGATTCAAGACCTCCCTCCGTAAGGTTCTCCTCGCAAGCAAGGGATGGACCGGTCTCATCAATAGGGGGAGATTCAACAAAGAATTCAGCATACTTCTGAAGATCAAAATCAGTCGAAGGGAGTGAGGAGAGTTTCTCATTCGTTTCTTTTAGCATCCCATCAAGGACATCAAGTTCATCGCCGGGGGAGACTTTGCCTTCGATAATCTGCATAAGAAGTTGCTTGTTGCTGTTGATTTCCACCAAGTCAGCTTCAGCTCTTTTCCTCGCCTGAATACAGCGAAAGTGCTCAGAAATATCATCAAAAAGTATTTGACCTCGGCTTTTCACCGCTTTCCGAGCTGAATGTTCAGACACTTTCAGGTCATGTTCACGAAGCTTCACCAAAGCCTCATTCTTCAACTCTAATTCTTTAAGCTTAGCCTTAACATTGTGGAGCTCAACACTCATGGCGTCACATGATTCTTTGGAAGAAGAAGCACTTGCAGCGAAGAATCGAATCCGCTGTTCTTGAGCTTTTCCGACCTCCCGAGCTTTCTCAAGTTCACCCGTAAGAACATCGGCCGAGCTAGCACGAGCCTCAGATTGAGTCAGCGCCTCCTTCAGTTCTTTGCTAGATTTTTCTAAAGCCGCAATCCTGTTCTGCAGGGCTTCATTACCAGCACTGTTGGGAATGACCTGTGATTCGTAACAGTTGACGAGGCTAGTAACAAAGCCGGCACACTGGGACAAAACAAAGTATTTTCAGTTAGGCAACGTTGGGTTCAGACGAAACTGAGAAAGCATATACATAAGATAAAACTCAACCTGAGCTGCGTGATATGCATAGCGAGAGTAGATTTCACGGATTTCAGGCCTCCAGCGCTCAAGTTGAGGGATAGGATCACCCTCTCGAGTTCCGAGGTGTTTGAAAACATTTGCAGCTCGATCGCGAGCTGGAATACACGAATCTTTGTCAAAATTCAACAAAGAAAGATAAATGTAAAGCTAAGAGGAAATACCTTTGAAAGCAGGATTATGACTGCAACGAAACGGTTTATTAGTTCTTGAACCTTGAGGACGAGAATCCTTAGCCACACGAGGTCCTACCTCAGTGGTATGGACGCTTGGGCTGTCAGAGACAACTCGAAGAGAATCATCGGCAGCATGGGCAATCAGCTCGGGTGGAAAGGATAGCTCGTGTGAGATTGCCAGAGGGACTTCATCGGAACTCACTTGGGCCGAACCGCTGAGAGATTAAGAGATCGTAGTAGGCGGGGGAGGCATTTCAGGTCGGGTTCTCTTCGAACTCGCTGGCGGATCAGTCACCAGGTCCGAGGATCGTTTCTTCGAATTCCTCCTTGGAAGAGAAGCAAGAGTGGCATCAAAGTCGTCCCTCACAGGAGCATCAGAACCTGGAGGAGGAGATGGAGGACGACCAAAAACTCTGAGAGCTTCGGGAGAGCCATCATTAACAAGGATGGCATTGCGGTGAACTTCGACGCTAGACGAAGCCCTCATTTCTTTACTAATTGTGGCAATGGCGTTTAGCATATCTATCTCTTTGCCCCTCTGGTCGCGAAGACTCAATTCACTCCAGTCGTCATCAAAAGTGCCTATAATTTTTCGGCCAAGACGGCGCCTCATCATGTCCAAACCCCGATGAATCCTTTGAATGGAGAAGGAGTTCCAATGAACACGTTGCTCCGAAACAGCCTTGAAAAAATGAAAAAAGCCTTGGTAGAACCCCGGTCGCTTGAATCTACTGTCCACTGGGAGCAAAGAAACGTTAAAATCAATCATCCAAAGGGAAATGATGGATATATAAATTTTGTAACTATCTTTACCTGGTCCAGACAGAAATTTTGTCCTGAAGATCTTGCTGAAACCTCCGGCAGAGGATTCGTCGATTTTGAACAGAAACCAATACCTTCTCCAATTTTCATCTTTCAGAGGAAAACCGTCAAATAACGTTCTATCAGTGCGGGGATGGAGTGTGAAAGTACCGCTCCCGCGGGAAATACGAACACTGAATAATTCAGAAAGTTCATCGATACCAATGGCAAAGTTCGTCTCCATGGCTACGGTTATCGCACACAACACATTACGAATTAAATTCGGAGTACATTGAGGGAAGGCGATACCCAGAGCATCCAAATACAAAAGTAGTAATTCGGGAATAGGAAAAGGCAAACCACAGCCTTTAAAGTAAACTTCATAGGCACAACAATAACATGGGCGAACGGATTCCGGAGATTCGTTCGACGCCGGAAGAACAAGTTCCACATCACCCGGAACGTTGCAGAGACGTCGGAGTGTGGTAAGCGACTCCTCGGAGGAAAGGGTTGGCCAGTACGGACCAAATTCGTTCCCCGGTTGCGTACACTCTACAGCACCAGGGATTGCCATATTATCTTCGGCGGCGATGATGGCGAGTTCTTCTTCTGTTGGGACAATAGGGGCAGAGCGAGGCGGAGACATTCCGGAAAATTCAAGGAGAAAGATGAAAGTAAAGATGGAAAAGGAGAATAAAAAAAAAGTTTTTATTTTTGCTTTTATCTTCAAACCGTCACAAAAAGCATGGGGAAGTGGAGCAGTTTCCCCACGATATTAATATAAAAATTAACCATCAATCAAGGACAAAATCGGCGAATGTCAGGGAAATCAAATCGCTGTAATCACGAAAATCGAAACAATGATGGAAAGCACAGTAAATCCGGATAAAATCAAAAAAATCAGCATTGACTACAAGCCCAACAAAGAAGGATCCAAACACATAGTTGAGAAGTAGCTCGGAGAAGACGAGCTCGGACACACAATAGGAGCTCGGAAGTCCAAGATAAAGGAAGAGGCCCAAGCCCAGAAAGGATTCAAATGTAGCTGTTACAACAATAAAGACAAGATCAAAACCGACGTCATTAATGTAAATAATTGTAATAATGGCATTAAATACAATTAATGTCTAAAAGTGGGAGTATAAATAAAGAATAACCCCAATGTAATAGGGACACGATTTTTTGGGCAATAATACTAATACTATACTATTTTCTCAAGCAAATTACTGTTGAAATCTCTTTCTATTTTCCTAAAGTATTTCTCATTTTTCTTGATTCAAATCCGTTCTTATTTGAGTGTTGGATCCGAGATCCACACATATTATGTAGGAAGGAGTTTGAGAAGTTAGATAGATGTCCAAGATGCAAAGTTTCAATATGGGAAAAGGAAAAGCATAGTTGTTGTGTTCTATTTTTATCGTTTTTAGTATTCGTTTTAGGATTTTATTTTGAGTCAACTAACTTATATTAGATAGATTATAAGACTATTTGCTTCACTTAGTGTATTTACAAGTCTGAAGGGCCTTTATTAGAAAATAAGAGATTTTGGATCGTATAGGCGTGAAAATGGGTCATTGATAACATGGGATTTTCGCCCATTTTAGCTATGTTTTTATAAGGTCTTTGAGAAGGTTTTGATGCATTTATAATGCAAATAAGCCAATAACTATGTTTTTGCAAGAACAAAGAGTTTTTACAGGTTTTAGGGAAAATGGACCAAAATGGGAGAAAAAGGACTTGCAGGACAGTTTCAGATCATCAGAAGTTTGGCATTCGTTGGCGACCTTTCCGTGCACCAAATTTGGAGTTCTTGGTGTCATTGGAAAGCTTAAAGAGTCAAGATTCACCTCCAAGTAGAATCAACCCAATCCGAGCTGCCAATCAGAAGTTATGATCGTTTGAAGACCGACCTGTCGCCCAGCGACCACGCGATGGCCGTGCGGCCAAGTACCACCACGAACGCACCACGGGGACCCGACCATGCGGCCTGGACACACGTCTTAGCCACTTTTTGGCCCTGAGAATGCAACATAAAAAGCCCAAGTCGTTTGGCCCAATACACGAAGTTTCGACGAAGTAAACCCTAAACCTAGCAACCACCGACCTATGAAGCCTATAAATACTACTCCAAGGCTTTAGGGTTTCGGGTGTGTACGTGTGCTCTACCCTAGAAGACAGTAGCCGCCGGAGAAGAAGATTTGAAGCCTTTGGGAGCCTCCTTGGACGTCTCCCTCAGTCCCTTCGTCGTTGGATCCACTTGTTACTTCTGTTTTCTTGTTCCTTTGCTTTTTCTAGTTGTTTTCTATAAGAACCTTTGAATCTTATTCTTTTATCTATTGCATCGTTTATGTTATTGCATTCTCTTAGATCTGTTTTGATGTCTTGCTCCACCATGAGCGAGTAGTTCTCTTGTTGGGTTTGATGGGGTGATTCGAAAGGGTGCTCATGGGTCGCTGATTTGTTTAGGTTGCTAGATTTGTTATGGTTTGTTCATGACTCTATCTTCTAGTTCGTTTTAACCACTATAGAAAGGGACTTGCTAACCCGAGTAATAGTGACCACCTCTAGACACTACGACTTTCCGAAAGCCTGTTGTATAGTCCGATCTAGCTTAGAAGAGCAACCGATTGAAGTTCGATAGATGCAAAGTGACGTTGTGGACAATATTAGACCTAATCGATAATGCAGATTGCGTTGATACGAAAGCTCTCCACCTCGTAATGTTTGGGCCTGATACACGTCAGTCTAGGGTCTGGTGATGGAAGTCATTCAGATCTACATCCGTGTCTAAGTTCGTGAGTCATAAACCAGAAGCATACTTAGTATACCTAGCAGCCCTTGACCTTATGAGACCCCTGGAGATGTTCCCTTGACCGCCCAACGCTTTTAAATCTTGATAGTAAACCCTTAGTCTTTAGTAGTCTTTAGCCTAGTTATTAGTTAGTCATAGTTAGTAGTCATAGTTTCATTCTTTAGATTTAGGTTTGCAATAGTTCAGCATTAGCTCTAGGAGTGACACTTAGAGCCAACAAACCCCCCCTTTTCTTATTTCGTCCTAGCCATAATCTGTTCCTATAAGCTTGTCGCGCACTCATATCCCCGTGGATCGACCCTTAAGTACTACAAGCGATAGGTTGTGCACTTGCAACCAAATCAATTGTATTCACCTGAGGTTAAAAACCTAAGTTCGCTTGGGTGAAACTAGTGAGGTTCTTCGGAGTCCCATCAAGTGTTTGGCGCCGTTGCCCCCGGGGATTTCTTGAGTTGCCTACGAGCTAAAGAATAGAGTCTCGTCTAGGACACTTTGCTACTGATTTTTCTTTTTTGGTTTCATTCATTTCAGGTACCCTCGGGATGAATCCCGACGAGCCACCTGGATGGTGGAATAAACATCTCTTCGATGGCTCCAACACGAAAGTGAAGAAGCCATCACCGCTGATCCGCGACTGCATGTACGGGCCAGTGGATTTCTCGACTAATGGACCATTTACTAGTCGCCACAGACCAGCCATGAAGTCAAAAGCTGAACGAACATTGATGAGTCCCAAAATTATCGTTTTCTATATAGGATTTAGGATTGTTATTTGAGTCAACTAACTTATATTAGATAGGTTTTAGGACTATATGCTTCACTTTATGTATTTCAAGGGTTTTTAGGTGTTTGAAGAAAAAGGAAGAGTTTTGGATCAATTCGGAGGCAAATATACATTAAGAGATGCAGAGTCCAGTAGACCCGTCAGAAGTATGGCCTCAGGCGAAGACCTTACCACCGTTGGATCTTGCTAGGATTTTGACACAAGATAGCCAAAGGAGTTAGCTTTCATCTCCAAGTGGTTTGAGTGAAATCCAACGGTGAAATCAAGAGGTATGGCCGATTTACTGAAGACATGTCAACCTGCCGACCAAGCTGACGAAGCCCAAGCCCATGAAGACGGGGATCGACCGGTCCACACTTGGGATCGATCGATCCACCGCCTCTTTTGCCTCCTATCCAAGATTTTCCATTTCTTTTGTTTCCTTTTGTTGCCCTCTCCTTTTACTATATAAAGGGGGCTCGCCCATTGTATTTTACACACCTTTTCAGAGCAGTGGCTCTCTCTTTTGAGAGCTGTAGCTCTCCCCCAGTTTTATAAATATTTTAGTTTCCTTTTTATAGCTTTCTTTTTAGGTTTAGATTTTTTAATAAAGATGTTTCCTTTTGTGTTCATCTTTGTTCTTGTTTCTATGGTTAAGTAGTTTCTTTATTAGGCTAGGGTTTCTCTGAAGGGATGTGACCGATTATTAGGTTGTTAGATTTGGGAATTTACTTTATCGTTCTTCTTCTATTGTTATACTTAATGCTTAGGGCTTGAGTAGCTAACTTGTTCTAAGATCTTGTGTGATTAAACTAGGTACGAAAGTAGTGTTTAGTCGCTGGAATCAACACTAGTCGAGCAAGGTTTTATGGCTTGAGGCGAAAACCCGGGCCATGACATCTTGTGAACATATCAATCCTATTCTTAATGCTAGTATTACTCTAGGGAACGCGCGAGAGCGGTTTTCTAAATAGTATTACTAAGTAGGTGTTTGCGCGAGAGCGAGATGTCTTATTAATTGTGAATTGAGTTCTAGAACGTATTTTAATATTCTCTACTAATTGATTTAATTGTTTTGCCACATCCTGGATGGTTTCCCTATGCCTAATATTCTTTTATTATTTGCTTTGTTTTATTTCTCGTTAGGTTGTTAGAAGATCAAACTCTTATTTTAGTTGTCTTAGCTTAACTTTAATCCCATAGATTCGTAGTGTAACTTATCGGTCTCTGTGGATTCGACCCTAAAGTGCTACAACTGATTACCGTATCTGATCCGGTAGTTTGCATATTTAGGTTTATTATTTGACCTACGATCAAATTGGCGCCGTTGCCGGGGACCAATAACGCTTGCCTACGAGTTTAAGATTAGGGTTTAGTCTAAGATTTTTTATTTTTATTTTTACTAATTAGGGTTTTGTTTTTCTATTTTTGTAGGTACCAAAAAAAAAAAAAAAAAAAAAAAAAAAAGGAAGTCGGCGACAACTAGGGTTTGTGGACGCCGAGACGTTTTATGGAGGCCGAGATGTTTTGAGGAGGCACAGGACTTGAAAGAAGAAGATGGAAAGCATGTACATCGAGCTTGGCTTCTCGTGTCAATTCTTTTGACTTGGAGATGTCTCAGATTGCGTCTTGCTCTAATCCTAAAGAGTTCTGCAATGCAATCACGATTCAAAGAGCGATTGAAGATGTACAAGCCTTCGCAGAAGCTCAGGACCGATCGATCCGGCACAACGATCGATCGATCCGACACAGCCAGCCATCAGTTCCGATCTCCACACCAGATCGACCGGTCCATGCTTTAGACCGATTGATCCTGTCATATGCTTCAAGTTCCGAGGCTCAAATCGGAGGTCTTAGAGTCTTCTCTGACTTGTCCGCTATGACGACTCATGCTGGAGCCAAGGCGAAGCTTCATACTGCGGCAACCCAACAAGCCTGAATCGACAAAGAAGAAGGACCGATCGATCCACTCCTAGATCGATCGATCTCCTGGGCGATGATGACTTACTGACCAGAGGGTCAGGACCGACCGATCCTCCTTCAGATCGATCGGTCCCCACTGCGAAATCAGGAATTCCTGACCTGTTTTTGAATGACGCCGGTACGCATGTTATTGCTCAAGCTGATGTGGTTCCTTACAAGCCAAAGAGTCCTTATCCGCGCATTTCTAAGGCGCAACTTGATGTGAAGACGTACAACCGCTTCAGAGAGGACACAAGTGAGATAACTAAGGAGCTTTCGCTTTCTGAAACATTAGAAGAACTTATGTTCCTAAGGAAGATTTTCCGAGAGGTTGTTGCTGGAAAGGAATATCTTCAAGAGATTGGTGCATTCTTAACCAAGCGAAGGGACACTCCCACCCCGAAGCTCATTAAGAGAGATGTTCGCATTGGAAGTTGCTTGGTTCCCACCGATTTTCATGTCGTTGAGATGACCAAAGGTTCTGTTACGCCTTTGATTTTTGGGAGACCAGTCCTTGCAACAGTGGGTGTAGTTGTCGATCTATCTAATAAGAGGATCGCCTTCTCTAACATCGATGAGAATATCTTCTACAACGCAACCCCTTCTAATGAAGCTATACAACGTGGCTCTTGTCTCACCATAGACAATGAGAAGAAGCTCGTGACCAGCTGTTCCCTCCACCAGGCCCTGCACGTTATGATGACCACGGACAGCCTCTACCCGCTGGACCGATCGATCCCCCTAACAGACCGATCGATCTGCATCAGGCACCACCTGCTCGTCGCCCCACCATTGGCGAACACGACACTCCAGACAAGTTATACTCCAATCGCGCTGCAATTCACTTACCAAACGAGGGGTATGATTACAAGATCGAACCCCAAATTATTCACTTGGTGGCAGAGAACTTGTTTTATGGATTGCCTTCGGTGAGTCCATAGGATCATATTGAGGTGATTTCTCGACTAACACGGCAGCAGAAGCTAATACTCTGATCAACAATTTGGCGGCTAGCAATAGAAATCATTGTCCGGTGTATGATCGAGCGCATCATGAGAATGATGTCAACGAAGTCCTGGATGGAGACACTCATTCTTCTAAGCAGCGATCCGAGAAGATGTAGCTGACACGAATCAGTCTGACCTGAATCTGCATCGAGGAACAGACGCCTCGAGATCGACCGGTCTACACCAGAGATCGATCGATCCCGACTCAAGAAATGGCTCCTAGACAACACGGCGGAAAGAAACCAGCTACCGGAAAGCAAGAGTGGACGACAAAGGATCAGGATGACACCGTCGCGCTCCGAGCCTGCAAGTTCACACCTACTCGGTTTTTACAAACCGATATCTTGGTCGCAATGGACATTCTCGATGATGTCAAAGAGTTCATTTCGGTGCATAACAACGCGCTTCGATCTCGAATCGAAGAAGGTGATCCACAGGAGCATACAGCGCGATACGTTGATCGAGAGCACCTGTACACGAACAAGATCCTAATCCGCCAAATGCTAGTCTATCGTTTCCAGGGCCATTATGGGATTTACAAGTACATCCACCTCGCTCATGCTGATTTGACTTCTCTCGCGACCCACAAGAGCATTCGCTTCAATCCGCCTGCTGGGGCGCTTTGCGAGAGACCGATTACACCGAAAACTAGCGGCACCCGGAGAGCAGCTTGCACGAGACGAATTGATGAGGCTGGCCTTTCTCAACCTTCTGCTTCCGTACTACCACCGTTTCAGCATTACTCCTCCTCTCAGTTGCTTCAATTTCACTTCGATATGAGCGAGTACGTCACCATGGAGCCAACGAAGGAGCCGAACTCGGAGTTTGAGCGTTGGGTCTATAATACGACCAAGTAGAAGAACTCCTTGCTGACTCGGATTGCGTCATGGCTCTGCTGCGTTGCACCACCACCACCACCCCCACCACCACGAGAGCCCATTCCACCGCCACCACTAGCATCGGTACACGAGACAGACCCGGAAGACGATGCATCAGCTGAAGTGTCTCCTGTGCGAGCTGAGGATGATGAGGAGTTCTCTCCAACCTCGTCTCTTCACTCTCATACTTGGCTTTCCACACATCGCCACACGAGCTCGGAGTCTAGCTTTCCGCATGACTTTCGCATTTGCACCAGGCGAGAGCTTGCTTCGAAGCAGATTCTCATTCTCGCACCACTTGACGCCTGACACCACAGTCAAGCTAACGACTTTAAAAAAGCGCTTATGGGAAGCAACCCACTGAGTTCGTACATACTTGTCTTTTTTTTTGTTTTTCTTTATTTGTTTTTATTTTTAGGATTTTTATTACGGTGAAATCACGTCCGGTGTTAAGTGTTTTCAGGAATAGGTACTCAACGCAGAAGATGCGAAACTTTTTGTTCCAGACACTGGAGACCGATCGATCCTGTCGACAGATCGATCGATCCCCTGGCGATTGACAAAGTCCACGACCATCGAAGATCTAGACCGATCGATCTGAGACGTCAGACCGATCGATCCCCTGCCCTGAGCTGTACAAGGACTCATGTCACATTGTCCATACACACCAAACGTTTGATCACCGGGTTTTTCTTTCCTTTTCTTTGAGCTTTTGATTTTCTTATATGTATATTATCACTATCTTTTGTTGTCGGTTTCAATTCTTCCTTTGGGTTTTTCTTACACACCGGGACGGTGTGAAGTAAGTCTGGGGTAGAAATGTGACCATTTGCACTAACATTTTAATTTTTATTTGAGTCGTTTTATTGAGTCAAAATGGTTGGAACTTGGAACTTCTTTTGTGAATCGTGTGTTCGTACTAATATCTTCTACTATCCGTCATGACTATCTTTGTGAAGAGCTGAAGATTGGAACGCCATTAGCCGAACAACTCACCAGAAGTCCCTATCTCTTGGAAATCTGATTGACCTGGCGTTGACTCCACCCGTGATAAGACGATAATTTGGACTTAATCTTCTCAACGTGGGGCTTGGTATACATCGAACGCGACCTCTGACTCAAGCTTTCCGAGATGCACATAACTTCTAAAAAAGTATGGTTCCCCTATCTCGTCTCCTAAATAAGAAAAAGAAAAGAAGAAAAAAAGAAAAAGAAAAGAAAAGGGATGTGGTAAACAAAGAAGTGGGCCGAGAGATGTGTGGTTACCCCCTTGCATATTTCAGACTCATGAAAATCAACCCCGGGCTAAAGAAAAAGAGATCGATAGAAAAAATAAAATGATACCCTAGAAAAGTAGGGAGAAATCGATCTCATGAAGAAAAAAAGGAAGAGGAGGAAAGGAACCATAAGAATAATGTCTTGGAAGCTAGAAGAAGGTAAGCGTCTACGCGATCTTTGATCGATACTCCCTCGTTGAGACCACATGCTTGTAAAGAATGAATGTAGGGAGTCAACAATGGAGATTTTGGAGATTCCTTGAGATCTCGGGACATCAGTACGGAGAGTTGCTAAGCCAATGGTTAGTACATGTTGTAAGCTTGATTCTTTGAGTGATGGATTCGCGGAAGAAGTACGGAGATTCTCGAGAAGTTGTAAGTTCCCGTTTTCAAACCTTTCTCTTTAAGATTTGTCTTTTTGATTGTTCTTGCTTGAGGACAAGCAAAGATTCAAGTCTGGGGGAATTGATGAGTCCCAAAATTATCGTTTTCTATATAGGATTTAGGATTGTTATTTGAGTCAACTAACTTATATTAGATAGGTTTTAGGACTATATGCTTCACTTTATGTATTTCAAGGGTTTTTAGGTGTTTGAAGAAAAAGGAAGAGTTTTGGATCAATTCGGAGGCAAATATACATTAAGAGATGCAGAGTCCAGTAGACCCGTCAGAAGTATGGCCTCAGACGAAGACCTTCCCACCGTTGGATCTTGCTAAGCTTTTGACACAAGATAGCCAAAGGAGTTAGCTTTCATCTCCAAGTGGTTTGAGGTAAATCCAACGGTGCAATCAAGAGTTATGGCCGATTTACTGAAGACATGTCAACCTGCCGACCAAGCTGACGAAGCCCAAGCCCATGAAGACGGGGATCGACCGGTCCACACTTGGGATCGATCGATCCACCGCCTCTTTTGCCTCCTATCCAAGATTTTCCATTTCTTTTGTTTCCTTTTGTTGCCCTCTCCTTTTACTACATAAAGGGGGCTCGCCCATTGTATTTTACACACCTTTTCAGAGCAGTGGCTCTCTCTTTTGAAAGCTGTAGCTCTCCCCCAGTTTTATAAATATTTTAGTTTCCTTTTTATAGCTTTCTTTTTAGGTTTAGATTCTTTAATAAAGATGTTTCCTTTTGTGTTCATCTTTGTTCTTGTTTCTATGCTTAAGTAGTTTCTTTATTAGGCTAGGGTTTCTCTGAAGGGATGTGACCGATTATTAGGTTGTTAGATTTGGGAATTTACTTTATCGTTCTTCTTCTATTGTTATACTTAATGCTTAGGGCTTGAGTAGCTAACTTGTTCTAAGATCTTGTGTGATTAAACTAGGTACGAAAGTAGTGTTTAGTCGCTGGAATCAACACTAGTCGAGCAAGGTTTTATGGCTTGAGGCGACAGCCCGGGCCATGACATCTTCTGAACATATCAATCCTGTTCTTAATGCTAGTATTACTCTAGGGAACGCGCGAGAGCGGTTTTCTAATATAGTATTACTAAGTAGGTGTTTGCGCGAGAGCGAGATGTCTTATTAATTGTGAATTGAGTTCTAGAACGTATTTTAATATTCTCTACTAATTGATTTAATTGTTTTGTCACATCCTGGATGGTTTCCCTATGCCTAATATTCTTTTATTATTTGCTTTGTTTTATTTCTCGTTAGGTTGTTAGAAGATCAAACTCTTATTTTATTTGTCTTACCTTAACTTTAATCCCATAGATTCGTAGTGTAACTTATCGGTCTCTGTGGATTCGACCCTAAAGTGCTACAACTGATTACCGTATCTGATCCAGTAGTTTCATATTTAGGTTTATTATTTGACCTACGATCAATCATCGCCTCGCATTTGTGATGATCTACTTGTGGGTTCTGATCCGAATTCACAATTCTACAAGGGAAGAGCTATGAGAGCTGCAAACTCATGTCGTTCTTCCAAGCCCTCAGGATTCTTTAACACTTTGAATGAAGAAGACTACGAGTGTGAGACGATGCAAATCGAATCACATAAAGACTATTCTTCTGACGCTATCGAAGCACCGAAGAGTCAGAAACTTGAGGACGAGTCAAAGGCTAAGCTTCTTGCTCATAAGCTTTTTGACGCACACAACAGGTTCACTACCGAATTTGAAGCCAAGTTCGAGAAGCATAGGACGGAACTAAATGCAAGGTTAGATAAAATCTTGACACGTGTTTCGAAGGTAGAAGACGGACTACGCAATGTTAAATTCGACCTGCAAATCGTTAGAGAAGAGATCATAGAACACGGGAAGACATTATCTTTCATTTGGGAGGATGTAGAAGTCTTTGACAGACGATTTGGATGGAAGATTGAAGCCATGCAAAAGAAAGTTATGGACCCTACTCCAAGTGTGGATTGGGAGAAAGACCATGGTTGTCTTAGCAATGGAGAAAAAGAAGAAGAAGCCTCGGACAATTCATCGATTTCTCTAGAAGGAAGCGTAGAAACCGGAGAAGAACCGGAATCATTCGCGGAGTCCCCACCACATGACGAAGCCACTAGTCCGCGGCCCGAGCCTTCTCGACCGCATGACCGGGACACTGTGGCGCGGCCTGGG
The DNA here is from genome assembly GCA_011420285.2 of Erysimum cheiranthoides. Lineage (NCBI taxonomy): Eukaryota > Viridiplantae > Streptophyta > Magnoliopsida > Brassicales > Brassicaceae > Erysimum > Erysimum cheiranthoides. The sequence continues at coordinate 6,801,519 of CM022181.2, read as the reverse complement.
ACGACTCCGGAGCAAGACCAGGACGACTTGTCTCCACCGCATGACCAGGAGAGCGTGGTGCGGCAGGAAACTCCTTCATCGCACGATCGGGCTCCCATGGTGCGGCCAGAGACATGTTCAACCCAAAACCCTATTTCCGAATTTCGGCATCCAACCGACGGTCAATGATATAGTCCATATTTTACCCTCCATCCATATGATTTAAGTGTCGTTTTTAGGGTCTTTCTAGTGTTTTTGTAGTATTTTACTATGTAAACAGGTCAATGTACGTTTGGAGCTTGCTAGGAGCAAAAGTAATAAAAAGGATTCATTTTGGAGCTTTTTGGAGACATTTGAAGATCAATGCGGATTCTCGGCTTTCACTGACCAGAAACACGATGTGTGTCGATCGACATGCATTAGTTGTGTCGATCGACAGGCGACCTGAAAGCAGAGCTGTTCGAGATTTGAAGCCCAATTCGTTTCCTACTCGGTTTTGGATTTTAAAGACCAACTTAATCAAGCCCTAGACGTCCAGAAGACTTGTATATATAGTTGTTTTAGGTTTTCAAAAGAGACATCCAGACTTTGTCTAAGCTTTAGAAAGAGATATCTACTTTGTTTTAGGTTTTGAGAAGAGAGCTTTGGGGAGATCTTTCTGTTCCTGATCCTTCAAGTCCTGATTGTGAACCCCTGTTATTTCTTACTCTTAATCTTAATAATGATTTCGTTTTCTATCTCTTGTGTTATTGCTTTGATTATGTCTGAGTAATTCACTAGTTAGATTTAGGGTTTTCTTACAAAGGTTTGATGGTTTGATTTAATGAATTGATTAGTTAAGGATTGTCTATCTTAATTGTTCTTAATCTGAGATTGTTCTTATTGCTTATTCTTGATTGATCACCTTGAATCTGAACTTAGGTTGTTAGTCTCTGCGAAAGTAGGATTGATAGCTTGAACCTATCTCTAGATTAGCAACACTCCTGATTCACAACGACAGTTGGTTTTAGGGTCTTGTGAACATATTGAACCTGAACTTTATAGCTGATTTAGATTCCTTAGAATTCACAACGACAATTGGTTTTCTGTTTCTAGATTAAGGAGTATTCACAGCGACAGTTGGTTTACTTACTTTTATGTTTGAGTTCTAGAACATTGATTAATTTATCCTGACTAATCATTCTATTTATCATTCCTGATTTCCTGAGAATTCCCTGGATCTAACGCTTTCTCTGATCTGTTTACAACTCGTTTTAATATTCTGCAATTGTTTTCTTTCTTTTACATCTATTTGGTTTAGCATAATCTGAGACTTAAAACCTATTGTGTAACTATGTCCCTGTGGAAACGATCCCTAAGTACTACAATGATCTCTTAATATGAGAGAGTAGCTCAGGGTAAATTTGAGCATATCAAATTTTGGCGCCTGTTGCCGGGGACTTTTTGTCTACCATTAGGTTCCAGTTTAGGATTTTGTCTAAACCTTTTCTTTTTACTTTACTCACTTTCTCTTTTTCTTTCTTTTTCTTGTGTGTTTCAGGTGCATGTCCAGTCGCATAACCAGAAGTACGCATAATCCTGAGTTACTGAGTTATTCAACCGAAGAACTTGGGAGAATCGAAAGAGAAGGAAGAAAGAACAAAAAATCAGCTGAGATGGAAAGACAAGACGCACCGATTCTCCAGGCTGATGGGACCTATTTGAATGGAGCAAGCCAAGTTTGTGATGAACACGGCCAGATCATACCGCCAGTTGATGCGAGAGCATTGGCCGCAGCAGGAGGCAATCAACTTCCAAACCCGCACCATGTCGATCGACAGGCACCTGGCCGTGTCGATCGACAGCATGGACGAGAACAGCCTGTAGGCGCTGATGATCCTGAAAATGCTCGGACTCTTGCCGAGTACAATCGTCCAGACCTCTTCTATGCCAACCGGTCCGCCATTCGTCTTCCTACCATCCAGAGGAATGACTTTGAGCTGAAGCCGGCGTTTTACACTCTTGTTGGGCAACATCCTTTCCATGGTTTGCCCAATGAACATCCGATGGACCACATAGAGAACTTTGAGGACATTGCGAGCAGCATTAAAGCTAATGGAGTCTCTATGGACTACCTGTACTGCAAGCTTTTCCCACATTCACTGAGTGGAGAAGCTTCTGCATGGTTGAAGAATCTAGAACCTGGTTCTTTAACTACCTGGGAAGAGACCAAGAACGCATTCTTATGCAACTTTTATGATGATGCGCGTTCAGAGGAGCTGAGAAAGAAGATCTCTCAATTCACCCAGGGACCAGCTGAAGCCTTTAAAGCCGCTTGGGTGCGCTTTAAATCTCACCAAAAGGATTGTCCTCACCATGGGTTTAGCACCGTCCAACTTTTGGGAATCTTCTATCGTGGTATTGATTGGAGGCACCAAATTGCTCTTGACGTAGCAAGTAACGGAAATTTCAACACTCGCTACCCTACTGAAGCTATGAAACTGATTGAGAACTTGTCGCAAGCAAACAGCACCAAGAATGCTGATCTTGAGCAAAAGAAGCTAGCAGGGACTGGCAGTGGAAAAGAAATTGCTGAAGTGAATGCGAAGATTGATATGGTTGCCAACTTTCTGATGGGCAAGAAATCTGTCAACTTTGCTGACCATGTTGAGACAATTGAGCCGAAACAACAAGGAGACGAAGAAGATGTCAACTATGTGAATGGTGTAGGTTTTCAGGGACAACGGTTTGGAAATCAGCAGGGAAACAGAGGCTACAACAACTCAAGTGGACAACGTTTTGGTTCACCAGGTTATGTTTCCAAGACGGATTTTCAGAAGAACTTTCAGCCCAACACCAACAACTCCAGCTACACCAGGACCTATGGTAACTCTTCTTACCAAGCTCCTCCGCCTAAGAATGACGTCACAGCCATGTTCGAGCAGTTGCTAGAGGGACAAGAAAAGCTCACTGTTTCTCTAAACGGCAAGCTTGACAATGTTTACACAACTCTAAACGACAAAATCGAGGCTCTTAACACCCATGTCAAGAAGCTTGATGTTCAGGTTGCGCAGACCGCTGAGACTGTTAAACGTCAAGAGGGTTTTCTTCCTGGAAGAACCGATCAAAACCCCAAGCATTGCAATGCCATTTTGATCCGAGAAGGGGATGCAGTTTGGGAATATGAAGAGAGTGATGAAGATGAGTACGAGGAAGATACTTTTGAGGATGTTTCTGGGATCTTGACATCTAATTTGACTAGGCCACGAGCTTGGAAACGTGAAGCATTAGCTGCTGCTGCTTCTGCAAGCAACCAGCCTTTGAAGCAGTGTGTCGATCGACACACCATAGTCGGTGTCGATCGACAGGTCTCGGGAAATCAGACAGAAAGCAGAAACACACCTTCAGGTCATCCATCTACTTTCGCGAAGGGTATCGATCGACAGACCTCTACTGCTGTCGATCGACATGCCCCGCTAAATGATCTGCCTTATGTCGTGATTCCACCATCCGTGCAGTCCACCGACTATGTTCCTAAGGTGCCGTATCCAAAGCCCAGGAGGTCTAAGCAGGAAATTGAGGATGAGAAATGTAAGGCTATGCTTGAAAAGATCAAGACCGAGATCCCTACCAATGACAACGAAGACACTCCATCTCCAATGAAGCGTCTAGTTCGAAGAATGGTTTTGAATGGTCTAACTCCTGAGGAAGGAGCTTTGCTTACACGAGATCTCAGTGCAGTTTTCTCAGCTCAGGTGCATAAGAAGAAGCAAGAAAAGAAACAAGAAGTCGTGGTTTCCGAGCAAGTTAGTGCAGTTATTCAAAACAAGCTTCCTAAGAAGTTATCGGATCCAGGCCGTTTTGTCTTGGATTGTTCGATCTCAGAGGAACACTTCACCCATTCCCTATGTGACCTTGGCTCTAGCATTAACCTGATACCTCATTCTGTAGCCAAGAGACTTGGGAAAACGGACTTCAAACCGACGAATGTCTCTTTGATTCTTGCGGATCGTTCTACGAGAGTTCCAATAGGGATCCTTGAGGATGTGCTAGTTCAAATCGGGGAGTGCACCATACCTGCTGACTTTGTGGTTTTAGACTATGACAAGGAACCACAAGACCCACTTATCTTGGGACGCGCTTTTCTAGCCACCGCGGGCGCAATCATTGATGTCAAGAAAGGTCATATGTCTCTGAATGTTGATGGCAGAGTGCTGAACTTCAGTACGTTCAAGCCACGGGTTTCACTTCCTGAGAATCCACCAGCCATCCTCCCAACCATTGCAATGAACCCCGAGACAAGCCCTCCGAAGACTTCACCACCACTTCCGGCAAAGAAACCTCATAAGTCGAAGAAGAAGAGAAATTCTCCAAAAGTTCCTACACCTTCTGCAAAGGATGCTGAGCCACCTCTTCTCTCTAAGTCATCCAATGCATACACGCCACCTTGGAAGTTGAGACAATATGCGCCATCCAACGCGCAGCAGTCGCCGGATCTCTGAGAATCCGTCAAGTCGAGCTAAAGACTCAAAACAAGCGCTGAGTGGGAGGCAACCCACTATGTTTTGATTTTTGTTTTTGAATTTTTATTTTGTTTTTGATTTTTGGTTTTGGTGTTCTTTAAATTCTAAGTTTTATTTCGATTTAACTAATTCTAATTTTTTATTTTGATTTTTGTTTGATGTTTAGGAGTCTACTAGGAAATAAAGGGAGATGCAGAAAAAAAAAGAACTCTCTGTCGACAAGAAAGGGTTGTGTCGATCGACACAACTTATGTGTGTCGATCGACACGCATCGCGGAAACACAAAAACCCGAGAGCTCCTTCTCTTTTCTCATTCTTCTCTTTTATTTTCTTTTGCTCCGATTTCACGAAATCCTCTCTAACTTCTTCATTTCTTGACCAAATCTTTTGATTCCAGGTGCTATAGATTCGTGATTCTCTCCTCTATCAAAGCCCTCAGTCAATTTCTCCGATCTGTGAAGTAATGGCTGGAAATCGCAAGAGAATCCGACGCGACGGCGAAGGTTCTTCTCGCAATCCGCCGCCTCCTCCGCCTCCACAAGCTCCGGCGAGCCCCTATGCAACATCACCACCTCCTTCTCCTCCTGTTCCTCGATTTCCATGGCCCCGAGAGGAAGGTACACCGATCTACTCCGATTGCCAATGGGCGGATAAGGTATTAACGGAATTTGAGAAACCGGAGTATATAAATAGGGAACTTAGCGATGATTGGGGTGATTATGAGACATTGCTCTACAATTGGGCGATGAGTGCTTTGATTAGTGAGATGGGAATCGGATACGTTACGGAGCTGGATTGTGAGCTTTATCCTGATTTGGTTAGGCAGTTTATGGCCTCTGTTCGAGTTGATTATCAGCAAGAGTACGCGAGGAATGCCCAAGAAGGAACACTATCCTTCTTTGCTTTTGGGGTTCGTCATAGTATATCTATTCCAGATCTCTGTGCTCTCTATGGTTTTCGTGCAGATGGTACAGCTGTTGCGCTCCCTACTGTTTTTGACAAAGCTAAGGAGTTCTGGTCCGTTTTTGCTGAGGGAAGTTTTACGACTGGAAGCTGTAAACACTCTGATATCCGGCACCCTGCATTGCGTTACCTGGTTCGTCTTGTGAGTAACACCTTCTTGTGCAAGATGGACCCAGGAACGATGAGATTAGCTGAGTTGGTTCTGCTTTACTATGCCTTGCATAATGATGTGTCTGCTGAGATTGATAGTAACATTATGGAGATCAATGTCAACATCGGAGCTGTTTTCGCGCACCATTTGGTTGATCTAAAGACCAAGCCTTTCAGTGGAAAGAGTTCTAGCAGAAGTCATAGCACGAAGAGGAAGGTTGAGAGTATAGGGAGCCTACTTACTCCCCTGTTCCGTAGATGCAACGTAAATCTCTCCTTCACCTCTGTTGACCACTCCCGCAGGTACATGGATAGAGCCTACTTGAAGAAAGCTCATTGGATGGATAATGGTTTGACTTGGAAGTATACTAGCTCGGGAGAATCTCTTCAGGTCAAGTTGCCATAATCTCGACTGGGTATCGTCAGACATTCCATGAGACTTCTCAGTTTTGAGCCTGACCCGAGGGATGTGAGACAGCAACCTCCTACTCGTCGTCGTCGCGGTACCTCTTCTTCTGCACCTCCTTCAGCCACAGAGGATGAGCCAGCACTTCCTGAATGGCCAGCATACTCGGAGACAGAGATGGACCACCACACTTTCCAGCAGCTCATGATGAAGAGGATGGACGCTATGTGGGATGTCATGAAGAAGTTCATGTGTGCTCGCCCAGCTTGCACTCGACGCCATGTCTCTAATGATGAGGGCAGCACTGAAGAAATTAGTGATTAGGATGCTACATCTGCTCTAGTTTCTTCACTCTATCACTTTTTCTCTTTTTAGGATTTTTGTCTTTTGATTTTTCACTAACTTGATTTGTCATTGATGGAACTAATGCTTATCTATTCAGGATTCTGGTTTTGCTTTGATGTTTGATTGTCTTTCCACAGTTACAGCAGGAAATTCATGTGTGAAAACTTCAACAAAACACCGACAATCTTGCAGAAATTTTGCCTCAGCTCTGTCTGATCACGGACAGTCTGTCGATCGACACACTCCATTTCTGTCGATCGACAGGCCACGAGGTAACTGGTTCTAACTTAGCAAAAATTCCTCAATTTTCAATTCAAGTTATTTTTGGTTTTTATCTCCGATCCTAAGGCTTTTTACCACTGGGGACAGTGTTACTTAAGTCTGGGGGAGGAAAATATTGACGTATTTTTCTTTATTTTGGTTTTTGATTTTCTTTTACTAACCATTTGAGTCTTTTTCTTTTGTTTTATTGAGTCAAAATTTTGTTGAAAACTATGATCCTTTTTCTTTTGTGTTTTGCATGGTTGATTAATGCTGCAGATAAAGTTTGATTCCGACTAATGAAAAATCCAATGATTGAGCGGTGAACCAGAGACAAACAAATTCCCATCAAGATTCATTAAAGCCGGAGCCAATTTCTGAGCTCTTCCTTTTACCTCATCAATGCGGTTAGTGTTTCTAAGAACTTGACTCTTTGTTCATACCTGACGGCTTACGTTGAAGACAATGGTACCCCTTTCCCCTAGTCTAAGAAAAAAAAAATTGTTATTGCTTATAAAAGACGAGATGATTTCCTGCGAGCTAGAGGGTAGATGCGTATCGATGATCCCATTACTCTGCTCTTGTCTGGAATGATCGCGCAGGGTTGTTAGAAGAGTAGGTAAATTATTATCGATGATCTCATTATTTCACCCTGAGGTTTCTAAAAAAAAAAAACAAAAGAGAATAAGTGTGCAAAAGAATAAGTCTGGGGGAGAGTAAGGTTATTCAGCGTTGGATATGTTGAGTTTTGATGGTAGAGTACAGTGAATGAGTCTAGAAGGTTCTGGTGCACTGGTTACATTGATTGAGACCCGGTTGTGAAGGCTTTCTTGATGAATGTGTGGAGATGTTTTGGGAGTTTCTTGGTTTCATTGTGATTTCAGCGGAGAACTACATGGTGGTTCGTTTTAGACTTGTCTGTTAGGCATGTGGATTTGGTTCGAATGACTAAGGCAAGGCATTAAAGGCAAAGGTGAGTTTTCATGTTTTCAAACCTCTTTCCACAGGTTTAGTTTGTGTTTTGCTTGAGGGCAAGCAAGAGCTAAGTCTGGGGGAGTTGATATAGTCCATATTTTACCCTCCATCCATATGATTTAAGTGTCGTTTTTAGGGTCTTTCTAGTGTTTTTGTAGTATTTTACTATGTAAACAGGTCAATGTACGTTTGGAGCTTGCTAGGAGCAAAAGTAATAAAAAGGATTCATTTTGGAGCTTTTTGGAGACATTTGAAGATCAATGCGGATTCTCAGCTTTCACTGACCAGAAACACTATGTGTGTCGATCGACAGGCATTAGTTGTGTCGATCGACAGGCGACCTGAAAGCAGAGCTGTTCGAGATTTGAAACCCAATTCGTTTCCTACTCGGTTTTGGATTTTAAAGACCAACTTAATCAAGCCCTAGACGTCCAGAAGACTTGTATATATAGTTGTTTTAGGTTTTCAAAAGAGACATCCAGACTTTGTCTAAGCTTTAGAAAGAGATATCTACTTTGTTTTAGGTTTTGAGAAGAGAGCTTTGGGGAGATCTTTCTGTTCCTGATCCTTCAAGTCCTGATTGTGAACCCCTGTTATTTCTTACTCTTAATCTTAATAATGATTTCGTTTTCTATCTCTTGTGTTATTGCTTTGATTATGTCTGAGTAATTCACTAGTTAGATTTAGGGTTTTCTCACAAAGGTTTGATGGTTTGATTTAATGAGTTGATTAGTTAAGGATTGTCTATCTTAATTGTTCTTAATCTGAGATTGTTCTTATTGCTTATTCTTGATTGATCACCTTGAATCTGAACTTAGGTTGTTAGTCTCTGCGAAAGTAGGATTGATAGCTTGAACCTATCTCTAGATTAGCAACACTCCTGATTCACAACGACAGTTGGTTTTAGGGTCTTATGAACATATTGAACCTGAACTTTAAAGCTGATTTAGATTCCTTAGAATTCACAACGACAGTTGGTTTTCTGTTTCTAGATTAAGGAGTATTCACAGCGACAGTTGGTTTACTTACTTTTATGTTTGAGTTCTAGAACATTGATTAATTTATCCTGACTAATCATTCTATTTATCATTCCTGATTTCCTGAGAATTCCCTGGATCTAACGCTTTCTCTGATCTGTTTACAACTCGTTTTAATATTCTGCAATTGTTTTCTTTCTTTTACATCTATTTGGTTTAGCATAATCTGAGACTTAAAACCTATTGTGTAACTAAGTCCCTGTGGAAACGATCCCTAAGTACTACAGTGATCTCTTAATTTGAGAGAGTAGCTCAGGGTAAATTTGAGCATATTAGTCAACCATCGACGTTATCGACCGAGACAACCATTTATCGTCACGAAGACAACAAAGATGACCAGAGGGAAGAAGCTGAGAAGCCCAAGCCCAATCATTACAACAAATCAAATGGCTTGGAGTTTCAAGAAGGAACTAGAACCTTGGTGGACAAGTCACCAAACCTATTTCAGAAAGGAAAAGTGGAGGAAAAGGAAATCCTTTACGAAAAAGGAAAACTTTTTCAAAACCCTAAAGAAACAGGTAAATCTTTTCTTATAAGTACTTGTAAAACTTCTTTACATGTTTTGCAGGAAACAAAAGAAGAGGCGACAAAGAAAGGAGAAGAGCTCATGGGAAGCTCTAGAAGACTCGACGGACCAAACCCTAGAGATGATCGCATTAAGCCCATGGGACGAGAGCGACAAGACACAACCGATCCTGATTATGCTAAAACCCTACTAAACGAAGAAGGGAAAGCAAAAGGAAAGGAAGAGAAGTCTACGGAAATCCCAGGAAGAATCGCGATCAATCCAGGAGAAAACCCAAGATCTTTTGAGACAAGCATAGGCCTAGGAAGCGATGGTGGAGTTCATCTCACGGAATCATGCAGCTCAAAAGCTTACCTCCTGCAGGAGGATGTGCTAAACCGAGCAGCAAGTGGGAGAGAAGAACTCATCACCACGCCACAGGAAGGAAACGGGAAACAAAGCCCTAAGCTTCCCAAAGCCGACGACCATACGAGTCATAAAGAAAAGGGAGAGCCTACTTCTTTGACCCTAGTGCCCCCAAACGTTTTTCTGCCACTGAAAGACCAATTGCAAGGAGAGATTGAAGAGAAGGACCGGCCAGACGACGCATCGGAAGCAGCCCACCGTACGGCCATACGGCCGCATGACCGGGTCACTGACCCGCGGTCAAGAGACCCTAGGCCGCATGATCGGGCGTCCGTCGTGCGGTCGAGACCCTTCTCGTGCCAGCTGCCCGTCGACCCAGGCGATGACCCAACGAGCGACCAGGACCAGCACCAGGCCACTTCCAGCCCGCGGTCCATACCTAGCACCGTCCCGCCACCGCCTGACGATCGACGACCTGACCCTGATCCCGATCCACGGTCAGCAACCGGTCCGCGTGGTCCTACGACCCACAAACCTTCTGAACCGCGACATGCCGACCAGCCCGTCGACCCGCACCAGACCACCTATCGGTCCCATGACCAAGAAACCATCCCACCAACACCGCCCATCTCACCTAAAAACTTTGGATGGGCAACAACAAGGCAAGTTACAGGGAGAGATCATTATGATCTCAAACTCTACACCAAGGCCGAAAGGATGGACTCCATGGGAAAATACGGAAAATTCACCGCCTCTCCAACGCAGGTATGTTCTGTAACCTCTATTCATGACCAAATTCCACAGGTACAAGAGGAAAAGAGAAAACCTTGGAACGATTTCAAGGACTACGGAGAATGGACATGGGAGGAGCGAGAAGAATATTTTGCAGAGGAAGCTATTGAGCTATTCGGTAATCTCTCTAGAGGAGATACCGATCACGATGACTTCTTTACCGATGAGGATGATGACAGGGAGCCTAGAGATGCATACTCATGTATGGCAACTCGGGTTCCACAAGATAACTTGGCTGAAGACATACACTTCCGGCGTTTCCAGAAAGAAGTGGAAGCTCTTGAACCGGGAAACTACAGACCCAAGCGTACGTCATCATTGCATTCCGAACTAGACGGAGACGGAGGAGCTAAGCAGGTACCACATCCAAGGCGCCTGCCATCTTTTTGTTATGATCCAGGACCAGTTCAACGGTCGCATATCAACAAGAACCGCACCGCATTCGGCTTACCTCACCAAGTCTACCAAGACCGAGCTAATACCATCGCAAGACCAAGGCATCGCGAAGACCGTCTAGAAGGACTTATGGATGCATATCTCGACTACCAAAAACTAGTCGAGAGAACGACCAATGATAGGATCGACAGGATCAATGAAACTCTTTGTGTAAAAATCAAAGAAGTGTGGTCTTTTGTTCGAAGCTATGGAGGAGCTGGAATAGGAAGCGGAGAAGCGATCGACAGGAGACTTCGATGGATTGAAGAAGCTCTAAGTGATCACCTGAAAGAGTTAATCGACAACTCTAAGGGAAGATGTGAACTGAGTAAGCTGATAGGGAAGCTTTTCAATTTTTACGATGAGATCTCTCTTAACACATTGGAGAGAGAGAAAGAAATGTCAAAAAAGATTGGAGAACTGGAGGTACGAGCCAACCAGGAAGCAGCTATGAATGGAGTTATCCTGCGTCGTATCTATGATCTTGAAGAAGCCTTATCTGATGAGCTAGCAAGAGTGACAGAGAGTCACAAGGTGCTTAGAGAACTCGATAAGAAGCTTAATGACATATCAGAGCATGTCGCTGGACATGAAGGGGATAGGAAATCCGATGACCCTTACGACTATGATATAGAAGAAGACAAGCTGAATCGTGCTTCTCGAGATGTCATAATGTCTCGCCACGAACCTCATCCTTTGCGAGTACTTGAAAGAGGAGAGAGTTCTGGGAAAGACGGAGACCCGCCTTATGTGAGAAGAAGTGAAGGTATCGGAGACGTCACCAGAATAGGACCTACGGGTACAATTCAGGAGATACGCCTGGAGGCGAACTCTCCATCCGCCTAATCTCAAAGGCATCCAACGTCGAGCTAAACGACGTTAAACAAAAGCGCTAGATGGGAGGCAACCCATCAATAGGTTATGTTTTCTGATTTTTGGTACTAGTTTTGTTTTTGCTTTCTGCTTTGTTTCTTTTCTTAGTTTTAGGTTCTTAATGGATCGAGGACAAGGAGAATGAGAAACCAATTGGAGCGTAACACTTAGACAACCGACAAGGAATATAAGCGTGGACCCATGATCATAACCGCCAAGCCAAACAATCAAGAGAAGGTCCTTAGCACGAATACACGGACAAACGGGCCACACCGCCGCACAGCCAGTTCACCGACCCACGGTCGTGAAGCCATACGACCGTACGACCGGGTGACCGTCATGCGGCAGCCACATCCACCGTCCGCAACATTCCTTAGTCTTGTCCCGGACCGTATCAACTTTGAGCAATGAATGCACAAGACTACCGCCACAACCATATCGAAAACATAATCATATCTATCTATCTATCTATTTTATTATTTTGTTTTGGTTTTTACTAATTCTATATTGATGGTTTTAGGTTTTGTAACAAGAATATACAAGCAAGGAAAGGAAATTTAGCATTGGAAGAAAGAACCATGGGAAGTCACTATCCACCACCCACCACCATCCGCCTCACCTTCATTCCACCATTCGACCAACGGACAAAGATTGGCAACAATCTAAGTCTGGGGGAAGATGTTCCATACCATTCCTAATAAGGTGACATTGTTCTTAACTCTAGCTTTCGATATGATTATCATCCTTATCTCTTTATGATGGATGTCACACCGAGGACGGTGTGATTTAAGTCTGGGGGGAAGGATGTTCATCCTCTACTAACAATGCTACCTTTTGCTCTTGTTAACTTGCGAAATTTTCCACTTTTTACATCAATACAGAATTTTATCGAGCCGTTTTATTGAGTCAAAACAAATAGGAAATAAGGACCTTATCATATGATGAATTGACCACTCAAGGTGTTGAGAATTGCTTTTCTTAGGACAACTTGCAGGAATCGTCTAGAGCGGACAATACCTAGAAGCTCATGACCGGATCACTCCCCGGAAGTTTCATCTTGTGGAAATTTCTGTTGGATCGAAAGTTAACTCTATTTAATTTGAACCTAACCTGACTTTTAATTCTCTCTTATTCAAGGTGTTAGATCAGGGAAACGAGCGAATACATTCAGGACGTCACATCACTTTTTGCCAATCTTTTTCGACGATCCTGAATGGCCACTCATTTTTAGTGGTTCCCACCCCTAACCTTAACCTCATTTCAGACCTCATGCATTCTCTTTTCTTTCCTGTTCTAGCAGTTATGTGCAAAAACGTTGGAGAGAGAGGAACGACGCGGTTTTCAATCAAGAAGATAAAAAGAACTAAAGAAGCCGATGTCAATGCATAGAGCTGAGATAGAGAACATATAAGCAACCTATTGGATCCATAAGCTTAAGGTAAAATGCGTACACTTCTGAGATTAATTAACTGTTTCCCTTTTCGAAAAATAATATATATAGAAGGAGAATCGGGTAGAAGTGAACTGAGGGATGTCGTGGCTACAACCATGCATACTTTGGACCTCATGGAAACCTGTTTCCGACTCCAAAAAAAAAAAAAAAAAAAAAAAAAAAAAAAAAAAAAAAAAAAAAAAAGAGAGAAAGGAAAGGGAACGGTTGCTAATAAAATCTCAGGAGGTACGAAGAAAAATCCGTAGGAGTGCAAGGAACCATTCTAGAAGAAGGACGAGTAGTTTGCAGGAGAAACCCACAGAAAAGTCTAAGTCTGGGGGAATCTCAAAGGAAGGAAGAAGGAGTTGAGTGAAGAAGGGTTGAAAACCGTGGACATCAATTGGGCCACTCTCTCTTGCGGTTTTGCATAATATCCTGCATTCTCGCAATTATCTGGTAACCCTAAACACTCTGAACTCCACCTTAAACACTAAATGCCTTTTTATACCAAGCGCCGTCTACCCTGAATGACATCCTTAGGATGAGAGAGCCACGCCAAGAATTTAATGAATGTAGAGAGTTGACTAACGTGAATTCAGAGTTTTCGCAGGGTTGGGACAGAAGGATCCGAGTTGGGAAAGTCATGAGTCTATAGTGAGAATGTTCTAACGCGATTCTCTGTTTTAATGTGGTCTGCAGATAAAGATTCAAGGCATGGTCTCTGATGGTAAGAGAGTTTCCATGATTTTCAAACCTCTTTTCCATGACTTGGCTTGATTGTTTGCTTGAGGACAAGCAAAGCTTAAGTCTGGGGGAGTTGATAACATGGGATTTTCGCCCATTTTAGCTATGTTTTTACAAGGTCTTTGAGAAGGTTTTGATGCATTTATAATGCAAATAAGCCAATAACTATGCTTTTGCAAGAACAAAGAGTTTTTACATGTTTTAGGGAAAATGGACCGAAATGGGAGAAAAAGGACTTGCAGGACAGTTTCAGATCATTAGAAGTTTGACATTCGTTGGCGACCTTCCCGTGCACCAAATTTGGAGTTCTTGGTGTCATTAGAAAGCTTAAAGAGTCAAGATTCACCTCCAAGTGGAATCAACCCAATCCGAGCTGCCAATCAGAAGTTATGATCGTTTGAAGACCGACCTGTCGCCCAACGACCACGCGATGGCCGTGCGGCCAAGTACCACCACGAACGCACCACGGGGACCCGACCATGCGGCCTGGACACACGTCTTAGCCACGTTTTGGCCCTGAGAATGCAACATAAAAAGCCCAAGTCGTTTGGCCCAATACACGAAGTTTCGACGAAGTAAACCCTAAACCTAGCTACCACCGACCTATGAAGCCTATAAATACTACTCCAAGGCTTTAGGGTTTCGGGTGTGTATGTGTGCTCTACCCTAGAAGACAGTAGCCGCCGGAGAAGAAGATTTGAAGCCTTTGGGAGCCTCCTTGGACGTCTCCCTCAGTCCCTTCGTCGTTGGATCCACTTGTTACTTCTGTTTTCTTGTTCCTTTGCTTTTTCTAGTTGTTTTCTATAAGAACCTTTGAATCTTATTCTTTTATCTATTGCATCGTTTATGTTATTGCATTCTCTTAGATCTGTTTTGATGTCTTGCTCCACCATGAGCGAGTAGTTCTCTTGTTGGGTTTGATGGGGTGATTCGAAAGGGTGCTCATGGGTCGCTGATTTGTTTAGGTTGCTAGATTTGTTATGGTTTGTTCATGATTCTATCTTCTAGTTCGTTTTAACCACTATAGAAAGGGACTTGCTAACCCGAGTAATAGTGACCACCTCTAGACACTACGACTTTCCGAAAGCCTGTTGTATAGTCCGATCTAGCTTAGAAGAGCAACCGATTGAAGTTCGATAGATGCAAAGTGACGTTGTGGACAATATTAGACCTAATCGATAATGCAGATTGCGTTGATACGAAAGCTCTCCACCTCGTGATGTTTGGGCCAGATACGCGTCAGTCTAGGGTCTGGTGATGGAAGTCATTCAGATCTACATCCGTGTCTAAGTTCGTGAGTCATAAACCAGAAGCATACTTAGTATACCTAGCAGCCCTTGACCTTATGAGACCCCTGGAGATGTTCCCTTGACCGCCCAACGCTTTTAAATCTTGATAGTAAACCCTTAGTCTTTAGTAGTCTTTAGCCTAGTTATTAGTTAGTCATAGTTAGTAGTCATAGTTTCATTCTTTAGATTTAGGTTTGCATTAGTTCAGCATTAGCTCTAGGAGTGACACTTAGAGCCAACAAACCCCCCCTTTTCTTATTTCGTCCTAGCCATAATCTGTTCCTATAAGCTTGTCGCGCACTCATATCCCCGTGGATCGACCCTTAAGTACTACAAGTGATAGGTTGTGCACTTGCAACCAAATCAATTGTATTCACCTGAGGTTAAAAACCTAAGTTCGCTTGGGTGAAACTAGTGAGGTTCTTCGGAGTCCCATCAGTCATGTATGAAGAAATGAAGACAGACCGATCGGTCCAGTCCAAGGATCGATCAGTCTATGGAGATTTGCGGCCCATGATTGAGAAGATGCCAGAACCGAGCGATCAAGCCCATGGATCGGTCGGTCTAGTCGAGAAGTTAAGCCCAAGCCCAAGAAAAGACGCGGAGACCGATCGATCTAGCCCACGGATCGATCGGTCCGCCTTTGCCAAGTTGATGAGTCTTATTTTTATCGTTTTTAGTCTAAGTTTTAGGATTGTATTTTGAGTCAACTAACCTATATTAGATAGATATTAGGACTATTTGCTTTACTTTGGGATTTTCAGGTTCAAAGAGAGAATATTGGAAAAGAAAGGATTTTGGATCAAATAAGAGTGCAAATGGACCAAGCTTGAAGAAATGGGCCAATCGTGAAGAAATGAAGAAGGATCGACCGAGCCTACCCGTGGATCGATCGATCCCTGAAGATTTGCGGCACCGACTTGCCAGGCCCATGGACCGATCGATCCACTAAAGAGTTTTGGCCCAAGACGAGAAAAAGACCAAGGATCGACCGATCCTACCCGAGGATCGATCGATCCCCACTTGCCTCTTCTCCAAGTTTTTCCATTTTTCGTTTTTTCCATTTTTCGTTTTTTCCATTTATCTCTTGTTTTCCTTTTGCGGCCTCTCTCCCTTTACTATATAAAGAGGGGCTCGCCTCTTGTATCAACACACAATTCATTCTCTCCCTTTTAGAGTTTGTAAGAGATCCCCATCTCAATACACTCTTAGTTTTATTTTATAAAGATGTTTCTTTTTAGTTTCATCTTTGCTTTAGTTTTTATGTTTGAGTAGTTTCCTTATTAGGCTAGGGTTATTCTGAAGGGATGTGATCGATTATTAGGTTGATAGTTTGGGAATTTATTTTATAGTTTTTCTTCTATATTTGTTCTTAATGCTAGGGCTTGAGTAGCTAACTTTTTCTAGATCATAGGTAACTTCTCGTGGCATCACAAGTGCTGTTTAGTTACTGGAACTAATATAGTCGAGCAAGGTGATCCATGGCCTATGACCAATTGAAGTCGTGGCACCTTGTGAACATATCAATCCTGTTTGTTAATGCTAGTTTTACTTTAATAGGCGAACCAATGGTTTAGGATCTATTTTAGTATTACTAAGTTAGGTATGAGCATGACCAATGGATTACTTATATTATTGTGAATTGAGTTCGAGAACATACTTTAATATTCCCTGTTAATTGATTTAATTATTTTGTCACATCCCGGATGGTTTTCCTATGCCTAATATTTCCTTTAATTTATATTTATTTGCTTATTTAATTTCTCGTTAGGTCATTAGAAAACAAAACTATTATTTTATTTTGTCTTACCTTAATTTAATCTATTAATTTAAAGTGTATCTCTGGTCTCTGTGGATTTGACCCTAAAATACTACTATGATTACCGTTTTGATCTGGTATAGTGTATGATAGGTTTTATTTGTTTCGATGATGATCAAATTGGCGCCGTTGCCGGGGACCAATAGATACCTTTAGAGATTTAGAATTGAATTTAGTCTAAGATTTTTATTTTCGTATATTACTAACTATTTTATTTTGTTTTTGTTTTCAGGTGCATGCAATTGAGAAGCCACAAGGCTACCGATTTAGTTGCACTCTCTAACGAAGAACTTGGACGTTTGGAACGAGGCAAAGGGAAAGCTACCAAGTCTGCTGAGATGAATCCCCAAGGCGTGCTACCAGAACGAGCTAACCCACCTGCTTTTCCAGCTGCTGAAGGAGGGAACAATCCTCCACATGTCCAACCTGCTGCTGTCGGACCGATCGGTCTCCTTCTCGGACCGAATGATCCTCGTGCTCCTGGACCGGTCGATCCTATCGCTGGACCGGTCGATTGTGGATCTCGGATCCAACACTCAAAATATAATGGATTAAAAGTAAGAGTAAGAACGATATTTCAATAATAATTTGTTAATACCAAAGTGTATAATGTGAGTCTTATTATCAAAAAGAAGTTCTCCCCTATTACATTGGGATTATCTCATATTTATACCCTTATTCTAAGACATTAATTGCATTTAATGCCATTATTACAATTATTTACATTAATGATGTCGGTTTTGATTTTGTCTTTATTATTGTAACAGCTACATTCGAATTCCCTGGTGGACTTCGAGTTGTGGGCCTTCTCCTTCTGTCTGAGCTCGTTTCTCCTCTCCGAGCTGTTTGTCACCCGAGCTTTCTTCTATAGTTGTCGGGCCTTGCTCTTGTCGGGCCTTGCTTTTGGGCTTCTGATTTGGATACATCTTCAGTTCGGAATTAAATGTTGATTTATTCGATTTTGTCTGGATTTGTTGGACTTTCCATCATTGCTTCGATTTTCGTAATTACAGTGATTTGATCTCCCTGACATTCGCCGATTTTGTCCTTGATTGATGACTAGTTCTCATATTAATATCGTGGGGAAACTGCTCCACTCCCCCATGTCTTTAGCGGTTCAAAAAAGTAAAAGTTGATTATTATTATTATTTTTTTATCTTTCTTCTCCACCTTTACTTTTACCCCTTTTCTTTGAAAACTCCACAATGTCGCCGCCTCGCTCCTCTGCTATTGTTCCGACTGCGGAAGAGCTTGCCATAATCGCCGCCGGAGATAACATGGTTACCTCTGGTTCTGTTGATTGTACACAACCGGGAAATCAGTTTGGTCCATACTGGTCAACTCTTTCTTCCGAACAATCCCTCGAAGATCTCCGGTGTCGCTGTCGTGTTCCGGAGAGTGTTGAATTCGCTCTTCCGAGACCAAACGAGTCTCCGGAATCGGTGCGCCCCGGGTATTGTTGCGTTTATGAAGTTTATTTTAAAGGTTGCGGTTTGTCCTTTCCTATTCCCGAACTATTGCTTTTATACTTGGATGCTCATGGCATCGCTCTTCCGCAATGTACCCCGAACTTGATTCGCAATATTCTTTGTGCAATAACCGTGGCTATGGAGGCAAATCTCGCCATCGGTCTTGATGAACTTGCTGAGCTATTCAGCATTCGTATTGCACGCGGGAGTGGTACCTTCACGCTCCATCCTCGCATAGACAGGGCGTTATTCGACGGCTTTCCTCTCAAGGATGAAAATTGGAAGAGATATTGGTTTCTGCTCAAGATCGATGAGTCCTCCTTCCGGAGTTTCAGCAAAATTTGCAAGACGCAATTTTTGTCTCGATCAGGTAACGAAATTATCCCTTTCCTGCCTTTTCTAGTATACTCTATCCTTCTAGATTGCTGAGTTTGATATTCTTTTGTTTCCAGCGGATAATAAGCTGAAACGTCCTGAGTTTTATCAAGGTTTCTTTTATTTCTTCAAAGACGCTTCGGAGCAGCGTGTTCATTGGAATTCTTTTACTATTCAACGACTTCACCGAGGTACGGATATGGTGAGGCTCAAGAACAGAAAGTTCGGTTCTTTGCTGCAAGTGCTTCTTCTTCTAAAGAGTCGTGTGAGGCCATGGACATTGAACTCCATAACCTTAAGGCTAAACTCAAAGAACAAGAATTGAAGAACGAAGCCTTGGTTAAGCTTCGCGAACATGATTTAAGAGTGTCCGCACACTCAGCTCGAAAGACGGTGAAAACCTGAGGTCAAATACTCTTTGATGATATTTCTGAGTACTTCCGTTGCGTTAAGGCGAGGAAAAAAGCCGAAGCTGACTTGGTGGAGATTAATAGAAACAAGATGCTCCTTGTTCAGATCCTCGAAGGCAAGGTTTCTCCTGGCGATGAGCTCGATGCTCTGGACAAGATGCTGAAGGAGACTAATGAGAAGCTTTCTTCTCTTCCTCCAGCTGACTTTGACCTTCAGAAATACGCTGAATACTTCACTGATTCTCCTCCTATAGATGAAACTGGTCCGTCCTTGGCTTCGCTGAACCTCATGGAAGGAGGTTCTGGATCGTCGGAGAGAATCGACCCTTCATCTGCCCCGATCCCAGTTTCTCTAGAGGTGAATTTTATAATTCCTTCTTTTATCTATCAGTTCTGTTCTAACTTTTTCTTGCTCGGAACTGAACAGGTGTCTGAGCATCGAACTCCCCTTGTTCCCGAAACGAGTATCCAACATGCTAGTTCGGAAATTCCACCACTGATCTCCGAAGTGAATCCTATTGAAGTCGTCAGTTCAGAGTTAGGAGATTCAACTCCTGAAGTTCATTAATCGTGCGGTTATATCCGCCTTTTCGGGGAACTTTCCCTTTTTATTTTTAAGACTTGTTTTTGTTACTTTGTTGCCCATGAGGGTTTTAATGACTTAATGTTTTATGTTGCCTGAGGAGGCTTTTAAACCTTGAACTTAATTCGAATTTTTAGGTTTGCAAAGCCTTTTTATTCGATTCAAAGGTTTTACGTTGTTTGTTGAAAGTGTTTGGGTTGATCAGGCCCATCGGTCTTTAAAAGGCAGATATGTATCCATCTTTTCCGACCTTTTGTTGTTTGTGAAATAACTGTTTCAAGTTACGATTTCTATACCGAGACTTTGAGTTCTCGGATTCAGGTGCCGAGCTCAATGAGCTCGAAGCTCGGAATTAAGAAATTCCTTTGGTTCGAACCTGTGTGTTTTTTTTAATGCGAGACCACGCTTCTTTTCTTTGGGTCTGGCCTATTCCCCGGATAAGCCCGTTCATTGCCATTAAATTTTGACTTCGAAATTGATTTGACGCTTGAGGTTCCCTAGAGCATCTAGGTTTTTTTTTTTTAGGTAGGGGGGCTTAATTGCCTTCTTTATTACACTCTCTTACTGCTTTAATCGAGATACGTGATGTCATGATTGCTTCTTTATATTGAGGAAGGGAAGATACGAAAACCTTTTAGTTTCCATATGTCTTTCTTCCTTTATCTTTCTGCACATATTTCTTTTTCGGTGATCATGTTTTCTTCTTCCTCCAGCGACGACAGCGCTGTTTCGGCCCCTCGTGAAGGTTCTAGGGCGCCTGTTCAAGGTCGTCTTCCCTTCCCTCGTCTTCCGACCAGAAGCAAGGACGCGGATGGTAAGTTCGTTCCTCTGGGCGTTCAATACCCCGATATGGAGATTCCCGATTGTGTCCACGAGTGGTCTCAGGTCCAGGATTATATGGCCGAGGTCTATTTCTTTTCTTCCCTAACTTCTTACTTAATGTCACTTAATAGTTGAGTTCTAGGTTTAGGTTCTTCCAGGGTTTCCGGAATGTTTAGATGTTAGTCCCAGAATTGAACCCTGAACCTTTTTTTTTTTTTTTAGATCGTTGAGAAACATGACAGTCTCGTTGCCAAGCGCTCGCGTTTGGTAACTGAGAAGAAGAAGCTACAGGCTAAGATCTTAGACTACGAAAGAAGGATCAGAAGGCTAGAAACAGATCCAATCAACTGGGAGCGTCAAAATTTTGACTCCATCATGCCTATTCCAGACGTTTTCCGTGAGTGGATGAGGGGTGGAGAGAAAGCTTCCGAGGTTCATCAGAAACGTGCCAAGGCCTCCCTGTTGGCTAGAACTGCCCCTGCCGGTGCTACTCGTGACATCTCTATTGACCATCCACCAGAAATCCGCTGGATCGTCGCCGTTAACAGGCGCAGACGCGATACCCCTGGTCCTGATACTGCTGAGGCGGGTCCCTCATCCTCTGCGGCCAAACGAGCTGACAAACGTCCGGCTGATGGGCCTCCCTTCTGATCTCTTTTTATGACCCAACTTCGGCTCCGAGGCCCCCCCCTTTTTTTTATTAAAAACTTATGTTGTTAATGGGCCCGAGGCCAATTTCCTTTTTAAACAATGGATCCTTCCAAGGATCCGAAGATTTGGTTACCATATTTTGCTGATCTAATTTTTTGCTCTTATTTCCTTTGCCGAGTAGTAATTTTTATCGCTTTTACTCCTGATGGTCTTGATTTGCTCCGTAATTTAGGAAATTGATTTTTCTTATTAGACGATATCAGAGAAGGTTAAATAGAGCTAATGGTGCAGTTGTTTTTTATTAATCAAAATGGGTAAGAGGTCAAGCGCCAAACGTTGTAGATCAAAGCGTTCCGGAAACAGGCGCTCAGGTCCTCGGGTCAAGGATGCTGAGACTTCCTTTCGCGAGAAACTTTTCTGCTCCAATCCAGGGGGAGGTGAGTGTCGTCTTGGTATTGGTACTGGCATGCAGATTCCGCGGGGAATGCTCGAGCAACTCTCCCCTGGCCATTACATTTCTGCGCATGACTATCTTGAGAACGTATGTTTTCTTGCAATTTGAACAACTCAGTTGAGTATAAAGAGGATAACTGATTATAACCAGTACTACAGTTCGTAAACAAATACAAGGGTCTTCGAAGCGAAAGGGAATTTCTCCAGAGAAAGGTGTTTCAATTCGAAAAAAGGATGCTTGAGATCTCGAAAGATCTATGCGTTCTGGAAGCTCATCCCGAACACTGGCTTGATTTGGGTTTTGATTTGTTCTTTGGTGGGATACCAGCTGGTCTTCGGGTGATAGTTGACCTCGCTAGTAAAGGAGTCGAAGTGTTCGAAAGAGAAGACTAGATTCATATGAACCAAATCCTCAGTTGTATTGTCCATGTTTTGCTACATTTTTCTTTTGAAATTCCTTGTAATGAAGAAGGTGGTGTAATCCCTTCCCCCCCCCCTTTTTTTTTTGAAAACAAAATAAAGAGGATTTGATGGATTTTATTTAATAAAATAGCTGAGCTCATCCGAGCTGCCTACGTACCCTTTGCAGGGATCAAGCCAAACCGTAGTTCATTTTACAAAGAAAAAATTTAAGCATAAAACTTTTTCAAATTTAGGATGTTCCAAGGACGTGGAACGTCTGTTCCATCCTGCTCCTTTAGCCGATACACGCCATTCCGAACTATCTCAGAGACCTCGTAAGGTCCCTCCCAGTTAATTCCGAGCTTTCCTGCGCCGTCTTCTTTTTTGTTTTCAAAAACGCGGCGAAGGACGAAGTCCTCGACTTTTAAAGGCCGATTTTTAACTTTAGAGTTATAATACCGAGCTGCAGTTTGCTGGTAATTCTTTAAACGAATCAGTGCGCGATCTCGTCGTTCGTCAATTGTATCCAACGAATCTTCAAGATTTTGAGTATTCATTACTTCGTTATGGGCAGTTCATTCCGACGTAATCCCGGCACCTCGTTTTCGGATGGTACGACCGCTTCCATGCCATACACAAGAAAAAAAGGAGTTTCCCCAATGGCTCGTCGTGGTGTTGTCCGGTAAGCCCATAGCACTGGTCGCAACTCATCGTACCAACCTCCTTTATAAGTAGTTAAGCGCTTCTTTAAGTTGGACAGAATTATTTTGTTTGTTGCATCTGCTTGACCATTCCCCTGCGGGTACCGAGGTGTTGAGTAGCTAATCTTAATCTTCCAAGAAGAACATAAATTTTCAAAATCCGCCGAGATGAATTATGACCCATTGTCAGTAACTATTTCGGACGGAATACCATGGCGACAGATGATATATTTCCACAAGAAAGTCTTAACCTGAGAATCCTTTATCGAAACATAGGCCTCCGCCTCGACCCACTTGGAGAAGTAATCTGTAAGAACGAGTAAGAATTGTACTCCTCTAGTTGACCGATGCAACGGTCCGATGATATCCATCGACCACCGCATAAATGGGTAAGGAGCCGTGACGGAAGATAAAAGTTCCGAAGGCTGATGAATTAATGGTGCATGCTGCTGACATTTTTTACAACGTCGAGCGTACTTTTCACAATCCGTTATCATTGTTGGCCAATAATAATCTTGTCTCTTGATTTTGAACATCATTGTACGTCCGGACGAATGACTTCCACATAACCCTTCATGTGTCTCAGCTGTGACGACATATGTCTCTTCTCCGTGGACACATAATAAATATGGGTCACTCAGGGCGCGCCTGTAAAGTGTTCCACGTATCAAACAATACTTTGTGCTTTGTATGCGTAACTTTTGAGGCCTCCATTTGCCCTCCGTAAGTTCTCCAAATTCAATATACCTCTTGATCGGAATTCTCCAATCACTCCCCAGACTTCGGGTGATACGTCGAATTGTACCTCGCTAGGTTGTTGTTTCGGTTCTGGTGTCAAATCCGATGTGTCGGCTTCAGTTTCTCCAGTTTCTATTACTTCATCATTTGCCTCGTGTGATTCGGGTTCTTCGGAAGGCTTTTCTACGGATGTTCGTTGGACAGGGGTCTTCCGAACTCTTTTGTTCGGAAGTGACTCAGTTTGGCTATTCGGATTCGCCCTGAATTTTGATCTAGTAACAACAGTTACTTGGTCTTGAATTGAAATGCTCGGAGATATAATACTCTCAACCGGAATGATCCTTTTAAGATCTGGATCCGAAGTGGAAGCTAAGGCCGCTAACGCATCTGCTGAAGTGTTTTCACTTCGGGGAATCCGAATGAGTTCGAAATGTCTAAAGTTTGCAGCCAAATTTTTGACCAAGCGGAGGTAAGCTTCCATTCGCCGATCCTTAGCTTCATAATCTCCATTAAACTGGTTAACTACGAGCTGTGAATCGCAGTAGACCGTGAGTTCGTTCACATTCAAGCCCGCTGCAAGGCGCATTCCGGCTATTAAGGCCTCATACTCTGCCTCGTTATTTGATGCTGGAAAAACAAGTCGAAAAGATTGCTCTATCACCTCCCTTCCGGGTGCGATAAGCCTGACACCAATTCCTGAACCGTGTTTAGATGAAGACCTGTCAACGTGGAGTCTCCACATACTCTCCACACCCGGGTCATCAATTGAGCCCGAGGTTGGTAATTCGGTTAGGAAATCTGCCAAAACTTGCGCTTTCGCACTGGTCCTTCCTTTGTACTCGATATCGTACTCACTTAACTCTACTGCCCACTTGGCTAATCTTCATGACTGCCCTGGACTATGTGAAATAGCTCGTAATGGATGGGAGGTTAACACCTCGACTGGATGTGACTGAAAATATGGTCGCAATTTGCGAGCTGACATTACCACCGCTAGTGCTAACTTTTCTATCATTGAATACCGTGTTTCTGCATCGAGAAGAGTTTTACTAACGTAGTAAATCGGCTTCTGCTCACCACGATCGTCTCGGACTAGAACGCCGCTGACTGAATGACTCGATACTGAGACGTATAAATATAATTTTTCCTCAGCTTCAGGTTTGGATAGTATAGGCGGCGTTGTCAAATATTCCTTCAGTTGAGAAAAAGCTTTCTCGCATTCATCGTCCCAGATGAACTGTTTATTTCCCTTCAATAATTGATAAAAAGGGAGACACTTATCGGTGGATTGCGAGATAAACCTATTCAGTGCTACAATTCGCCCCTTTAACCGCTGGACTTCTTTAACATTCCGAGGTGATGGCATACTCAAGAATGCGTTGATTTGAGTTGGATTTGCCTCGATCCCTCTCTCAGTTACAATGTAACCTAGAAATTCTCCTGATGGTACCCCGAAAGTACACTTCGCAGGATTTAACTTCATGCCGAATTGGTTTAATATTGAAAAACATTGAAGTAAATGGATTATATGATCAGTTGCCTTCAAAGATTTCACGAGCATATCATCAATGTAAACTTCCATAGTTTTCCCGAGGAGGTTGTCGAACATTTTGTTCATGAGTCGTTGATAAGTTGCCCCGGCGTTTTTCAACCCAAAGGGCATTACCTTGTAACAATATGTTCCTCGATCAGTGATGAAAGATGTTTTCTATTGATCATCGGGGTTCATCATGATTTGATTGTAACCCGAATAGGCATCCATGAAGGATAATCTCTCATGACCAGCAGTGGATTCAACAAGTCGGTCGATATGAGGCAATGGAAAGCTATCCTTGGGACATGCCTTATTCAGGTCGGTGAAATCAACGCAGACTCTCTATTTCCCATTTTTCTTTTTTACCACAACTGGATTCGCGAGCCAATCTGGGTACTTTACCTCCCTAATGGATCCCATTGCTAGAAGTTTGTCTACCTCATCGTTGACTGCTTTTGCTCGGTCTGGTCCGAGCTTTCGTCTCTTTTGCTTCACTGGCTTGAACCTTGGATCAACGTGCAGCTCATGCGAAATCACTTCGACATTGATACCTGGCATGTCTTTTGCTTCCCAAGCAAAGGTGGCCTTGTGATCTTTTAGCATTTGAATCAATGCTTCCCTTTCGTTTATATCCATTGCAGTACCAATTCTTACTTTTTGTTCGGGGTAATCTTCATTGATTACCACTTCCTCTGTAGTACCTGCGAGATTATGAACTTTAACAGTTCTTGGCATAATCTCGAAGTTATGTAATTACTATCCTGGACGTAACTTGTGACTCGCAAGGTAACACGTTCGAGCTATTTGCTGATCTCCGTAAATGGTTTTTACCCCTTCGTTTGACGGGAATTTAATGCACTGATGGTATGTCGATGGTACTGCCTTCATTTGGTAAATCCATGGTGTTCCGAGGATCACGTTGTAGGAAGAAGGCTTGTCGAAAACAGTGAACTCGACAATAGTTGGCACTCCTGCTGCGAGAACTAGTAATTTGATAATTCCCAGAGACATCGAAGTTTTGCTCGTAAAGGCTATCAATGGCATCGGGGTTCCTGCGATATCCGCTCGGGAAATACCCATTTTTTCCAGGGTTCGGAGAAAGATGAGGTCCACCGAACTGCCTGTGTCGATTAGAACCTTCGTTACTTCGAAGTTTGCTACGTCCAAAGTTATCACGAGTGCGTCGTCGTGTGGCTTTGACAGATGAGAAGTATCCTCTTCTTCAAAGCTCACTACGGTAGTTTGCAGGCTGACGGTGGGTGCTCGAGATACACTCATTACTGCTGTCCGTTGTTTTATTTCTCGAATGGAGTCATTAAACAACTTAGACCCTCCCATGATAACGTTTATCCGTTGTTTCGGACCCTTGGATGGACCTATCTCCATCACCTTGGACCGCTTATTGCTCCCTTGAGACTCTCCTGAACTTTCCTTTGCCTTGTGATATTGCGCTATAAATTCATCAATACTGAAGTTTGCTAAGGTTCTAGCCGCCCATAAGTCTGCAAGGTGACGTTTGAGGATACCACAATCCTTAGTTGTATGTCCGTTGACTCTATGAATATCGTAGTAAGCACTCTCATCTCGAACCCACGTGTTAAAGGGAGGTTTTTTCCCTTTTCCGAAATTAGGTTTTGAGACATTATGACTGTGGGTTTATTCCGAGGCGTTTTTGATCTCGCTGTTCTTTTGGTTCGAACTTCTTGTTCGGAGGCTGACTATTTGTTTTGACTAGGGTTTACGAATTTTTGAATTTCTTCGCATTAGACCTTTTGTCTTCTTCGGCTTCGATCCAGCTATTAGCTCGGAATAATGCATCTTGGATGCACTCCGGCTTATTGATGATTAGTTCTTCCCGGAACCTTGATTCGTCCCAGAGTCCATGTTTCAAAGCGGAGATTGCTGTCGAGTGGGATATGCCTGGTACTTTTGCAATGACCTCTTTGAACTTTGTAATATATTTACGAAGCGGATCATGTGGTCCTTGCGATAGTGCCCAGAGGTCTGCATCCGAAGTCCCTTTCTCAATGAACATTGAGTATTGCTTTAGGAATTCTGATGATAAATCTATGAAGCTTTTTATGGATTCGGGTTTGAGTTTGGTGAACCACAGTAAAGCCGGTCCGGAGAGATGTTCAGCGAATATTTTACAGTATCCTGCTTCCTGCTCGGATTCTTCTAGGTCGAAACGACCAACTGCGATTTGGAATGCTGCTAAGTAATTATGCGGATCACATGTCCCATCATAGGAAGGTATCTTAAGACGGCATGGGTTCTTGAGTCGTACATTCGCGATCTCCGGAGTAAATGGAGTTCGGCAGGTCTCTTCAATGACACGATCGATCTGAGGAGCTTGGCTAACCGCCAGATGGAATTTAGCTCGCATCTCTTTGAGCTCGCGTTGCACGTCCAAGAAATTTGGATCCAAATGAGTCGTTCGTATGGTCGTGTTTGGAGTTTCCTATTGTCCGTCCGAACCAGTTGGATCGCGGGGGTTTTCTTCCCTGTTCCGATGATCTGGGTCGGAGCTTTCGGGTAAATCTGTTGGAATTTCAATGTATGGTGGCCGATGGACTGGTAGAGCCGGAGGTGTGGCCGCCGCTGTTATCGGATTGTTCATTGCCGTAGTCAAAGAATCTAGTCGAGCCGTTACAATGTCATGATTTTTCGAAGCATTTTCTTGGCCAGTAGTCAAGGCAGCAATATTGTTTTCAACAGCCGTGAATTTCGCGGTTAAAGCATTAATCGCAGCCATCACGGGATCTGGTTGACTTGAACCGGTATCGTGAGACATGATGCTTCGCTGTCGTTGAATGAAATTACCACAAAGGTAGGAAATGCGTGAGTGAAGGCTATGTCTCCCCTCCTTCTAGCGCCAAAATGTGGATCCCGGATCCAACACTCAAAATATAATGGATTAAAAGTAAGAGTAAGAACGATATTTCAATAATAATTTGTTAAGACCAAAGAGTATAATGTGAGTCTTATTATCAAAAAGAAGTTCTCCCCTATTACATTGGGATTATCTCATATTTATACCCTTATTCTAAGACATTAATTGCATTTAATGCCATTATTACAATTATTTACATTAATGATGTCGGTTTTGATTTTGTCTTTATTATTGTAACAGCTACATTCGAATTCCTTGGTGGACTTCGAGTTGTGGGCCTTCTCCTTCTGTCCGAGCTCATTTCTCCTCTCCGAGCTGTTTGTCACCCGAGCTTTCTTCTATAGTTGTCGGGCCTTGCTCTTGTCGGGCCTTGCTTTTGGGCTTCTGATTTGGATCCATCTTCGGTTCGGGATCCGGTATCAACATCGATCATGTCGCTGCTGCGCTTCGTCCTCCGAATCCCACTCGTCAGGACTATGAGATCAAGTACAGCTTGATTAACCTCGTCCAAAACCGATGCTTTAACGGCTTGCCTACGGAGAACCCGATGGATCACATCGAGGCTTTTGAAGCGCTGTGCAATACCATGAAGGCTAATGGTGTGCCTTACGACTACCTGAGGCTGACCTTGTTTAAGTTCTCGCTTGCGGATAAGGCGTTGCGATGGCTCAAGATGTTGGAGCCCGGTTCCATAACCACTTGGGAAGAATGTCGTGCTAAGTTTCTGAATCAATTCTACACGAAGGCTCGATCGGCACGTAAGAGAAACCTGATCGTTGCTTTTAAGCAAAAGGCAACCGAGACTTTCAATGAGGCTTGGGAACGATTCAAGGAATACGTAAAGGACTGCCCCCATCACGGCTATACTCAAGAAAGCCTCATGACCACTTTCTATGGCGGAATCGATACGCAATATCAGATGGCCCTTGACACTGCAAGCAAGGGAGATTTCTCGACCAATACAGTGGCACAAGCGACGGCACTTATCGAGAACTTGGCAAGGAGTAATAGCGATCATGCTCCTGAGTATGACCGATCAGTCAAGGTGAAGGATGTGGAGACGGAAGCTGAAACACCCCAACCCATTTTTTTTTTTAATTTAATTAACTCATATCTAGTGATCCCATACTTACTAAATAACTTAGCACAATCAACGGGAAAGAGCATTTAAGTCTTAAAAATAAATCCAATAAATAATAAATAATAATCCAACAAAATAATCTCATAACTCAAGAATCATAACAACAGCAACCTAGGTGAAAGTTCTAACTCTCTTAACTAACAACCTAGCAAAACAGAAACAGAAAGCAACATCATCGATGATCTCAACACACGAGTATCTAGATCATCCCCTCTTCCTCGCCATGATTCCACGATCACACTTTGCCTTTACCTGCATCAACAACACAAATGAGATGCGTAAGTATTATCATAAATACTTAGTGAGGCAATCCTCCCAAGCAACAGGCTATACACACAAGCAATAGAAACAATACACAAGCATCAAATCACAACAAACCAGACAAACAGGCTGTCTGACGAACGTGTGTCGATCGACACACGACCTCCGTGTCGATCGACACTCAGCCCGACTGGTGTCGATCGACAGACACACTCCGTGTCGATCGACACCTTGCCCGATTTGTGTCGAGCGACACCTTCCATTGGTGTCGATCGACACTCATCGCGCAGGCACTTTTCCAGCGATCTCCACATCGCGAATTCTCCTTCTCCAGTGCCCTAATTCGACCAGCGACTCACACACCGGCCACACAAGGACCCAGCAAGGCAATCACAACCAAGCAAACACATAAACAGTCAATAACTCATCAAATCAACACATAAACGGATCAAACAAAGGATCTAATGCTCAGATAAGCCCTCAGTCATGCACTCACCTCTTTCTCAGGAAAGGATCTGAACGAACAGACAAGAACAGGAAGGAGAATGACCCCTACAAGCTTCTCAACGCACCACCGGACTTAGATCTCCCTTCCCACCAAGAAATCCGCAAACTCCAAACAACCGAACGTCGGTTTCGCACTTTCTCCGCTGGTCATTGTTGCTCACCCCTCTGACTCCACTCTCAGACCACAGTCTTCGAGCATAAACCGCTACTCTCAGGCCTCGGCCTACGGTATCTCAGGTATCAAACGTACTATTCTCCCCACTCACAGGTCAGAACCCAGAGTTGTGTCCGCTCACTATCAGCCACAAAGTCATCAAGTTACGACACTTGGAGAAAATAATACTACAAACTCGCCGTCGGGTCGTCACCCTAAAGCGTGCTCTCGGATCGTCACCCGAAGCCACCGTACCCGTCGCACTCTAAAGACACCAAGTCCCTCGAGTTACCGGTACCTCAGGAGCATACCCAGCCCCTCTCGAGTCATCAGGACACTTATGTCCCTGGAGCAACAATACTAACCACTTTCGAGTACTCTCTCGAACTTTCCACAATTAGAAATTTCCTTTTCAGGAAACTTTCTCTTTTTAGCAATCGCGCAACACATTCTTAAATAAGACAACTCTAGCCAAATCCAAGAAAATACTCATCTTATTAATCCTCAAAATGTTATAATCGTTACAACTCCAAACGAAAATACATAAGGAAAATAAGAACAACAACTCAAATCTCAAACTCTAAAACTCTGAAACTGGAAACCAAGGATAGGCAATTCAAGCAGCCACCTGCTTCTCGAACCACTTCCCGAACTTTGCCTCCATCCTTGCCTCTGGCTCCCAAGTCTCCTCTAACACTCCATCGCAGTCCCACTGGACTCTGATCAAAGGAATCTTCTTCCGCCGAAGTTCCTTGATCCTCCTCTCGAGAACCTTCACAGGTCTCATCCCCAAAGTCATGTTGGGCTGAAGATCCTCAGGAATCCTAGCCAACACCTTATCATCCTTGTGAAGACACTTCCTCAGCATCGACACATGAAACACCTTGTGGAACGCGCGCATAACCTCTGGCAACTCCAGCCTGTATGCCACTGGTCCCACCCTCTCAACAATCTCAAATGGACCCATGTACCTCGGACTCAACTTGTTCTCAGAGATAGACCTGTTGGGACCTCGCAACATGGCTATCTTGAGGTACACTCTGTCCCCCACTGCAAACTCAAGCTCTCTCCTCCTCTGATCAGCATAACTCCGCTGGCGATCCTGAGCTTCCTTCATGTTCAGCTTGAGAACCCGAATCCTCTCTGAGGTCTCCTGAACAAAGTCTGCACCATATATGCTCCTCTCCCCCACTTGGGTCCAGCATAATGGTGTCCTGCATGGCCTCCCATACAACGCCTCATAAGGAGCCATCCCAATACTCGCCTGGTAACTGTTGTTATAAGCAAACTCAACCAGACTCAAGTGATCCGCCCAATGACCACCCCAATCCAGGACACACATCCGCAACATATCCTCCAGTGTCTGCATTGTCCTCTCAGATTGCCCATCTGTCTGAGGATGATACGCCGTACTCATATGCACCTTAGTGCCCATCTCTGCCTGAAAAGCATCCCAAAAAGCTGAAGTGAACCTGGGGTCCCTGTCTGAAACAATACTCACAGGTACTCCATGCAACTTCACGATCTCGCTCACATACTTCTTAGCCAAAACCGCCACTCCATCGGTCTTTCTGATGGCCAGAAAATGTGCTGACTTAGTCAGACGGTCCACAATCACCCAGATAGCATCCTTGGTCCGTGAAGGATAGTCCCGTGCACAAGGATAGTCCCGTTAGCTGCGAACTGATACTCAGAGCCCTCTGCCTTAGAAGCCGCAATCAAACCCTCATCCTTCTCCTGAGCCACCCGAACTCTACTCAGAAGATCTGCATGATCCACAGCCTCCAACCCCAACGGCTCTCGCGAAACTGCACACAACCGCAAAGCACCGATCTCACTCACCAAGGCCTCCATACTCTGCCCCGGAGCAGCACCCACATGCTTACGGCTTAGTGCATCTGCAACCACATTAGCTTTACCAGGATGGTAAGCTATCTCCAGATCATAATCAGCCACCAGCTCCATCCACCGCCTCTGCCTCAGGTTCAGCTCTGGCTGAGTGAAGATATACTTCAAACTCTTATGATCCGTCAGCACCTGCACCTGTCCACCATAATGGTAAGACCTCCAGATCTTCAAAGCGAAGACCACTGCTGCCATCTCCAAATCATGAGTAGGGTAGTTGCCCTCATGCTTCCGCAACTGCCGCGAAGCATAGACAATAACCTTCCCACGCTGCATCAGGACACAACCCAAACCAACTCTCGAGGCATCCGTGTACACGGTATAAGGCTCTCCATGCTCCGGTAGTGCCAACACTAGTGTACTCGTCAACATCTCCTTCAGGCTCGCGAAACCCTGCTCACACTCCGGTGACCACACAAACGGAACATCCTTCCCTGTAAGCTTAGTCATCGGCTGCGCCATACTCGCAAACCCCTTGACGAACCTCCTGTAGTATCCTGCCAACCCAAGAAAACTCCTGATCTCAGTGGCATTCGTCGGTCTAGGCCAGTCTCTGATAGCCTCAATCTTCTCTGGATCCACAGAAACTCCCTCTGCTGAAACAATGTGATCCAGAAAACCCATCTCTCGCTGCCAGAAACTGCACTTACTCAACTTCGCGAACAGCTTCTGATCCCGCAGCTTCTCCATCACTCTCCTCAGATGTAGCTCATGCTCCTCATCACTCTTAGAATACACCAGGATATCATCGATAAAGATAATCACAAACTCATCCAAAAACTCCTGGAACACGCTGTTCATCAGCCTCATGAACGCCGCTGGTGCATTAGTCAACCCGAAAGGCATAACCACAAACTCAAAATGCCCATATCTCGTTCCTAAAAGCAGTCTTGCGCACATCTGCCTCCGCTATCGGGATCTGATGATAACCCGACGCCAAATCAATCTTCGAAAACCAAGTAGCGCCCCTCAGCTGATCTAACAACTCATCGATCCTCGGCAAAGGGTACTTGTTCTTCACTGTGACCCGGTTCAACCCCCGGTAGTCAATGCATAAGCGGAAACTCCCGTCCTTCTTCTTCACGAACAACACTGGCGCTCCCCAAGGTGAAGTACTAGGACGAATGAATCCCTTACCCAACAAATCCTCCAGCTGCTTCTTCAGCTCTGCCATCTCTGCTGGAGCCATCCTGTAGGGTGCCTTAGACAACGGCGATGTCCCTGGTTCCAACTCAATCGTGAAAGGATCAGACCGCGAAGGTGGTAATCCCTATAATGGCTGGAACACATCCTCGAACTCCCGAACAACCCGAATGTCGCTCACTGACGCCTGCCCCACAGACTCCGGCATAGATATTGTCACCAGGTATGCCTCATAGCCCTTCTCGACCATCCGCGCTGCCTGTACTGCTGAGATGACGAGACTCGCGGAGGTAGGTCTCACTCCCTGATACACCAACCTCCCCTCTGGCCGCTCGAACGAAACTCTCCCTCGGTGACAGTCCAAATGTACTCTGTAATGGCCCAACCAATCCATTCCCAGAATAACATCATGCAGCTCCACAGGACAGATAATCAGATCCGCTGGCATCGACTCCCCTGCAATCTGAATATCCACACCCTTAGCTCTCCCAAAAGCCTCTAAGAGCCCTACTCCTGCAACCTTAACAGGCCCAACTTGCTCACCAGGGCTCCCTCGGATGTCGCCACACAAGGCACACTCCGGGGTAATGCAGCAATGAGATGCTCCAGAGTAAAACAACACATGGGCCTCTACCCTGCCCACCAATAAGGTCCCTACACAAACCTTATGTGCTAAGAACCCTAACATTCAACACGCAACAGAGATTTATCTAAAACTACAGAAATTCACAAAGTCTGAGTTCTAGAATTCTTACCAGTTATCGCTGCTCTGGTGCTTGGCTCGCCCCTCTCGAACGAAGTGTAACCTTGCGGTGGTGCTGCTACATGCGCCAACTGCAACGCGCTCTGCGGTTGCGCACCCTGCTGTACTCCATGCTCCACCGCTGTCACCGCCATCCTCTGCAGCTTAGGACAATTCGGCTTGAGGTGTCCCTTCTCCTTGCAGTGATAGCACTCCCTAATCTCCAGTCGTCGAGGACAATCCGCTACCTTGTGATCCAAACTCCCACAAGAAAAGCAACCAGCACGACCAGCCTGACCACTCTGACCACCCTGACCAGCTCTCGAAGGGTGATTCCACTTCCTCTTCTGCCCCTGCGCAGGCTTGCCGCCCTTGCCAGGTGCCACCTGCTGCTGAGTCTTCTTCGGCTGGGCTGCCGGACTCACCGCCTCCTCCTCACCCTGGATATCCCCTCAATCTCAGCAGCCACCTCCACCAAACCTGCCTTCGTAGTGCAGTTCAGACCCCTACACCGCGCTCTCAGGTCAGGTCGAAGCCCCATCAGGAACTTCCTCATCTGGGTCTTATCCTCCTCCATACCATGCCCAGCATACAACATAAGCTTGTTAAACTCCTGATCATACTCCCGGACCGTCCGCTCCCCCTGCGACAGTCTGAGAAAACGCGCCTCCATACGATCAAGTGCCTCCTGCGGAAAATACTTGGCGTTAAACTCCTTCACGAAGTCCGTCCAAGTCATCTCCGCCTGACTCCTCCTGGCGATCACACTACGCCACCACAGATGTGCATCCTTCTCCAGGAAATGCACTGCCAAATCCACCTGATACTCCTCCAGGCATCTTGTGGAACGAAAGTTCCTCTCAACTCGATCCCGCCACGAATCAGCCTCCTCAGAACTGGGACCACCCGCAAAGTACCCAGTACCAATCTTCTGCAGCTGCTCCATCATCTTAATGTATGACGGAACACCTCCAGCAACTACAGCTCTAGGCTGCACCTCTGCCGCCACTTGCGTCGCAACTGGAGCCTGCACTGGCACCACTTCTGGCAACCGCTCCAACAACAGCCTCATCAGATCCGCCAAACCTCCCTCCTGACCCTGGGCTACTCCTGCTGCGGCACCCAACACTCCTGGGCCCTCAGCACCAACGTCCTGCCCACCGGCACCAACACCAGCCAAACCAGCCCCCACTCCGGCTCCACCGGCTGCGTCGCCACTTGGACCGCCAATCGCCCCGGCCTCCTCAAACTCAGGCTGCGGACCCACAAGCTGCTCCATCGCGGCTTCGCCTCTACCGCGACCACGACCTCTACCGGAAACTCCAGCTCCTCTAGCCATCTGCGCTACCCACGAACAGAAAGCTAAGAAACTAGAACAAACAAAATACTACACACAACTTACCGTGGAATCTCGTTTAAGGCTCGGAGAGGATGATACTAGAACTCCAACAGCACGCAATCGATTAAATACTCTATAATCAATTCACATCATGCTAACACCCTAGCTCATCACTCAACCATCATCAGGAAAATAATTCACAAATTAAATTCCTACACATCCTAGGACCGAACTCCGCTCTGATACCAAATTGAAACACCCCAACCCATTTTTATTATTTTTTTTAATTTAATTAACTCATATCTTGTGATCCCATACTCACTAAATAACTCAGCACAATCAACGGGAAAGAGCATTTAAGTCTTAAAAATAAATCCAATAAATAATAAATAATAATCTAACAAAATAATCTCATAACTCAAGAATCATAACAACAGCAACCTAGGTGAAAGTTCTAACTCTCTGAACTAACAACCTAGCAAAACAGAAACAGAAAGCAACAGCATCGATGATCTCAACACACGAGTATCTAGATCATCCCCTCTTCCTCGCCATGATTCCACGATCACACTTTGCCTTTACCTACATCAACAACACAAATGAGATGCGTAAGTATTATCATAAATACTTAGTGAGGCAATCCTCCCAAGCAACAGGCTATACACACAAGCAATAGAAACAATACACAAGCATCAAATCACAACAAACCAGACAAACAGGCTGTCTGACGAACGTGTGTCGATCGACACACGACCTCCGTGTCGATCGACACTCGGCCCGACTGGTGTCGATCGACAGACACACTCCGTGTCGATCGACACCTTGCCCGATTTGTGTCGAGCGATACCTTCCATTGGTGTCGATCGACACTCATCGCGCAGGCACTTTTCCAGCGATCTCCACATCGCGAATTCTCCTTCTCCAGTGCCCTAATTCGACCAGCGACTCACACACATGCCACAGAAGGACCCAGCAAGGCAATCACAACCAAGCAAACACATAAACAGTCAATAACTCATCAAATCAACACATAAACGGATCAAACAAAGGATCTAATGCTCAGATAAGCCCTCAGTCATGCACTCACCTCTTTCTCAGGAAAGGATCTGAACGAACAGACAAGAACAGGAAGGAGAATGACCCCTACAAGCTTCTCAACGCACCACCGGACTTAGATCTCCCTTCCCACCAAGAAATCTCTCAAGAACAGGCTCAGAAACTATCAGAAAAGCTCTCAAAAACTTTCTCTCTGATTTCTCTCTCAGGAAACGACAAGGGAGGCTTAATGAAACCCTAGGTCGCGTCCTCTGATCCTTAAATACGAGCCCATTAGGGTTCCCTTCCCTAAACCGAACGAAATCGCGCAATTAAAAGCCCAAAGCCCAATTACCGAAATCGCTTAGTGTCGATCGACACACCCTTAGTGGTGTCGATCGACACGCCTTAACCAAAAGCCGGTTCACGGGCGTTACATCACGCAGAAGGTGAACCTTCTTCTTGCGCGTGAACAACAACCGATGCAAGTTTGCGGAGGTGAAGAAGACGAAGACTTGGAGGAGCTTAACTACGTTGGAGGTTACTGTGGTTTCAACCCCAACTACAGGAACCATCCTAATCTCTCATATCACAACAACAACGTGGAGAATCCTCAACACATGGTCTACCCTCCACGCCAACAAGGAGTTTTCAACAAGCCACCTACACCAGCTACTCCTCAAGAGAACAAACTGGAGACAATGATGCACTCTCTGATCGAGAGCCATAAGAAAAGTGCATCTGAGATCAATGCTAAGATTGACGGGATGTATGGTGATCTTAATGGGAAATTCACTTCTTTGGCGACAAGGGTTGATTCATTGGACAAAAGGGTTTCATCCATGGCTTCCAGCTCCAAAGGAAAAGAAGCTTGCAATGCTGTCATGACTCATTCTGGAGTCAATGCGAGTTTCAAGACCGGTGCATTTGGTGGTATCTCGAGTTTTCAGAAGCCAGGACCGACCGATCTCATGCCCAGATCGACCGATCCTCCTGTTGGTTTCACTCTGTTGACCCGAGAGGTCAGATCGACCGATCCTACCTCAGATCGATCGATCCGTGCTGCTGTTCCAGGCGTTTCCGATTCATTTTCAAGGGAGAATGATGCACACTTCATTGCTAAGACTGATGTACTTCCTTACAAGCCTCAGAGTCCTTACCCATCGATGCATAAGGCCAAGATTCATGAAAAGAAGTACAATAGGTTCAAGAACATCATTGGCGACTTGATAAAGGAAGCCACGCTTTCCGAAGCCTTAGGAGATCTCCCGTTCTTGAAGAAGATCTACAAGGATGTTATAGATGGAGTCGAAGACCCTGCAGAGGTTGATGCTTACTTGGAAAAACGAAAGGTAGAAAAACTTGAAGATCCGGGCAAGTTTGTGGTGCCGTGTTCGATTGATGGAAAAGTTTTCAAAAACTGCCTGTGTGATTCGGGATCAAGTGTGAATGTCATGTCTATGGCAACTGTCCATCGGCTTGATCTCCAAGGGATGGAAACCTCTCATTGCTCTTTGAAGTTTGCTAATGCTTCTACAACAACTCCTCAAGGCTTTATTGGTGACATAGAAGTGCGTATTGGCGACCATCTAGTGCCCACCGACTTCCATGTGGTAGAAATGAGTGGAGGTTCGGAAAATCCTTTGATACTGGGACGTGCTTTCTTGACCACGGTCGGAGCCGTGTTTGACCTTGAAGAACCCAAGATGACCTTCACTAAGATCGACAAGAATGTGGCCTACCATCCGTGATGAGGTCATCGAACCAGACAAAGATAAACCAAGCATACCCGAGATTAAGGATGCACCAATGACTCGCGCAAGGGCAAGAAAGCTTAGGGAAGTATTTAACCAAGCTGTAGAGACTCTTCTAAGCACTAAAGAGCTGGGAGACATGTCAACAATCACTCCAGAATCTGTAACCTTTAAAGAGAGCTCGAGTGCACCCAATTTGGACCTAATGGAGGACTTTGCACGTCTCAGCATTAAGGAAGCATCTCCAACCAAAACCCACTGTAAGTCTATTTGTTTGGCAGGTGAAGGAGATAAAAACATCAAGATTTTATCAAAAGACACTTCAGAGCTGCAAGTTACATCCAAGACAAGCAATGGACCCGATAAGCTACAAATGGAACAAAAAGACAAGCTTGAGGATGAGCACGTGGAAACACTTGAAGATCTTCAACAATCTGACTTAAAAGGACTCCAAGAAGAAGAATTCACCAAGGACTTCAAGCTAAACGGACCAGAACCGTACAAGACCCTATCTTGCGCATATGGACCTGAATCTCGCCAAAAGAAGGTATTTTCATTATTTATGATTTGTGCAGGTAAATGAGAGTTATCCTAGTGGTTTAAGCACCCCAAGAGACCAGGGAACGAGCCCCAGAAGCTGTGCTAAAAGTTAAGTAGATTTTTGTCGAAGTTTCCTTTTGTTGTTTTAAGTAGTTTTCCTTTTTCTTTTAATTTCGAGTCTAGTCCTGTTGCTGTGTCGTTTTTGCTTTATTTTTGGCCCTAGGGCTAGCTGAAGAACCCCTTTATAAGGTTCCCTTGCAGCTTTGTAACATTCACGCTTTTTCTCATATCAATAAAGTAGAACTTTCTTCTCTCAAGCCGTCGCTTTGCAGAGACTTGTTGCTTGTCCTTAGGGTGTGTGATTCACCTTAGTTCAAGTTTATCTTGCTGTATCAGAGATCCCTTCATCATCTCTGTGGTGCCATCGATCCACTTCACATCCCCTCACTGATCTCACAAGAGAGAGCGTCACAGCCAGCTTGTCTGATTCCGCATCGACTTCAGGCCTTGTTTCTTCGAGTCTTGACGTATAATTTCACCCACTGAGACTTAAGAGAGTGCGTAACAGCCAGCTTAAGTTTCGCAACCATCCACCTCATATTCGTTTGTTAATCGCTTCATCAATTCACCTTACTGTCAGCACCATCATACCATCACTTCCGCCTCATAAGTCTCAGCCCCCTGAGTCTTATATCATTTTGGTATCAGAGCCTAAGTATCCTACTGTAGGTTCTATCCATCATATCAGCTAGATTCACAATTGCCTTGTTTTATCTCTTGTTTACTTGTTTTAGTTTCTGTTTCTGTTCCAAAAGAAAAACCCTATAAAAACTTTGTTTCTGTTAGGTGCTGTTCCTTTTGTTTGCATCACCATAAACCCTAAAAACCCCATAAAAAGTCTCGTTTGATTCTGTTCACTAGGTTGTTAGTTTTGATTTCGTTTTTGTTTCAGCCAAGGAAAAGAACCCTAAATTTGTTAGTGTTAGTTTGCTTAGTCCTTTGTTATTTTCGTGTCATAAACCCCTAAAACCCATAAAAATCGTTGTTTGCTTCAGCTGAGTTGTTTAGTTGTTTTCAAATAAAAAAAAAAAATCAAAAGAAGTTATTTGCTTGTTCTCTGGTTTTGCTTATTTGCTTCAGTTTGAGTTTAATTTTATTCTTGTCAATTATGTGGTATCTTTGACCTCTTGTTGTTTTTGTTGAGTGCAAGTATAACCATGGCTTTAGGAGAAGGAAATCCACAAGACCCTATTATGGAAATGCTAAGAGCCATGAGAGACGAGATGAGAGGAATTGGAGCTCGAGTAGAAAGACTAGAGCAACCACAAGCCCCTCAGCCCCAAGTTGTTGAAAGGAATATTCAGGCTAGGAGAAACATCCGTGAAGAAGGAGAGGACTTTCCAGACCTTGAAGATGATGACATACCCCCAGACCCATTGTGGCGACGACGTGCACGAAGAGAAGATCCATTGAGGATGAATCAAGCTAGACGTGTGGAACCAAGGGCAGAAACCCATAATGAAGTGAAACTAATACCACCTACTTTTGCAGGAAAATCAAATCCTGAAGTTTACTTAGATTGGGAGGGTCGTCTAGAAAATATCTTTGAATATTCTAGCCATGGAGAACGTAAAAAGGTGGCTATAGCAGCAGCAC
Organism: Erysimum cheiranthoides; assembly: GCA_011420285.2. NCBI lineage: Eukaryota > Viridiplantae > Streptophyta > Magnoliopsida > Brassicales > Brassicaceae > Erysimum > Erysimum cheiranthoides. The sequence continues at coordinate 6,761,438 of CM022181.2, read as the reverse complement.
ATCTCACAGAAAATGCACTAGCATGGTGGAACAGAAACGCGGCTGAAAGGAGAAGGCAACATTTTGGACCAGTAACAACATGGAGTGACATGAAATACCTTCTAAGGCTTAGGTACATCCCAGATCATTACCATAGAGACTTACAAAAACGTTTTCGTAAATTATCTCAGGGAACCAGAAGCGTAGACGAGTATTTTGAGGAGTTTGAGAAGCTAATGAATTCGCTAGGGCTAGAGGAGTCTAAGGTAGCTTTGATGGCTCAGTTCATAGATGGTTTACAAGATAGGATTGCAAGAAAGGTGGAGAGAGCACAATATAGTGGATTACATGAGCTGTATCACCTAGCTGTTCAAGTGGAGGGACAAATTAAGCGGAAGACAAACCTCACCAGCCGCAATAAATCATCTCAACCATGGGCATCTAGTAGCTCAAAACCAGTAGACAAAGGCAAGAGTGTGGAGATCGAGTCCCGGTTCAAGAAGAATAATTCTGAAACTTTCAAATCCAACAAACCTGAGCAAGGTAAGTCTTCTAATAATAACCAAAGAACTCGTGATATAACATGTTTTAAATGTCAAGGTAGAGGACATATGGCAAGAGAGTGCCTGAATCAAAGAACCATGATCGTCACCACTAATGGAGAGTATGAATCACAAGATGAACAAGATGACGAGCCAACTGAGAATGAAGAAGATGTGGAATATACTGACACCGGAGAGCTCTTGGTAGTTAGGAGAATGCTAAGTGTGATCGTTAATCCAGCTGAGAAAGTACAAAGAGAAAACATCTTTCACACGAGATGTACCATCCAGAACAAGGTATGTAATCTCATAATAGATGGTGGTTATTGTACTAATGTGGCTAGCAAGTATATGGTGGACAAATTAGGTCTCAAGAAGTCGAAACATCCAAGGCCATATAAGCTACGGTGGCTCAATGATCGCACGGAGCTGAAGGTCTCTGAGCAAGTTCTAGTGTCATTTAGCGTAGGGAAATACCAAGATCAAGTTACTTGTGACGTAGTCCCAATGCAAGCAGGACACTTACTACTTGGCAGACCATGGCAATATGATAGAGGAACTAGTCATGATGGTCGTACTAACCATTATTCATTTACCTACAATGACCGTAAGTACAATCTTGCACCCCTTAGCCCATCTGAAGTGCATGAGCTACAAGTGCATATGAACAAGGAGGTCGAGGTAAGTAAATCTAGTCTATACCTATCCCCTGGAGCTGTTTGTAAAACCATTAGTGCCCAAGGCACTGTGCTACTAATGATGTTCAAAGAGTGTTTAAGTTCACGTATAAGTGAACTAGAGATACCATCAACAGTTCAGCCCCTCCTCAACAAGTTTAAGGATCTATTTCCCGAGGAGATACCCCCTGGTTTACCACCAATCCGAGGCATAGAGCACCAGATAGACCTTGTACCCGGTTCAGCCTTGCCTAACAAAGCAGCTTACAGAATGAATCCCGAGGAGAGTAAAGAGTTGGAACGACAAGTTCAAGACTTAATGCAAAAAGGATACATTCGAGAAAGCTTAAGCCCATGTGCAGTACCTGTGCTATTAGTTCCCAAGAAAGATGGTACATGGAGAATGTGTGTCGATTGCCGAGCCATCAACAACATCACTATCAAGTATAGGCATCCAATACCGCGATTTACACCTTGAGGATGATTCGAAATCATCGATTGAGCACCAAAGGAGGCTGAACCCAAACTTGCAAGAAGTGGTCAAAAAGGAGATCATGAAACTCCTGGCAGCAGGTATTATATTTCCAATCTCTGATAGCAATTGGGTCAGCCCAGTCCATGTAGTCCCTAAGAAGGGAGGTGTCACTGTCATCAAGAATGAGAAGGACGAGTTGATTCCAACTAGAACAGTGACAGGGCACCGAATGTGTATCGACTACAAAAAGTTGAACGCTGCAACACGCAAGGATCACTTCCCATTGCCCTTCATTGAACAGATGTTGGAAAGGTTAGCCAATCATTCCTATTATTTTTCCTTGACGGGTATTCTGGTTTCTTTCAGATCCCTGTACACCCGGATGATCAGGAGAAGACCACTTTCACTTGCCCCTATAGCACCTTTGCATATCGCCGAATGCCATTTGGGTTATGCAATGCTCCTGCTACCTTTCAACGTTGCATGATGTCAATCTTTACTGACATGATCGAGGATTACATGGAAGTCTTCATGGATGATTTCTCGGTTTACGGACCTTCATTCAAAGCCTGCCTAGATAATCTCTGCAAGGTTATTACTCGCTGTGAGGAGAAGAATCTAGTTCTTAATTGGGAAAAATGTCACTTCATGGTTCACAATGGTATAGGTCTAAGACACCGAGTGTCTGAAGCTGGAATGAAAGTTGACCGAGCCAAGATTGAAGTAATGACAAGCCTACAACCACCCACTTGTGTGAAGGATGTGCGCAATTTTCGTGGACACGCTGGATTCTATAGACGTTTCATCAAAGATTTCAGTAAGATAGCCAGACCACTCACTGCTTTGCTCTGTAAGGATGTTAAATTTGTTTTCTCTAACGATTGTCTTTTAGCATTTCAACAGATCAAACAGGCATTAGTGAGCGCTCCAATAGTGCAACCACCTAACTGGACTCTACCTTTCGAAGTAATGTGTGACGCCAGTGATTTTGCAGTTGGAGCTGTTCTGGGACAGCGAAAGAACAAGAAACTTCATGCAATCTACTATGCTAGCAGGACCTTGGATGATGCTCAGCGCAACTATGCTACTACTGAGAAAGAATTGCTAGATGTAGTCTTTGCTTTTGAAAGTTTCGCTCTTATTTGGTTGGCTCTAAAGTCATTGTACACACTGACCACTCTGCTCTTAAGTATTTGATGCAGAAAAAGGATGCAAAGCCGAGACTTTTGTGTTGGATTCTTCTCTTACAATAATTCGACATGGAAGTCAAAGATAAGAAGGGAGTGGACAATGGTGCTGCTGACCATCTATCACGGATAAAAGTCGAGGAAGATGTTCCTATTGACGATTTTCTCCCTGAAGAAAACGTCTATGCAATGGAAACAAGACCAGCCTGCGAAATTTCATACCTGTTTGATTCTGCAGGATGTGTCGATCGACAGCCTTTTGGCTGTGTCGATTGACACACATCGGGCTATAACACAGATGCTTCTGTCGAGCTGTCTACTGTCTCTGATTTCCCTAATCGACCATGGTATGCTGATGAGTCTCAAAATTACCGTTTTCTATATAGGATTTAAGTTTGTATATTGAGTCAACTAACTTATATTAGATAGAATATAGGACTATATGCTTTACTTAGTGTATTTCAGGTCTGAGAAGCAAATATTGGAAAAAGAAGAGTTTTGGATCATTTTGGAGGCAAATATACATTGAAAGATGCAGAGTCCAGAAGACCCGTCAGAAGTATGGCCTCAGACGAAGATCTTCCCACCGTTGGATCTTTCTAAGATTTTGACACAAGATATCTAAGGGAGTTCGCTTTCATCTCCAAGTGGTTTGAAGGCAATCCAACCGTGCAATCAAGAGTTATAGCCGATTTACTGAAGACATGTCAACCTGCTGACGAAGCTGACGTGGACGGGAGTCGGGATCGACCGATCCACACTTGGGATCGATCGATCCCATGAAGAATTGCTGCCCAAGCCTATTTTGCCTCCTCTCCAAGACTTTCCATTTCTTTTGTTTCCTTTTGTTTCTCTCCCCTTTTCCTATATAAGGAGGGCTCGCCCATTGTATCAAACACATCTTTTTAGAGCAGTGGCTCTCTCTTTTGAGAGCTGTAGCTCTCTCCTAGTTTTTATTTTAGTTTCCTTTTATATTTATTTTATAGCTTTCTTTTTAGGTTTAGATTCTTTAATAAAGATGTTTCCTTTTGTGTTCGTCTTTGTTCTTGTTTCTATGCTCGATTAGTTAGCTTATTAGGTTTAGGGTTTCGGAAAGGATGTGAGTAATTCGTTAGGTTGTTAGTTTGGGAATTTATCTTTATGGTTCTTCATCTATAGTTGTTCTTAATGCTAGAATTAGACTGATCACCTCGTTCTAGATTTTAGGTTGATTAATTAAGACACGACAGTGCGGTTAGTCACCTGACATACATAGGTGAGCAAGGTGATCCATGGCCAACGACAGTTGTAGTCGTGGCACCTTGTGAACATATCAATCTTGCTTGTTAATGCTTGCTTTACTTTATTAGGATCACGCGACAGCTGTTTTCTAGTATCGTACTGTTTAGTTAGGTATCTGCACGACAGTGATTTACCTATACCTTAGTGAATTGAGTTCAAGATCGGTTCTTAAATATTCTCATTTAACTGCTTTGTCGCATCATGGAAGAATACCCTATGTCTAATGTTTTTATCTTATTATTTATTTATCTTTTATTTCTTGTTTAACCTAGAAAAACCAATATCTATTTCTTTCTTAGCTTAACTTTAATCCCATAAATTCGTAGTGTAACTTATCGGTCCCTGTGGATTCGACCCTAAAGTGCTACAACTGATTACCGTATCTGATCCGGTAGTTTGCATATTTAGGTTTATTATTTGACCTACGATCAAATTGGCGCCGTTGCCGGGGACAGATAACGCTTGCCTACGAGTTTAAGATTAGGGTTTAGTCTAAGATTTTTTTTTTATTTTTACTAATTAGGGTTTTGTTTTTCTATTTTTGCAGGTACCAAAACCAAAAAAAAAAAAAAAAAAAAAAAAAAAACGGGATAAGGAAAAAAAAAGAGGAGAGACAGAGCTTACCAGTTCCGGTTCAAGAAGCGAACGGAATATCAGATGACCACAGATAAATCTGAGATTTAGTGGAAAAATAGTAGAGAGTCATACGGAGCCTCAGGAAAAAGCAGAACGTGATTTGGCATCACGGTTCGAAAGTTATGACTGTTTTTCCAAGACCATCGAAGAAGAGTACGAAGCTGAGCTGTGTCAACTTCAAATTCTATCTGAGAACGAACCACAAGGAACTAGATGATGAGCCATACATCATTGGAAAGATCTAAGTCTCTAGTTTGCAGGCCAAGTCTCAGATCTCAATTTTGAGTTCTGAACCAAAAGATATCGAAGGAATAAGAAGACGGTACAAACGGACCGAGGAGCTGCCAACCCGAGCCACCCAACCCGTTCTTCTCCAACAGCTTATCCACAAAGCCTTCGAATCATTGAATCACCATTCCGTTCTCAAAGGACCAAGAAGCTCACGGAATTGTGGATCGAGAAGCTCACGGAATTGTGGATCTTTATGAAGCTCGCTATCCACTTAGGTGGAATGACCAGAGAAGAGGATGTCAAGCTCACAATGATATGCCATCTCCACAAGGGAATGAGCTTGAGCTCATGATGCAGCAGCTATCAGATGGGAAGAACAAGAATGCACGAGACATAAAGGAGAAGTTGGCGATTCAAAGTGCGATTGAAGATATACAAGCCTTCACAGAAGCTCAGGACCGATCGATCCAGCACAACGATCGATCGATCCAAGACAGCCAGCAACTAGTCCCGATCCGTACCGCAGACCGATCGATCCATCCTTTAGACCGATCGATCCCTTCACCTGTTGACAATTCCAAGGTTGAGAGTGGAGGCGATGCGGTTTTCTCTAACTTGTCCGCCATTACGGCTCACGCTGGAGCTAAGGAGAAGCTTCCTACTGCAGCAACCCAACAGGTCCTGATCGAAAACGAAGAAGGACCGATCGGTCCCACTCCTAGACCGATCGGTCCACTATATGACAATGCCGTACTGACCAGAGGGTCAAGACCGACCGATCCTCCTTCAGATCGATCGGTCCGCACTACAAAATCAGGAGTTTCTGACCTGTTTTTGAATGATACCGGCGTGCATGTTGTTGCTAGAGTTGATGTGGTTCCTTACAAGCCGAAGGATCCTTATCCGCGTATCTTTAAGACGTAACTCGATGCTAAGACGTATGATCGCTTCAAGGAGGTAATAAGCAAGATACCCGATGCATTTACGTTCTCGGAAGCTTTGGAACAGATACCATTCTTCCAAAAGATTTTTTCGAGATGCTGTTGCTGGAAAAGAAGACTTTGAAGAGATTAGTGCATTCTTAGCGGAACAAAGGGACGCTCTCACCCCGAAGCTCATTAAGGTGTCGAAGCTAGAAGATCCCAAGAGATGTTCGCATTAGAAGTTGCTTGGTTCCCACTGATTTTCATGTCGTAGAGATGATCGAAGGTTCTGTTATGCCTTTGATTCTTGGGAGACCTTTCCTTGCAACCGTGGATGCCGTTGTTGATCTACATAATAAGAGGATTGCCTTCTCTAACATCAATGAGAAAGTCTTCAATGACGCAACCTCTACCAGTGAAGCTATAAGATATGGCTCTTGTCTCACTATAGACAATGAGAAGACGGTGGATGTCATAGGAGACATTGGTGATGAGAATGATGTCAACGAAGTCCTGGATGGAGACACTCATTCTTCTAAGAAGCGATCCGAGAAGGTCAGGAAGAGAGACAAGCGATCCAAGAAGATCCAGCTGACACGACCGACCGATCTACACCAGAGATCGATCGATCCCGACCCAGGAAATAGCTCCTAGACGACGCAGCAGAAAGGAATCAGCTACCGGAGAGCGAGAGTGGAAAAGCAAGGATCGAGATGACACCGTTGCGCTACAAGCTTACAAGTTCGAGCCTACTCGGTTTCTATAAACCGATATCTTGGTCGCGATGGAAATTCTCAATGATGTTCAGGAGTTTATTTCGGTGAACAACAACGAGCTTCATGATCTCCTCCTAAACGGATAAACAAATAAAAACCTATCATACACTATACCAGATCAAAACGGTAATCATAGTAGTACTTTAGGGTCGAATCCACAGAGACCAGAGATACACTTTAAATCAATAGATTAAATTAAGCTAAGATAAAATAAGTATTTGACTTTCTAACCACCTAGCGATAAAATAAATAAGCAATAATAATAAAAGAATATTAGGCATAGGGAAACCATCCAGGATGTGACAAAACAATTAAATCAATTAGTAGAGAATATTAAAATACGTTCTAGAACTCAATTCACAATTAATAAGACATCTCGCTCTCGCGCAAACACCTACTTAGTAATACTATATTAGAAAACCGCTCTCGCGCGTTCCCTAGAGTAATACTAGCATTAAGAATAGGATTGATATGTTCACAAGATGTCATGGCCCGGGCTTTCGCCTCAAACCATAAAACCTTGCTCGACTAGTGTTGATTCCAGCAACTAAACACTACTTTCGTACCTAGTTTAATCACACAAGATCTTAGAACAAGTTAGCTACTCAAGCCCTAAGCATTAAAGATAACAATAGAAGAAGAACGATAAAGTAAATTCCCAAATCTAACAACCTAATAATCGGTCACATCCCTTCAGAGAAACCCTAGCCTAATAAAGAAACTACTCAAACATAAAAACAAGAACAAAGATGAAACTATAAAGAGACATCTTTATAAAATAAAACTTAAGAGTGTATTGAGAGGTGAATCTCTTACAAACTCTAAAGAGGAGAGAATGAATTGTATATTATTACAAGGGACGAGCCTCTCTTTATATAGCAAAGGGAGAGAGGCCGCAAAAGGAAAACAAGAGAGAAAATGGAAAAACGAAAAATGGAAAAACTTCGAGAAGAGGCAAGCAGGGATCGATCGATCCTCGGGTAGGATCGGTCGATCCCACCGTCTTCTCGCCTTGGGCCAAAGCCTTTGATCAGATCGAGCGGTCCATGGGCCTGGTCAGTCGGTTCCACCGCCTCTTCGAACGTGAGCCGCAATTCTTTAGGGATCGATCGATCCCTCGGTTGGATCGGTCGATCCTTCTTCATTTCTTCACGATTGGCCCATTTCTTCAAGCTTGGTCCATTTGTACTCTTATTTGACCCAAAATCCTTCTTTTTCCAATATTCTCCTTGTAGACCTGAAAATCCCTAAGTAAAGCAAATAGTCCTAAATTCTATCTAATATAAGTTAGTTGACTCAAAATACAATCCTAAAACAAAGATTAAAAACGATAAAAACTAGACTCATCAATTCCCCCAGACTTGAATCTTTGCTTGTCCTCAAGCAAGAACAATCAAAAAGACAGATCTTAAAGGAAAGGTTTGAAAACAAGAACTCACCACTTCTCGGGAATCTCCGTACATCTTCCGTGAATGGATTGAGCTTACAACATGTAATGACCATTGGCTTAGCAACTCTCCGTACTAGTGTCCCGAGATCTCAAGGAAGCTCCAAAATCTCCTTTGTTGACTCCCTACATTCATTCTTTACAAGCATGTGGTCTCAACGAGGGAGTATCGATCAAAGATCGCGTTGACGCTTACCTTCTTCTAGCTTCCAAGACATTCTTCTTATGGTTCCTTTCCTTCTCTTCTCTTCTACTCTTTTGAGATCGATTCCTCCCTACTTTTCTAGGGTATTTTATTTTTTTTCTATCGATCTCCTTTTCTTTTAGCCCGGGGTTGGTTTTCATGAGTCCGAAGTATGCAAGGGGGTAACCACACATCCCTCGGCCCACTTCTTTGTTTACCACATCCCTTTTCTTTTCTTTTTCTCTTTTTCTTCTTTTTCTTTTTCTTATTCTTTTTCTGGAGAAGAGAGGGGAATCCATACTTTTTCGAAGTTATGCGCGTCTTGGAGAGCTTGAATCAGAGGTCGCGTTCGATGTATACCAAGCCCCAAGTTGAGAAGATTAAGTCCAATTAACGTCTTATCAAGGGTGGAGTTAACGCCAGGTCAATCGGATTTCCAAGAGATAGGGACTTCTGGTGAGTTGTTCGGCTAATGGCGTTCCAATCTTCGGCTCTTCAAAAGGATAATTCATAACGGATAGCAGAAGATGTTAGTACGAACACACGATTCACGAAAGAAGTTTCGAGTTCTAAACCATTTTGACTCAATAAAACGACTCAAATAAAAATTAAAATGTTAGCATAATGGTCACAAATCCCCCCAGACTTACTTCACACCGTCCCAGTGGGAAAGAAAAATCAAAGAAAGGAAATGCAAATCAAATAAAAAAACAGAAGTCAGAAAACACAAAGCGGATCGATCGATCCCGAAGGGAGATCGGTCGATCCTATCGTTAGTAGCACAAATCCAAATATAGAAATACATAGTCGCAAAAATAAACGAAAAGAATATTATACAGAGGATAGAACCAGTGGATACGAGTCTATGGAGATGGTGGAGATTCCCATTGTCCAAGGCCTCGCCTGTTGCGCTCGCGGAGATCGTCCTGCTCATAAGTTGCGGAGGTGTCATGGCTCGGGGATGATAGCCAAGTAGGAGAATCCTCCTCATCATCATCGACGCGGACAGTAGAAACAGCGGCGTGGTCAATCTCCTCAGTAGCAGACGCATGGACCGGAGTGGGCTCGCGTCGGGGTGGAGGTGGTGATGGTGCGATGCAGCAAAGCCAAGTGGCAATCTTCGTCAGCAAGGTGTTGTTCTTCTGCGTAGTCTCACAGACCCATCGCTCCATCTCTGTAGCCGGCTCCGTAGGTGGATCAGTAGCGGTGTAAGCGCTCACGTCAAGCTCAAAAGGAGGCACATAGCCGGAGAATGGCTGAAATGGCGGAGGCTGAGAAGTAGAGGGCTGAGAAGTGCCAGCCTCGTCAGTACGGCTGGTGCGTGCAGCTCTCCTAACGCCACTAGTCTTCGGCGGGATAGGTCTCCCGCAAAGCGCCCCAGCAGGCGGATGGAAGGCAATGTTGCCTGGAATGGCGAGAGATGTAAGATCAACACGGGGCAGGCGAATGTACCTGTATGTCCCGTCCGCGTCCTGAAAACGGTAGGCTAGCGAGTGGCGGATGAGATTCTCACTCGCGTAGAGATGCTCGCGATCAATGAATCGCACTCTGTGCTCAGGAACGGGCGGTGCGATGTGGAAACGGCAATGGGTGATAATGGGAGTCACCAAGCTCCCGATCATGATCACCTTCTTCTTGGACCGAAGTGCCTGCTTCGCCACCTGGATGAACTCCCGAACTAGTAATGCGGCGAAGTTGACGCGATGCGTCAAGTTGTAGTTGGCCGCGGTGGGGCTGGTGATGAAACGGTGGAGCCCATAGAAGCACATGGAGAGCTCAGGCAGCTGCAAAGTACCCATCTCTGCGCGGGCAAAGATGGTGCTGCTCATGAAGCGGACCGCCAAACGAATCACTGGATTGCGGATAAGTGCCTGCTTGGCACCTCGAGAAACGTACTCGCCGGACCCAAAGGTCTGCCAGAATGCAGACGGGTCAGTGATGCCATCAAATTGGGTCTTCTCCCGAGGTGGGAACCCATAGAGATCACACAACTGAAGGAGTGTGATGGTGAAGTGCCTTCTAGATAGAAAAAATGAGATGAAGGCGTCGGTGGCATCTTGCGGATCCGTAGGGTAGTGGACCTGCAACATGGCGAGGAACTCGGCTACGGCATTGGGATAGAGATCCCATCGCTTCTCCGGGAAAGAACCGAAGCCGGCATTGCGCAGAAACGTCAAGACATCGTCTAGGATACCCATAGCCCTCAGAACATCGGTTTCTAGAAACCGTGTGGGCTCGAATTTGCAGCTGCGGAGTGCAATGGTGTATTCCTGATTCTTCTGGGTCCACTCTCTCTCTCCGGTGGTTGGTTCCTTGCCGCTACGTCGTCTTGGAGCCATTTCCTTAAAACAGAAAATACTCAAACGCAAATCAGCATTTGCATAAAACTTAACAAAAATAAAATGATTTTAGAAGCTTTAAAAATCAAGCAGTGCGACGCAAGCAAACAATATCCAATTAAACATAAAATCGAAATTTCTATCGCACTCGCGAAATGCAACACAGAAAATCGAAACATGTAATGGCTTTAAGCACATGCAATCATCAATTAACTCTCTCCCGAATTTAATCGTCTCTCTCAATCCATCAAATGGCATTGCTAACAATTCTAAAGTTGAAATCTAAGGCTTATCACACGAAATTTCCAAGTTTCTCACAATCAAATCAAATACATTTCAAAGTAGAGAAACTAGCAATCCTATAGCATTCCCAACAACCTTATTCAACCTAAATCCAAGAGATTACAAAGCTCTAACACCCTAAAGTGTAAAAACCCGAAATCTCCTATGCAAAAATCGAACTCAGTACCTTAAGCGAATCGAGTTGGGTACAGGGGGATCAGAAAAAGCTCGAAAAATAGTGTGATTTAGCACCAAGAATCAACAAAAACAATGGAGAATTGAGAGAGATTGAGAAGATTGAAGTTTGTAGAGAGAGAGAGCAATGGAGGTTGGGGATCGATGGAGGAGAGAGAGGACTCGATCTCCATCGATATATTGGCCCTAAACCAGTTTAAACCGGTTTGAATCAAGTGGATAACCGATTCAAACCGGAAATCCATTTTTTTTTCGAAATACCTGAGTCGGGATCGATCGATCCCTGGTGTAGATCGGTCGATCCCGAGGCTTCTGTTCCTCGGTTCATTTTCCAGGCGAGATCGATCGATCCTTCAAGGAGATCGATCGATCCTAAGTGTCTGATCACCAAAAATTCGCATCTTAATGCGATCAAAACCTAATCCTGATACACTTAGGAATCCTTAATGATCCACTGATTAGAAATCCTCAAATATAAATAGTCTTAAAAAGCAAAAGAAACAAAAACCAAAAGCTCAAAACATAATAGTTAGTACAAAATCATCGGGTTGCCTCCCGGAAGCGCTTGCTTTAAGTCTATAGCTTGACTTTCTCTTCTCTTAGGCTTGTGGACGAGGGATTTGAATTAGTTCTCCTGAGATGCGTACGCTGCGTTCTTCCTCTTGGATACGAATGGGCCTAAACGCGTTCTCTCTTGGCTTTATTCGATAGAAAACCCTTTCGTCGACATTGGCAAAGCACACGCGGTGATTGGGAATGTCTATGACAGCTCCAACAGTGTTCAAGAAAGATCTTCCGAAGATGACTTGTTGACGCTTCCCGGGCACATCTACAACTTTGAAGTCCGTGGGAACATACACTTCCCCAATTCGCACCATTTCATTGCGTAGCTCTCCTCTTGGTACCACCATAGACTCGTCGGCCATGTAAAGATTTGAAGTGGATGGATAGCAATCGGTGATTCCACATCGAGAAGCGATGGCGGTGGGGATCACACTTGTTCCGGCTCCGGAGTCGCAAAGGCAATTGTAAACCGAAGTACCATTGATAGCACATGGGATTACGAAGCATCCGGGATCTTCCATCTTAGGAAGGCATCTCCTCTCCGCGTTTCTTTCTCGCGCCCTATAGAAGTGTGCTTTGATGGAATAGAATGGTTCTCTACTTCTCCAAAAGCACTTTTGCAAACAAGGATACTTGAACCAAGCTTTGTCAAAACTATAATCATCCGGCACCATCTTTACTCGCATCTCGAACATGTTGAGATCATATGGATGAATCTCATCTCTCATCTCTTCTTGATTCTCGTCGGCGGGAAAACATGGAGGATTGCAAGTACAATTCCTCTTGACTTTTGGATAAGGCCATTGGCGATTTACTTGCTTGCGAGGCGTCCTCTTCATCACAACGAACACATCGGCAAAGTTAGATCCCAAACGATTTGCTTCAAGCACCGGATAATAGGCCACATCCTTGTCGATCTTAGTGAAGGTCATCTTGGGTTCTTCGAGGTCAAACACGGCTCCAACCGTGGTCAAGAAAGCGCGTCCCAAGATTAGAGGAGTTTCGGATCCTCCACTCATTTCCACGACATGGAAATCGGTGGGCACTATGTGGTTGTCAATGCGCACTTCCACGTCTCCTATGAAGCCTTGAGGGGTTGTTGTGGACGCATTCGCAAACTTTAATGAGCACTTAGAGGTCTCCATCCCTTGGAGATCAAGCCTACGGACGGTTGCCATTGACATGACATTCACGCTTGATCCCGAATCACACAGGGAATTAGTAAAGACTTCTCCATCAATTGAACATGGCACCACAAACTTGCCCGGATCTTCAAGTTTCTTCACTTTGACAAGCATTGGATTTCTAGCCTCCTTCCTCTTTGCTAGGTAAGCGTCAACTTCTGCAGCATCTTCAGTGCCATCAATGACATCCTTGCAGATCTTTTTCAAGAACGGGAGATCTCCCAAAGCTTCGGAGAACGTGGCTTCTTTAATCAACTCGCCAATGATGCTCTTGAACTGTATGTACCTTGTCTCATCGATCTTGGTCTTAGGCACCACCGGATAAGGGCTCTGAGGTTTGTAGAGAAGTACATCAGCCTTAGCAACAAAGTTTGCATCACTCTCTTTTGAAAACGAATCAGAAACGTCCTGAGCAGTGGCACGGATCGATCGATCTGGTTGGGGATCGGTCGATCTGGCTTCTCGGGTCAGCAAAGTGAAACCAGCAGGCGGATCGATTGATCTGTGAAGGAGACCGGTCGATCCTGGCTTCTGAAAACTCGGTACTCCTCCAATTTCATCCGCTTTGAAGCTTGCGTTGACTCCAGAATGAGCCATAACAGCATTGCAAGCTTCTTTCCCTTTGGAGCTGGAAGCCATAGATTAAACTCTCTTGTCTAGAGAATCAACCCTAATCGCCAAAGTAGTGAATTTCCCATTGAGATCGCCATACATCCCATCGATCTTAGCATTGATCTCGGATGCACTCTTCTTATGACTCTCAATCAGTGATTGCATCATCCCCTCCAGCTTGTTCTCTTGAGGAGCAGCTGGTTTGTTGTAAGCTCCTTGTTGGCATGGTGGATACACCACATCTTGGGGGTTCTCCACGTTGTTGCTTCGATAGGAGAGATTTGGATGGTTTTGATAGTTGGGGTTGAAACCACCACGATAACCTCCCACGTAGTTAAGATCTTCCAAGTCTTCATCTTCTTCTCCACAAGCTTGCACCGGTTGTTGCTCACGCGCAAGAAGAAGGTTCACCTTCTGCATGAGGTCCTTAAGTGCATCCGTCTCCACAGCCTTTACCTTCACTGATCGATCATACTCAGGAGCATGATCGCTATTGCTCCGTGCCAAATTCTCGATAAGTGCCGTCGCTTGTGCCACCGTGTTGGTTGAAAAGTCTCCCTTGCTTGCCTTGTCAAGAGCCATTTGGTATTGGGTGTCAATACCGCCATAGAAAGTGGTCATGAGGCTTTCTTGAGTGTAACCGTGATGGGGGCAATCCTTCACGTATTCTTTGAATCGTTCCCAAGCTTCATTGAAAGTCTCAGTAGCCCTTTGCTTAAAGGCAACAATTTGGTTCCTCATACGTGCTGATCGGGCCTTCGTGTAGAAGTGGTTGAGGAACTTAGCTCGACACGCTTCCCAAGTGGTTATGGAACCGGGCTCCAACATCTTAAGCCATCGCAACGCCTTATCCGCAAGTGAGAATTTGAACAACGTCAGCCTCAGATAATCGTAGGGTACTCCATTGGCTTTCGTGGTATTGCACAATGCTTCAAAAGCCTCGATGTGGTCCATCGGGTTCTCCGTGGGCAAGCCGTTAAAGCAACGGTTTTGGACGAGGTTGATCAAGCTATACTTTATCTCATAGTCCTGACGAGTGGGATTCGGAGGACGAAGCGCAGACCTATTAGCATAGAATCGGTCCGGTGTATCTTGCTCGCCAAGGGTACGAGCAGGACGTGCAGCAGCAAGAGGATCGATCGGTCCAAGTGGTAGATCGATCGGTCTGTCATCACGAGGATCGACCAGTCCGAGTTGTGGACCGATCGGTCCGGCAGCAGCTGGCAGGACGGGTGGAGGATTGTTTCCTCCTTCGGCAGCTGGAAAGGCAAGTGGGTTACCGGCAGCAGCAGGTTGCACATCTTGGGGATTCATCTCAGCAGACTTAGTAGCTTTCCTTTTACTTCGTTCCAAACGCCCGAGTTCTTCGTTAGAGAGTGCAACTAAGTCGGTAGCCTTGTGGCTTCTCAATTGCATGCACCTGAAATCAAAAATAGTAATAGAATAATTAGTATAATGCAGAAAATAAAAATCTTAGACTAAATTCAATTCTAAATCTCTAAAGGTATCTATTGGTCCCCGGCAGCGGCGCCAATTTGATCTCCTCCTAAACGGATAAACAAATAAAAACCTATCATACACTATACCGGATCAAAACGGTAATCATAGTAGTACTTTAGGGTCGAATCCACAGAGACCAGAGATACACTTTAAATCAATAGATTAAATTAAGCTAAGATAAAATAAGTATTTGATTTTCTAACCACCTAGCGATAAAATAAATAAGCAATAATAATAAAAGAATATTAGGCATAGGGAAACCATCCAGGATGTGACAAAACAATTAAATCAATTAGTAGAGAATATTAAAATACGTTCTAGAACTCAATTCACAATTAATAAGACATCTCGCTCTCGCGCAAACACCTACTTAGTAATACTATATTAGAAAACCGCTCTCGCGCGTTCCCTAGAGTAATACTAGCATTAAGAATAGGATTGATATGTTCACAAGATGTCATGGCCCGGGCTTTCGCCTCAAACCATAAAACCTTGCTCGACTAGTGTTGATTCCAGCAACTAAACACTACTTTCGTACCCAGTTTAATCACACAAGATCTTAGAACAAGTTAGCTACTCAAGCCCTAAGCATTAAGTATAACAATAGAAGAAGAACGATAAAGTAAATTCCCAAATCTAACAACCTAATAATCGGTCACATCCCTTCAGAGAAACCCTAGCCTAATAAAGAAACTACTCAAACATAAAAACAAGAACAAAGATGAAACTATAAAGAGACATCTTTATAAAATAAAACTTAAGAGTGTATTGAGAGGTGAATCTCTTACAAACTCTAAAGAGGAGAGAATGAATTGTATATTATTACAAGGGACGAGCCTCTCTTTATATAGCAAAGGGAGAGAGGCCGCAAAAGGAAAACAAGAGAGAAAATGGAAAAACGAAAAATGGAAAAACTTGGAGAAGAGGCAAGCAGGGATCGATCGATCCTCGGGTAGGATCGGTCGATCCCACCGTCTTCTCGTCTTGGGCCAAAGCCTTTGATCAGATCGAGCGGTCCATGGGCCTGGTCAGTCGGTTCCACCGCCTCTTCGAACGTGAGCCGCAATTCTTCAGGGATCGATCGATCCCTCGGTTGGATCGGTCGATCCTTCTTCATTTCTTCACGTTTGGCCCATTTCTTCAAGCTTGGTCCATTTGTACTCTTATTTGACCCAAAATCCTTCTTTTTCCAATATTCTCCTTGTAGACCTGAAAATCCCTAATTAAAGCAAATAGTCCTAAATTCTATCTAATATAAGTTAGTTGACTCAAATTACAATCCTAAAACAAAGATTAAAAACGATAAAAACTAGACTCATCACTTCAGTCTCGAAGAAGATAATCCTAATTGGTAGCCTAGTGACTCCCATCATCACATATTGCCGTTTCACCATCGCACATCCCCCACCGGAGCATAAGGCGCGATTCATTGATCGGGTGCACTTGTACGCTAGCAAGATCCATCTCCGCCATTCACTAGTCTACCGTTTCCAGGGTCATGATGGGCTTTACAAGTACATTCGCCTGCCTCGCCCTGATTTGACATCTCTCGCTATACCAGGGAGCATTCGCTTCAATCCGCCTGCTGGGGCGCTTTACGAGAAACCCATTCCGCCGAAACTAGTGGCTTCCGGCCATCATGATGAGGCTGGCCTTTCTCAACCTTCTGCTTCTGTGCCATCACCGTTTCAGCACTACTCCTCCTCTCAGTTGCGTCCATTTCACTTTGATATGAGCGAGTACGTCGCCATGGAGCCACCGAAGGAGCCGAACTCGGAGTTTGAGCGATAGGTCTATAATACGACCAAGCGGAAGAGCTCCCTGCTGACTTGGATTGCATCATGGCTCTGCTGCGTTGCACCACAACCACCGCCTCCACCTCCACGCGAGCCCACACATCGCCACACGAGCTCGGAGTCTAGCCTTTCGCAGGACTTCCTCATTCGCACCTGGCGAGAGCTTGCTTCGACGCGGATTTTCATTCTGCCACACTTGCTGCCTGAAACCAGATTCAAGCTAACGACTTTAAAAAAGCGCTTATGGGAGGCAACCCACTGAGTTCGTACATACTTGTCTTTCTCTTTTGTTTTTCTTTATTTTTGGTTTTGTTTTTATGATTTTATTACGGTGAAATCACGTCCGGTGTTAAGTGTTTTCAGGAATAGGTACTCAACGCAGAAGATGCGAAACTTTTTGTTCCAGACACTGGAGACCGATCGATCCTGTCGACAGATCGATCGATCCCCTGGCGATTGACAAAGTCCACAACCATCAATGATCCAGACCGACCGGTCCCTCGCGAAGACCGATCGGTCCCCTGCTTCTAGCACCCCTGCTCCTAGCAGTATTGGGACTCATGCCACATTGTCCAAACACACCAAACGTTTGATCACCGGGTTTTTCTTTCCTTTACTTTTAGCTTTTGATTTTCTTATATGTATATTATAACTATCTTTTGTTGTCGGTTTCAATTCTTCCTTTGGGTTTTATTTTACACACCGGGACGGTGTGAAGTAAGTCTGGGGGAGGAATGTGACCATTTGCACTAACATTTTTATTTTTATTTGAGTCGTATTATTGAGTCAAAATGGTTTGGAACTTGGAACTTGTTTTGTGAATCGTGTGTTCGTACTAATATTTTCTGCTATCCCTCATGACTATCCTTTTGAAGAGCTGAAGATTGGAATGCCATTAGCCGAACAACTCACCAGAAGTCCCTATCTCTTGGAAATCCGATTGATCTGGCGTTGACTCCACCCATGACAAGACGCTAATTTGGACTTAATCTTCTCAACTTGGGGCTTGCTATACATCGAACGCGACCTCTGACTCAAGCTTTCCGAGACGCGCAAAACTTCGAAAAAAGTATGGTTCCCCTATCTCTTCTCCTGAATAAGAATAAGAAAAGAAGAAAAAAAAGAAAAAGAAAAGAAAAGGGATGTGGTAAACAAAGAAGTGGGCCGAGGGATGTGTGGTTACCCCCTTGCATACTTCGGACTCATGAAAACCAACCCCGGGCTAAAGAAAAAAAGAGAAAAGGAGATCGATAGAAAAAATAAAATGATACCCTAGAAAAGTAGGGAGAAATCGATCTCAAAAGAGTAAAAGGGAAGAGGAGGAAAGGAACCATAAGAAGAATGCCTTGGAAGCTAGAAGAAGGTAAGCGTCTACGCGATCTTTGATCGATACTCCCTCGTTGAGACCGCATGCTTGTAAAGAATGAATGTAGGGAGTCAACAAAGAAGATTGTGGAACTTCCTTGAGATCTCGGGACATCAGTACGGAGAGTTGCTAAGCCAATGGTTAATACATGTTGTAAGCTCAATCCTTTGAATGGTGGATTCGCGGAAGATGTACGGAGATTCTCGAGAAGTTGTAAGTTCCCGTTTTCAAACCTTTCTCTTTAAGATTTGTCTTTTTGATTGTTCTTGCTTGAGGACAAGCAAAGATTCAAGTCTGGGGGAATTGATGAGTCTCAAAATTACCGTTTTCTATATAGGATTTAGGTTTGTATATTGAGTCAACTAACTTATATTAGATAGAATATAGGACTATATGCTTTACTTAGTGTATTTCAGGTCTGAGAAGCAAATATTGGAAAAGGAAGAGTTTTGGATCATTTTGGAGGCAAATATACATTGAAAGAGGCAGAGTCCAGAAGACCCGTCAGAAGTATGGCCTCAGACGAAGATCTTCCCACCGTTGGATCTTGCTAAGATTTTGACACAAGATAGCTAAGGGAGTTAGCTTTCATCTCCAAGTGGTTTGAAGGAAATCCAACGGTGCAATCAAGAGTTATGGCCGATTTACTGAAGACATGTCAACCTGCTGACGAAGCTGACGTGGACGGGAGTCGGGATCGACCGATCCACACTTGGGATCGATCGATCCCATGAAGAATTGCGGCCCAAGCCTATTTTGCCTCCTCTCCAAGACTTTCCATTTCTTTTGTTTCCTTTTGTTGCTCTCCCCTTTTCCTATATAAGGAGGGCTCGCCCATTGTATCAAACACATCTTTTTAGAGCAGTGGCTCTCTCTTTTGAGAGCTGTAACTCTCTCCTAGTTTTTATTTTAGTTTCCTTTTATATTTATTTTATAGCTTTCTTTTTAGGTTTAGATTCTTTAATAAAGATGTTTCCTTTTGTGTTCGTCTTTGTTCTTGTTTCTATGCTCGATTAGTTAGCTTATTAGGTTTAGGGTTTCGGAAAGGATGTGAGTAATTCGTTAGGTTGTTAGTTTGGGAATTTATCTTTATGGTTCTTCATCTATAGTTGTTCTTAATGCTAGAATTAGACTGATCACCTCGTTCTAGATTTTAGGTTGATTAATTAAGACACGACAGTGCGGTTAGTCACCTGACATACATAGGTGAGCAAGGTGATCCATGGCCAACGACAGTTGTAGTCGTGGCACCTTGTGAACATATCAATCTTGCTTGTTAATGCTTGCTTTACTTTATTAGGATCACGCGACAGCTGTTTTCTAGTATCGTACTGTTTAGTTAGGTATCTGCACGACAGTGATTTACCTATACCTTAGTGAATTGAGTTCAAGATCGGTTCTTAAATATTCTCATTTAACTGCTTTGTCGCATCCTGGAAGAATACCCTATGCCTAATGTTTTTATCTTATTATTTATTTATCTTTTATTTCTTGTTTAACCTAGAAAAACCAATATCTATTTCTTTCTTAGCTTAACTTTAATCTCATAAATTCGTAGTGTAACTTATCGGTCCCTGTGGATTCGACCCTAAAGTGCTACAACTGATTACCGTATCTGATCCGATAGTTTGCATATTTAGGTTTATTATTTGACCTACGATCATATGCTGATATTGCTAATTATCTTGCTGCAGATGATGAACCTGAGGATCTTCAGGGCTATGCTAGGAAGAAATTCATGCGTGAGCTTCGCCGCTATCATTGGGACGAGCCTTACTTGTACAAGCACTGTTCTGATGGGATCTATCGCTGATGCATTGCTGTGTCTGAGGTCCAAGATGTGCTATTTCACTATCATGGCTCTGATTATGCTAGACATTTTGCTACCTTTAAGACCGTTTCCAAGGTTCTACAAGCAGGGTTTTGGTGGCCTACTATGTTCAAAGATGCACATGCATTTATATCCAAATGCATTGTTTGCCAGCGGCGTGGGAAGATAAGCAAGCGTAATGAGATGCCTCAAAACTTTATTCTCGAAGTTGAGGTGTTTGATTGCTGGGGTATTGACTTCATGGGCCCGTTCCCATCCTCATACGGCCACAAATATATCCTAGTGGCTGTAGACTATGTCTCTAAATGGGTGGAGGCGATTGCAAGCAAAACGAATGATTCTTTTGTGGTTGTCAAGCATTTCAAAACTATCATATTCCCTCGTTTTGGCATTCCTCGGATTGTAATAAGCGGTGGGGGCTCTCACTTTATTAACAAGGTCTTTGAAAAGCTACTTAAGAAGCATGGTGTTCAACATCGTGTTGCTACACCCTATCATCCTTAGACGTCGGGCCAGGTAGAAGTCTCTAATCGACAAATCAAGGAGATTCTTGAGAAGACTGTTGGTAAGACGCGTAAAGACTGGTCCGCCAAGCTCGATGACGCACTATGGGCCTACAGGACAGCTTTCAAGACTCCGCTTGGCATCACTCCTTTCCATCTGCTTTATGGAAAAGCATGTCATCTCCCGGTTGAACTCGGGCACAAAGCTGAGTGGGTAGTTCGCAAGTTAAACTTCGACATCAAACCTGCTCTCGAAAAGTGACGTATCCAACTAAACGAGCTCGATGAGATTAGGCACCACGCTTATGAGAACTCCAAACTCTACAAAGAGCGCACCAAGGCTTACCACGACAAGCACATCATTGAACGCCACTTTGAGCCTAATGACCAGGTACTCATGTACAACTCTCGTCTACAATTGTTTCCTGGTAAATTGCGATCACGTTGGTCAGGCCCTTTCACCATCAAAGACGTGCGACGCTTTGGTGCCATTGTCCTGATTGATCAAGACGGCTAGGCTTTCACAGTCAATGGGCAACGAGTTAAGCATTATTTTGCACCGGCTGCAATTCCTGAGGGGGGAAGCATTTGTTTCACCACCCCACCACCAGCCTAATCACCTACACAGTAAAGCTAATGACTGAAAAGAAGCGCTTAGTGGGAGGCAACCCACTGTTTTGGTTTTTCTATACTTTAATTGTTTTCATTTTGTGTTTTGATTTTCACTAACTTGCTTTGGATTTGAAGGAACTAATGCTTATCTATTCAAGATTATGTTTTGCTTTGATCTTTGATTGTCTTTCCACAGCTTAAGGCAAGGATTACATGTGTGAAAACTTCAACAAAACTTCAACAATCTTGCAGAAATTTTGCCTCAGCTCTGTCTGCTTTCGGACAGTGTGTCGATCGACACACATCCTTTGTGTCGTTCGACACCACTCGGGTAAACAGATTCTAACATTAGCAAAAATTCCTCAATTTTCAATTCCAGTTATTTTTGGTTTTATTTCTTTTTCTCCAATCCTATGACTTTTTACCACTGGGGACAGTGTTACTTAAGTCTGGGGGAGGAAAATACTGACGTATTTTTCTTTGTGTTGGTTTTTGATTTCTTACTAACCATCTATACTTAACTATTTGAGTCGCTTTTGTTTGATTGAGTCAAAATTTTGTTGAAAACTATGATCCTTTTTCTTTCGTGTTTTGCCTGGTTGACTAATGCTACAGATTAAGTCTGATTCCGACTAATGAAAAATCCAAAGATTGAGCGGTGAACCAGAGGCAAACAAATTCCCATCAAGATTCACTAAGGGCGGAGCCACCATTCTAATTCTTTCATCTCATTGATGTGGTTAGTGTTTCTAAGAGCTTGACTCTTTGTTCATACATGATAGCTTACGTTGAAAACAATGGTGACCCTTTCCCCTAGTCTAAAAAAAAAATTGTTATTGCTCACAAAAGACGAGATGATTTCCTGCGAGTTAAAAGGTAGATGAGAATCGATGATCCCATTATTCTGCTCTTGTCTGGAATGATCGCGCAGGGTTGTTAGAAGGGTAGGTAAATTATTATCGATGATCCCATTATTTCACCCTGAAGTTTTTTAAAAAAAAAGAAGAATAAACATGAGTGTGTAAAAGAATAAGTCTGGGGGAGAGTAAGGATATTCTGCGTTGGATATGTTGAGTTTTTCATGGTAGAGTACAGTGAATGAGTCTAGAAGGTTCTGGTGCATTGACTTCATTGATTGAGACCCGGTGATGAAGGCTTTCTTGATGAATGTGTGGAGAATCTTGGGCGTTTCATGTGTTTATTGTGATTTCAGCGGAGAAGTACATGGTGGTTCGTTTTAGGCTTGTCTGTTAGGCATATGGATTTGGTTCGAATGACTAAGGAAAGGCATTAAAGACAAAGGTGAGTTTTCGTGTTTTCAAACCTCTTTCTACAGATTTAGTTTCTGTTTTGCTTGAGGGCAAGCAAAAGCTAAGTCTGGGGGAGTTGATATACCTCATATTTTACCCTCCATCTATGTGTTTTAAGACTCGTTTTTAGAGTCTTTCTAGTGTTTTTGTAGTGTTTTACTATGATTACAGGTCAATGTACGTTTGGAGCTTACTTGGAACAAAATGAACAAAACGGGATCAAATTGGAGCTAAAAGTGAAGTTTGAAGATCAATGCAGATTCGCAGCCTTCTCTGTCCAGAAACGCGAGATGTGTCGATCGGCACAGCTTACTCGTGTCGATCGACAGGAGACGAGAAAACAGAAGCTCTTCCAATTTAAAGCCCAATTCGATTCCAAGTCTATTTGAGATTCCTTAGACCGACTTTCTCAAGCCCTAGACGTCCAGAGACTTGTATATATAGTGTTTTTCAAGTTTTAAAAGAGATATCCAGACTTTGTTAAGCTTTAGCTAGAGATATCTACTTTGTTCTAGGTTTTGAGAAGAGAGCTTTGGGGAGATCTTTCTGTTCCTGATTCTTCTAGTCCTGATTCTGAACCCCTGTTATTTCTTACTCTTAATCTTAATAATGATTTCGTTTCTTATCTCTTGTGTTATTGCTTTGATTATGTCTGAGTAATTCACTAGTTAGATTTAGGGTTTCTCACAAAGTTTTGATGGTTTGATTGAATGGAATTGATTAGTTAAGGATTCTCTGTCTTATATTGTTCTTCGCCTTTAGATTGTTCTTAATGCTAAGTTGAATCTGATCAATTGAACTTAGATCTTAGGTTATTGGTTAGCACGACAGTGTGATTGATTTTCTAAACCTATCTTAGGTGAGCAACACTCCTGATTCACAACGACAGTTGGTTTTAGGGTCTTGTGAACATATTGAACCTGAACTTTAAAGCTGATTTAGATTCCTTAGAATTCACAACGACAATTGGTTTTCTGTTTCTAGATTTAGGAGTATTCACAGCGACAGTTGGTTTACTTACTTTTATGTTTAAGTTCTAGAACATTGAATTATTATCCTGACTAATCATTCTATTCATCATTCCTGATTTCCTGAGAATTCCCTGAATCTAACGCTTGCTTTCTGATTGTTTACAACTCGTTCTAATATTCCTGAAATTGTTCTTTTAATTTCCCTATTTTTGGTTTCGCATAATCTGAGACTAAAGACCTATTGTGTAACACAGTCCCTGTGGATTCGACCCCTAAGTACTACAGTGATCTCTTAATTTGAGAGAGTAGCTCTAGGGAAAATTTGAGCATATCATTAAGCATAGAAACAAGAACAAAGATGAACTCAAAAGAAAACATCTTTATTAAAGAACTAAAACTTAAAAATAAAACTAAAAGAATTTATTGAAATGTGAGATCTCTTGTTTACAAAACTAAGAAAAGCTGTAGAATGAATTGTCTTTTTGTTACAAGGTCGAGCCCTCCTTTTATAGGAGCAAGGAGGAGCAAGAAAAGGAAAGAAGAAAAATGGAAAAGCTTGGAGAGTCGGCAAAACGGACCGATCGATCCTTGGGCTGGATCGATCGGTCTCCGCGTCTTCTTGGGCTTGGGCTTTGATCTTCGCAGGACCGATCGGTCCATGGGCCAGACCGAGCGGTCTGTCTTCATTTCTTCACGCTTGGCCCATTTTCATGCCTAGATGATCCAAAATTCTTTCTTTTCTAATAATTGCTTTTCAAACCTGTAGAACACTAAGTGAAGCAAATAGTCCTAATAATCTATCTAATATAAGTTAGTTTACTCGAAATACAATCCTAAAACAAAGACTAAAAACGATAAAAATAGGACACATCAAATTCAGAGCTTTTTTGTAGGTATGGAGAAGACATATCATAGTTGATAAAGTTGTGGGACTATAGTGAGGATGTTCTAACGTGAGTTTTTGTCTTAAGATATTGGTATTGTATTTTGAACGAGTATTTTTTATGAAATAAAGCTTGTTTTATATTTGATGTTGTTCTTAAATGATTATGGTTTCGTTCGGACCGTCCCAACACTTATTCACGGGAAGGGTTGGCGAGCCTAAACCCGGGTCTAAGTGGGATGCATGTGTCCGTGGTACGAATGTTTTGACAACCTCAAATATCTTTCCGCGAGCATTATCAAGTAGCATTCTCGACCGTCCTGTCCATAGAATGGTTTAGGGGTGTTAAAGTAGATATGGGTGTAGACGGAATAGTTACCTTTTTGTAAACAGCTTTTATACATTTGTTGATAAGTTACTTAACAATTGACATTTTTCAAGCTCTTAATCAGGTCTAACAAATTAGATTTTTCAAATGAAAGTTGTGAAATGTTTGCTAGAAAGTTTTATTAAAATGTGGCATTTGTTAAAATGTTTTATTTAAATGTGGCATTCCCCAAAAATTTCCCTTTTATAAATGCTCCATTTTTATTCATTGCTCCTTCCATTTTAAGTGTCGTTTTAGACTTAAAATTTTGTTGTGGAAGCCCCCTTGGTCCAGTGGTTTGACCAAGGGTTCATTAATGCTTCTACACCAGGAGGTCTCGGGTTCAAATCCCCGGAAAAGCAAGTTATACAGATTAATCGAGGCAACTTTACAAGGAGGTCTTCGCGTGGTGCAACCAGAGCCGTTTCATCGTGGTCGTGGATCCTAGTGGAGCAGGTAGCGTTGTCCGTTATAGAATTGTCCTAGTAGTAGTTCTCATAATTTGTATCAGCGTTAAAAAAAAAAAGACTTAAAATTTTGTTTCAAAATAAGTGTCGTTTTGTATTTTCAATGCAAAATTTATTAATTTTTAATATTTTATGGCTATTAGTATTTTGCAGATTGTTTTACAACATATATTAATTAGCTTATGAAAGCCAATGAGACGGAACATCGTTTACATACGTAACAAATTGCGGTAAGGTACAAACATTTCGTACCAAATTATCTGCTTTTACATTCATTTTCCTTGGAATAAGAGAGATGGAAAAGGATAGAAATTCCTCCCTATCGCTCGCAATTGCTTCTAAGTAGACTGAGAAAGCCGGCCATTCAGTAGGAGAAGACACCATCTTCACCAAGTCCGGACAGTCTGTTAGGAAAGATACATGGTCATTGCCTGCACCAATCATGCATCTCATCGCCCACACCAGTGCCTCCACCTCCGCGTGTAGAGGAGATAGACTTCGTCGTAGATTTGCCGCTCCCATGGTTGGTGACCCATCTTGTCTTATAGAATACCAACCAATACCTGCAAAAACATCGGTCTCTTTCCAAGAGCCATCCACAAAACATCGGTAACCTGAAAACCTTTCCGAAAGAGGAGTGTACACTCCTCCTCCACCTGAGCCTGATTCCATGCTAGTGCTTCCGCATCAGCCAACCGTATGACATCCTGAGGACTTTCATCCACATTCTCGAAAACTTTGGCGTTTCTCGCTTTCCATATATACCAAAGTACCCAAGGGAAAGAGTCATTGTGGGCCTGTGATGGTTGTCGCCAAAACCGGTGATCGAAATTTGTAAACAAAGAGGGTGTCGGGAATAATTGTGTGCATGACGGTACCTGAGACAGAGCCCAGGTTTGTCTGGCTGGAGGGCATTCGAAGAGAACATTGTTAATCGTGTGTTTAGGTGTATAGTTAATGATGTTTTTGTTTAAAAAAAATAAAAAATTAATGTTTTTTTAATGTGTGTACAAAACTCTAAAACGACACTTAAAAACAACAAAACGAGTAATAAATTTTTAGTATATAGTATTATGATTAATGTATTCAGCGATTCATGTTTATTATATTGTTTTATTCAAAAAAATTCCTTTTTGTAAATGCTCCATTTTTATTCATTAATATTTTTTTTAGTATATAGTATTATAATGAATGTATCCCATGATTCATGTTCATTATTCGAAGATAAAGATAAATAAAGTATTATGGTTAAAAAAAAAAATTGTGTAAACATATATCAATAAAATTTAAATTCAATTTTTTTTTTTTGGTAGAGGAAAACTTAAATCTATACTATTAATCGAGCAGACATTTTGGGGGAACTGACGAAAATGTCCATGGTATTATATGATTTTATTAAATTGGATGAACAAAAAAAAAATGAAAAAAGGGCAAAATGGTCAAAAAAAAAAATCAAAAACGCGCGGATCCTTATGGCGCCCGAGTGTAGTGTGTTCGGATCGTGTTTTAGTTATTCGGATATGGGATAATGACACGTGTACGTTTTCAATTGGCTATCACTTTTTAGAAAAAAACAAACTAAAAAATCGAATTAAATACGTTTTTAAAAAAAGGAAACAATATTCCTAATAATTAGCACTTTCTATAACTACTCTAATTCGTAATTAACACAAAAAAAATATTGTTTCTGAAAATAAAGATGTTATTTCCTTAAAAAACAAATGCATTCATTTTAGTTATTAAATTTGGAAAATTTTATAGAGATTTAAATTTATAATTCTTCTATTATTTTTGTTTAATTTCATTTTTAAATTAATTCGAAATATCATATAATATATATGATTAATAAAAATGTATATTTTTTAATGCATATGTTGTGACTCGAATTTTTAAAAACGAAAATATATTACTCTATCGATGAATTTAAATTGTATATATATATATATATATATTAAATATAGATTGATAATAATTTAGGAAATTTTAATATTTAACTATTAATTTTATATTTGTTTTGGTAATACATTTAATTTTCGTATTTAATATAATATATATATATAACAATAATCATTTGTTTCCAAAAAAAATCTAAACGAGAATCAAAAAACTCAACCCATTAATAGTTTCCTAATTTTATGCAAAAAAATCTAAATTATATAACTGAAAGAAAATCTTTCCAAATCCGAAATTAAAATTTTAAATATTTAAATTTCATGTTACGATTTTGTGGAAGGAAATCTATTTAAATATATCATATTCCTTGATTAGTGTAGAAATCAAAACTAAATATGCCATTCAGATTTTATCCTTCTTATACAAGCTAACCCTAATGAAATTCTATAAATACTAGCACTGCAATCTCATATCAACACACTAATCTCCGTGAACACACAAATTGTTTTTTCGTTCACAATTTTATATTTACTCTTGCATATTTTTAATATGTTTTTCTGTTTGTGTTTCTTAGGTTTTGAAAACTCAAGCATGCAATCTTTCAAAGCTTGAATCTTCTTCTAAATCAAAGGTATGATGCAGAATTATATAATCTGTATTTTGAATTTTTTTTTCTTTTCATGTTATTTTTCTTAAAATTGTGTGTTAATCATCGTTGGTTCACAATTTTTTTTATTTTTTCTTGAATATTTTTAATATGTTTTTGTTGTTTTTGTCTTCTTAGGTTTTGATAATTCAAGCATGCAATCTTTCAAATCTTGAGTTTTTTTCTAAATCAAAGGTATGGTGGTAATTATTTTTTTTGTGACGTTTTATTTATTTAACGTTTCCTGGGACTACTTTTGGATGTGACGTTGTATTTTTTTTGTGACGTTGTATTTATTTAACGTTTCCTGGGACCAAATATCAGATTTGAAATATATTTTCTTTACTTATTTTGTGCTAACTAAATAAACAAAAAATTACAATATAGGAAAAATAATTGTTAGTATTCACAAAAAAATAGGTCAATGATTTAGGAAGCCCTAATTAATATGATCCTATATAAATGTTGAGAAAATTCCTTTCATTCATCAACACACGTTTTCTGAGCAACATATGTGAAAGTTCTTGAGCTATCTATTAATTTTTTTTCTCATGAAAACTTTTATGAGTAACCATAGAAATTGTTCCCATTACGTTTTCGTTTTTTTTTTTCTTTTTTCCTATACACTTTCATGTTTTATGATTTGTGAGTTTAATAAATATTTAATGTGTTGTGCAGGTAGAGAAAGGGAATGGCGAGATTCTTGTGCCAGATGATCAGAGTGAGTTAGCTTATTTTGAGAAGCAGGTACTAAGTCCTCTCAAGGAATTGAATATTGGTCTATCCTGAAAGTTTAAGAATGCCGATGAACGTTTTAGTTTTGGTGTTTATAAGGTTTTATCTACTTTCAGTACTGTGTAGGCCACCTTGAGGTTAGTACAGTTGGATAGAGTGGCACAAATCAGTCTCACCATGTGTAATGGAGCATCATGAAGCAATGGGTAAGTACTTTGAATTGAAAAGATTACATTACACAATTTAGTTTCTATTCTATCTCGGACTTCGCCAACTAACGACTTAAAATTCTTCTCCGAAGATCCAACGACCGTAACCGCATTTTTGAGAATATTAATATTCAGTTTTGGCCAGAGAAGGGGGTGAATTTGGTTTGAGAACTGGAAAAAGATTTGAAGATTGCAAATGTTATCTGCAAGGTATCCTAAATTTACAAAAAACAATACAGTGCTTTCATATTTCATTTTTGCCTGTTACTGGTTTTACCTTGGTTGTGGCCGTTTTTGTGTTATTTACCACCAGAATAGAAGACGAAATTTGACTTCAATGAAAGAGGCTTCAATGGATCTTACTGTACACACTAATTCCAAAAAGAAACGAGCTCTTCTGGTAGGCTTCTCTATCTATTTCAGTTATCTAGGCTCTACTGATCGTTTCTTTAATCATCTTTCTTCAAATATTTCATACGCTATAATTTTCTTAAACTCCCATCAATATGCTCAAGAGCTTTTTGTAACAATTGCCTTATTAATATTACTGAAAAAGAACATGTTAAACATCGAAGTTAATTGGATTCCCATGAAAATATTGTTATTGGTGTTGCCACTAAAAAATGTATTGTTGCTTCTTTTAACTATTCTCTTTTAAAGATTTTTTGGTGTTTTGTTTTAGTATTTATTAATTTTTTTTCAAAATTGGTTTGTGTTGTACTGAATTCTTTGTTTCTATATTGCTTTAGGTCTGTCATGGGGAACTGATGATCAGTCATTGCAAGATGCATTTGCTCACCATACATCAATCAATATGTGGAAAAGGGTTTTGAGTTTTGTTTGGTGACTGATTGTGGGTTTTGTTTGTTAATCTTTGGAACATAATTGTTTGGGAAAAAACATTGTTTGGGAAAGATTCATCTTTCAGTAAATAGGAGTTTGGGAAGGGTGTCCGAGATAGTGAAGTCACTGGTTTGGGAAAGATTCATCTTTCAGTAAATATGGTCTTTGGTGTTACCAATTCATGTCGTTAGACTTTTTCCTTTTGCTTACATTCTAAAATTACAAAAACATATCTAATTGTTTTTTGTCATATTTCATAAAAGTAATAAAGATTATCAATTTGATCTATCTATACTATTAATCAAGAATCATTTTTAATATTGATATTTAGAGTTTTACATGTTTTTAAAGTTTAAAATATTAATAATATTTGAACTTTATATAAAGTTTAAAATTCTTAAGAGTTTAAACAATTACATAAAATGTCATATGACTAATCAATTATCATTCATATCACTTTAACAAAATCATTTAATATCTATTTAATTGGATAAAGTTTGTTGAAATCTAAATAACTAATTGGTTAGCGTAATTATATTCGATACTATTTTTTAAGTTGATAAATATTACACGAAATTTTATATGTATATACTATATAAGCCATTGATGACATTTACAAAAAAAATCAATTTTGGAAATTAACCCTAAAACAATTTCGTATTTAATGTGATTATTTCTTATTTTTAGTTAACAAAATAAACATTTAATTATGAGGAATATTATTATAAATCTACATTGATTTTTTTCGAAAAAAAATAAATCTACATTGATTATCCTAATTAATCTCAACATTTGAAATCTAATAAATCTAAATTGAATAGATTTTTGTATATCGAAATTAATTATAACAATATGAAAAACGGTTTTGATTCATGCACATTTTAAGGAATGCATAATAAATCTACATTAACTACATAATTAATCTCAAGATTTGAAATCTAATAAATTAAAGTTAAATAGATTTTTTGACAACCTATATTAAATATGATTTTTAAATCATTAAATCTTATAGAATATTTTCGATTTTAATCAAAAAATCTTTTATAATATTACTCAATTGATGAAAAACAAAATATGTTTTCAACGTTCCACATCGGCTAAAAGTTTTGGACAATGATTCAGAATCATATTATATAAATATCAAAATTATTTCAGATCCAAATGACTATGAAGCTTGATTTATGAGATGTCCAAATGTAAAAATATTATTCAGTTATAATCCGATTTTTTTATTGAACAAATAATTTTACCGACTATAAGAAATATTTTAAATTTGGAAATCGAAAAAGAGGTTCCATTTATGTTCCAGTAAAAACCGAGAGGGGAACATGATGGTACGGGATGAGATCAAAAATTTAGGACGGGATTTTACAGAAATGGAAACGGGTCGAAAATTTGAAAATCGAAAAAGAGGTTTAGTCCCAGGAACCTTTGACTCTTTTGTATGGAAAACGGTTAATACTACTTTTCCTAGGACCCGTTGAATACTACTTTTGTATGGAAAACGGTTTTGATTCATGCAAAATTTAGGAAATGTATAAGAAATTTAAATTAACTACTACCTAATTAATTTCAACATTTGAAATATAATAAATAAAATTTAATTGGATTTTGTGACAACCTAATAAATGTGATTTCCAAAACAGTAAATCTTATAGATTATTTTTTATAAAAAATCTTATACGATATTACAAAATTTATGATAAACAATGTGTATTCAACGTCCCACATCGGTTAAAAGTTTGAGGTGATGTTATTTTGATTTATCAGACATCAAAATTTAAAATTTACGTATTCGGGTTATGGAGCAGACATTTAGAGACAATGTCCAAAAAAGTACATGATATTTATTTTATATCCGACTGAGCAGGAAATTTGATTTATAAGACATCCAAATTTAAAATTTACGTATACGGGTTATGGAGCAGACATTTAGAGACAACGTCACAAAAAAATACATGGTATTTAATTTAGATCCGAATGAGCAGAAAATTTGATTTATCATACATCCAAAGTTAAAATTTAC
The DNA here is from genome assembly GCA_011420285.2 of Erysimum cheiranthoides. NCBI lineage: Eukaryota > Viridiplantae > Streptophyta > Magnoliopsida > Brassicales > Brassicaceae > Erysimum > Erysimum cheiranthoides. Next base: position 6,729,966 of record CM022181.2, on the reverse strand, counting down.
GTATACGAGTTATGGAGCAGACATTTAGAGACAATGTCCAAAAAAGTACATGGTATTTAATTTAGATCCGACTGAGCAGGAAATTTGATTTATCAGACATCCAAATTTAAAATTTACGTATACGGGTTATGGAGCAGACATTTAAAGACAACGTCACAAAAAAGTACATGGTATTTATTTTACATCCGACTAAGCAGGAAATTTGATTTATCAGACATCCAAATTTAAAATTTACGTATACGGATTATGAAGCACACATTTAAAGACAACGTCACAAAAAGTAAATGATATTTATTTTAGATCCGACTGAGCAGGCAATTTGATTTATCAGATATCCAAATTTAAAATTAACGTATACGGGTTATGGAGCAAACATTTAGAGACAACGTCACAAAAAGTACATGGTATTTATTTTAGATCTGAATGAGCAGAAAATTTGATTTATCAGACATCCAAATTTAAAATTTATGTATACGGGTTATAGAGCAGACATTTAGAGACAATGTCTAAAAAAGTATATGGTATTTATTTTAGATCCGACTGATGGAAATTATTTATCGGACATCTAAATTTAAAATTTACGTATACAGGTTATGGAACAAGCATTTAGATACAAGGTCACAAAAAAGTACATGGTATTTATTTTAGATCCGAATGAGCAGAATATTTGATTTATCAGACAACCAAATTTAAAATTTACGTATACGGGTTATGGAGCATACATTTAGAGACAATGTCCAAAAAGTACATGGTATTTATTTTAGATCCGACTGAGAAACATCCAAATTTAAAATGTACGTATACGGGTTATGGAGCAGACATTTAGAGACAACGTCACAAAAAAGTACATGGAATTTATTTTAGATCCAAATGAGCATAAATTTTGATTTATCAGACATCCAAATTTAAAATTTACGTATACAGGTTATGGAGCTGACATTTAGAGACAATGTCAAAAAAGTACATGATACATTCGATCCGAGTGAGCAGGAAATTTGATTTATAAGACATCCAAATTTAAAATTTACGCATACGGGTTATGGAACATATATTTAGAGACAACGTCACAAAAAAGTACATGGTATTTAATTTAGATCCGAATGAGCAGAAAATTTGATTTATCAGACATCCAAAATTGAAATTTACGTATACGAGTTATGGAGCAGACATTTAGAGACAACGTCACAAAAAAGTACATGGTATTTTTAGATCTGAATGAGCAGAAAATTTAATTTATCAGACATCTAAATTTAAAATTTACGTCTACGGGTTATGGAGCAGACATTTAGAAAAAAATGTCCAAAAAAGTATATGGTATTTATTTTAGATCGGAATGAGCATAATATTTGATTTATCAGACATCCAAATTTAAAATTTACGTATATGGGTTATGGAGCAGACATTTAGAGACAATATCCAAAAAAAATACATGGTATTTACATGAAATGTCATTGTTATATAGAAAATTGAAGAATTAAAAAAAGTCGAAACTATTTTGATTCTTGGCGAATATGGGAGAGAATGAATTTGCTGTCTCGAGAAATATAAAAAACTAAAATATATATTTTCAAACAGATAATAATTTGAAAGAAAATAATTATGAGAATACAAATTCCTGGCGAATATGGGAGATAATGGATTTGCTAGCTCTAAATGTACATGTCTATATAGTAGAAAATTGAATTCTTTTTTTCTATTTAAAATAATTTTGCGTAATTAGAATCGGAATTATTTTGATTACAAAAAAAATCATTAAAAAAATAGTTATTAACACAAAACAATACAATTAAAGTCGAACCATTATCTTACGCATATGGGTGAGAAATACGAACATATAATTTGGATGATGTAAAATATTATTTAACTATTTTAAATAAATGTGGGATGAAAATTACAGGTAACATGATGAGAATTACGTGTAACGGGATAAGAATTATGGATAATGCGTTAGATTACGAGTGATAAGAATTACAAGTAACAAGATGAAACTTTTGGATAACATATTGAGAATTACTGGTAATATGACATGATTCAAAATTTCATGTAGCTAAATTTAATTCTTAACTCACTAATTTAGGTAATGATCAATTTCGAAATGGGTAATACTCTATACTTCAGGACGAATTTTTTGGAAATTTGGGTATTTTTAAAACATAATAGAGAAATTTTAGAAAATAGAAAACCTAAAATATACATTTCCAAATTAGTAATAAATTGAAAAGGAACAGTATGAAGACTCAAAATTTGTAGCGAATATTAGAGGGAATGGATTTTCGGTCTAGAAATATACAGAGCTACATTGTGAAAATTTAGATTCTTCTTTTTCATTTAAAATAATTTTGTGTAATTAAAAACTAACTTTTATTACAATAAATCATAAAAAAAAATATTAACACAAAATGATACAATTAAAACAAAAATATTATCTTACCTAGACGGGTAAGGAATAAAAATATATAAATTTTTTAATGAAAAATACTATTCCGAAATATTATCGATAAATGCAAGCTGAGAATTACGAGTAACGAGATGAAAATTACATATATCGGGATGAAAATTACGGATAACGGGACGAGAAGTATGGATAACGAGATATAGATCAAACCAACCACTAATTCGGTTTATATTTATTCCCGGTCTAATCGTTGGATTTATCGAAATTTTAAATTATTGATTAACACTCAAATACTCATAAACCAAAATGACATAAATTTAGATTATGAATGTTATATTAAATCAAAGTATCTATATTTATATCCCTGCACGTACGTGCGAATCCGAATCTAGATTTGTTAAATACTTTGTAAACAATTACAAAATTAACTTCTTCATAAGGATACACACAATCATATTCTGACTAATCTCAGTTACTCAACCTATAACAATTTTTATACGAACTACTAAATTTAATTTTATACATATCCCCGCACGTACGTGCGGGTCAGAATCTAGTTCATTATATATTGAATACAAAATTAATCTGAAGAATTTTCCTTTTTCTTTTTTTTTTTCAAGAGAACGATTTCAATATGACTTTCTAAAAGTAACAAAATTTTTTTCTGTACCACTTCCTCCAATTTCTCTTTACATATCTTTAGATACAATGAACATGAATCGTCGAATACATTCATCAAATCTCCTCCTCTATCTCAATCTCCCGCCATATCACTACAACAACAACAACACAAAGACAAAACTATTGACTTACTCTTGTCTCTTCCTCTCTTTAGTTCGGTAATGGAGTTACCTGTTGTAGATCTCTCTCGTTACCTAGAATCCTCCGGTGATGAATTAGGAACTGATCTTTTCGAATCGTGCCGAGAAGTGAGTCAGATCTTGAAAGAAACTGGAGCTCTCCTTATCAAAGATCCACGATGTAGCGCTCAAGACAATGATCGATTCATCGATATGATGGAGACTTATTTCCAAAAACCCGATGATTTCAAACGATTGCAACAAAGACCTAATCTTCACTATCAGGTTTATAAGATTCTCTTGTGATCTCTATCTTCAAAATTGAATCTTTTGATTTGTGTCTCGCGGAATTGGATTTTGATTGTGATTACTGTAACTCTGTCTCTCGATTGTGATTCAGTTTCGTAGAGCCTGATTTATCGAATTTCATGTTTTTGCTTTCGATTTTTCGTTTAATTTTCGATTACTATAAACTGAATTAAGCCAGATTCATTGCATAGTTAGGGCATAGATCTTAATTAAAAGCTAATTTTGGCACTTATTAGTCTTATCTTAGATTATACTATTGTTCAATGTAGTTGTGTTTGGTTGAAAAATTCAATCTTTTTTTTATGTCTACGCCAAATTTAGTTACTATGTGGATTGTATTGTAGTATGGTGGATTTAATATATCTAATTTCATGTTTTTGCTTTCGAATTCGATTATTATAAATTGAATTAAGCCAAATTCATTGCACAATTAGGGCATAGATCTTAATTGCAAGCTAATTGTGGCACTTACTATTGTTCACTATCCGGTTTATACGATTCTCTTACGATCTCTATATTTGAAATCAAATCGTTTGATTTGTGTCTCGTCGAATTGGATTTTGATTGTGATTAATGTAACTCTGTCTCTCGATTGTGATTCTATTATTGTTTAATGTAGTTGTGTTTGGTTGAAAAATTCAATATTTTTTTTTTATGTCTACACCAAATTTTGTTGATATGTGGTTTTTTATTTGGGTATGGTGTGGATTTAATAGGTTGGTGTGACGCCGGAGGGAGTTGAAGTTCCGAGAAGTTTGGTTGATGAAGAGATGCAAGAAAAATTCAAGACAATGCCTAATGAATATAAACCACATATTCCGACAGGACCTGATCATAAGTGGAGATATATGTGGAGAGTAGGTCCTCGGCCGTCAAACACACGGTTTAAGGTTTGATCTCGGATACATTCAATAATATTTTGTATCATTGATGTGTTTATATGAATTTGTAGTTAATTTAAAAGTGACATGGTTTAGGAGCTTAATTCTGAGCCTGTTATACCGGAAGGTTTTCCGGAGTGGAAAGAAGTAATGGACTCATGGGGTTATAAGATGATATCAGCTGTGGAGGTCAGTCTTTGCTGTGGAGTTGGAATCTGATGCTTGTTTTTGTTAACTGTGTGTGTGTGGTGATGATTTTTTTGCATAAATTATTCAGGTTGTTGCGGAAATGGCAGCAATCGGGTTTGGTTTGCCCAAAGATGCATTTACATCACTCATGAAGCAGGTAAATTCTTAGCCTTTCTAATGTTGGCCTTTTTGTAAAAAGCAAAAGGAAATCGTTTTTAAGAACGGTCTTACATTTAGTTTAAGTTTTGGATGAATGGTTATGTGGAAACCGGAGTCATAGCATGGATTGTGATTTCCTTAGTTGAAGAGTGTCGCTGTTGTGAATCTTAGGGTCCTCATCTTCTTGCTCCAACGGGAAGTGATCTTAGCTGTTACAACGAGGAAGGCACAATATTTGCAGGATATCACTATGACCTCAATTTTCTAACGATTCATGGAAGAAGTAGATTCCCTGGTCTATATATTTGGTTAAGGAATGGGGAAAAGGTTGCGGTTAAAGTCCCTGTAGGCTGCCTCTTGATTCAAACTGGAAAGCAGGTATGGAGGTTTTACTGCATTTTGTTTACTTGAAGCATATATGAACAACCAAATATCTTGAATTATGTAATCGAAGAAACTGTGCTAACAACGTCTTTGACGTTCTACTACCTTAGCTAAAATTTTGGTGTTCGTGTGTCCAGATAGAATGGTTGACTGCTGGAGAATGCATTGCTGGAATGCACGAAGTGGTTGTCACGAGCAAGACGAAGGATGCAATCAAATTAGCAAAAGAACAAAACAGAAGCCTATGGAGAGTTTCCTCGACTGTAAGTCTTAGCCAATCTCTTGATAAATTTCCTGACAAGCTTAACTCCTTTGGCTTATCTGAAAGATTTGTTTTTGCCTGTCTTGCAGTTGTTTGCCCACATTGCCTCTGATGCTGAGCTAAAACCTTTGGGACATTTCGCGGAATCGTCACTGGCAAGTAAGTATCCAGCGATACCCGCAGGAGAATATGTTGAACACGAGCTCTCTGCCATCAATCTAAAAGGAAAGAAGGGCTTTTCATAACTTTGGTCGTGTTCAGCCACGAACCAGTTGCATTCCTGCTGATTCTGAAGGTTTGAAAATTGAAACCTCTGCTTTTGTTGAAGCATCTGATCTTCATAACTCAGAAATCGGTCAAATTTGGGACTTGTATTTGTTTCATTTGAACCGGTTGATTTATTTTATGCGTCAGCTACACATAAAAACTAAAAGCTTTAGATTCACACCCTACATCTCTTATGCTCCTCCCTTGTATTCAAATGGCAGCCACATGCAAGATAATTGATGCAGGAATGTTTGGTAGATGCTTTTCGCGGTCCAAAAAGTAGAGCTATACTTAACAATAACTTGTTTGTGGCCTTTAACTCTTGCTTGGACAGTTGCTGCAATTGCATGATATCATGCGCAGATCTACTTGATAAGATGAACAGGCGACTGTCTTAACCTCATTCTCTGTTTTTTTGTCTAACACCGGTCTCCCTGATCATTTGCGACAGCGTGATACTTGCCTTATTAGGTCTTTCCTCAAATTTTCAGATTCTCTATAAAATTTGGTATAAAACTGTATATTTTGCAGGAGACTTTCCTTTATTGGAAACCTTAGTGATACCTTGTCTTAACAATCTCCTAAAATAGCTTAAAACCGTCTTATAAGGATCTACAAAACCAAGTCTTAAAAAGACGGATTTGCGCAGTAGTTACTGAGGATTCTCACCCTGACCTTAGGAAAAAGAATAGGAGATGTGTAATGAATCAACCTCTCCAAGTTGGATTGGAACATTTGTAACGATGAGGAATTCACATGCCTCTTTCAATACCGCATCGAAAAACTCAGTGACATTGCTCGAGATTATGCTAAAACGATCCGCCGTAGTAGTGAAATCTTGTCTTTTATTTTTTTTTGCCAACAATAGTGAAATATTGTCTAATGTCTCAATTAGGTTAACACGCTCTATCTAATAATAACATTGCGTAGTTGTCAAGAAAAAGGAATGTATCCGTTACGGTCAAAATAAATTTTATATGTATCCTAGAATAAGCACAACTCAATTCAGTATACAATGGTCAATTCATTCAACTCTATCATCAACAGCTTACATACAAAGTAGACACATTATTAATGCAGCCAAAGAGAGAAGAAAATGAGATCACAAGTAAATTTAGTAAAATCCAAAAAAAGAAAAAACGTTAAAGAAAATGATTCTATGATGTTACACAACAACCTTTTCCTTTAGATTCAGTCTCTTCTCCAGCAACAACAATCTTAGTTCCTTGCAACAGAGAAGAGTCTCCTCCAGATTCGCCTTCCTCATTGGCAACAAGATTCTTTTTGCTCACAATTCGATAGATTTCGGTCAGAACCGTGAGAAAAGATGGCTCGACATTGTTCGAATCCAGAGCTGATGTCTCCATGAAAAACAGATTTTCTCTTTGAGCAAATTCTTTAGCATCTTCTGTTGGTACAGCTCGAAGTGTGCCGAGATCAGTCTTGTTTCCTATAAGCATAATCGCAATGTTTTTATCCGCGTGTCCTCTTAATTCTTCTAACCATCTCGCTACATGATCAAACGATTGTCGTTTCGTTATGTCGTAAACTAGCATTGCTCCTACTGCTCCTCTGTAGTATGCACTCGTCACTGCCCGATACCTAAACAAAATCTCCACAATCAGAGATCAAAAATACAATTGAAATAGATTTAACATGTATATAGTTACAATATATATAGATATATACATACTTGTGCATAATTGGATGAGTAAGGACTCTGGAATTGTTCGGTTTATAGATCTAATTAAGATGTAAACCATTTGGTTATTTCTGGTTTAGTGAGCTTGTTCACTACATAACGTTTGTAACAAACTCTTGGATCATTAATGAGAAATCTGAGTTTTACATCATCTTCTTCATCTCGCTCTGTAAAACTAATCTTTACTATCGGCTAATTCGTTTGGCAATCATTAGCGACTATAAATTTTGGTCACTACAGCTCTCTAACAAACAAAACGTTTTGGTCACGGTCATTGGTCAGTGGTCAGCATTCGTTAGCGACGGTGAAACGAACAACCTTTATATAAATTAGCATGAAAGGCGAGATTACTGAACATCAAAGCAACCAAAATTTTCAAATTCTAAGATCTAAAACAATGATCTACGAAGATAAATCATATATAATTATTTAAAGAAAATTTACTGTTCTTGACCAGCAGTGTCCCATATCTGAGCTTTGATAGTTTTATGATCGATTTCAAGTGTTCTTGTCTGAAACTCAACACCGATCGTTGCTTTAGATTCAATACTGAACTCGTTTCTTGAAAACCTAGCAAGAAGCTGAGATTTACCAACAGCAGAGTCGCCGATCAAGACTACTTTGAATACATAATCTATCTTCTTATTGAAATTGCTCTGATACTTTGACATCTCTTCCCACCAAAATCACAAGCTGATGGATTGAATTGACTTAGCTGAAGATCGAGAGAGAGAGAGAGAGGCACGAGAGGAAATAAGAAGAGAGATCTAAAGGAGAAAAGTGGGTTGCGACTTGTGAAGCATCGGGAGACGTGAAGGGAAGAAACGAGGAGGGAACACCAAGTTAGTGGGTCCCGCCTAGTATTTTCTTTTTTTCGTTTTTACGTCATTTTTTTTTGTTTCTTGCCAATTTTTTTGCACCTAGAATCACATAAAGTAATTTGATGATATTTTTAGGGGTGATTGACAATTTGACATACTTTTTTAAAAACATTGGACAAAAGAGTTAGTTTTTGACACTTAGATATTTTTTGCAACTTTTTACACGTTTTTATGCTTTTTTGGACATTTTTGTCCTTGGGCGGCCATCAACAATGAAAACATACACTCGTCGTAGAGAAATTTGAAGTTCGGCCGGAGTAAGAAAGAGGCGAAATTTTGAAGGATTTGGTTCCAAAAATTATGCCGGATTCAGGTCGCCTCGCCTCCAGTGATGCTACGGCGACTCCTCCTTTTACGGCGAGTGGATCCGTTGATTATGCAACTGTTTAGGACGCCGGCGAGCCTTCTGTAGCGACGCATGGCACTGTGGCGCAGGCTACAGCTGTTCAGTCCAGAGGAAACGGAAGCGAAGAGTCGGATCGACGGAGAGGATGCTCGGAAACCACCAGATCTGCAGAAGAGGGGTAAGATCGGAGTGTGACAGATCTCTCCGACTAGGATCTCTCAACGGAGAGCAGTTCGTGGGAGGAGTATGTGCGTCGGCAGGTAAGTAGCAGGTTGGAAGATTGCCGGGGCGGCGCGGAACCGGAAATCGAATACTTCCGACGATGGCACTAGCACTAGGCGCCTCCGCTTTCAGTAACATCGACACGGTCCCAGCTGATTTTCCGGCGACGGTATTAGGGTTCCGTTTTTAGCCCATTTGGTTACCGAGTTGGGCCTTTGTAAATTCGGGCCCAGTGCCAAAACCCAGTTTATAGGTTGATTTTAATTCAGTTATTTTGAAAAGAAAAAAAAACCAAACACAACTATTCATATGGATTAATGTTAGGTGTACACATGGATTAAAAAACTGTTCAAATGGATTACATTTAGGTGTACACATGGATTAATTTTAGGTAGTCTTCATATCAGGTATTACGAACTGTTCAAATGGATGAATGAGTCCTACTCTATATGGAATACACCATACACATCCAGGACTCTAAAATATTTTCCCTGATTGGCAGGTTGCTGGTAGGTTCGTATTTTTAAGTCTCCATGTGCAAAATGCGGAAAATAGAATATGAGCACTACGCAATGAATACACAAATTTTACAGTGTTTGCCGATGACATGGAAATCCTAAGATGGTACTTAGTTTTTAAATTTGCCATCTTTTTTTAGACACATTATGTGGAAACTAATTATTTATGTATACATTGAGGACTACATTGCACCGATAGAAGTGTCCACAGTAAATACTTGAAGCACACGGTCGTGTACTGTGAAATCCTATGTTTGGGTTGCCAATGGTAGAATTAGATTATACAAATGGGGGTAGGGTTTAGTGAATACAAATGAGAAGTACTGTTAAACCTCTGGTTCGTTATGTATACCGTAACATGTACATGTGTGATCGGTGTCTGTCCACGTTAAATGCTTTCGAGTATTTGAGGGTTGAAACATTGTATTGTTATAAAAACCAAAATTGTTATTTCCAAACGTGTATTGTTAAAACCTATATTTGGGTTGGCAATGGTAGAATTAGATTACACAAATGGGTGTAGGGTTTAGTGAATACAAATGAGAAGTAATGTTAAACCTCTGGTTCGTTATGTATACCGTAAGTGTACATGTGTAATCGGTGTCTGTCCACGTGGAATTCTTTCGCATATTTGAGGGATGTAACATTTTTTTATATAAAAACCGAACTTGTTACTTCCAAACGTTTACTGTTAAATCCTATGTTTAGGTTGCTAATGGTAGAATTAGATTATACAAATGGGGGTAGGGTTTAGTGAATACTAATGAGAAGTACTGTTAAATTTCTAGTTCGTTATGTATACCATAACGTGTACATATGTGATCGATATCTGTCAAAGTGGATTTATTTCGCGTGTTTGAGGGATGAAACATTATTTTTTTTTTAACACCAAACTTGTTATTTCCAAACTTGTACTGTTAAATCCTATGTTTGGGTTGCCAATGGTAGAATTAGATTATACAATTGGGGTAGGGTTTAGTGAATACAAATGAGAAGTACTGTTAAACCTCTGGTTCGTTATGTATACCGTAACGTGTACATGTGTAATCGGTGTCTGTCCACGTGAAAAACTTTCGCATATTTGAGGGATGTAACATTATATATTTATAAAAACCAAACTTGTTATTTTCAAACGTATACTGTTAAATCATATGTTTGGGTTGCCAATGGTAGAATTAGATTATACAAATGGGGGTAGGGTTTAGTGAATACAAATGAGAACAACTGTTTAACCACTGGTTCGTTATGTATTCCCTAACGTGTACATGTGTGATCGGTGACTGTCCACGTTAAATGCTTCGCGTATTTAAGGGATGAAACATTATATTTTTATAAAAACCAAACTTGTTATTTCCAAATGTGTACTGTTATATCCTATGTTTGGGTTGCCAATGGTAAAATTTTATACAAATGGGGGTAGGGTTTAGGGAATACAAATGAGAAGTACTGTTAAACCTCTGGTTCGTTATGTATACCGTAACGTGTACATGTGTGATCGGTGTCTGTCCACGTCGAATGCTTTCGCGTATTTGAGGGTTGAAACATTATGTTTTTATAAAAACCAAACTTGTTATTTGGAAACGTGTACTGTTAAATCCTATGTTTTAGTTGCCAATGGTAGAATTAGATTATACTAATTCGGTAGAGTTTAGTGAATACAAATTTAAAGTACTGTTAAACCTCTGGTTCGTTTTGTATACCATAACGTGTACATGTCTGATCGGTGTCTGTCCACGTGGACAACTTCGCGTATTTGAGGGATGTAACATTATATTTCTATAAAAACCAAACTTGTTATTTCCAAACATATACGATAATAACAAAGCCTTTAATGAATTTGTTCGTAGACAGAAGAACTGGGAACAAAAAATTAAAAATGTAGAGATGGGTAATGCATGATTAACACGTGTAAGATAAAATGTGCTTCATGTGGATAGCGATTGGAGCATCCTGTATGATGGACTTTTGTAAGTTTTGGGCCATACCAACTTATTGGACTGGCATAGATACGTAGTACTTTGTTATATAGTTGACGTTTAGTGTACTCCCTGTAGAAAAAATCTCAGAAGTTAAAAACTTTTCATCTCCCCTCAGTTAAAACCCTAGATTCCAGGAGGGGCAGAGTTATTCTTCGTTGTACTTTTGGTACCAAAAATTTCACTACTCCGTGCGCAAAAATGACAGGTATTGAAACTCAATTTGTCGTTATTTTTTATTCAATCGTTTTGAGGCAGTATATTTTGTGTAGGTAGTGAATCCTTTTGTAACACCGTTACAGATTCCGGCGAAAAAGATCTCCTTCTACCAAAGCGTTTGTTCCCAACGGATCGGTACCCCATAGGGCGTTTGAATGTATATTGCAACGCAAATTTTCTATATTCTATCCGCAAAGCCTTAAAAAACTCGAAAGAGTGGAAGTAATTGGTGAATTCGTGTTTCGGTGGATTGTTCGCGATTCCGGTAAACAAATTATCTGTTTCTGGGAATCTTATTCACGCCCTACTCTACAGGTAAGTTATTACAAAGAAAAAAAAATGAGATGTGGACAGTGTTCGGTGGACAGCCCCTTCGATTTTCGATGAGGGAATTCGCTTCAGTTACGGGTCTGTCATGCCACGATTTCTCGGAAGGCTATGACCCAGATATTGATACTGTGACTAAGCCAGTGGAGGGGGGTTATTGGGATACGCTATTAGGAGGAGGAATGGAACCAACTCTTGATGATGTTTCTCAAAAAATGGCTGAAACGAAAGACATGTCGATGAAGCTTCGCCTGGCCCTACTTTTAATTGTAGACCGTATACTCATAGCAAGACATCAAAAACAACGGCCAACCCCAAAATATGTTGAGATGTTGGAAGACATTGATAGCTTCCTTGCATTTCCATGGAGAAGGGAGTCCTTCTTAAAAACAATTGCAGACTTGACACCACGAAAGAAAGAGACGGAGAAACCAGGGAATCCAAAAACAGCATTGATCAAGCAGTTACAACAACATACAAGACGATTGGTTGGATTCCCAATTGCTCTGCAACTCCTGGCATACCAAAACATCCCTAAACTGCTTAAGTGGTGATTGGCAAAGTGGGAAAAGGAGGTGGAGCGGAAAGCGACGGTGAGCAGTAGCTAGGAGCTGGAAGCTGGGAGCTGGAAACTGTGAGCTGGGAGCTCGGAGCTGGGAGCTCGGAGCTGGGAGCTGAAAATTATACTTTTTTCTTTTAATTCTTAAAAATTTAAAATTAATTAATTTGTTATTAAAACAATGACTAAAAATATAAAATTATTGTGAAAAAAATTCAAAACTAAAATACTCAAACTTAAAAATAATCTATCTACGAGTTCTCCATATATGTTCTGCAATGCCGTTTCGAATACCCGCCATATATGCATCACCTGTAGGCACATAATCTCTTGTTTGAGTTTCTTCTTCATCATCAGAATCAGACAAATCAAGCACTTCATTTTCCATTTGTTCATACGCTTGAAAATCTTCATCAATATTTGCTGATTTTCGTATGAAATTATGTAACGCCATAGTTGCTACGACAATCTTGCATTGCGTTTGAAGATCATATCGTGCTGGATTCCTGATAATAGCAAACTTTCCCTTCAAAACTCCGAAAGTTCGCTCAATCACAGAAAGCAAAGAGGAATGACGCTTATTAAATATTTCATTCTCATTTGTCGGTGGTCCTCCTCGCCATTGATGCGGATGGTACCGGATTCGACGATATGGAGCAAGATATCCTTTTCTGTTAGGGTATCCAGAATCAACGAGAAAGTATTTTCCTTCAGGTGGAGTAGGAAAATAATCATCGTATTGTGCACAATATGTCAATATCTTCGAATCATGTGCTCTTCCTGGTGTTCCCACATATGTATATATAAACTCCATATTGAAGTTACAAATCGCAAGCACATTCATGGTAAGATGTTGCTTCCGTAAGTTCCAATACTTATCTTTTTTATCACTTCCAACTCGCACAGACACATGTGTGCCATCAAGAGCTCCGATGAAACCACTGAAAAATGGATAATATCTTCTATAAGAAGATAGAATAGGGTTTACCTGGCGAAGTTCGTTTTCTTCAGGTTTTACAATGTCTTGATACATACGAACAAGTGCCTCCAAAACTTCATTAAACTTTCTAGTAACTGTCTCTTGATTGCGTTGATAATGTGTTGCAATTGTTCGTTGAACTTCATCATGTGCAATAATCTCGAGAAACATCGCAACAGCCTCTTCTAATGCACATTTGCGTGATTCTCGCAGTCCATAATCATTCTTCAATCTATCACACAAACATCGAAAAGTTTCTTGATGCATTCGCAGAGTTTCGTAGCATTCTTGATCATGACCATTTATCATCTGCATAGTGTGACGCCAGGCACGACCTCGATCAATTCTCTGCAATTTTCTGTCACGGCTTGGATCCAAGCATTCATTCTCAATAAGCAATGCAACAACTTCAAACAAATTTTGGTTGTACCAATAAAATAGTTCCTGAAAAAAAAAGAGCAAACGATTATTAAAAAAAAAAAAAGATCAAACGATTATATATAAAAAAAAGATGATTGCAGCACTAGCAAAATGAAAAGAAAGCTAAAGTTATAATTTAATAATAATGAGACCAACATGTTCACGTTCACATAAATAACAATACCATATAACTTTAAAAATATGTGAATCACTTATTATATTATAATTCTCAAAAGAGAATGATGACAAATTAAAAACACCCAAAAAAGACACTAACATAAAAATACTATGTAAGAAAAACATAGTTATTAGGAGAAGAAAAAAACATGATTATTAGAAAATAAAAGAAAACTATAATCCATGATACGATCCTAATTATGCCCAATTAACTTTTCCCGTTTTTCATTCGAGAAACTTAATCTTCTCTGCTTCATTAGGTAATGACATGAAGATCTGACGGCCACTCTCGTCTGATACAAGATAATCAATCGCAAACCAATACAACTCGCTGTCATGGTCTAAAGTAGTGATCTTAAGTAGCTCTTGCATGCACACGACAGAACTGAAGGGATTTAAAGACTCAAATGTTTCTTGGCTACCTTTCCAGAATTTTCCTTGATCTTCAATAGCGTTTGTGAGACGATCCCACTTATCTGGATTAGCTTGTTTGCTAGACGATCCCACTTTTCCTTTTCCACGTGATGCCGATTTCCTAATCGGACCAACTGGTTCCACTTCTTCATCAGATACCACTATTTGTGGAAGTGAACTCGACATATCACGAGGCAATTGTTTTGGTCCAGCACGAGGTTGCCATCCTTCATTGACTGAAACACTGACTCGAGCATACAACCGATCAAGCAAAAGAATATCCCGTAAAGGATGTGTTTGCAACTTGGATGCTTCTGGACAACTCTGCAATATAAATAAAAGAATTATTAATATTAATAATTATTAAAAAATAAAAATAACTGTTAAATAAAAGTTTCATAAAATTATTTAACAACTTTAGAAAAATAATTAATCTAGCAAAATTTGACAAGAACTTACCCTTATTAGTTCATTCTACCAGTCAGCTGACATGTCGAGCTCGCCAAATTCATTGAAACCCATCCCGGTAGCATTTCGTGTTACATGCTTGTAAACATCATATTGGTTTTTTAAATGGTCCATACGGTTTTTAAATTTAATCCATGGCAAATCCATGCCAAAGAGTTTTAAGAATTCAGCTCCAACACTTTGTCTTCCAATTTCGTCAAGACACGTACCCTTCCAATGACCCTTATCCTTTTGATCATTGAACAATTGCAACAATCCACGACTCATATGTGGAGGCCAAATAAATTTTGACTAATCGATGCACATAAAAAAATATATCAAACTACATAAATACACTTATTAAAACAAGCAAATACTAATTTCTTAAGAATAAAGAAAACGATACTACAGGAATATCGGGTATTAATAGCATCGGAAAAACGCTGTCTAAAGATATAATAGCGTTTTAGAAAGCGCTGCATATACGCCCGCTATAATAGGTCAGTGACTTTAGATAGTGGTTTTCTGTAATGCTATAATACTAGGATCTAACCCGCGGCTGCCGCTGGACGATATTTTTTTAGAGTTCTTTGTATGTATTTTTGTAATTGGTTAATGTTTAAAAAATGGATTTAGATTGGTGGATGATATTAAACGTACATGATTAGACGTAAGTTGGAATTGTTGTTTTTTTATAAGTGTGAATTAAAATAGGACATGATTCTAATCCTTAGGTTTCTGTTAGGATTTAACCCGCGGGTATATATTTTTGTACATTTTTAGGAAAAATATTAATAATTAATTGTTTGCATATGTTAATAAGGTAAAAATTAGTGTAGCGAATGAAATTTAAATAAGCTAGTATTGTCGGTGAATTTGGTACAGCACGGACTGAAGTTTTTTTATATTGTCGATTAATAACGATGAAGATAAGACGACATACGATTGGAGAGCTATTGAAACTCGTTTTTTTCCTTTTTCTAGTTTTAAAATAAGAAAGTAATGAGATAAAGTTTTTGATGTGTCTAATATTCTAAATTTGGTAGTGTTGACAAAATAATAAATTGAAGATTTAACCCGTGTTGTAGTACCGTCTTAATGATATTTTAAATTTATATAATATTGATTCTAATCCGTCGTGCTATATAACCTGTCCCGTTATGTAATCCATTTGGCTATATAACTCGTCCCGCTATATAACCCGTTCCATAATATGTAATACTTTTTATTTGAATTTATTTGAGAAGATATGATATTAGGATCTAACCCGCGGCCGCCGCGGGCCGATATTTTTATTTTGTTTTTCTTTGTAAATGGTTAGTCTTTGTATAACGGAATTTTAGAAATTGTTGTTTTTGCGTACGGTTGAAATCAAATAGGACATGAGTCTGATATTTAGGTTTCCGTTAGGATATAACTTAAGACTATATTTACAAATTTTTTAATTTTCACCAATTATTTCAGTCCGATGGGTTTGAACATTGAAACCACTTATAATTATGACCCGCGGGTAGTGATTTCAGTCCGAGGGTTTGAAAGAATTCTAAATAGTGACCCGTGGTGCACCGCAGGGTAATTTGGCTTTACGGTTTATATGTTTAGATGTCCTTTTTTATTTGATATCAGGTAAATGAGTGTAAACTACAGTATATGAATTCCCATTTCATGTAATGTTATTATGTTGTATTTATCTTAGAGATCATTAATCATTTGTTTAGGGGTGTGACATATTTATATAGATAAATATGATAGTTTTTCAAATTTTTGTATTGATGTGTCATATAATTCCAAGAAAGAATATAATCAGTGATTTTATTTTTATTATCCAGAAATTAGTATAAAAATGTAATCCATCCCTATACAATTTAAATTACAAAATACAATTTAAATTACAAAACAAATGATGAAGCCCATTTGTTGTTTTTCGGCCCATGTCTTCTTTATTTCCAATCAGAGATATCAAAAGTGTGTCGTCTTCTCCGATTGAAAAATTGGGATTCCGATCTGTGCCCTAAAAATATAGCATGAATCGAAACTTTGCTGAAATCATCTTTTGGGGTTATTTTGCAGGTTTGTTTCTTCTACTAATTTTTATAATCGATCATGAATATAATCCAAACCTGAATTCGAATTTTTTTTCTTGCAATCGATAATTGGGTGACTTCTCCGACGACAATAACCCAGGAAAAGCATCTTCAATCATCGATCTATGATTGTATTTCAAAGAGAAGACACTATTTTTCAATTTTGTGGTATGTTTGTCCAATCAAATTCTCTAATATTGACATAGAACTTATAGGTTTCGTCCTCTAATCGATTTATATTTTTTCCTGTGAAAATTAAAATTGGTTGGAAAAACATACGGAAAGCTACCAGAAAACAAACTTGGAATTGCGTTTGGTAGAAGCCATCGTCAATTTGAAAGGTAAGAATATCGTATTTCCGCTTGAAATTGTTAGAATATGAATGTTTACAGTCATAATTACTTTTTGGAATTGCATAACAATAGTAGTAATAGTTATTTTGTATAAGCATTAGTAATCTTAATCTACAAATCTCCAATTTCTGTGACTTGGTGATTGGAACGAAAAAGTTTACCATTAATTCGACCGAAAAATTCTTTAAAACCATAAGGAGAGTACAATATTGCTTTGAACAGTTTGTCAACTCGATTTTTTAATTGTGTGGTGAGACTGATAATGCAAAAATAATGATTTTTAAAATTAAGTTTGTTAGTCGTTTTGTGTAACTGAGATTAGTATTGAATTTAAGTACTATGACAGAATTTATGTATTTGAGAAGAGTTATGATTTTGTAATCCCTGTAACATTTTCAAAACCTGGCTACACATATATTGATTTTGTTAGTCATGTTTTGTTTTCAATCTGCTGATATTAAAATTTCCCATGATAGGTTAACAAAAATATTGGATTCTGAAGCTGAATGCTGTACTTGGTGCAAACCGCAATCAGCATGTAAGTATCTTCCTTCTATGAAATTGATCATATTAGTATAGGAATGACTATAACAAAAATAAAACAGTGAACACCTATTAATATGTAGTGGGAAAAGCTGGAAGTCTATAAAACTAAAGTAACCATAAATTAAAAATCAACTGAGGTTTCAGAAACATATATCTTGCACATCTTCAAAAAAATTTAAATCGCCATTTGGAAATTTAGATATCCTTCCAATCAATACATAAAACACTAAGGGTAGCTACCACCGACCTATGAAGCCTATAAATACTACTCCAAGGCTTTAGGGTTTCGTGTGTGTACGTGTGCTCTGCCCTAGAAGACAGTAGCCGCCGGAGAAGAAGATTTGAAGCCTTTGGGAGCCTCCTTGGACGTCTCCCTCAGTCCCTTCGTCGTTGGATCCACTTGTTACTTCTGTTTTCTTGTTCCTTTGCTTTTTCTAGTTGTTTTCTATAAGAACCTTTGAATCTTATTCTTTTATATATTGAATCGTTTATGTTATTGCATTCTCTTAGATCTGTTTTGATGTCTTGCTCCACCATGAGCGAGTAGTTCTCTTGTTGGGTTTGATGGGGTGATTCGAAAGGGTGCTCATGGGTCGCTGATTTGTTTAGGTTGCTAGATTTGTTATGGTTTGTTCATGATTCTATCTTCTAGTTCGTTTTAACCACTATAGAAAGGGACTTGCTAACCTGAGTAATAGTGACCACCTCTAGACACTACGACCTTCCGAAAGCCTGTTGTATAGTCCGATCTAGCTTAGAAGAGCAACTGATTGAAGTTCGATAGATGCAAAGTGACGTTGTGGACAATATTAGACCTAATCGATAATGCAGATTGCGTTGATACGAAAGCTCTCCACCTCGTGATGTTTGGGCCTGATACGCGTCAGTCTAGGGTCTGGTGATGGAAGTCATTCAGATCTACATCCGTGTCTAAGTTCGTGAGTCATAAACCAGAAGCATACTTAGTATACCTAGCAGCCCTTGACCTTATGAGACCCCTGGAGATGTTCCCTTGACCGCCCAACGCTTTTGAATCTTGATAGTAAACCCTTAGTCTTTAGTAGTCTTTAGCCTAGTTATTAGTTAGTCATAGTTAGTAGTCATAGTTTCATTCTTTAGATTTAGGTTTGCATTAGTTCAGCATTAGCTCTAGGAGTGACACTTAGAGCCAACAAACCCCCTTTTCTTATTTCGTCCTAGCCATAATCTGTTCCTATAAGCTTGTCGCGCACTCATATCCCCGTGGATCGACCCTTAAGTACTACAAGCGATAGGTTGTGCACTTGCAACCAAATCAATTGTATTTACCCGAGGTTAAAAACCTAAGTTCGCTTGGGTGAAACTAGTGAGGTTCTTCGGAGTCCCATCAGTAATGTTTACTAATGCATGCTTTCTAATGATCACAACTTCAATGCATTTCCTGATTTTATACATGTAAAGGATTTATCTTCCTCTATTGTTGTAATTTAAGTGAATCTAACACTATAGATGGACTGTAGATAGATCAAAAGCTTTAAAATTACAAAGAAAGTTTTGTGACTCTTTCGTTTAGTCACAAAATGGTAGCGTTTTTGCGTCTGACTCAAGAATCAGTAACAAAGTAGTCGTAAATTAGCGACGAATAGACGACTTATTTGCGACTGACACCTGAGATTTGCGACTGATTTGCGACTAACACCTGAGTTCGGGACGACTTTGTGACGAATTTGCGACGCCTGTATTTTCATTTGACATTTCTCTATTCAAATCTATACCATTGTCAATATTAGATGTCTTATAATCACTCCAACAACATTAGAGTGGAAAAAATAATCAATGTTATAGTCAACTTATGGTTTTGTCTCTTTTTTAGAATTATTCAAACCATAATATATAATATGATATGTAATATTAACTAATGATAACTTACAAGCATTGCATTTGTTTTTACTAATTTAATTTGTTAGACTTTTAATTATTTTAATGTCATCCTTACATCACAATATGTAGGTGTTATTTCGATCATAAGTTAAAAAATTCGTTACAAACTTTTTGTGACTCTTGGATGTAAGTCACAAATTCGTCTCTCTTTGCTACTATTTGCGACCTATTTGCGACGATTTCAAACTTATTTGCGACGTTTTTGCGACCAAATTACAACGAGTCTTATTTTCAGATTAAAATTTCGGATTTTCTTTTAGCGGCAAATCTCCCTCCTAATATTTGGTTATAATTAACCTTAGTGACTATTTTGTGACCACTTTGTGACTCCTAAGATTTCTAAACTTAAAACAAAACCCATTTGACACTTAGTAAATATCGACATAACTTTAGATCTAGGGTTTTGCTCTCTTCCTCTCAACCCGAATAGCTCCCTTCTTTCTCCTGCGTTTCTTCTTCGCTTTGCTTCTTCATCTTCTGAGGCTTCTCCTTCTTCTTACTGATTGAAGCTTTCTCTTTGTTGCAGGATTTAATCAAGAACTCAATTCTCAACACTCCCTCTTGAGTTCTTCGATTAAATCCGCAATTTCAGTTTAGGATTTCAATATCATCGCTTCTGGTTCTTCGCTTCAATTTCGCCTCTCCTCTGTGCGAATCCATCCACGACATGGACATAGCTCACTGGTTAGCCTGCCTTCTCTATCTCCCTCCCTCTTGCTTTGAATCGTCACACATCAAGCTTCTTCTTCTCGATTTCCTTTTTTTTTTTGTGACGTTCCTCAACTCCTTCTGTTTCGATTCTCCTTAATCGAACTCAATTTCTTCTTTCTTCTTTTTCAGGTGAATCGGTGTGAAGTCATTGTCTCTTTCTCCCTCTTGCTGATTTTCTTCTTATCACTCAAAAGGTAACTTACTTGTCTCTTCATCACTTCGATTCTTCCTGCTCCTCTTTCTTCTCTTTCACAATTGACCCTCTTGTCAATTCTTTTTCTTCTTTGACATATGATTCCCTCTCTTCCTCTCAACCCAAATCGAAAATCTCAACCAAATCTCTCAAACTCTATACCCAAATCTCTCTATTCTCTACTCCTAATGACGACGGGTAGATCGAGCAAAGGACAAGGAGGGAAAGCTGTAAAAATACTTAAAGGAGACGGGGCTTTTGAGCGTTACCTCAGCGAGAACAAGTCACAAGATGCTACAGAAGCAACGGTATGACTTCAAAGATAATTGATTATTTGATAGACAATCTGATCACTATTTCTATTTGAGTTTGCATTTGATATAGTCATAGTTTGGTTTTTGATAATTCGTATTGTTCTTTAGCCTCAGTCTTAGTTAGTCTCAACCTCGGTTTGATAAAGTCCCGATTTCCAATATAATCTGGCTGTTTATAGAAGAAAACAAAACGGATATATAGTGTTTGTTTTTATGAAAAAGTTTCAAGGTCTTTAGTGTTTGTTTGCAGGTTCTTGAAAATTTTGGTGTTTGGTTTTTAAATCAAACATCTTTGACTCTCATGGCGAAGTTATGTTGCTTTGGTTCTTCAGACTACGATGTATGTAAACTCAATTCTTGTTTTCTCTTTTCCTCTTTGGTCTTTTCTCCAGTTTAGCATTGACTTGTTTTCATTTGGTTCTTCTTGTGTTTAATGGTTAAAGCTAATCGATTCAATTAAGTGGTTAAGATAGTGCTTGATGAGTTAAATAAGAGGTTAAATTTGGTCCTTATGTCTTCAAACAATTTGTGTAATAAACTGTGTGTCATGGAGTTAGATGTTCTTCTATGAATTTGTTTTTTTGTTTTTTTGGTTGGTGTAGCTTGTGGCTGGAAGGGCGTCAACTAGTTCTGGGAAAGGGAAAAATAGCGAAGGTGAGCCTTCTCAAGACGTAGTGATCCACCCGAAAGTTGATAGTGAAGCTGAGGTCTTGGATGAGAATGTCAGTAAGTAGATCATAAAAGAAGGTCACGGTACCAACCCATCCAAAAGTTTTTGATTCCAGTTTTGTAGTTAGTGAAAAAAGATTTTTGTTTTGTTTATGTAGTTCATAGATTCTTGTAAATGTAATTTATTGTAGATTTGTAACTATTGTGTTTTTATTTGGTAATAACATTTGTTTTTCTTTAATAACACTACAAGAAAACCTGTGTTTTGAAAACACAGGTTTGCTTGATTAGTGCTTTAAATCATCATTTGTTTTGATTAATATCATTTCAAAATCCAAAATTAATCAAATTTAGTATTTCTAAACCGTGACTAATTTGTGACCAAACCAATTCCAAAAATATGACTATTTTGTGACCAAATCAATTCAAAATGTGGCAAAGAAGTCGCAAATTTGTGACTACTTTGCGACTACTTTGCTACGGCAAGTGTGACTTATTTGCGACCACATTTTCGTCATGATTCCTCACGCACAACTCGTCCTAACGTAGTCGTATATATGCGATTCTAAATTCAGTCACGTTTTCGTCGTTAATTTACGACTAAACGTTACAGTCTTAAAGAAGTCGCTTATTTGCGACCAGTTTGAGTAGTCACAAAAGCGTTGCAAAATTGCGACACTTTTGCGACGCTTGTCATTTTGCGACGACAAATTTGGGACTACTCGAGGTCGTCGCTCAAATGTCGTAAACATGTGTTTTGCGACCCATTTGTGACGATTTCCGGTGTCACAAAACGCAGGTTTTCTTGTAGTGTATTTTACATGGATATGGATAGGTTGCGATCCGCGTGAAATGAAAATTCATACAACTTATGAGTATGATAATAACAGACATAAATAAACGATATCCAATGGCCTAGTACTAATGGATTATATGAAAAGTTTGATTATTGCGAATATGTACTTATTTAGATGGATATAACTTAACACCTGCGTCCTATATCAATCAAACAATCGGTGGAGCCAGTGTAATAATATCATGAGAGCGGTGAAAGGATCCTGTATATTTGGCAAGTAAACTATTTTTTTTATTACTTGGTTTAATAACACCAATTATATACAGATGGATGCATGATGAGCACGTGTAATATAATTTTTTTTTTTTTTAAGATTGAACTTATTATCTATCCTTCGTATCCAATTGGATTATAATTTCTTCGGCAAATTAATACTGAAATTTAATAATCAACCTTGTTTTGGCGCTGTAGTTACTGGTTAGAAAGACTTAATCCGACTTTTAAATAGTTGACATCAGCTTAGGTGTGGATAGACGCGTATTGGGAAGTTAAAAAGTTTTCAACTTCTCTCTGTTAAAACCCTAAGTTCTTAGAGAGAAAACTGTAATTTCTTGAAATCAGATTATAAAAGGATCAGGCTTTCCGTTTGGAGAAACATAACGCCGTTCTGAGAAATATGGGAGGTAAGTAACTAGAATATATCGTCGGGTATTAGTCAATCGTTATGTAAATTACTTTTTATGTAAATGTAATGTGAATAATATTGCATCTATGATTCGGATAACGAGAACAAAGATCACGATCTGCCTGAGCGATTGTTCGCAACTGATCACTACCCACTATCGAGGTTGAATGTATACTCTAATACTAAATATCTCTGCTCATTCCGTAAAAGTTTAAAAAACTCGAAAGTGTGGAAGCAATTGGTTAACTCGAGTTTCGGGGGACTCTTTCGAATCCCGGTAAACAAATATGCAGTGTCTGGAAAGCTTATTCACGCCCTTCTCTGCCGGCAAGTTCTTACACGGAAAAGATATGAGATGTGGATAGTGTTCGGTGGACAGCCCTTAAGATTCTCGCTGAAGGAATTCGCTGCACTGACAGGACTTGCCTGCCACGAATTCCCCCAAGATTACGACCAAGATATTGAAACAGAGATAGAAGCAGATGATGGGGAATATTGGAGAACACTTTTTGGAGATGAGAGGGAAACAACACTGGATTATGTTGAGAAACAAATGCGTGAAACTAAGGACAAGGGCGTTAAGCTTCGTCTAGCGCTTCTCCTAATTGTTGATGGAATTCTTATAGCAACACATCAGAAGCAACGCCCCACCCCGAAATACATTGAAATGTTAGCAGACATTAAGAGCTTCTTGGCTTTCCCATGGGGGAGGGAGTCTTTCTGGAAAACAATACACAGATTTACCCCACGAAAGAAAACGGGGCGGAAACATATTGATCCGAAGACCGCGTTCATCAAGCAGTTACAGCAGCACACAATTCGATTTGTGGGATTCCCAACAGGTCTCTAGCTCCTGGCAGTCGAAAACATCCCTACACTTATTGATGAAATGGTTGATACTTCCGATACTCAAAGTTTATTTGAGTGTCGGATCTTGCAAATTCCAAAACAATCAACTCCAATTGATGCTGTGCACGAAGTGGAACTTAGAGATGATGTAAGATTTTATTTATAGTTAAATAAAATTTTTTACTCCATTATTACTGACAAATTGATTAATTCTGTTGCAGTTGGCTGTTGTCCCTATGATTGATGCAAAAGTGGTAGTTGATGGCGGGGATTGGGAAGATGAGAGAAATGACATCAAAGTCGATCATTTGATTGAGAAAATATCAAATGGGCACCAATTTATAAAGTCGGAGTGGCCAGGTGGATATAAGGGTTGTCGAAAGATATCAGCACCGAAGAAAAAGAGAAGAATTAAAGTTGACAATGATGTTGAATTGGTTAAATGTAAAGCCGCCTTGAGCTCTACTCTAGCGCCGAGAAGGTCGATGAGAAAGAGGAAAAGGAGTAAAGTAGCCGAAAACATCCCCTCCGACAGCACATTCCTTCATACTGATGTTGAGGAGCGTTTAGCTTCACTAGAAAAGGAAGTAGCTGAAGTCAAAACATGTGCGGAAAAAATGGAAACACGAGTGAAAGAAATGACAGTTCGAAGAATGAGGCAATGCACCATCCGGAAGTGTTTGGGTGGGAATAGTAAGAAACCAAGGGGAGTGAAGCGTGCTAAGGTAGTTGATAGGAGTAAATATCAGTTTGTTTATGGGGTGAAACCACAAACCCATAAGGTATGAGTTGAAAAAGATGAGACATGTAAGTTCAGTATATACAATAATTTGTAGCATAACAAATTCTGATCGAAATTGCAGGGGGGATTAGAAGAATCAGAGCCAGAGGATGATGTAAGAAACAGAACAACGACAACAGAGATAACTAAAAAAACAAATCTATTATCCCATTATTTACGTGAAAGACCTTGTCCATGTGGATAAATCATGTAAACGAGTTGTAGCCTACTTTGTAATAAAACAATTTGGCTGACCTATATGATACTTAAACCAGGACAAATCTGGGGATGCAGACAACGGTGATGGGTCTGATAAAGTGAAGGTAGTAATAACTATAAATTTGTTTGGTATTATGGACAAATATTGTTTCATATCAACATAATGTGGCTTGTTAATTTACACACATCAGGATGTAAATGACGTTGTTGAGGAGAGCCAAATTCCCATAACAGAGGTATATAGAATATTCTTAGTTGTGCCTAACATGTGTTTTTAAAGTGGCTAAAAGGTTAAAAATACTTAGAGACAATACTGTTTACAGGGTCGTGAAGGAGATGGAATGCTAAAGGAGAATGCAAGAAAGATTGTGAGTTGGCTGTCCAAATGGACATTTGTTACTATATATTAGCCAATGGACAAATTAGGTTTGCCGGATTTGATAACTAAGCAAGTCTAAAAGTTTTTTTTAAAATGTGTTTTTTCCCCAGACTGAGAATAAGGCTGGACAGGAACAATCTCCTAATTATGAAATGAAGGTATTTTAGAATACTTTTTATGTTTGGGAATAAAGGGTTAAAGACAGTTCCCTTTCTTTGACATTGATGGCTTGTTTAAACAGGATGATGATCATGAGATAAGGATGGAGGATATTACTGACGGCCTATTGAGAATGGAAGAAGAGGAAACACTGGTAAGTTCAGTTGGGTAACATCAATATAGTAGCTAAATTAATGCAGAATATAAAAGTAATTTGGACAATCATGTCAACAGGGTTTTCCAATGAATGGATTGGGGATGCATTTTAGCGACATGCAGGTGTGAATAATGGCCATTTGAACATTGCATTTGTTTGTAACCAAACAGGAAAACATTTGAAATTGGTCAACAATGTAATAACTTAAAATTTAGAAAACTGGAACATGAAAATTTTTTATATCACGCCGATTGAAGTTGAGGCAACAAACAGACAAGATAGCACAGTTAATAATAGTGTATACTATTTTACTATTAGGGTTGACTGCATGAGGATCCCTGAATTGACAATTAATACTTGTTTTAAGCAGAAGGATGAAGGTGAATTTGATAAGGAGGTGTAATTAGTCATGGCCAATGAAGAAAAACATGTGGGAAATAATAAATATGATTCCAAAATAATGAGCTTAAATAAAAAAATGTACACGTTACGGTATATATAACGAACCAGAGGTTTAACAGTACTTTTCATTAGTATTTACTAAACCCTACCCCCATTAGTATAATCTAATTCTACCATTGGCAACCCAAACATAGGATTTAACAGTGCACGTTTGGAGATAACTAGTTTGATATTTATAAAGATATAATGTTTCATCCCTCAAATACGCGAAATCATTCCACGGCGACAGACACCGATCACACATGTACACGTTACGGTATACAAACCAAAGGTTTAACAATACTTCTAATTTGTATTCACTAAACCCTACCCCCATTTGTATAATCTAATTCTAACATTTGCAACCCAAACATAGGATTTAACAGTACACGTTTTGCAAATAACAAGTTTGGTTTTTATAAAAATATAATGTTACATCAATCAAATACGCGAAAGCATTCCACGTGGACATACATCGATCACACATGTACACGTTACGGTATACATAACGAACTAGAGGTTTAACAGTACTTCTCATTTGTATTCACTAAACCCTACCTCAATTGTATAATCTAATTCTACCATTGGCAACCCATACATAGGATTTAAGAGTACGTTTGAAAATAAAAAGTTTGGTTTTTATAAAAATATAATGTTTCATCCCTCAAATACGCGAAATCAATCCACGTGGACAGACATGGATAACACATGTACACGTTACGGTATACATAACGAACCAGAGGTTTAACAGTACTTCTCATTTGTATTCACTAAACCCTACCCCCATTAGTATAATCTAATTCTACTATTGGCAACCCAAACATAGGATTTAACAGTACACGTTTGGAAATAATAAGTTTAATTCTTATAAAAATATAATGTTACATCCCTCAAATACGCGAAATCATTCCACGTGTACAGACTCTGATCACACATTTACACGTTACGGTATACATAACGAACCAGAGGATTAACAGTACTTCTCGTTTGTATTCACTAAACCCTACACTCATTTGTATAATCTAATTCTACCATTTGCAACCCAAACATAGGATTTAACAGTTAAGTATTTAATGAGGACACTTATATCGGAGCAATGTAGTCCACAATTGATACATAAATAATTAGTGTCCACATAATGTGTCCAAAAAAAGATGGCAAATTTAAAAACTAAGTACAATCTTGGAATTTTCATTTCATCGGCAAACACTGTAAAATCTGTGTATACATTGCGTAATGTTCATAAGCTGTACAAACAAAACAGGAAACCTAACATCAGATATCCATCTTCGGTTTCTGTACAAGCGACGATTTTCTCTGCTTCACTGACTGATGTAGATATAGTTTTAACTCAATCAATCGTCGAGTATTCAACATTGCGGAAGGGAAAATACAATGCTGTGAGAAGCCCAACAATGATGTATTTTTATTTGTATTTAATTAAGAAACTTTAATAAAATTTAGGCCTCTAGAAAGGGGCAAGGGCCTTGGTCTTGTACATTAGCTACAGTTGCAAAACACCGGAAATCGGAAACCTAGTTGCATCGCCGAAAACATGATCGGTCCTTGTAGATTTTACCGGCGGCAGATAGTCATAACACGAACGCAGTTAGACACCAAATCACTGGCTTTGCAGCGGATCTTCAGATCGAAACCTTTGACGGGAGTGTTGGGTTCCCGTCTCCAGTGTCTTTCCGATACCTCGAAAGCGCCGCTAATGATACCCCGGCACGTTTTGCATTCCGGTTCGTCGCATCTCCGGAGAAGGGCAGAAAACGATATCGCATACACCGCACAGGAGGCGATCTGAATCCGTCACAAATTTTAATCCCGCGAACAACGGCAAACACAAAAGTGGAAAGTTCATAAAAATATTAAAGATCCGATCTGAACACACCCGAAATTTTGAACCCAAATTCTTGAAAATTTCGTCTCATTGTAACTCCGGAGGCACCTCATAATCAGAAGGAGTTCGCCGGAATACCAGATCAGAATCCGAAGGAGTTCGCCGGAAAATAATCGGAATTAGTAAACATAGAACGCAAAAGTTGTTGTTAAAAAAGGGTAATATGGTCATTATACATGATAAAACATCAAAAAAGTATCTTAGTGTCAAAAAGTATCTCTTTTCTCCAAAAAACTTGAAAAAGTATCTGTTTTGGTAAATAACCCTATTTTTAGACAATACTATAATACTTGTCATTTTTTGACTAATTTGATGATATTTTTAGACGATACTATAATACGATAATTTCAAAAACATAACACAATGTGAGTGCAAAGTACTAATTAAGAACCAAACCGTAATGCAATTAACACAATAGGAAACGGATTTCTTTATTGATTAGAGATTGAACTCGAATGTTTATAAGAAAACTTGAAGAACAAATGAGCCTTTTGCAAGCATCAAATTAGGGTTCTTGAGTGTAAAAATTGCCGACCTTTGCCATGAAGGAGAGAGCTCTCTTTTATAGCTAGATCACTAGTTGTGAAGCCCTAGATTTGTGAATCTTTCTTCCTAAATCTTTTCCCGAGTATCAAATGCCATTTTCCATAAGTTGTTGGATCAAATCTTCTCGAACGATCTTCGAATATCTTTCTTTGATATCGATTTCCCGCTGACCCGAGCTGAGAGTCACTGACGCCGCTCCCAGAATCTTAGGTTGCTTTCTTTTCGTTTTAGGTAAAATAACAGGTAAGGCTGGCGAGATCGAGCTGACGAGGTCGATCTCGGCCCTTGCAAGATGAAGTTGATGGTTTGATTAGGGAAATTCCCGGTTCAATCGAGGTTAACCAAGTGGTGCTAAACCACTCTCCTACACACAACAATTGTTTAATGCAATAAATATTAAAAACGAGTTATAACCGAAATTCATTTTTATAAAAATCACTAAAACAATAAATTAGGATATCTTCTATATATAATTTTATGATTTTATCAAAAATTATTAGTTTTTATATTGATCTTTGAGAACACAATTTTATTCTCCTTGTTTCAAATTATAGATTGTTTTAGACGTTGTTTTTTGTTTTAAAATATAAGTTGTTTTCTGAAAACAAAACAAAAAAAACTTCCCTCTTCTCTTATTACAGTTAGAACGGAAATGTTTATATATCTTTTCATTTTTTTTTGTTAAAAAATTATTTTTCTTTCATTTCTTTAGTTAATGAGAGGTTTACAGTTTGACATACTTTTTCAATGTTTTTAAGCAAAAAAACATACATTTTGCAATTTTGCTACTAACATACTTTTATGAGATATTTGCACTAGTACCTACTTTTTATGTTTATGTTTTCATTAAAACCTACTTTTCACTACACATACTTTTTCAAGTTTTCTCTTTCTACTCCTATATTTTGGGAATATTGCCCTTAGACTCCCTTTCTCAAACTCATATTGTGCTTTGACACCCTTTCAAAAGAGAGGGACGTTTTTCGACGTGAGTTTACGTTTTGCCCCTCATACAAGTCCACAACACACAAACCAAACTCCTCCTCTAATTCCCTTATCCTAACTACACGTTTACGATTTAATTTGTCTCCTTGTCTTTATCTCTCTCCTTCTTCTTTATTTTTTTTGTCAACTCTCTCCTTCTTCTATCTGTAATTCGAGATTTTTTCTCTACTCCTTTCTCTCTCAATGACTCCAAGCTTCCCAAAATTTTAGCTTCTTTAACATCTCCACTTTCTTGGTCTTCTCTCTATTCTCTGTCATCTCCAAATCTTGCTCAAGCCCCCATCATCATTCGCCAAATGAAGGTTTGCTCAAGCTCACATCCTATTCATTTTCGATCTCATATTCAAATTTTTTCTTGGCATAGCGATTACAGATTCTAGGGTTTCGATTACTTCTTTCCAATCGAACCTTCTTCTTTCATCTTTGGGGTGAAATTTCTCATCTCTTTTAGTGTTTCGAAGATCCGAATCTATGGACGGAAGCAATTCGATGTTTCCTTGAGCTGGGAAGATGTTCTGGCGAATGGTGGGATTGTCAACAGCGTCGGCCGTGAGTTTTTCTTCTCCCTCACCAATATTTTCTTCAGATGAGATTAGAGAATGTGTTTATTTGATAGAAATCCTCATTCCTCGTTATTATTTTCTTCATATGGTTTAGTAGATCTAATGAAATTTTGAATTTTTGTTTGCAGGTTGAAGCAATTTTGGACAAAGATAATTTCACATTAGAGGAACTTCTTGACGAGGATGGAATTATTCAAGAATGCAAAGCTTTGAACGAGCGACTCTTAAATTTCTATGCTCTGTAATCATTTTTTTCCATTTCATGCATTGTATGCTCGAATTCTAGATCGAATTAGAATTGAGGGCAATGGGGATCAAGATTGTGTTTTGATTACTCTTTCTAGATTTGAGCAAGGTGGATGATTATATGTGGATAAAGCGGCATGGATGATTGTGTTGAAAATGATGTCGAATGGATATGAATGAATGGATGATAGGATAAGTCAATTTATGAAAGGTGTATTTTTTCTATCAAAGTCTTTACAATGTAATACTGATTATATGTGAAGTGTTTGTTATTTAATGTCCATTATTGATTAAACATTTGTATGCTATTTAATGGCCAAAAAAGTGTGACGAAATTATTTTTTTTTGGTCTTTCGCTACTATATATATCAAAAATTATTGTCCACTCCTATTAAAGATATATGGATAAGGTATGGTGGATGCTTATTTAGGGTTTAGGGTAAAGGGTTTATGGTTTAGGGTTTAGAGTTTAGTGGTTGTACGTGGATGGTAGTGAATATACGTGGATGGGGGAGAATGGATGTGGATGGTGTGTAATGGATACACATTTCAATGTTTAGGGTATAGGGTTTAAGGTTTAGTGTTTAGGGCATAGGGTTTAGTGCTTAGGATTTAGGGTTTAGATTTTAGGGTTTAGGGTATCGTATTTAGTGTATAGTGTTTAAGGTTTATTGTTTATTGATTAGGGGTTGTTGTTTAGGGTAAAGTGTTTAGGGTATAGATTTTAGTGGTTGTGGATGGTAGTGGATATACGTGGATAGGGGAGAATGGTTGTGGATGGTGTGTAATGGATACACATTTCAATGTTTAGGATATAGGGTTTAGGGTTTAGTGTTTAGGGCCTAGGGTTTAGTGCTTCGGATTTAGGGTTTAGTGTTTAGAGTTTAGGGTTTAGGGTATCGTATTTAAGGTATAGTGTTTAGGGTTTATTATTTATTGATTAGGGGTTATTGTTTAGGGGTTAGGGTTTAGTGTTTAGGGTTTAGTGTTAATCGTTCAGAGTTTAATGTTTAGGGTTTAGAGTTTATCGTTTAGGGTTTAGAGTTTAGGGCTTAGTGATTTACCTAATATTTTACCCACTTCACCTGTGTTTCACCCTGTAGATTTTACCGGCGGCAAATAGCCATAACACGAACGCAATTAGACACCAAATTACTGGCTTTGCAGAGGATCTTCAGATCGAAACCTTTGACGGGAGTGTTGGGT
Source organism: Erysimum cheiranthoides (assembly GCA_011420285.2). NCBI lineage: Eukaryota > Viridiplantae > Streptophyta > Magnoliopsida > Brassicales > Brassicaceae > Erysimum > Erysimum cheiranthoides. The sequence continues at coordinate 6,698,405 of CM022181.2, read as the reverse complement.
TCCCGTCTCCGGTGTCTTTCCGACACCTCGAAAGCGCCGCTAATGATACCCCGGCATGTTTTGCTCTACGGTTCGTCGCCTCTTCGGAGAAGGGCAGAAAACGATATCGCATACACCGCACAGGAGGCGATCTGAATCCGTCACAAATTTTACTCCCACGAACAACGGCAAACACAAAAGTGGAAAGTTCATGAAAATATTAAAGATCCGATCTGAACACACCCGAAATTTTGAACCCAAATTCTTGAAAATTTCGTCTCATTATAACTCCGGAGGCACCTCATAATCAGCAGGAGTTCGCCGGAATACCAGATCGGAATCCGAAGGAGTTCGCCGAAAAATAATCGGAATTAGTAAACATAGAACGCAAAAGTTGTTGTTAAAAAAGGGTAATATGGTCATTATACATAATAAAACATCAAAAAAGTATCTTAGTGTCAAAAAGTATCTCTTTTCTCTAAAAAACTTGAAAAAGTATCTGTTTTGGTAAGTAACCCTATTTTTAGACAATACTATAATAATTGTCATTTTTTGACTAATTTGATGATATTTTTAGACGATACTATAATACGATAATTTCAAAAACATAACACAATGTGAGTGCAAAGTACTAAGAACCAAACCGTAATGCAATTAACACAATAGGAAACGGATTTCTTTATTGATTAGAGATTGAACTCGAATGTTTATAAGAAAACTTGAAGAACAAATGAGCCTTTTGCAAGCATCAAATTAGGGTTCTTGAGTGTAAAAATTGCCGACCTTTGCCATGAAGGAGAGAGCTCTCTTTTATAGCTAGATCACTAGTTGTGAAGCCCTAGATTTGTGAATCTTTCTTCCTAAATCTTTTCCCGAGTATCAAATGCCATTTTCCATAAGTTGTTGGATCAAATCTTCTCGAACGATCTTCGAATATCTTTCTTTGATATCGATTTCCCGCTGACCCGAGCTGAGAGTCACTGACGCCGCTCCCAGAATCTTAGGTTGCTTTCTTTTCGTTTTAGGTAAAATAACAGGTAAGGCTGGCGAGATCGAGCTGACGAGGTCGATCTCGGCCCTTGCAAGATGAAGTTGATGGTTTGATTAGGGAAATTCCCGGTTCAATCGAGGTTAACCAAGTGGTGCTAAACCACTCTCCTACACACAACAATTGTTTAATGCAATAAATATTAAAAACGAGTTATAACCGAAATTCATTTTTATAAAAATCACTAAAACAATAAATTAGGATATCTTCTATATATAATTTTATGATTTTATCAAAAATTATTAGTTTTTATATTGATCTTTGAGAACACAATTTTATTCTCCTTGTTTCAAATTATAGATTGTTTTAGACGTTGTTTTTTGTTTTAAAATATAAGTTGTTTTCTGAAAACAAAACAAAAAAAACTTCCCTCTTCTCTTATTACAGTTAGAACGGAAATGTTTATATATCTTTTCATTTTTTTTTGTTAAAAAATTATTTTTCTTTCATTTCTTTAGTTAATGAGAGGTTTACAGTTTGACATACTTTTTCAATGTTTTTAAGCAAAAAAACATACATTTTGCAATTTTGCTACTAACATACTTTTATGAGATATTTGCACTAGTACCTACTTTTTATGTTTATGTTTTCACTAAAACCTACTTTTCACTACACATACTTTTTCAAGTTTTCTCTTTCTACTCCTATATTTTGGGAATATTGCCCTTAGACTCCCTTTCTCAAACTCATATTGTGCTTTGACACCCTTTCAAAAGAGAGGGACGTTTTTCGACGTGAGTTTACGTTTTGCCCCTCATACAAGTCCACAACACACAAACCAAACTCCTCCTCTAATTCCCTTATCCTAACTACACGTTTACGATTTAATTTGTCTCCTTGTCTTTATCTCTCTCCTTCTTCTTTATTTTTTTTGTCAACTCTCTCCTTCTTCTATCTGTAATTCGAGATTTTTTCTCTACTCCTTTCTCTCTCAATGACTCCAAGCTTCCCAAAATTTTAGCTTCTTTAACATCTCCACTTTCTTGGTCTTCTCTCTATTCTCTGTCATCTCCAAATCTTGCTCAAGCCCCCATCATCATTCGCCAAATGAAGGTTTGCTCAAGCTCACATCCTATTCATTTTCGATCTCATATTCAAATTTTTTCTTGGCATAGCGATTACAGATTCTAGGGTTTCGATTACTTCTTTCCAATCGAACCTTCTTCTTTCATCTTTGGGGTGAAATTTCTCATCTCTTTTAGTGTTTCGAAGATCCGAATCTATGGACGGAAGCAATTCGATGTTTCCTTGAGCTGGGAAGATGTTCTGGCGAATGGTGGGATTGTCAACAGCGTCGGCCGTGAGTTTTTCTTCTCCCTCACCAATATTTTCTTCAAATGAGATTAGAGAATGTGTTTATTTGATAGAAATCCTCATTCCTCGTTATTATTTTCTTCATATGGTTTAGTAGATCTAATGAAATTTTGAATTTTTGTTTGCAGGTTGAAGCAATTTTGGACAAAGATAATTTCACATTAGAGGAACTTCTTGACGAGGATGGAATTATTCAAGAATGCAAAGCTTTGAACGAGCGACTCTTAAATTTCTATGCTCTGTAATCATTTTTTTCCATTTCATGCATTGTATGCTCGAATTCTAGATCGAATTAGAATTAAGGGCAATGGGGATCAAGATTGTGTTTTGATTACTCTTTCTAGATTTGAGCAAGGTGGATGATTATATGTGGATAAAGCGGCATGGATGATTGTGTTGAAAATGATGTCGAATGGATATGAATGAATGGATGATAGGATAAGTCAATTTATGAAAGGTGTATTTTTTCTATCAAAGTCTTTACAATGTAATACTGATTATATGTGAAGTGTTTGTTATTTAATGTCCATTATTGATTAAACATTTGTATGCTATTTAATGGCCAAAAAAGTGTGACGAAATTATTTTTTTTTGGTCTTTCGCTACTATATATATCAAAAATTATTGTCCACTCCTATTAAAGATATATGGATAAGGTATGGTGGATGCTTATTTAGGGTTTAGGGTAAAGGGTTTATGGTTTAGGGTTTAGAGTTTAGTGGTTGTACGTGGATGGTAGTGAATATACGTGGATGGGGGAGAATGGATGTGGATGGTGTGTAATGGATACACATTTCAATGTTTAGGGTATAGGGTTTAAGGTTTAGTGTTTAGGGCATAGAGTTTAGTGCTTAGGATTTAGGGTTTAGATTTTAGGGTTTAGGGTATCGTATTTAGTGTATAGTGTTTAAGGTTTATTGTTTATTGATTAGGGGTTGTTGTTTAGGGTAAAGTGTTTAGGGTATAGATTTTAGTGGTTGTGGATGGTAGTGGATATACGTGGATAGGGGAGAATGGTTGTGGATGGTGTGTAATGGATACACATTTCAATGTTTAGGATATAGGGTTTAGGGTTTAGTGTTTAGGGCCTAGGGTTTAGTGCTTCGGATTTAGGGTTTAGTGTTTAGAGTTTAGGGTTTAGGGTATCGTATTTAGGGTATAGTGTTTAGGGTTTATTATTTATTGATTAGGGGTTATTGTTTAGGGGTTAGGGTTTAGTGTTTAGGGTTTAGTGTTAATCGTTCAGAGTTTAATGTTTAGGGTTTAGAGTTTATCGTTTAGGGTTTAGAGTTTAGGGCTTAGTGATTTACCTAATATTTTACCCACTTCACCTGTGTTTCACCCTGTAGATTTTACCGGCGGCAGATAGCCATAACACGAACGCAATTAGACACCAAATTACTGGCTTTGCAGAGGATCTTCAGATCGAAACCTTTGACGGGAGTGTTGGGTTCCCGTCTCCGGTGTCTTTCCGACACCTCGAAAGCGCCGCTAATGATACCCCGGCATGTTTTGCTCTACGGTTCGTCGCCTCTCCGGAGAAGGGCAGAAAACGATATCGCATACACCGCACAGGAGGCGATCTGAATCCGTCACAAATTTTACTCCCGCGAACAACGGCAAACACAAAAGTGGAAAGTTCATGAAAATATTAAAGATCCGATCTGAACACACCCGAAATTTTGAACCCAAATTCTTGAAAATTTCGTCTCATTATAACTCCGGAGGCACCTAATAATCAGCAGGAGTTCGCCGGAATACCAGATCGGAATCCGAAGGAGTTCGCCTAAAAATAATCGGAATTAGTAAACATAGAACGCAAAAGTTGTTGTTAAAAAAGGGTAATATGGTCATTATACATAATAAAACATCAAAAAAGTATCTTAGTGTCAAAAAGTATCTCTTTTCTCTAAAAAACTTGAAAAAGTATCTGTTTTGGTAAGTAACCCTATTTTTAGACAATACTATAATAATTGTCATTTTTTGACTAATTTGATGATATTTTTAGACGATACTATAATACGATAATTTCAAAAACATAACACAATGTGAGTGCAAAGTACTAAGAACCAAACCGAAATGCAATTAACACAATAGGAAACAGATTTCTTTATTGATTAGAGATTGAACTCGAATGTTTATAAGAAAACTTGAAGAACAAATGAGCCTTTTGCAAGTATCAAATTAGGGTTCTTGAGTGTAAAAATTGCCGACCCTTGCCATGAAGGAGAGAGCTCCCTTTTATAGCTAGATCACTAGTTGTGAAGCCCTAGATTTGTGAATCTTTCTTCTTAAATCTTTTCCCGAGTATCAAATGCCATTTTCCATAAGTTGTTGGATCAAATCTTCTCGAACGATCTTCGAATATCTTTCTTTGATATCGATTTCCCGCTGACCCGAGCTGAGAGTCACTGACGCCGCTCCCAGAATCTTAGGTTGCTTTCTTTTTGTTTTAGGTAAAATAACAGGTAAGGCTGGCGAGATCGAGCTGACGAGATCGATCTCGGCCCTTGCAAGATGAAGTTGATGGTTTGATTAGGGAAATTCCTGGTTCAATCGAGGTTAACCAAGTGGTGCTAAACCACTCTCCTACACACAACAATTGTTTAATGCAATAAATATTAAAAACGAGTTCTAACCGAAATTCATTTTTATAAAAATCACTAAAACAATAAATTAGGATATCTTCTATATATAATTTTATGATTTTATCAAAACTTATTAGTTTTTATATTGATCTTTGAGAACACAATTTTATTCTCCTTGTTTCAAATTATAGATTGTTTTAGACGTTGTTTTTTGTTTTAAAATATAAGTTGTTTTCTGAAAACAAAACAAAAAAAACTTCCCTCTTCTCTTATTACAGTTAGAACGGAAATGTTTATATATCTTTTCTTTTTTTTTTGTTAAAAAATTATTTTTCTTTCATTTCTTTAGTTAATGAGAGGTTTACAGTTTGACATACTTTTTCAATGTTTTTAAGCAAAAAAACATACATTTTGCAATTTTGCTACTAACATACTTTTATGAGATATTTGCACTAGTACCTACTTTTTATGTTTATGTTTTCACTAAAACCTACTTTTCACTACACATACTTTTTCAAGTTTTCTCTTTCTACTCCTATATTTTGGGAATATTGCCCTTAGACTCCCTTTCTCAAACTCATATTGTGCTTTGACACCCTTTCAAAAGAGAGGGACGTTTTTCGACGTGAGTTTACGTTTTGCCCCTCATACAAGTCCACAACACACAAACCAAACTCCTCCTCTAATTCCCTTATCCTAACTACACGTTTACGATTTAATTTGTCTCCTTGTCTTTATCTCTCTCCTTCTTCTTTATTTTTTTTGTCAACTCTCTCCTTCTTCTATCTGTAATTCGAGATTTTTTCTCTACTCCTTTCTCTCTCAATGACTCCAAGCTTCCCAAAATTTTAGCTTCTTTAACATCTCCACTTTCTTGGTCTTCTCTCTATTCTCTGTCATCTCCAAATCTTGCTCAAGCCCCCATCATCATTCGCCAAATGAAGGTTCTCTTTATCGCTCACATCCTATTCTTTTTCGATCTGATATTCAAATTTTTTCTTGGCATAGCGATTACAGATTCTAGGGTTTCGATTACTTCTTTCCAATCGAACCTTCTTCTTTCATCTTTGGGGCGAAATTTCTCATTTCTTTTAGTGTTTCGAAGATCCGAATCTATGGACGGAGGCAATTCGATGTTTCTTTGAGCTGGGAAGATGTTCTGGTGAATGGCGGGATTGTCAACGGCGTCGGCCGTGAGTTTTTCTTCTCCCTCACCAATATTTTCTTCAGATGAGATTAGAGAATGTGTTTATTTGATAGAAATCCTCATTCCTCGTTATTATTTTCTTCATATGGTTTAGTAGATCTAATGAAATTTTGAATTTTTGTTTGCAGGTTGAAGCAATTTTGGACAAAGATAATTTCACACTAGAGGAACTTCTTGACGAGGATGGAATTATTCAAGAATGCAAAGCTTTGAATGAGCGACTCTTAAATTTCTATGCTCTGTAATCATTTTTTTCCATTTCATGCATTGTATGCTCGAATTCTAGATCGAATTAGAATTGAGGGCAATGGGGATCAAGATTGTGTGATGATTACTCTTTCTAGATTTGAGCAAGGTGGATGATTATATGTGGATAAAGCGGCATGGATGATTGTGTTGAAAATGATGTCGAATGGATATGAATGAATGGATGATAGGATAAGTCAGTTTATGAAAGGTGTATTTTTTCTATCAAAGTCTTTACAATGTAATATTGATTATATGTGAAGTGTTTGTTATTTAATGTCCATTATTGATTAAACATTTGTATGCTATTTAATGGCAAAAAACGTGTGACGAAATTATTTTTTTTTGGTCTTTCGCTACTATATATATCAAAAATTATTGTCCACTCCTATTAAAGATATATGGATAAGGTATGGTGGATGCTTATTTAGGGTTTAGGGTAAAAGGTTTATGGTTTAGGGTTTAGAGTTTAGTGGTTGTACGTGGATGGTAGTGAATATACGTGGATGGGGGAGAATGGATGTGGATGGTGTGTAATGGATACACATTTCAATGTTTAGGGTATAGGGTTTAGCGTTTAGTGTTTAGGGCATAGGGTTTAGTGCTTAGGATTTAGGGTTTAGATTTTAGGGTTTAGGGTATCGTATTTAGTGTATAGTGTTTAGGGTTTATTGTTTATTGATTAGGGGTTGTTGTTTAGGGTAAAGTGTTTAGGGTATAGAATGGTAGTGGATATACGTGGATAGGGGAGAATGGTTGTGGATGGTGTGTAATGGATACACATTTCAATGTTTAGGATATAGGGTTTAGTGTTTAGGGCCTAGGGTTTAGTGCTTCGGATTTAGGGTTTAGTGTTTAGAGTTTAGGGTTTAGGGTATAGTGTTTAGGGTTTAGTGTTAATCGTTCAGAGTTTAATGTTTAGGGTTTAGAGTTTATCATTTAGGGTTTAGAGTTTTGGGCTTAGTGATATACCTCATATTTTACCCACTTCACCTGTGTTTTAGGACTCGTTTTTAGAGTCTTTCTAGTGTTTTTGTAGTGTTTTAGTGTGTTTACAGGTTAATTGATGTTTGGAGCTTACTTGGAGCAAAAGGATCAAAAAGGGTTCAATTTGGAGCTTTTATGAAGAAATGAAGACCAATGCAGATTTGCAGCCTTCTCTGTCAAGAAATACGATGTGTGTCGATCGACAGGCATTAGTTATGTCGATCGACAGGTCACCCGAAAATAGAAGCTGTTCGAGTTTGAAGCCCAAATCGATTCCAAGTCTATTTGAGATTCCTTAGACCGCCTTGATCAAGCCCTAGATGTCCAGACACTTGTATAGGGGAGAATGGTTGTGGATGGTGTGTAATGGATACACATATCTAGACTTTGTTAAGCTTTAACTAGAGATATCTACTTTGTTCTAGGTTTTGAGAAGAGAGCTTTGGGGAGATCTTTCTGTTCCTGATTCTTCAAGTCCTGATTGTGAACCCCTGTTATTTCTTACTCTTAATCTTAATAATGATTTCGTTTCCTATCTCTTTTGTTATTGCTTTGATTATGTCTGAGTAATTCACTAGTTAGATTTAGGGTTTCTCATAAATGTTTGATGGTTTGATTGAATGGAATTGATTAGTTAAGGATTATCTATCTTGTTAGTTCTTCACCTTAAGATTGTTCTTAATGCTAGGTTGAATCTGATCAATTGAATCTAGATCTTAGGTTATTAGTCACTGCGAGAGTGGGATTGATTTCCTGATACTATCTAAGGCGAGCAACACTCCTACTCACAAAGCACTACAACAAATATGCACATTGTTAACCATAGAAAAACGCTATAATAGACCTTTGATAGCGTTTTCCATTGTGCTGTATTAGGGCACTGTTATTGTAGGTACCCCATATACAATAGCGCTAGTTAAGTATGCTATGATATACTTTTATATCATAACGGGACGTAACCGCTGTGGTATCGCGCTTTTCTAATTTTTAAAAATGATGTAATAAGTCATTTTTCCCGCTATGTTAGGTGTTTCTACCATAGCTATATTAATGTCTTATAGTTTCTATTTACATTTTGATATATTATATTATATATTTATATATATATATATTATAATAATAATAATAATAATAAACATGTAAAAACATCAATTTAGACAAAACTCAAATCAAACATCTTTTGATAAACCAAACATAAGTTAATACATAATTCAAAATCATACCCAAGTCTTATACTAATATCCTAAGTGTTGCCAAGTATTGAAACAAAATAAAACTAACATTCTAAGTGCCAACAACTAGATCTTCCGTTAAACTCGTAACACCAACAACTGGATCTTCACGGCTCTAGCCACACCACCCTCGTCCTTCATCGCCTTCATCGCATACTTCATCGCCTCGCCTTCATCGCCTCGTCTTTCATCGTCCTTCATGGTCCATGTCTTCTCAGATGCAGCATTAGCTGTATAAGCTGAGCACTGCCAATCAATTCAACAAAAGAGCACGGACACTATGTTACACACTGAAATATCAAATATATTTTCTATAGACTAATGAAAGATAAACTAATACCAAGAATACAATCCCACTATTGTCAATCACCACTCTAACATAATCTCCGAACCTTTAGCAAACCATGAAGAATCTAAAAGAAAGCAAAGCACAGTAAAAACTAACCGTATAATATTCCAAGCACCAGCGTAGAAACAACAGCTGTAGTAAAGAACATAACAAAGAGAAGCTCACAGTCTGATTAACTTTACCTCTACTTGAAGATCAGAAACAAACATCTCAATGAAATGGTAGTACGAAAGGTTTCTTTAACAATAAAATCTATGCATACATTTAGTTTTTTTACCAACGATATTGAAGAGACAACGAAAATCTCAACCAAAATTGGAAAGTGAAAGCATTCTTTAACCAGTAATAGAGTGAAATCAATCCAATTTGTTGTAGTGAAATCAACAGCTGTAGTAACCACCCAAATCAAAGCACTTTTAATCCTCTTTCCAAGACTCCTGCAGTCAAAAGGCAAAACACATCAACGACTTGCGATTTTGAATATCATATGGTGAAAACAAAGTCTAACTCACCACTATTCAACTTGCACCAATGAGACCAACGCCTATAAATAATATTGGAACATACGTATCAAAACAACAAAAAGATATATTTGAGTGCTTAGAAGATTTTGGAGATATCTCAAGAGCATTCGGTGCTAACATCTCAGCCTTAAGAACAACATCTTTGATCTTCTTCTTTAGTGAAAACAATCCTGAGACAAATTTCATGCCACACCAAAGAAATAAAAGTTTGAATCATGTACAAAAACAACCTAACACATTCAAAGATTCATAGAATCACAATCGACATAAAGGAGAAGGCTTACAAAATCAGGAAAGGGGATGGAGCAATATACTTTGACACACTTGTTGCTTTTTCTGCACAAATTGATCAAACGAATAGTAAGGTAGCAAATGAGAGTGCCACTCACTGTACAGCCGTACCAAAGTATCACACCAGGCATGTCAAAATCCACAGAAAAAGCAAATTTGATTCCGAATTTGATGGGATAAAGCAGCAAAATTAGTCGAATCTGCGAATGAAAAAGACTTGCCTCTTTGCCTCGGCCACGATACTTGAAGGATTTAAGGAAATAGCGAAGAACATAGCCGAGACCATCCTGAGAGAGTAACAAATAAAGAGTATTGGGCTTTGAACTCTCACCTTTCTATGTCCTTCCCGTTTTTTCCCCGGAAGCCATTTCTGATTGAATGAGAGGCTCGAACAGAGAAGAGCAGCCTCCTCCGCCTGTAAAATCGTCGCCATGAGCAGCTTCCACCGCCTGTAAAATTGTCGCCATGAGCAGCCTCCTCCGCCTGTAATATTTGACGCCGTTACTAAGCTTTTGCTTGATATCCTCTCTGTCTCTTCGCGTCTCTCCTTCCCTCTGCTTACAAACAAACACCAGAGATGAGATTTCGCGTTACAATTTTGGAGTTACAGATCGATTGTTAGAAAAATCGATTCCAATCGGAAGAAGGAAAGAAAGAATGACCTAAATCTACCAAAATTAGGAAAACCCTAGATCCCCTTTCAAAAAGAAATTAAACGAGATGTTCTTAGCGTTTAGAGAGATAGGAAGAGAGAAAAATTAGGTTATCAAGTGGATAACGAAATTAGGATGAAGAAGAAAGACATGCCTTCGATTCGATCTCTCAATCGCGACGGATATGCAGATTTAGGGCTTCTCAGGAACGGCGAATTTGGGGCTTTTCACGAACGGTGATACTGATGGAGATTTGATAGAGAAATCGAGCACAAACAGGGAATTTAGAAGAAGAAATCGAGTAGGTGAAGCGAGCGAGCTTAGGTTGTAACGAGAGACAGAGAGAGAGAGTGTGTGTCGTGTTTGGGTTTTTTTTTCTTTTGGTCGTCCAAGTGAATAGGTTTTTCACTAAGTATTGGCGGACTAAAGGCACTTTTGTTTCCCGCTCCATAATTTCTCTATCATAGCGTTTATAAGATGCTATTATAAAGTAACTGAAAAAAACTCATCTTTCATAGCAGGGACAGAAAATGCGCTATCCTCACCTGCTATGAATGTGCATATTTGTTGTAGTGAAGAGATTTGGTTTAGGGTCTTGTGAACATATCGAACCTGACATTAATGCTGATTTAGATTCTAAGATTTCACAGCGAGAGTTGGTTATCTGTTTCTAGATTTAGGAGTATTCACAGCGAGAGTTGGTTTAGTTACTTTTATGTTTGAGTTCTAGAACTTTGATTAATTTATCCAGACTAATCATTCTATTCGTCATTCCTGATCTCCTGAGAATTCCCTGAATCTAACGCTTGCTTCTGATTGTTTACAACCTCGTTTTAATATTCTGCAATTGCTTTCTTACTTTTTACTTATATTTGGTTTAGCATAATCTGAAACTAAAAGCCTATTGTGTAACTAAGTCCCTGTGGAAACGATCCCTAAATACTACAGTGATCTCTTAATTTGAGAGAGTAGCTCAGGGTAAATTTGAGCATATCAAATTTTGGCGCCGTTGCAGGGGACTTTTGTCTACCATTAGGTTCCAGTTTAGGATTTTGTCTAAACTTTTTCTTTTTACTGTACTCACTTTCTTTTTTTCTTTTTTTTTTTTGTGTGTTTCAGGTGCATGACCGGTCGAACAACCAGAAGCACCAAAGAACCAGAGCTACTGAACCTTTCGAACGACGAGCTCAGAGAGATTGAAAGACAAGGAAGAAAGAATAAACAATCAGCTGAGATGGAAGAACCAAACGCTCCAATTCTTCAAGCTGATGGGACCTATTTGAATGCAGCAGGCCAAGTTTGTGATGAACACGGCCAGATCATACCACTAGTTGATGCAAGAGCATTGGCCGCAGCAGGAGGCAATCTGCCTCCAAACCCGCAGCGTGTCGATCGACAGGCACCTGGCCGTGTCGATCGACAGAATGGACGAGAACAGCCAGTAGGCGCTGATGCTCCTGAAAATGCTCGGACTCTTGCCGAGTACAATCGTCCAGACCGTTTCTATGCCAACCGGTCCGCCATTCGTCTTCCAACCTTCCAGAGGAATGACTTTGAGCTGAAACCGGCATTCTACACGCTTGTTGGTCAACACCCTTTCCATGGATTGCCCAATGAACATCCGATGGACCACATAGAGAACTTTGAGGATCTTGCGAGCATCATCAAAGCTAATGGAGTCTCAAGCGACTACCTGTACTGCAAGCTTTTCCAACATTCATTGAGTGGAGAAGCCTCTGCATGGTTGAAGAATCTAGAACCGGGTTCTTTAACTACCTGGGAAGAGACTAAGAACGCATTCTTCTGCAACTTTTATAATGATGCGCGTTCTGAGGAGCTGAGAAAGAAGATCTCTCAATTCACCCAGGGACCAGCTGAAGCCTTTAAAGCCGCTTGGGTGTGCTTTAAGTCTCACCAAAAGGACTGTCCTCACCATGGCTTTAGCACCGTCCAACTTTAGGGAATCTTCTATCGCGGTATTGATTGGAGGCACCAAATGGCTCTTGACGCAGCAAGTAACGAGAATTTCAACACTCGCTACCCTACTGAAGCTATGAAACTGATCGAGAACTTGTCACAAGCAAACAACACCAAGAATGCTGATCTTGATCGAAAGAAGCTAGCAGGGACTGGCAGTGGAAAAGAAATTGCTGAAGTGAATGCGAAGATTGATATGGTTGCCAACTTTCTAATGGGCAAGAAATCTGTCAACTTTGCTGACCAAGTTGAGAACATTGAGCCGGAGCAACAAGGAGATGAAGAAGATGTTAACTATGCTAGTGGTGCAGGTTTTCAGGGACAAAGGTTTGGAAATCAGCAGGGAAACAGAGGCTACAACAACTCGAGTGGACAACGTTTTGGTTCACCAGGTTATGTTCCCAAGACGGATTTTCAGAAGAACTTTCAGCCCAACAACAACAACACTAGCTACACCAGGAACTATGGTAACTCTTCTTACCAAGCTCCTCCGCCCAAGAACAACGTCACATCCATGTTCGAGCAGTTGCTAGAAGGACAAGAAAAGCTCACAGTTTCTCTAAACGACAAGCTTGACAATGTCTACACAACTCTGAACGGCAAAATCGAGGCTCTTAACACCCATGTCAAGAAGCTTGATGTTCAGGTTGCGCAGACCGTTGAGACTGTTAAACACCGAGAGGGTTTTCTTCCTGGAAGAACCGACCAAAACCCCAAGCATTGCAATGCCATTTTGATCCGAGAAGAGGATGAAGTTTGTGAATATGAAGAGAGTGATGAAGATGAGTACGAGGAAGATACTTTTGAGGATGTCTCTGGGATCTTGACATCTAATTTGACTAGGCCACGAGCTTGGAAACGTGAAGCACTAGCTGCTGTTGCTTCTGCAAGCAACCAGCCTTTGAAGCAGTGTGTCGATCGACACACCATAGTTGGTGTCGATCGACAGGCCTCGGGAAATCAGACAGAGAACAGAAACCCACCTTCTGCTCATCCATCAACTTTTGCGAGGGGTGTCGATCGACAGACCTCTACCAATGTCGATCGACATGACCAGCTGAACGATCTGCCTTATGTCGTGATTCCACCTTCCGTACAATCCGACGTCTATGCTCCTAAGGTGCCATATGCGAAACCCAGGAGATCTAAGCAGGAGATTGAGGATGAGAAGTGTAAGGCTATGCTCAAAAAGATCAAGACCGAGATCCCTACCAGTGACGACGAAGATACTCCATCTCCAATGAAGCGTCTAGTTCGAAGAATGGTTTTGAATGGTCTAACTCCTGAGGAAGGAGCTTTGCTTACACGAGATCTCAGTGCAGTCTTCTCAGCTCAGGTTCCTAAGAAGAAGCAAGAAAAGAAGCAAGAAGTTGTGGTTTCTGAACAAGTTAGTGCGGTCATTCAAAACAAGCTTCCTAAGAAGTTACCGGATCCCGGCCGTTTTGTCTTGGATTGTTCGATCTCAGAGGAGCACTTCACCCATTCCCTATGTGACCTTGGCTCTAGCATTAACCTGATGCCTCATTCTGTAGCCAAGAGACTTGGAAAAACGGACTTCAAACCGACAAATGTCTCTTTGATTCTTGCGGATCGTTCTACGCGAATTCCGATAGGGATCCTTGAAGATGTGCTAGTCCAAATCGGGAAGTGCACTATACCTGCTGACTTTGTGGTTCTAGACTATGACAAGGAACCACAAGACCCACTTATCTTGGGACGCGCTTTTCTAGCCACCGCGGGCGCGATCATTGATGTCAAGAAAGGTCACATGTCTCTGAATGTTGATGGCAAAATGCTGAACTTCAACACGTTTAAGCCACGGGTTTCACTTCCTGAGAATCCACCGGCCATCCTCCCAACCATTGCCACAGACCCCGAGACAAGACCTCCGAAGACTTCACCACCACTTCCGGCAAAGAAACCTCAAAAGTCAAAGAAGAAGAGAAATTCTCCAAAAGTTTCTACACCGTCTGCAAAGGATGATGAGCCACCTCTTCTCTCTAAGTCATCAAATGCATACACGCCACCTTGGAAGTTGAGACAATCTGCACCATTCAACGCGCAGAAGTCACCGGATCTCTGAGAATCCGCCAAGTCGAGCTAAAGACTCAAAACAAGCGCTGAGTGGGAGGCAACCCACTGATTTCTTTTAGGATTTTTATTTTTGATTTTGATTTTTGATTTTGATTTTTGATTTTGATTTTGGTTTCACTAATTTTTGATTTTTAGTTTTGGTTTTATTTGATATTTAGGAACTCATAAAAAATAAAGGAGATACAGGAAAATAAGACTCTCTGTCGACCATAAAGGGTTGTGTCGATCGACACAACTTATGTGTGTCGATTGACACACATCGCGGAAACACAAAAACCCGAGAGCTCTTCTTCTTCCTCATTTTTCTTTTCTCTTTTGTTTCCGTTTTCTCTCGCCGACGATCACCATTTCTCCTCTAACTCTCTCAATTTTTGTTCGCTTTGCTTGATTCCAGGTGCTATAGACTCGTAATTGAGTCCTCTCTCAAAGTCCTAAGTCAATTTCTCCGATCTGTGAAGCTATGACTCGGAATTTGAAGCGAATCCGACGCAACGGCGAGGGTTCTTCTCGCAATCCACCGCCTCCTCCACCTCCACAGCCTCCGGCGAGCCCTTCTGAGTCCCGACCAAGGTCTCCTCCTCCAGTTCCTCGATTCCCATGGCCCCGAGAAGAATGAACTCCCATTTACTCCGAGCGACAATGGGCAAATAAGGTTATTTCTGAATTCGATAAGCCGGAGTATATTAATAGAGAACTTAGTGATGATTGGGGTGATTATGAGACCTTGCTATACAATGGATGGTTTAACGTAGAAATCCAACCCACTAGGTTCAAAGATAAGAAGCTCTTAGAGGATATGAGCATGGGATGGTCACTGTCTGCTTTGATTTCTGATATGGGCATTGGTTATATTACGAAATTAGATTGCGAGCTCTATCCTGATTTGTTTAGGCAGTTTATGGCCTCTGTTCGAGTTGATTATCAGCAGGAGTATGCGAGGAATGCTCAAGAAGGCACATTGTCTTTTTTTGCTTGGGGCGTTCGCCATAGCATCTCCCTTCCGGACCTTTGTTCTCTCTATGGTTTTCGTACAGATGGCACGGCTGTTGCGCTTCCTACTATCTTTGACATAGCTAAGGAATTATGGGCTGTTTTCGCTGAGGGAAACTTTGTGCCTGGCAACTCTAAACACTCTGATATCCGGCACCCTGCATTGTGTTACCTGGTTCGTCTTGTGAGTAACACTTTCTTGTGTAAGATGGATCCAGGGACGATGAGATTGGCTGAGTTGATTTTGCTTTACTACGCCCTGCATAAGGATGTGGCTTCTGAGGTTCCTAGTGACGTTATGGAGATCAATGTCAACATGGGAGCCGTATTCGCACAGCATTTGGTTGATCTAAAGACGAAACCTTTTAGTGGCAAGAGCCATAGCACGAAGAAGAAGGTTGAGAGTGTAGGGAGTTTGCTTACTCCCCTATTCCGCAAATGCAATGTTGATCTCTCCTTCACCTCTGTTGACCAGTCTCGCAGGTACATGGATAGAAACTACTTGAAGAGGGCTCATTGGATGGATGATGGTTTGCTTTGGAAATACACTAGCTCAGGAGAATCTCTTCAGGTTAGGCTACCACAGTCTCGACTCAGTGTTATCAGAAACTCCATGCGACTTCTTAGTTTTGATCCAGACCTGAGAGACATAAGACAGCAGCCTCCTACTCGTCGTCGCCGCGGTGCATCTTCTTCAGCACCAGCTTCCGCCACTGAAGATGAGCCAGCTCTCCCTGATTGGCCTGCATATCCAGCTACCGAGATGGATAACTTCACATTCCAGCAACTCATGATGAAGAGGATGGACGCTATGTGGGATGTCATGAAGAAGTTCATGTGTGCTCGCCCAGCTTGCACTAGACGCCATGTCTCTGATGATGAGGACAGCACTGAAGAAATTAGTGATTAGATGCTACATCTCCTCTAGTTTCTTCATTCTATCACTTTTTCTCATTTTTAGGATTTTATCTTTTGATTTTTCACTAACTTGGTTTGTTATTGATGGAACTAATGCTTATCTATTAAGGATTATGTTTTGCATTGATGTTTGATTATCTTTCACAGCTTAGGCAGGAAATTCATGTGTGAAAACTTCATCAAAACACCAACAATCTTGCAGAAATTTTGTCTCGGCTCTGTCACTTCACGGACAGTGTGTCGATCGACACACTCCATTACTGTCGATCGACAGCCCACGGGTAATCTGGTTCTAACTTAGCAAAATTCCTCAATTTTCAATTCAAGTTATTTTTCGTTTTTATCCCCGATCCTATGACTTTTTACCACTGGGGACAGTGTTACTTAAGTCTGGGGGAGGAAAATACTGACGTATTTTTCTTTATTTTAGTTTTTGATTTTCTTTTACTAACCATTTGAGTCTTTTTCTTTTGTTTTATTGAGTCAAAATTTTGTTGAATACTATGATCCTTTTTCTTTTGTGTTTTGCCTGGTTGACTAATGCTACAGGTTAAGTCTGATTCCGACTAATGAAAAATCCAAAGATTGAGCGGTGAACCAGAGACAAACAAATTCCCATCAAGATTCATTAAAGCCGGAGCCAATTTCTGAGCTCTTCCTTTTACCTCATTGATGTGGTTAGTGTTTCTAAGAACTTGACTCTTTGTTCATACCTGATAGCTTACGTTGAAAACAATGGTACCCCTTTCCCCTAGTCTAGAAAAAAAAAATTTTATTGCTAATAAAAGACGAGATGCGAATCGATGATCCCATTATTCTGCTCTTGTCTGGAATGATCGCGCAGGGTTGTTAGAAGAGTAGGTAAATTATTATCGATGATCTCATTATTTCACCATGAAGTTTTAAAAAGAAAGAATAAACAAGTGTGTAAAAGAATAAGTCTGGGGGAGAGTAAGGTTATTCTGCGTTGGATATGTTGAGTTTTTCATGGTAGAGTACAGTGAATGAGTCTAGAAGGTTCTGGTGCACTGGTTACATTGACTGAGACCCGGTGATGAAGGCTTTCTTGATGAATGTGTGGAGATCTTTTGGGAGTTTCTTGGTTTCATTGTGATTTCAGCGGAGAAGTACATGGTGGTTCGTTTTAGACTTGTTTGTTAAGGCATATGGATTTGGTTCGAATGATTGAGGCAAAGCATTAAAGGCAAATGTGAGTTTTTGTGTTTTCAAACCTCTTTCCACAGGTTTAGTTTCTGTTTTGCTTGAGGGCAAGCAAAAGCTAAGTCTGGGGGAGTTGATATACCTCATATTTTACCCACTTCACCTGTGTTTTAGGACTCGTTTTTAGAGTCTTTCTAGTGTTTTTGTAGTGTTTTAGTGAGTTTACAGGTTAATTGACGTTTGGAGCTTACTTGGAGCAAAAGGATCAAAAAGGGATCAATTTGGAGCTTTTATGAAGAAATGAAGACCAATGCAGATTTGCAGCCTTCTCTGTCCAGAAATACGATGTGTGTCGATCGACAGGCATTAGTTGTGTCGATCGACAGGTCACCCGAAAACAGAAGCTTTTCGAGTTTGAAGCCCAAATCGATTCCAAGTCTATTTGAGATTCCTTAGACCGCCTTGATCAAGCCCTAGACGTCCAGAGACTTGTATATATAGTGTTTTTCGAGTTTTGAAAAGACATATCCAGACTTTGTTAAGCTTTAACTAGAGATATCTACTTTGTTCTAGGTTTTGAAAAGAGAGCTTTGGGGAGATCTTTCTGTTCCTGATTCTTCAAGTCCTGATTGTGAACCCCTGTTATTTCTTACTCTTAATCTTAATAATGATTTCGTTTCCTATCTCTTTTGTTATTGCTTTGATTATGTCTGAGTAATTCACTAGTTAGATTTAGGGTTTCTCATAAAGGTTTGATGGTTTGATTGAATGGAATTGATTAGTTAAGGATTATCTATCTTGTTAGTTCTTCACCTTAAGATTGTTCTTAATGCTAGGTTGAATCTGATCAATTGAATCTAGATCTTAGGTTATTAGTCACTTCGAGAGTGGGATTGATTTCCTGATACTATCTAAGGCGAGCAACACTCCTACTCACAAAGAGATTTGGTTTAGGGTCTTGTGAACATATCGAACCTGACATTAATGCTGATTTAGATTCTAAGATTTCACAGCGAGAGTTGGTTATCTGTTTCTAGATTTAGGAGTATTCACAGCGAGAGTTGGTTTACTTACTTTTATGTTTGAGTTCTAGAACTTTGATTAATTTATCCTGACTAATCATTCTATTCGTCATTCCTGATCTCCTGAGAATTCCCTGAATCTAACGCTTGCTTCTGATTGTTTACAACCTCGTTTTAATATTCTGCAATTGCTTTCTTGCTTTTTACTTCTATTTGGTTTAGCATAATCTGAAACTAAAAGCCTATTGTGTAACTAAGTCTCTGTGGAAACGATCCCTAAATACTACAGTGATCTCTTAATTTGAGAGAGTAGCTCAGGGTAAATTTGAGCATATTACTTAGGGTTTAGTGTATAGGGTTTAGAGTGTAATTTTAGTGTTTGGGCATTAGGGTTTAGGGTTTGTGTTTGGTGTTAGTGTTTTGTGTTTGGTGTTTGGTGTTAGTGTTTTGTGTTTGGTGGTTTAGGTTTAGGGTTTAGGAGTAAATCCAATTGATAGAGTTTTGGTTTAGTTTGAGGGCTTATTGTTTAGTGGTTTGGGTTTAGAGTTTAGTGGATATGGGTTTAGGGTTTAGTGGATATGGGTTTAGGGTTTACGTTTTAGGATTTAGGGTTTAGTATTTGGTGTTAGTGTTTAGTCTTTACAATGTAATAGTGATTATATGTGAAGTGTTTATTATTTAATGTCCATTATTGATTAAACATTTGTATGCTATTTAATGGCCATAAAAGTGTGACGAAATTATGGTTGTTTGGTGTTTCGCTACTATATATTAAAAAAATTATTGTCCACTTCTATTAGAAATATATGGATAAGGTATGGTGGATGCTTATTTAGGGTTTAGGATAAAGACTTTATGGTTTAGGGTTTAGAGTTTAGTGGTTGTGGATGGAAGTGAATATACGTGGATGGGGGAGAATGGTTGTGGATGGTGCGTAATGGATACACATTTCAATGTTTAGGGTATAAGGTTTAGGGTTTAGTGTTTAGGGCCTAACATTTAGTGCATAGGATTTAGGGTTTAGGGTTTAGAATTTAGGGTTTAAGGTTTAGAATTTAGGGTTTAGGGTATCATATTTAGGGTATAGTGTTTAGGGTTTATTATTTATTGATTAGGGGTTATAGTTTAGGGGTTAGGGTTTATTGTTTAGTGTTTAGTGTTAATCGTTTAGAGTTTAATGTTTATTGTTTAGAGTTGGGTTTTGTGCAAACAAACCCTCCAAGTGAATTCTTTTTGCAATTTAATCCTCTAAGTCGAACTTGTGCAAGTCAATACCATGAAGTCGAAAGTCACCCGCAATATAAACCTTCCCCGTATTGATGACGTGGCATCTGTTAAAAACATAGGGGTTTTTTGCAGGGTTCACTTAGAGGGTTTTTTTGCACAAAACCCTTTAGAGTTTATCGTTTAGGGTTTAGGGTTTAGAGTTTAGGATTTAGGGTTTAGTGTATAGGGTTTAAAGTTTATGTTTAATGTTTGGGGATTAGGGTTTAGGGTTTGTGTTTGGGGTTAGAGTTTTGTGTTTTGTGGATAGAGTATTTGTTTTTTTTTTGGTAGTGGGGTGGGAGACAATGTCTCCCACAATTTATTCATAACTTAAAATTAAATACATACTCGTCGTGATGTCGTAAAACCACGAACATCCTCCGCTAAAAGATAAGCAACAACGTCTGGCACCACCTCAAAAGAGTGGAAACCTAAAGAAAGAGAAAAAGCATGGTTAGCAAATCCATTGGCAAGAAGATTAGCCTCCCTATATACATGGGAAATTCGGACATTCCAGTCCCTCGATATAAAGCCATGCCACAAGCGTACCAGGAAAGACAACGGATGAGTCTAACTGATCCCTGTCTGAAGAAAACCTACCACCAGTTCTGAGTCCACTTCCAATTCTAGGCGAGCAACCCGCTTCTCCCAAGCGATATAAAGCCCATAATACACACCCCAATGTTCAGCCAAAGGTGCTGAGCATGTCCCAATATTCAATGCAAAGCCACCTTGCCAACTACCCGTTTCATCCCGTAGAACACCCCCTGTCATAGCCATCCCTGGATTACCATGCGATGCTCCGTCAGTATTAACTTTCATCCAGCCAGTTCGTGGGAATTGCCAGGCAATCAACCGTTTTCCCTCCCCGATTTTACTCTAAGACCACCGTGAGCCTCCGTAGCAGCCAACACCAAATACATTTCCACACCTCCATTTCCAGCCCCACCAAATTGACATAGCAAACAATGTAGACCAGGCACTCACCTCACTGCCAAGATTGTCAAATAACCATTCCAGAAGAGATTTCATAAATAAATGTTGTCTCTTGCTAGCTGGTACGATTCTTTTCCAGACACCTGCCATAGCTGGACAATCTCGTATAATATGTAAAATGGTCTCCTCATCCCCTTTGCAGATCGAACAGATTGATGATGTGCTCATGTGTCTTCGAAATCGTTCCGCATTAGACATAACTGCTTGGTGCGCAACTAGCCACAGGAAAACTTTGACACGTTCTGGAGCTACAACTTTCCATATACGTGACCAAAAAATATCCATGTTCGGCCTAGGTTTTATATCACGAGTTAAGAGGTAATAAGCCGATGTTTTTGTAAAGTTCCCATCTGAAGTCTCTCCCCAGGATAGACGGTCTCTCGCACCGGTTATATTATCAACCACTACAACTCTCAACCTTAAGCATATTCCCTCTGAGAGATAAGGTTCTATTCTGTTCCATAACCAACTGATTCCATCACCCCACATATCATGAACTGTGTCATCAATCCTGTCAACAGGGATGTCAATGGCCGCTAAATCGAGAAGAGGTGTATTAAGCAGCCAACGATCTTTCCAAAATTTGGTAAGTCTACCATTGCCTATCACCCAACTCTGTCCCTTAAAGACTGCATCCCGTATGCCAGTGCAGATACTTCGCCATGTAGAGGACCAGTTACTCTTAGGAGTCGCCCATGAGGTTGTAGATAAGTTACCTACTTTGTACTTACTCCGAAGCACTTGTGCCCAAAGACTCGTGTTATTTTGCTGTAATCTCCAACCAACCTTTGTTAGCAGTGCCTTATTCAACCTTGCAGATTTCTGTATACCCACACCACCTTCATTCTTTGGTACACAAAGACGCTCCCATGAGATGAGGTGTTGTTTGCGCTTCTCACTAGTGCTTCCCCATGAAAACGAGCGTGAAATCTTATTTATAGCCTCCAAAGTCGCTTGCGGCAAAGATATAACACTCATAGTGTGTATAGGAATCGAAGCTAACACTGATTTCGTTAGCCTTCCTGCCAAGCTCATACATCTGCTCTTCCAACCAGCCAATCTAGAGTAAAATTTCTCCAAATGTCTCCTTGTTGATTCGCTTTTGTAATACCGGCATTCCCAAGTATTTACCCAAGTCCATTGTGGATTTTATCCCACTCTCATCACTGATCCGTGTCTGTAACTCCTGCGACACATTCTTGGAAAAAAAACTTAGATTTTTCCAAGCTGACTTTCTGGCCTGAAGCAGCACAAAATCTCTCAAGAACTCTGTGAATCACTCTAATTTGAGCTACGGACGCCTCGGCAAAAAGTATCAAATCATCCGCAAAGAATATGTGTGACAAAGGGGAACCTCCACGAGAGAGACGAATTGGTTTCCACTCCTTTGTACTGATAGCGTGATCAATCAAGTGGCATAATCGTTCCATACAAAGCACAAACAAGTATGGAGATAGCGGGTCTCCTTGGCGAAGCCCTCTTTTAGACGTGAATGTTGTTGTCTTCTCCCGATTCCACAACACCGTCATCTCTGGTCCAGTGACACATTGCATAATCCATTTAACCCACAAATTAGAGAGGCCAGCCGCAATGAGAGTATCTTCTAGAAAGTCCCAGCGTATACGATCATAAGCTTTTTCAAGGTCTAATTTCAGTAACATCCACCCTTTGCGTCCCTTCTTCCTTCTCATAGAATGGACCGCCTCCTGCACCACCACGATGTTATCCGTACTTAGCCTCCCCGGAATAAAGCTAGATTGGGCCGGCCCAATTAACTTCATCATCTGTTTCTTCAGTCTTAGAACCATAGCTTTAGTGATTACTTTGAAAAGCACATTACATAAACTTATGGGACGAAACTGGGTGATCTGCTCAGGTTTACCCACCTTGGGTATCAATACAAGAAGAATATCATTGATTCCCGATGGTAACTCCCCTGTTTCAAAAAAGCTGAGAACAAACCGTATGACCGATTCGCCTACTACCTCCCAACAGCCTTGGCAGAAGACAGGTTGATATCCATCCGGTTCCGGAGCTTTAAACTTACCCATACTTCTCAACGCAACCTCTACTTCAGCTTCAGAGAAGGGCTTACTCAAATCACGTCTTTCCTCCCATGATATCCGTTGGAATCCCTCTCGTGACAATGTCTCCACCACCGGATCCACATTATCCATAGAATAAAGCCGCTCATAATAGGCCAGTGCAATAGATTCTAGTTCCTTCGGATCAGATATCCACTGTCCCTCAGGATTCTTTAGTGAGTCAATTCTGTTTCTCCTCCTCTTGATGACAGTCGATGTGTGAAAAAGCTTGTGTTGCGATCACCAAGCGCAATCCACTTTTTTCGTGATTTCTGAAACCAAATGGTTTCTTCCTGCTCAAGCACTCCGTCTAGCTCTTGCAGGAGCTCACCTTCTTTTAGTAAAAGCGCATCTGTTTGTGTCTGTTCCAATAGAGTTTGGATACCTTTAATTTCCGTAAGGAGCTTCTCCTTCCCCTTATTCACATCACCAAAAATATCTCTATTCCATTTCTTCAAGGTTTTTTGGAGTAAAAGTAATGCCTCCGGTGTTGTAATATCTCTTCTCCAGGAAGCCGAGATCAAATCCTTGAAGCTAGTATGGCTCAGCCACGCCGCTTCAAACTGGAAACGCCGACGACACGGGTTTCTTCTAACTTTGGGATATAATTGAACATACAACGGCGTATGATCAGAGGCCAAACATGGCAAATGGGTTACCGATGCATCTTGCCACTTCAAACGCGCCTGAGCATATCATAACACACAGTCCAGACGCTTCGCAACAAAGTGTTGGGCAACTTTCCCTCTCCTCTAGGTAAAGTTATTCCCACAGAATCCCATATTGATTAGTGACTCATTATTTATCCACTCCCCAAATGCTAAAGAGTCCGCTGAGAGACGACCATTCCCTCCCGATCTTTCATCTAACCGGACAATCGTATTAAAGTCTCCACCGATAAATAGAGGTCCATCTACTGCTTGAATCGTTGTGTGTAGCTCGCTCCAGAGGCCACTCCGTCTACTGGCAGTGGGAGCTGCATAAACAACAATCAAGTGTAACGACTCCTCCACTTTTGCGTGAATATACTGGTCCGAACTCGCAATGATCACAATATTCCCAACTCCGGATCGCCACAATAACCAAATATCACCCTGTCGCCCCACGGCATCAACACGAAAGGAATTATCAAATCCCAAACCCCGACGAATCCGACTTGCTCTGTCACCCGCGGCATGTGTTTCAAACAGAGCCCACAAATCAGAATTTAATTTTTTCAACAAATATCGAATTGAACGACGAAAGCTGGGTTTATTCGCCCCCCAGCAATTCCATAAGATGCAATTCATTTTCACTTCACAGGGTAATAGAAGAATCACCGGGGAGAGCTGTTATGCCTCAAGCGAATTCGCTTCATCCACCCGCGAATCCTCCTATGTGTTCTCCCTCGATTGCGTATTCTCTTCCACCGTCTCCGATTGAACCATCTCCATCGGTTTCTCATTGGTCAAACTCAGAATTGGAGCTTCACTGCTTTCTCCTCCTGCTCCAGTGAAGCTTCCACCTGGTCTACTAACGTTATCGTTCTCAACGCGAAGTCTTTTTCCACTTGTTGATAACGGGTCTTTCTCTGTTAGTGGACCGAAAATTAGGCCTTGCACGGGCCTGTTAGATTGGACCTGTTTTAATTTTGGCCCAGCTTGCTCCAATTTTTTATTCTGTAAATTCTGGGCTTTTCTCTCCCTCGGCCCATTCTTTGCCACCCCCTTACCCTTCTCAGCTCGTGTCCATTCGCGTCCTCCGTTAATTTGGTTCCCACTCTTTCCCTTTTATGATCCATTCAAAGAATATCCGTTTTCCTTATTTGCGCCTGAGTTTGCTGACTCTCCCCTAAAATCCGGCGTGATCTCACCAACCTCTAACTCCCCGAATCTGTTAGATATGGTAATATTCCCAATATCATTCTATGAGATTTCTCGGAGATTACGCCCGGTACCATTGCCTGAGCCACCCGCCGCAAAGGCTACCCGGTTCTGTGCTGCACCGTTCTTTCTACCTGACCGTCGAACCTCCGTGAATCCGTCATTAGACACTGTGACCTGATTAGTTGTCTTGTCTGTCCGTGGTGGTAAAACCACCGCTCAAGCCGACTGGACCGCTGGTGTAGCCACTACTTCAGTTTGCGGTGTCTCCTCTCTAACAACCTTTGGACACCCATGAACTAAATGCCCATATACACCACAACCGGAGCAGATAGTATTCAACCCCTCATACGATACAAAGTATCTCTCCCCATTAACCATTACTGTCCCTTTCAGTTGCTTTCGTAGATTCACCTCCACACAAACCCTTGCAAATCTAGCTCGTTCGACGTTCGAGGTATTCAGATCAACTTTCACCGGTGTCCCCAGACCCCTAGCAATGCACATCAAGATGGACTTATGATAAAAATGGACTAGAATATTAACCACTCGGACCCATACTAGTGTCGTGACTATCTCATCCTTCATTGGATCAAACTCTGGCGTCCAACCCTTCACCATGAGAAAGCTACCGAATGCTCTCCAAGGACCCCCAGTTAGGGCTGCCAAGTACTCCTCTTCCACATCAAATCGAACCATGTAAAACTGTTGTGGTAGATCTATAAGATACATCCCTCCACAAGATTTCCATAACTCCCTTAGTTTTCGACTCAACAAAGCTATAGGAACATTCCTCCCCAACACTTTCACAATCATACAATTTTTCCAAAGCTTATTCATTGCGTCCAACACTTCCCTACCAATCGTGATAACTGGCTCTCCATCCTCATCATCAGGAAACTCCAACAGCAGCCTTTCTTCCACAAACGCCTCATCTAACACCCTCTCCGGCGTTAGCCTACCACCCACGTTACCCTCAACCACCTTCGTCACCCATGTTTTAGTCGCATCTAGCGGATCTCCCGGCAGATCCCCTGGTGATATCTCCTTCTCACCGATATCAGTCATGGTAGCATCTTGTTCACCCGAGTTTTGGTTCTCCAAAGCACCCAAATCGCCCAAATCGCCTTTCGCCGTCTCCGTCTCCATCTCAAGAAGTGTTTTGTTTTTGTTAGGAGTTTGTACTGATAGAGTATTTGTTTAGGTTTAGGGTTTAGGAGTAAATCCAATGGATAGAGTTTTGGTTTAGGTTGAGGGTTTAATGTTTAGTGTTTTGGGTTTAGAGTTTAGTGGATATGGGTTTAGAGTTTACGTTTTAGGGTTTAGGGTTTAGGGTTTAGTATTTGGTGTTAGTGTTTAGTGTTTAGTGGATAGGTTATAGTAGATAGAGTTTTCATTTAGTTTTGGTTTAGGTTTAGGTTTAGAGTCTTAGAATGAGCATATTGGATAGTTATATGTGGATAAATGAATATGAACAAATATATGGTTAAGAGAAGATTAATCTATATTATGTATCATGGATATCTAGTTATGGACTCGATTTCATTCTTTAATTCAAGTTCTATGTACAAACTCCCATGATTTTTAGTCAAATAATACGTTTTAGATGGAAAAATATTTTTGGATGTGATAATCACTAATTTTGCACACGTCGTCCATTCCTATTTGATCATTTTTTTGATGATGGAGACATAGACGCGCCAACGACCATACGGTGAACTTCCTATCCATGAACACAAATTTTATGTCCACGCACCAACGACCATACGATCAACTTCATGTGGCATCAACACACAATCTTGATGTCCACACGCCAATGACTATATTTGTATCTTTTTTGTACCTGCAAATTGAATACACTTAATGGACATATTTTTGTGGACATCATTGATACACAACCTGCAAGTCCATCGATTTCACCATGGAACTTCAACTTCTTTAAGATATGACTCTTTACAATTGGCGCAAATCTAGTAAACACAAAATTATACCATTGCCTTTGTACTTCTTATACAACTCCGCAAGCTCAGTGTGGTTCGAATTAGTCAAGCCACTGCACAAGATTCAAACACCAAATAAACTAAGTCACTAACCTATGATCACAAATCAAGCCTCTATGTTACTATTCATCTTTATAAACTTACCACTGAGAAGCAATGTTCACAATCAAGAAAACTTTTCCCTTGTAGATTCTTAGATCAACATCATTACCCTTAGCATCCTGATTCAATTCAAAAATTCAAATCAATCAAACTCGGATCCCAAATCCAATCATCAATGAGAAAATTGAATTCAGATAATTATACCTAATCCAGTTACGACCTATCCATGATTCGTAAAGAATCAAACAAAGGATCATAAATCGAACCTTGATTTCCAACAAAAAAATATCAATCACCACCAACAAATTATTTGATAACAAATCGAGAGGAGAATTTTTAAATTGATGCAAGTACCATCGCCAAGATCTTGGTCTTGATACATGTGGTCTTTGGACCAAGCCAAAATCGCCGCCGCGGCCGACGACATCGTTATCATCAGAAGCGAATGACATGAAGCCACCGGAGAGAGGAAAGGAAAATTTGTGAGCGTTGGTGAGAAAGATCGAAGACATGACTCCTTCTCAAAACTAAATTCACCATCGCCATTGTTTTTTTACAGAGGATTTGACTGTTTGAAGAGATGAACAGAACCGACAAATGTAAGAGAGAGAGAGAAATCGTAACTGGATTTGTTGGGTTCGGAAGAAGTAGCCATCGAATGTTCCGATCTAGAAAATTTAGCTCCCGGTGAGTTTCCAACATCTTCCTCCGAGAGCCGACGACTCTTCCTCTCTCCAACGCCTTCAGGAACCGTTGCTTCATAAAACGTGGATTTCAATCTGATGGCCACCCTTCAAAACATAAGTAACTAGATTGCTCAGCGTTTTAAGGAGTTCTTCGAGGGCATAGTTGTCCTATTTTGCCAAAACAATTAGAAAAAGGTCCCCCTCACTAAGAAGGGCCTCATTTCAAACTTTCTTTCTCAAAAGGGTCTTAATAGGCGAAAGCCCCCTATATTTTTTCTAGAGATATTTACCAAATAAGACATTTACTTTAAACTTTGTTCATTATTAGACACTTCTTACTACCAGCATACTTTCGATAACTTTTGATGTGTGTATTGTCCAAACTATCCTTCTTGCTAACTCCTCTTGATTTTGTTTGGTGATGTCTCTTTTTTTTTTTGGGTCACGGTTGGGTGATGTCTCTAATGGTTTTCGTCTTCTTCCTCTTCTCCAATTCCATCACAGAAACTTTGTTTAATTTTCTAGATTTTATTTTTATTTTTTCTTAATTGATTTCGTTTTGATGTTTTTATTCTCCATGTTTCTGGGTTAGAATTACAGACCGTGTTCACGGTCGACGTTCACCATATCCGGGCAAGGTTAATGGTATATTCCGGCATAGATGGAGTTCTTATGGTTGGATTACCTTTTTTTAAGACGAAAGATGTGTCCACAAAGAATATGAACATCACGTATTGTGTACACATAGAAACGAGAAGATGGATAACTGGTGGGAGCTAAAGTTAGCCCTCCCTAGTTTCACCCAAATAAGAAATTCAGGAGTTTAACCTTGGGCAAAACAATTGAAAAGCTGCAAGTGCACAGCTAATCGCTTGTAGTACTTTAGGTATTGATCCACCCGGAGAGAGTTACCAAAGCGAGTCCTGCAAGAGAAGAAATCAGGCTAGGACCAAACGATAGGGATTGTTGTTGTTGTGTCACGGTCCTAAAACTAAGAAAGCAAATAAAAGAAGCGAATAAACTAACCCTAGTGAACTAACCTAAACGAAAGCAGCAAAGCAAAGCGGAACCAAACTAAAAGAAAACAAACCTAAAACTAAAGCAAACAAAACAAAGAAGTAAACGAAAGCAAGTAAGCAGAGCGATTGAAACGTGGGTTGTAAGCAATAAAGAGAAACGCTGGGCATGCAGGGATTTTCGCGGGGGATTCATAGATAGGGTTCACTTGAGGATCCTGGATAGGTTCAATTTAAAGCCTGTTCACGAACTACGATTTCTAAAGGCCACCAAACCCCTAATCGGTTAGGTTGATGCTATCACTATCAAATTCGGTAACTAATACGGTTTGACTAGAAACTAATTCAGTGACTAATGCAGGTTGATCAGAAACTCAATAAGAAGCAAGCATTAAGATAAGAATCGATACGTTCACTACGAGCACACGATACAATGTAAATCTTCAAGCGTGATATTTCAAGCTATTCTATACCTAGTTCGGATTATTCACTTTCAACGGTTAGCAGGCAAACGGTCTATGATCAAGGTCAAGGTTAATTACTCCTTAACACAGGCTTTAACAATCAGGTTAGAAGAAGAACAGGAGCAACTGGTGTGTCCACAAAGAATATGAACATCACGTATTGTGTACACATAGAAACGAGAAGATGGATAACTGGTGGGAGCTAAAGATAGCCCTCCCTAGTTTCACCCAAATAAGAAATTCAGGAGTTTAACCTTGGGCAAAACAATTGAAAAGCTGCAAGTGCACAGCTAATCGCTTGTAGTACTTTAGGTATTGATCCACCCGGAGAGAGTTACCAAAGCGAGTCCTGCAAGAGAAGAAATCAGGCTAGGACCAAACGATAGGGATTGTTGTTGTTGTGTCACGGTCCTAAAACTAAGAAAGCAAATAAAAGAAGCGAATAAACTAACCCTAGTGAACTAACCTAAACGAAAGCAGCAAAGCAAAGCGGAACCAAACTAAAAGAAAACAAACCTAAAACTAAAGCAAACAAAACAAAGAAGTAAACGAAAGCAAGTAAGCAGAGCGATTGAAACGTGGGTTGTAAGCAATAAAGAGAAACGCTGGGCATGCAGGGATTTTCGCGGGGGATTCATAGATAGGGTTCACTTGAGGATCCTGGATAGGTTCAATTTAAAGCCTGTTCACGAACTACGATTTCTAAAGGCCACCAAACCCCTAATCGGTTAGGTTGATGCTATCACTATCAAATTCGGTAACTAATACGGTTTGACTAGAAACTAATTCAGTGACTAATGCAGGTTGATCAGAAACTCAATAAGAAGCAAGCATTAAGATAAGAATCGATACGTTCACTACGAGCACACGATACAATGTAAATCTTCAAGCGTGATATTTCAAGCTCTTCTATACCTAGTTCGGATTATTCACTTTCAACGGTTAGCAGGCAAACGGTCTATGATCAAGGTCAAGGTTAATTACTCCTTAACACAGGCTTTAACGATCAGGTTAGAAGAAGAACAGAAGCAAAAGAAACTATCCTAACGAACCGCCACTCAAGTTAATCTTCCCATTAAAATCCCCTTTGAATCACTCCTTACACCCAACTAGTAAACTACTCACACATAGTAGATCCAATCATCAAAGCAATAAAAGGGAAACTCAAAAGCATAAAACGATAGAATAGATAGGGTTTCAACAACGGTTCGGATCCGACTTCTCACAACAAGTGTATAGAAGCTAGATCTTTCTCCTAACAAAGTAAAAGCAAAGAACAGTAAAAACACAAAGAGGTCTAACAACAGGGGCTGAGAGAGACGTCCAAGGAGGCTCTCAAAGTCTTCAAGCTTTCTCTCTAAGTCGGCGGCTACACTTCCTTCTTCTCCAAAACGTGCACACACCGAAACCCTAGACCTAAGAGGTCTTTATATAGGGTACGGTGCTCAGAATTAGGGTTAGGGTTTGCACCTCCTCGAGTTTGTTTCTTTGGCCAAACGTCTTGGGCTTTTACGTTGAAGTTCTTGGGCTTTGAGGCGGTTTAGAAACGTGTCCTGGCCGCACACACGAGGCTTCACCATGCGGCGGAACGGTGGCTGGCCGCACGCCCGCGGCTTGGCCGTGCGCCTGGACAGGTCGGTCTTTAATCGGGTATAACTTCTGGTAGACAACTCCAAATGACTTGATTCCACTTCGAGGCGAATCTTGATTCTTTAAGCTTTCCAATGACACCAAGATCTCCAATTTTGGTTCACGGGAAGGTCTTCAATGGATGCTAAACTTCTGATGGTCCGAATCTGTCCTCCAAGTCCTTTTCTTTCCCTTTTCGGTCGTTTTCCTTTGAAACCTGTAAAAACTCTTTGTTCTTGCGAATACTAAGTTATTGGCCTTAATACATCAGAAATGTATCAAAACCTTGTTAAACACTATAGAAAACCATAGCTAAAATGGGCGAAAATACGGTGTTATCAACTCCCCCAGACTTAGACTTTGCTTGTCCTCAAGCAAACAAGAAAGTAAAGTCATGGAAAAGAGGTTTGAAAATCACGGGAACTACTTACCTTCCGGGTTATCCTCTCTGCACTCCTCACTGCTCTGATGTCCGAAACTTCCATCCGTTAGTTTCCATGAGAGTCATCGATTTCTCCTTAATCAATCCCACGGTTCTCCGGCATCTCCAAACTCTCCATTGTCATCTCTTTACATAAATTAAGCATAATAAAATGGTGAGATCTTACCAAGGGAAAATTGATTGGAGGCATGTAGGTCTTTTCCAAGCCGAGACTCTCTTCGTAAGTTCCACCTCATTCTCTTTTCTCACTTCCAAGGGATCGATTTCTCCCTACTTTTCTAGGGTATCATTTTATTTTTTCTATCGACCCCTTGCTCTTTATTTGGGACAGGCTTCCATGAGGTCCGAAGTATGCATGGTGGTTGCCACATCATCCCTCGGTTCACTTCTTTTTGACTTATATCCTCTTTCTCTCTTTTTTTATAGAATAGACTTCCGTAAGGTCCAAAGTATGCCCGGGTGTAGCCGCACATCCCTTGGTTCACTTCCGTCGTCTTCTTCTTCTTCATCAGAGTGAGGGGACCATACTGATGAAGAAGTGCAATGTCTCGTGAGGCTCGGAGTAGAACTCTACTCAACTATATCTCAGATCCCAAGGCTCGACAATTAAGTCCGGTTTAAGTCCTATAAAGGTTAGAGACAACGTTAGATCATCTGGATATCCATCGAACATGGGTCTTTGGGGATTGTCGAATCAGCTCACGGCCTATCCAAACTTGGCTCCGTAGTCAAGCGTGATCAAGAGTGGAGTGTTAATCAAATCAGATAAACCGTTAGAATAAGATTGTAATTCCCTACTAAATTTGACTCAATAAAAACGACTCGATAAAAAGAAATTCAATATTGATGTAAAAATGGAAAATTTCGCAAGTCAACAAGAGTAAAAGGTAAAATCATTAGTAAAGGATGAACATCCCCCCCAGACTTAAATCACACCGTCCTCGGTGTGAAAAAGAAAGAGAAGAGGATGATAATCATAAATTTAAAGATAGAGTTAAGAACGATGTCACCGTAATAATGATGGAACGTCTTCCCCCAGACTTAAATTGTTGCCAATTCTTGTCCGATGGAGACGGTGGAGTGATGGTGTGGCGGTGGTGGATAGTGACTGTCCGTAATTCTTTCTCCCAATGCTAGATTTCCTTTCCTTGCTTGTATATTCTTGTTACAAAACCTAAAACCATCAATAACGAATTAGAAAAACAAAAACCAAAGATAAAATCCTAATATAAATAAATAGATAGATAGATATAGTTATGTTAATGGTATGGTCGTGGTTGTAGATCCACTCAATGTGTCCGTGATTAAGATCATAAAGGACAAATGACATCGCTGGGACGGATGGCTGGCTTGTCGCGGGCTGGAGATCCGATCATGACGGCTTAGGACCGCGGGTACGTGTCCCGTTTGGTCGGTCGATCGGCCGATCGTCATTCCCGGTTTGCTCGTCCGTTTGTCGCTCGGCCGCACGCTCAGCTCCCGACCGTGCGGTCAGAGGCCTTGCTGCCGTGGGCTGGTGGCTTGGTCATGCGGCAGGGACTGGGTCGCCAAGTCTGAGAGACTCTTCCGTGTGGCGACCAAATCTTCCTGCTTACTTCCTTTCGACAAAGATAAAAGACACATCAAAGCATAAGGCTTAAACAAAACCAAAAACCAAAAATCAGAAACATAACCTAATGATGGGTTGCCTCCCATCCAGCGCTTTGTTTAACGTCGTTGAGCTCGACGTTGGTGTCTTAGAGATCAGGCGGATGGAGTTCTTGTCTCATGACAAGCTTGCCTAGGCTCCCTTCGACGTTCGAATCCTTCTTCTTCCTCTCGTGGCGGTCTTCTCCTATGGTCATCACGACTTCTGTTCCGTGTTGGCGGTTTTGCCTCGTAGAAAATATCTTCATTGATGTTAGTGAAGAACATTCTTCCCTTGGTCCAATCCATTACGGCTCCAGTGGTAGATAGAAATGGTCCTCCAAGTATGAGTTGAGAGTGCATTCCTTCCACCGTGTCGATGACGTGAAAGTCGGTCGGAATATTACAATTTCCGATACATACATGTCCTCAATCAAACCTTCCGGTGTTGTGAAGGTCGAGTTCGCTAGCCCTATGCGAATCTCAGAAGGTCGTAACTCCTTAATCCCAATTTGTCTCGCCATTGCTGAGGTCATCACATTTACGCAAGAACCTGAGTCGCAAAGTGCATCCCTGAACTCGATTCCGCGTATGTAACAAGTTACTACGAATCGTCCTCGGGGCTCTAGCTTCCTCAGCGTGTTGAACGGCCTCGTGTGGTTTAAAGCTTGCTCATATAGCTCTCTCATCTCCTTTCTAGTTTCACAACTTTCCATGAAAAGCGATCAATATCATAATTCAAACAAGCTTCAGCGAAAGAGGTACCTGGGGGTAGA
Organism: Erysimum cheiranthoides; assembly: GCA_011420285.2. NCBI lineage: Eukaryota > Viridiplantae > Streptophyta > Magnoliopsida > Brassicales > Brassicaceae > Erysimum > Erysimum cheiranthoides. The sequence continues at coordinate 6,664,876 of CM022181.2, read as the reverse complement.
TCTGCAACTGCCCGGTTGAAATCTCCGAGGTCTCTTAAGCTTATCCATTGCGGATACCAACGGTTTCTCAAAAGTGAAATGCCGTGTGGCTTGCGATGTAAGATCGGTCTTTGCGAATTGGAAGGTTCAGGATGAGCATTCACCACGTTGCACCCCACATGCGGGTTTGGCTCTCCTCCCTCCGTTCTCTCCTTTTGGCGTCTAACAGCGCGTTGCCGAGCTTCTATGGACTCCTCTCTTGGCAGGTTGGCTCTCCTGGCGGCCTCCTCACGAAGTACTCTAGTCACCCTAAGTATGGCTGAGGTGTGGTCGTGGGAGCCAATTATTTTCCTAGACTCATCTAGAAAAGCTTCCTCCAAGTTGTCTTGCCGAACCAAGATCTTCTGAATGGTGCATTCGCTGGAGATTGCACGTCTTTGCAGCAGGTCGATGTAACTTAGAACATCGGTGAGCTTCCTAACTGTCTCAATCGAAAAGTGGTCGAGGCGGTCCCCTATGGCCTTGGTCACTTTGTCGCTATTCTCCAATCTTCTGGCGTGGTCTTGTCCTCCTATGAAACAGCTCCCGATTTCGCTCTCGATGCGTCGAAATCTCCTGTCTATTTCCTCGACATCTCGCGTATGCTTCTCCCCAAAATTCTTGACAAAAGCCGAAATTTCATCAATCTTCCCACAAAGAATCGAATCCATCTTGTCAAGCCGCTCTCGAGTCGTCTTCTCAATCATCTTAACGTACTCGAGATATTGCGCTAAAAGATTCTCCGGTTGTCCCATGTGTTTCACTTGCTTCGAAATACCTATCTCCTGGCTGTGGGAGACTTGTTGTGGCAGACGAAATGAAACTTGACTTCCTTCGAATTGATTTTGTTGATACACATTCGCTCTTGGATAAGGATGCTGAAAACGTGTCTGCAGAGGCACAGGCGGTAGTCTACGGGCAACTCTAAATGGTGGAGGATTTCGCGGCCTCGGCGTACCTTGGTCGTGAAGCTCCCTCTGTAGCTGCTTAAAGGCTTCATCTTCAGGGACTTTGTTCGATGGGAACTTGGTCGCTGCACATGAGTAAACTACTTCGGTTTCCTCTTCATCTTCATCTAGGTCTTCAGAAGTTCTACTATGCTTCTCTTTTTCCATCATGCTCTTATCATGACTCGGCTCAATCTCAGCTAACTCTTCTTTGAATCTCCACGTAGGGTCCGGATCGATTGCCTTTTGCGGACAGGGGTCCGGGTCGGGCTGGTGATCGCGGGTGAAGGACGGGTCGTGGCTGGCTGTCGACCGCGGGCTCAGTGCCCGACCGTGCGGTGAGAGGCTTCTCGACCGCAGGTCGTGTTCACGGTCGTGCGGCAGCAGGTCATCGGTTGCTTCGGTTGGTCGGTCTGGCACGGGTCGTCGGGTGGTTCGGTGATTGGGTCACAGACCGAAGGGCCGGTCGGTCGCGGGACGCGATCGTGGTCCGAGGGTTAGGACGGATCGGTAGTGGGTCGGTCGATCGAACTGAACGTTAACCGTGGGCCGTATGGTGGGTTGTGGTCGACTGCTTGCCGCGGGCTTAGACCTTGTCCGTGCGGCGAGAGGCTCCTCGGTCGCGGGGCGTGGTCATGGGCTTGCGGTAGCTGGCCGGTCACATCGTCGGTCCATGGGTCGTCGGTTGGCTGGTCCGGTTCGTCTGTCTGCCGCATGGTGGGAGCCCGTCCGTGCGGTCCTGGGCTAGGCGACCGCAGGGTGGAGGCTGCGTCATGCGGGTCTGGTCCGAGGGAGGTCAGGGCTAGTCCGGTTGGTGACCGCGGACTGGGGGCTTGTCCGTGCGGTCGTGGGTTGTCTGGCCGCGGGTCGAGAGCCCGACCATGCGGTCGTAGGCTTATCGGCCGCAGGCTGGTCCGTTCGTCGTGCGGCCATGGGTTGGTCGCGTGGCCTGGTTCCTCCTCGGTTTTGATAGCCAAGTCTTCTTTCTCTTCAGCTCCCGTGGAGCTATTCATGCTTTCTTCCTTTTCTTCAGTGGCTTTAGGTCCCTGTAAGGTAAGAGAAAGAGTTTCACATGGGTCAGAGAAATTTAAAGACTTACCTTCCTCTTGGAAGTAGGATGGTGAGTGATTTGCTAGATCTTCAGCTTCTTCTAGAGGTTGTGGGAGTTCAGTGGCTACGCCTTCTTCAGAAACAGCCAGGCCGAAGTCCTCTCGGACCTTGTCTTCATGGTAGAAGACGGGTTTCCAAGACTTCCTCTTAATGACTTGTTCCTCAAGGCGAAGCTTCTCTTCTTCTCCGTAAGCTTCGTACTCTTCGCTACACTTCCATTCACTATATTCTCTGGGATCAGCGAAACCACTTTGCAGGGCTTTGACCTTCCATTCGAGATTATCTTCTACTCCTTCAATCTTGTAGTGCAGGTTAGTGATCTTCGACTCTTGCTCCATGATGTCTCTTTTCATGTAGTGTATTTGAGAGTTGATATCTTCCAAACCTTTTTCTACTTTAGTAACTCGTCCTAGGACCTCGTTAAGCTTAGCTTCGGTCTCTGTCTTGTACGAGTCTATCTTGGCATGGATAACTTCGCTAGACTTTTCTTGTACTTCAAGAAACTTCAACAATATGTCCTCAATTCTCGTGTCTGGGACTGGAGGTTGAGGGTTAGGCCTTCGGTGGGTCGTAGGAGAGTTGTGTTGATTTGACTCGATCATCATCATCTCAGGATGACTTTGATTTGCGTCAGGTATGAGACGGGCAGGTTCTCGGTGCATACGTGGGGGATTCGCACATAGTCTTCTTCGGTTCATGTCTTGTGGACGTGAGTGGGCAGCTCTCACGTGTGGGTCCCTATGGGGTCGAGAATGGTTGCGAATAGCTTGGATGCTATTTACTCCCAGTACTCGTCTACGGTCGGGTGAGTTTAGGCCGAAATAAGGGTCATCTGGACCAAAGAGTTTCAGACCTAGCGCGAAACATGCTTCTTGTATGGATGCAAGCTCCGCGTCTTCTTGTGCTGTGATATAGCCTCACGGATTAGAGGCTATTTCCGCGTGTCTCTTCGTCATGCTTTCGAACAATAGCCAATCGGATTCCTCAGGGAAATCTTCAGGGCCAACTCCGTAGTCCATGATTCTGAAACAAAGAAAACCAAAAAGAAAAATTAAAAGCAAAGTGTCCTAGACTAGACTCTAGTCTCAGACTCGGTGGTAAACTATTCTCCCCAGAGGCAACGGCGCCAAAAACTTGGTGGGAGCTAAAGTTAGCCCTCACCAGTTTCACCCAAATAAGAAATTGAGGAGTTTAACCTTGGGCAAAACAATTGAAAAGCTGCAAGTGCACAGCTAATCGCTTGTAGTACTTTAGGTATCGATCCACCCGGAGAGAGTTACCAAAGCGAGTCCTGCAAGAGAAGAAATCAGGCTAGGACCAAACGATAGGGATTGTTGTTGTTGTGTCACGGTCCTAAAACTAAGAAAGCAAATAAAAGAAGCGAAGAAACTAACCCTAGTGAACTAACCTAAACGAAAGCAGCAAAGCAAAGCGGAACCAAACTAAAAGAAAACAAACCTAAAACTAAAGCAAACGAAACAAAGAAGTAAACGAAAGCAAGTAAGCAGAGCGATTGAAACGTGGGTTGTAAGCAATAAAGAGAAACGTTGGGCATGCAGGGATTTTCGCGGGGGATTCATAGATAGGGTTCACTTGAGGATCCTGGATAGGTTCAATTTAAAGCCTGTTCACGAACTACGATTTCTAAAGGCCACCAAACCCCTAATCGGTTAGGTTGATGCTATCACTATCAAATTCGGTAACTAATATGGTTTGACTAGAAACTAATTCAGTGACTAATGCAGGTTGATCAGAAACTCAATAAGAAGCAAGCATTAAGATAAGAATCGATACGTTCACTACGAGCACACGATACAATGTAAATCTTCAAGCGTGATATTTCAAGCTCTTCTATACCTAGTTCGGATTATTCACTTTCAACGGTTAGCAGGCAAACGGTCTATGATCAAGGTCAAGGTTAATTACTCCTTAACACAGGCTTTAACGATCAGGTTAGAAGAAGAACAGGAGCAAAAGAAACTATCCTAACGAACCGCCACTCAAGTTAATCTACCCATTAAAATCCCCTTTGAATCACTCCTTACACCCAACTAGTAAACTACTCACACATAGTAGATCCAATCATCAAAGCAATAAAAGGGAAACTCAAAAGCATAAAACGATAGAATAGATAGGGTTTCAACAACGGTTCGGATCCGACTTCTCACAACAAGTGTATAGAAGCTAGATCTTTCTCCTAACAAAGTAAAAGCAAAGAACAGTAAAAACACAAAGAGGTCTAACAACAGAGGCTGAGAGAGACGTCCAAGGAGGCTCTCAAAGTCTTCAAGCTTTCTCTCTAAGTCGGCGGCTACACTTCCTTCTTCTCCAAAACGTGCACACACCGAAACCCTAGACCTAAGAGGTCTATATATAGGGTACGGTGCTCAGAATAAGGGTTAGGGTTTGCACCTCCTCGAGTTTGTTTCTTGGGCCAAACATCTTGGGCTTTTACGTTGAAGTTCTTGGGCTTTGAGGCGGTTTAGAAACGTGTCCTGGCCGCACACACGAGGCTTCACCATGCGGCGGAACGGTGGCTGGCCGCACGCCCGCGGCTTGGCCGTGCGCCTGGACAGGTCGGTCTTCAATCGGGTATAACTTCTGGTAGACAACTCCAAATGACTTGATTCCACTTCGAGGCGAATCTTGATTCTTTAAGCTTTCCAATGACACCAAGATCTCCAATTTTGGTTCACGGGAAGGTCTTCAATGGATGCTAAACTTCTGATGGTCCGAATCTGTCCTCCAAGTCCTTTTCTTTCCCTTTTCGGTCGTTTTCCTTTGAAACCTGTAAAAACTCTTTGTTCTTGCGAATACTAAGTTATTGGCCTTAATACATCAGAAATGTATCAAAACCTTGTTAAACACTATAGAAAACCATAGCTAAAATGGGCGAAAATACGGTGTTATCAATAACTTTTATTAATAATTCTGGACACATTATATATGGACACTAAATAATAATTCTTTGTGCTACAAGAAATACTCACATTCATAGCATATGAAGATAGCACGGTTTTTCTAAGTGCTATTATAGGGTCGATTCTGGGTTGGAGTACTCTATCAAAGCGCTAAATCAATGATGTCCCATGTTTTCACTAAGCGGGAACCCAAAAATTGGTTTTGGAGCCCAAATTGTGCTATCGCGCCTAACACTTAGAAAATATTTGCCCAAATTTTAACTATCTTTCATTCTAGCTAAGCTCAGAAAAAAAAAAGGTAGAAAAAAAAAACAGTTCAATCTCTTTGACACCGCCTCTCTCTCTGCAACTTTTCTCATCACCTTCGATTTCTCCGACATTATCCCTCTCTCTGCAACGACGACGACCACGGCCTCGTCCTTCACCGGCGATAATCTCGATCTTCGATGGCCTCTACCTTTCCGACGATAGTTTTAAGCTTCGGCAACTGAAATTCCATCTTTGTCGCTTAAATTAGGGTTCAATCTTTAGCTTAAGGTACGAAATCACCAATATATACCTCGATTAGGTTTTCCTTTTCCCTCGATTAGACCTTTGACGGCATGAGTTGTCCTCTCCGGCGTTCAAATTAGGGTTCAATCTTCAGCTGAAGGTACGAGTTCACCAATATCTACCTCGATTAGGTTTTCTTTTTCCCTCGGTTAGATCTTTGACGGCTTGAGTTGTCCTCTCCGGCGTTCAAATTATGGTTCACTTTTCAACAAAACGAAATTTCATATACATGTGTTGTGCTTTGTGTTTTCTGTTTTTGGTGACACTTCTATAATGTGATTTACAATATCATAAGCTACACTAGAATGGTTTCATGTTTTAACAGGAGATACTTATGGCCAGTTCTCAGATCTTCCAAGGATAAAACTCAAGTGTTGGTGCTAACTGTTAAGTAGACTCATATTCAGGAGCTTAAAGAAGAAGTTAAGCTAAAAGGTTGCATATTGTTTTCTTTGATTTAAAGCTTTGGTTGATTAGGTTTCACAAAAGTGTATAATATCGTGTTAATTTGGGTAACATGCACCTTGATTTAAACCTCTTTTTAATTTATAAAATCAATGGGTGTGTTTTTCGTATGTACAATGAATTGATTGTAACATTCGTTCACATTAATCTGATGATCATGAGTTGCTTATGCAGTTATGCGTAATTCCATTGTTGTATGAATTGTCTATGTTTTGAACTTTTTTTTTTGCTAACTGATTTTTCTTTTTCTCTCTTTCTTATAATCTTTGGAAAGCTTTTGATGTGCACAGAGGACGAAAAAGCTAAATGGGCAGCAGAAAAAAGAAGAAATAGAGAAAGAGGTATGGGTACTTTTGTGCAGAACACTGAGTCTTCTTCTTTCTCTCTCTTTTCAGCCTTTGTTTCCTCAGTTTGTATACTTTCACATATATAAACATGATTAACAGATGAAACATGCTCTCTCTGCACTTGTACAAGTGCTAAGCATTCCAAAATTCATGTATATGAGTAGTAAGTGCAAATGACTCGTTTTCTTTTAACAACAGGTGTGAGTGGATATGGTGTTGGTTGAGATCAAGAAACCACAAAACCAGTAAACTCTTAATAGGTACGATGAGTTTACAGTCTCACCTTATTATAATAACAAACACATAGATGACGAAGTTTCATTTTAGTACATAACCATGTGAATCAGTTCTTAAGGTTTCACTGCAGCTTTTTTTCCCTTTTATGTGTTTGTTCTTTTATTTATCCCTATCTTTCCAGTCTGGTTTTGCAGTCATTAGCTTTGGTGTTTTGAGGTTGTAGTTTTAAGTCTGGTTTTGCAGTCATTAGCTTTGGTGTTTTAAGGTTGTAGTTTTAAGTCTGGTTTTGCAGTCATTAGCTTTGGTGTTTTGAGGTTGTAGTTTTAGTGAGTGAAGAGTTGTTGTCAAATGTTGTCAAAAGTTGTCAAAAGTTGTCAAAAGTTGTCAAAAGCTCAATTAGTGTTATTTTTATTTTTTTTTGTATAAAATTAGTGTTATTTTGATTAACGCTGAGACCTCAGCTCATTGTTTCATGAATTATAATTTGCTCAATTGTTTTGTTATTGGCAGGGATCGTGATTATGACAGAGATTATGATATGGATCGAGATTATGACAGAGACTATGAAAGAGAGCGTGGGCGTTGTCGAGACCGGGATAGAGAGAGAGACAGAGATCATCACTACAGGGAGCGGGATAGGGACAGGGAATGAGGCAGAGACAGAGAACGAGACAGAAGAGAGAGGGCAAGGCGTAGAAGTAGAAGCAGGAGTAGGGATCGTAAGATGATGTGAGGGATCGGGATCGGGATGAACCGAAGAAAAAGAAGGAAAAGAAGGAGAAGATGAGGGAAGATGGAACTTGGATGGCGACACTTGTAATGTTAGTTTAAGAGTTGGATTATTGTTATGTAAGACTTGGATTATTGTTATGTAAGACTTATGTATGTTTTGGATGATTTATGAAATATAAAAATTATACATCAATTGATTAAATATATTTTGTAATAACAGAAAAAAATGCTATAACACAATATATAATAGCATTGAATTTGTGATACAAAAAAAATTATTATAGCATTCGGTTAGTGTTATAATAGATCGATCTATAATAGCATTCCATAAATGCTATTATAAGAGGGGTACCTACCATTGCTGCGGATGTCACATCATTTACTGTCACGCTATTAATAACATATTATAGCGTAAATCCCATGCTATGAATGTTTATTTTTCTTGTAGTGTGGACTACATATCTCATATGGAAATGTACAGGTGAAATTCAAAAACACACGGTGGGACATGCATATCGATAGGTAGTGTCGTTGTGGATGTGTGTATGTCCACGCGAAAAGCATGTGGTATTTGTAGACAGTCTACTACCAGTGCACTCATCCCTTTCTTGGCCTCATCATGGAAAAACTCATCTCCAACTCCATTGATTTGGTGTTACTCTGTTCCGCCGCGCGCTCTTCTTCTCCACGATCGACAAGATCCTTTTCTCCATCCCTTCTTTTTCTCCACCTTACATATGCCTCTTCTCCAGAGGTGAAGTGAATCCATGTGGACACTTTTATTAGTAAAACACGAATCCATGTGGACACATTAATTTCACTATTGTCATATATCAAATGGGAAAAATGTCAAAAAAACCATATTTGTCTAAATGTGGACACTTTTATTTTAATACAACACAAATCCATATGGCCACTTTTATTTCAATATTGTATTATTTGTATATCGATGTGGATACTATTATTGTAAGAGCAAATGCATCCATGTGGACACTTGCTTTAAAAACCAACACGCATCCATCTAGCCATGTCCATGTTCTCATGTCAGATATCTTCTCTTTCTCCAATTTGATATCTGACAATAGTGAAATAAAAGTGTCCACATGAATTCATGTTTTATTATCGTAAGAGAAAATGCAACCATGTAGGTACTTGCTTTAAAAACCAACACGCATCCATCTAGCCATGTCCATATTCTCATGTCAAATATATTCTCCTTCTCCAATTTGATATAGGGAAAAATGTCAAACAAACCATGAACTTTCAAATTTAAGCCATTTTAACCATGATAGTATATTTGGCTTAAATGATAGTATATGGTTAAAATGATAGTATATGGTTAAAATGGCTTAAATTTGAAAGTTCATGGTTTGTTTGACATTTTTCCCTATATCAAATTGGAGAAGGAGAATATATTTGACATGAGAATATGGACATGGCTAGATGGATGCGTGTTGGTTTTTAAAGCAAGTACCTACATGGTTGCATTTTCTCTTACGATAATAAAACATGAATTCATGTGGACACTTTTATTTCACTATTGTCAGATATCAAATTGGAGAAAGAGAAGATATCTGAGATGAGAACATGGACATGGCTAGATGGATGCGTGTTGGTTTTTAAAGCAAGTGTCCACATGGATGCATTTGCTCTTACAATAATAGTATCCACATCGATATACAAATAATACAATATTGAAATAAAAGTGGCCATATGGATTTGTGTTGTATTAAAATAAAAGTGTCCACATGGACATCTACCGATGGAGATCTTAATATACCAAATATGGTCAAATACATTTGGACATGGAGGCATGGACTGATAAACATAACAAACATAGGCAGTTATGGACATACACCAATCCGGTGATTCAGTGAGATGGATGCATGTTGTTTTTTAAAACAGTGTCCACATGAATACATATATGCATGGACAGATAAAAGTGTACATAATATACCATTCGGGCACTATTCTCATTCCGCCGAGTCCATAAGATAGAAGTGTCCACATAGATTTGTTTTGTATTAATATAAAAGTATCCATATATAACAAACATGAACATTGTCTCGAAATAAATTTGTCTATGTGTGGACACATTTAATATGTCAAGAAAATGCATATTGTCCACCTCAACTTGTCCATACATACATCTTGAGATTCTAATTTTTTCTCAATGGCTTCATTTAATATGAGTTTCCAAGTGCCAATTACTGATTTTACGACAACGATTTGCAGGAAAAGAAGATAATTTTGGTAAAGTTGTCTCGTTAGATATTTAGCCTTCTTGACACTTTAATATTTTTGTCCACGAAGTCTTGTCCACTTGTTCACGGACGTCTATCTAGTTGTTCATGGATCGATGTTGTCCATGGAATCACATTGATGTGTTTACATTTTACATGTTTTAGATCCTCATTTGCTCGACCTAGCGTGATCGAGTTGGCTTAAACCGACTTATAATCTTTGACTTTGACTAGGGTTTTCACTAGTTTAGTATAAATATGTCTCTTATGTTTAGTCTTGATCATCTTTTCTTTTAGCTATTTTTAGAACTTTTCTCAAGAACAAAAACGTGATTAAGCTTTGTAATTCGAATTCTTCTTTAATCTTCCAAGTTTTTATAGTTTTGCATCTCTCTTTTATACTTTAATTTATATAATCTTGTTAATCTCTCTTTAATCTGTTTTCATAATGTTGTTGAGTAAATTTTCTGGGTTTGTGTTCTTCAGCTTCATGATTTATGAGTAGTGTTCTTAGGGTTCTTTAGGTTGGGTGAGATCCATGAGGTTTTCTTAGTTTTTCTAGGGTTTTGATGTTTATAGGTCTTCTTAGATCCTTTCTGGAACAGTGTTTCTCATGGCTAGCTTCATTCTGATAATACGAAGTTAGTTCTTAGACGTTTCTATCCCAGAGGTGTTTGTTTAAATGTCTGATCCAACTATTCCAGAGATTTACATAATCAGCACAAGAGATTGGATGTCTGGAGTGTTTATTGACTTTGTTAGATTGTTCCCTAAAGCCTGCCTTGCTATGCTTTGCTAAAGAGATTTAGGTTTGGAGGTTACTTGGCCTGAGGGTTTTCACCACGAGAGTGGGTTAATCTGTAGTTGAATCTTTCGTCTAGGGATAGTTTTGTGTAAGGTTTTATCATTCTCTGCGTTAGACTAGGTTACTTCATGGATCATTGATACCCAACCTCACGAGCTCTCTAATCGTCGGTCAAATAATAAATCTAAATATGCAAACTACCGGATCAAATACGGTAATCAATTGTAGCACTTTAGGGTCGAATCCACATAGACCAATAAGTTACACTACGAATTTATGGGATTAAAGTTAAGCTAAGCCCGAAATAAATATTTGATTTTTAGGTTAAACAGAAATAAAAGATAAATAATTAAATAGATAGAAACATTAGGCATAGGGTATTCTTCCAGGATGTGACAAAGCAATTAAATGGGAATATTTAAGATCCGTTCTTGAACTCAATTCACGAATATATAGGCAAGTCGCTATCGCGTAAATACCTAACTTAGCAATACTAAAATAGATCCTAAACCATTGGTTCGCCTATTATAGTAAATCTAGCATTAACAAACAAGATTGACATATTCACAAGGTGCCCCAACTTCAACCATCGTTGGCTGAGGATCACTTTGCTCATCTAAGTAGATCAGGCGACTAATAGCACTTATGATGCCACGATAAATAAACCTAAGATCTAGAACAAGGTGATCAATCAAATTCTAGCACTAAGTATAACAATAGATGAAGAACCATAAAGATAAATTCCCAAACTAACAACCTAACAATCGGTCACATCCTTTCCGAAACCCTAAACCTAATAAGCTGACTAATCAAGCATAGAAGCAAGAACAAAGATGAATACAAAAGGAAACATCTTTATTAAAGATTCTAAAACTAGAAAGAAATCTATAAAATATAAAATATTTATTTACAAAACTAAGGAGGAGGTACTGCTCTCTAAAGGTGTGTGAAATACAAGGGGTGAGCCCTCCTTTTATAGGAGTAAGGAGGTGCAAGAAAAGGAAAAAAGAGAAATGGAAAAACTTGGAAAAGATCGATCGGTCCTTCATCTTCATGGGCTTGGGCCGCAGTTCTTCACGGGATCGATCGATCCCAAGTGTGGACCGGTCGATCCCGACTCTCGTCCGCGTCGGCTTCGTCAGCAGGTTGACCTGTCTTCAGTAAATCAGCCATAACTCTTGATTGCACCGTTGGATTTCCATGAAACCACTTGGAGATTGATATACCTCATATTTTACCCACTTCACCTGTGTTTTAGGACTCGTTTTTAGAGTCTTTCTAGTGTTTTTGTAGTATTTTGCTATGATTACAGGTTAATTGACGTTTGGAGCTTACTTGGAGCAAAAGGATCAAAAAGGGATCAATTTGGAGCTTTTATGAAGAAATGAAGATCAATGCAGATTTGCAGCCTTCTCTGTCCAGAAATACGATGTGTGTCGATCGACAGGCATTAGTTGTGTCGATCGACAGGTGATCCGAAAACAGAAGCTGCTCGAGATTCAAGCCCAATTCGATTCCAAGTCTATTTGAGATTCCTTAGACCGCCTTAATCAAGCCCTAGACGTCCAGAGACTTGTATATAGTGTTTTTCGAGTTTTAAAAGAGATATCCAGACTTTGTAAGCTTTAGCTAGAGATATCTACTTTGTTCTAGGTTTTGAGAAGAGAGCTTTGGGGAGATCTTTCTGTTTCTGATTCTTCAAGTCCTGATTGTGATCCCCTGTTATTTCTTACTCTTAATCTTAATATGATTTCGTTTCTTATCTCTTGTGTTATTGCTTTGATCATGTCTGAGTAACTCACTAGTTAGATTTAGGGTTTCTCACAAAGGTTTGATGGTTTGATTGAATGAATTGATTAGTTAAGGATTGTCTATCTTATTGTTCTTAATCTGAGTTTGTTCTTATTGCTTATTCTTGATTGATCACCTTGAATTTGAACTTAGGTTGTTAGTCTCTGCGGAAGTAGGATTGATAGCTTGAACCTATCTCTGATTAGCAACACTCCTATTCACAAAGGAATTTGGTTTAGGATCTTGTGAACATATTGAACTTGATTTTAATGCGAACTTAGATTCTTTAGAATTCACAAAGGGATTTGGGATTCTGTTTCTAGGTTTAGAAGCTTTCACAGCGGGAGTTGGTTAGCTTTACATTCGTGTTTGAGTTCTAGAACATTGACTGATTTATCCTGACTAATCATACATTTATCATTCCTGATTTCCTGAGAATTCCCTGAATCTAACGCTTTCTTCCAATTGTTTACAACCTCGTTTTAATATTCTGCAATTGCTTTCTTTCTTTTACTTCTATTTGGTTTAGCATAATCTGAGACTAAAAGCCTATTGTGTAACTAAGTCCCTGTGGAAACGATCGCTAAGTACTACAGTGATCTCTTAATTTGAGAGAGTAGCTCAGTGTAAATTTGAGCATATCAAATTTTGGCGCCGTTGCCGGGGACTTTTGTCTACCATTAGGTTCCAGTTTAGGATTTTGTCTAAATTTTTTCTTTTTACTTTACTCACTTTCTCTTTTTCTTTCTTTTTCTTGTGTGTTTCAGGTGCATGTCCAGTCGCATAACCAGAAGTACAAAGAATCCTGAGTTACTAAGCTTTTCAACCGAAGAACTTGGGAGAATCGAAAGAGAAGGAAGAAAGAACAAAAAATCAGCTGAGATGGAAGATCCAAACGCTCCGATTCTTCAAGCTGATGGGACCTATTTGAATGCAGCATGCCAAGTTTGTGATGAACACGGCCAGATCATACCACCAGTTGATGCAAGAGCATTGGCTGAGCAGGAGGCAATCTGCCTCCAAACCCGCAGCGTGTCGATCGACAGGCACCTGGCCGTGTCGATCGACAGAATGGTCGAGAACAGCCAGTAGGCGCTGATGATCCTGAAAATGCTCGGACTCTTGCCGAGTATAATCGTCCAGACCTTTTCTATGCCAACCGGTCCGCTATTCGTCTTCCAACCTTCCAGAGGAATGACTTTGAGCTGAAACCGTCATTCTACACTCTTGTTGGTCAACATCCTTTCCATGGTTTGCCCAATGAACATCCGATGGACCACATAGAGAACTTTGAGGATCTTGTGAGCAGCATCAAGGCTAATGGAGTCTCAAGCGACTACCTGTACTGCAAGCTTTTCCCACATTCACTGAGTGGAGAAGCCTCTGCATGGTTGAAGAATCTAGAACCTGGTTCTTTAACTACATGGGAAGAGACTAAGAACGCATTCTTATGCAACTTCTATGATGATGCGCGTTCTGAGGAGCTGAGAAAGAAGATCTCTCAATTCACCCAGGGACCAGCTGAAGCCTTTAAAGCCGCTTGGGTACGCTTTAAGTCTCACCAAAAGGATTGTCCTCATCATGGCTTTAGCACCGTCCAACTCTTGGGAATCTTCTATCGCGGTATTGATTGGAGGCACCAGATGGCTCTTGACGCAGCAAGTAACGGGAATTTCAACACTCGCTACCCTACTGAAGCTATGAAACTGATCGAGAACTTGTCACAAGCAAACAGCACCAAGAATGCTGATCTTGAGCGAAAGAAGCTAGCAAGGACTGGCAGTGGAAAAGAAATTGCTGAAGTGAATGCGAAGATTGATATGGTTGCCAACTCTCTGATGGGCAAGAAATCTGTCAATTTGCTGACCAAGTTGAGAACATTGAGCCGAAACAACAAGGAGATGAAGAAGATGTTAACTATGTTAGTGGTGCAGGTTTTCAGGGACAAAGGTTTGGAAATTAGCAGGGAAACAGAGGTTACAACAACTCGAGTGGACAACGTTTTGGTTCACCAGGGTATGTTCCCAAGACGGATTTTCAGAAGAACTTTCAGCCCAACAACAACAACACTAGCTACACCAGGAACTATGGTAACTCTTCCTACCAAGCTCCTCCGCCCAAGAACGACGTCACAACCATGTTCGAGCAGTTGCTATAAGGACAAGAAAAGCTCACAGTTTCTCTAAACGGCAAGCTGACAATGTCTATATAACTCTAAACGACAGAATCGAGGCTCTTAACACCCATGTCAAGAAGCTTGATGTTCAGGTTGCGCAGACCGCTGAGACTGTTAAACGCCAAGAGGGTTTTCTTCCCGGAAGAACCGACCAAAACCCCAAGCATTGCAATGCCATTTTGATCCGAGAAGGGGATGAAGTTTGGGAATATGAAGAGAGTGATGAAGATGAGTACGAGGAAGATACTTTTGAGGATGTCTCTGGGATCTTGACATCTAATTTGACTAGGCCACGAGCTTGGAAACGTGAAGCACTAGCTGCTGCTGCTTCTGCAAGCAATCAGCCTTTGAAGCAGTGTGTCGATTGACACACCATAGTTGGTGTCGATCGACAGGCCTCGGGAAATCAGACAGAGAGCAGAAACCCACCTTCTGCTCATCCATCAACTTTTGCGAAGCGTGTCGATCGACAGACCTCTACTACTGTCGGTCGACATGACTCGCTGGATGATCTACCTTATGTCGTGATTCCACCATCCGTGCAATCCAACGACTACGCTCCTAAGGTGCCATATCCAAAACCCAGGAGATCTAAGCAGAAGATTGAGAATGAGAAGTGTAAGGCTATGCTCGAAAAGATCAAGACCAAGATCCCTACCAGTGACAACGAAGATACTCCATCTCCAATGAAGCGTCTAGTTCGAAGAATGGTTTTGAATGGTCTTACTCCTGAAGAAGGAGCTTTGTTGACACGTGATCTCAGTGCAGTCTTCTCAGTTCAGGTGCCTAAGAAGAAGCAAGCACAGCAGCAAGAAGTTGTGGTTTCCGAACAAGTTAGTGCGGTCATTCAAAACAAGCTTCCTAAGAAATTATCGGATCCCGGTTGTTTTGTCTTGGATTGTTCAATCTCAGAGGAGCACTTCACCCATTCCCTATGTGACCTTGGCTCTAGCATTAACCTGATGCCTCATTCTGTAGCCAAGAGACTTGGGAAAACGGACTTCAAACCGATAAATGTCTCTTTGATTCTTGCGGATCGTTCTACGCGAATTCCAATAGGGATCCTTGAAGATGTGCTAGTTCAAATCGGGAAGTGCACTATACCTACTGACTTTGTGGTTCTAGACTATGACAAGGAACCACAAGACCCACTTATCTTGGGACGCGCTTTTCTAGCCACCGCGGGCGCAATCATTGATGTCAAGAAAGGTCACATGTCTTTGAATGTTGATGCCACAGACCCCGAGACAAATCCTCTGAAGACTTTACCACCACTTCCGGCAAAGAAACCTCAAAAGTCAAAGATGAAGAGAAATTCTCCAAAGATTTCTACACCATCTGCAAAGGATGGTGAGCCACCTCTTCTCTCTAAGTCATCAAATGCATACACGCCACCTTGGAAGTTGAGACAATCTGCGCCATCCAACGCGCAGAAGTCACCGGATCTCTGAGAATCCGCCAAGTCAAGCTAAAGACTCAAAACAAGCGCTGAGTGGGAGGCAACCCACTGATTTCTTTTAGGATTTTTATTTTGGATTTCGATTTTTGATTTTGATTTTGGTGTTAGTTTTATTTCAATTTCACTAATTTTTTATTTTTAGTTTTGGTTTTATTTGATTTTTAGGAATTCATAAAAACTCAAGGAGATACAGGAAAATAAGACTCTCTGTCGACCAGAAAGGGTTGTGTCGATCGACACAACTTATGTGTGTCGATCGACACACATCGCGGAAACACAAAAACCCGAGAGCTTCTTCTTCTTCCTTATTCTTCTCTCTTGTTTTCTCTCGCCGACGATCACCATTTCTTCTCTAACTCCCTCAATTTTTGATCGTTTTGCTTGATTCCAGGGCCTACAGCTTCGTGATTCTCTCCTCTCTCCAAGCCCTAAGTCAATTTCTCCGATCTGTTACGATTATGGCTGGGAATCGCAAGCGAATCCGACGCAACGACGAAGGTTCTTCTCGCAATCCACCGCCTCCGCCGCCACCACAGGCTCCAGCGAGCCCTTCTGCACAACAAGGAGGGTCCTCTCCTCCAGTTCCTCGCTTCCCATGGCCCCGAGAAGAAGGCACACCCATTTACTCCGAGCGACAATGGGCAAATAAGGTTATCTCTGAATTCGATAAGCCGGAGTATGTCAATAGAGAACTTAGTGATCATTGGGGTGATTATGAGACCTTGCTGTACAATGGATGGTTGAAAGTAGAACTCCAACCCACTAGGTTCAAGGATAAGAAGCTTTTAGAGGATATGAGCATGGGATGGGCATTGTCTACCTTGATTAGTGATATGGGAATTGGTTATATTACGGATGTGGATTGCGACTTGTATCCTGACTTGGTTAGACAGTTTGTGGATTATCAGCATGAGTATGCTAAGAACGCTCAGGAAGGCACATTGTCTTTCTTTGCTTGGGGCGTTCGGCATAGCATCTCCATTCCAGAGCTCTGCGATATCTATGGGTTTCGCTCCGATGGTACAGCTGTTGCACTTCCTGCTGCCTTTGATAAGGCTAAGGAGTTCTAGAACGTGTTTGCTGAGGGAAACTTTGTGCCTGGCCACTCTAAACACTCTGATATCCGGCACCCTGCATTGCGTTACCTGGTTCGTCTTGTGAGTAACACTTTCTTGTGTAAGATGGAGCCAGGGACAGTGAGACTGGCTGAGTTGATCCTGCTTTACTATGCTCTTTACAAGGATGTAGGTGCTGAGATTCCTAGCAACATTATGGATGTTAATATCAACATGGGAGCAGTCTTCGCGCACCATTTAGTTGATGTGAAGACCAAGCCATTTCTGGGAAAGAGTTCCACGAAGTCCAGGGTTGAGAGTATTGGGAGTCTGCTTACTCCTCTGTTTCTACATTGCCGTGTTGATCTCTCCTTTGCCTCTGTTGACAAGTCTCGCAGATACATGGATATAGATTACTTGAAGAGAGCCCATTGGATGGTAGGTGATTGGTTATGGAAGTACACTAGCTCCGGAGAGGCTCTTCAGGTCAGGCTTCTGTAGCCTAGACTCTCTGTTGTTTGAAACAGCAAGAGGCTACTCAGTTTTGATCCTGATCCGCGGGATGTGAGACAGCAACCTCCTGCTCGTCGTCGTCGCGGTACATCTTCTTCAGCACCACCTTCCGCTTATGAAAATGAGCCAGCCCTCCATAATTGGCCTGCATATCCAACGACCGAGATGGATAACTTCACATTCCAGCAGCTCATGATGAAGAGGATGGACGCTATGTGGGATGTCATGAAGAAGTTCATGTGTGCACGCCCAGCTTGCCCTCGACGCCATGTCTCTGATGATGAGGGCAGCACTGAAGAAATTAGTGATTAGATGCTACATCTCCTCTAGTTTCTTCACTCTATCTCTTTGTCTTTTTAGGATTTTATCTTTTGATTTTTCACTAACTTGGTTTGGATTATTGATGGAACTAATGCTTATCTATTCAGGATTATGTTTTGCTTTGATGTTTGATTGTCTTTCCACAGCTTAGGCAGGGAATTCATGTGTGAAAACTTCAACAAAACACCAATCTTGCAGAAATTTTGCCTCAGACCTGTCTGTTCACGGACAGTGTGTCGATCGACACACTACATTCCTGTCGATCGACAGCCCACGGGGTAACTGGTTCTAACTTAGCAAAATTCCTCAATTTTCAATTCAAGTTATTTTTGGTTTTAATTTCCGATCCTAAGACTTTTTACCACTGGGGACAGTGTTACTTAAGTCTGGGGGAGGAAAATACTGACGTATTTTTCTTTGTTTTGGTTTTTTATTTTCTTCCTAACCATCTATACTAACCATTTGAGTCTTTTTCTTTTGTTTTATTGAGTCAAAATTTTGTTGAAAACTATGATCCTTTTTCTTTCGTGTTTTGCCTGGTTGATTAATGCTACAGATTAAGTCTGATTCCGACTAATGAAAAATCCAAAGATTGAGCGGTGAACCAGAGACAAACAAATTCCCATCAAGATTCATTAAAGCCGGAGCCAATTTCTGAGCTCTTCCTTTTACCTCATTGATGTGGTTAGTGTTTCTAAGAACTTGACTCTTTGTTCATACCTGATAGCTTACATTGAAGACAATGGTACCCCTTTCCCCTAGTCTAAAAGAAAAAAAAATTGTTATTACTTATAAAAGACGAGATGATTTCCTGCGAGTTAGAGGGTAGATGCAAATCGATGATCCCATTATTCTGCTCTTGTCTGGAATGATCGCGTAGGGTTGTTAGAAGAGTAGGTAAATTATTATCGATGATCTCATTATTTCACCCTGAAGTTTAAAAAAAAAGGAAGAATGAAAAGAAAAGAATAAATAAGTGTGCAAAAGAATAAGTCTGGGGAGAGTAAGGTTATTCTGCGTTGGATATGTTGAGTTTTTCATGGTAGAGTACAGTGAATGAGTCTAGAAGGTTCTGGTGCATTGACTTCATTGATTGAGACCCGGTGATGAAGGCTTTCTTGATGAATGTGTGGAGAATCTTGGGCGTTTCATGAGTTTATTGTGATTTCAGCGGAGAAGTACATGGTGGTTCGTTTTAGGCTTGTCTGTTAGGCATATGGATTTGGTTCAAATGACTAAGGCATGGCATCAAAGGCAAATGTGAGTTTTCATGTTTTCAAACCTCTTTCCACAGGTTTAGTTTCTGTTTTGCTTGAGGGCAAGCAAAAGCTAAGTCTGGGGGAGTTGATATACCTCATATTTTACCCACTTCACCTATGTTTTAGGACTTGTTTTTAGAGTCTTTCTAGTGTTTTTGTAGTGTTTTGCTATGATTACAGGTTAATTGACGTTTGGAGCTTACTTGGAGCAAAAGGATCAAAAAGGGATCAATTTGGAGCTTTTATGAAGAAATGAAGATCAATGCAGATTTGCAGCCTTCTCTGTCCAGAAATACGATGTGTGTCGATCGACAGGCATTAGTTATGTCGATCGACAGGTGATCCGAAAACAGGAGCTGCTCGAGATTCAAGCCCAATTCGATTCCAAGTCTATTTGAGATTCCTTAGACCGCCTTAATCAAGCCCTAGACGTCCAGAGACTTGTATATAGTGTTTTTCGAGTTTTAAAAGAGATATCCAGACTTTGTTAAGCTTTAGCTAGAGATATCTACTTTGTTCTAGGTTTTGAGAAGAGAGCTTTGGGGAGATCTTTCTGTTCCTGATTCTTCAAGTCCTGATTGTGAACCCCTGTTATTTCTTACTCTTAATCTTAATATGATTTCGTTTCTTATCTCTTGTGTTATTGTTTTGATCATGTCTGAGTAACTCACTAGTTAGATTTAGGATTTCTCACAAAGGTTTGATGGTTTGATTGAATGAATTGATTAGTTAAGGATTGTCTATCTTATTGTTCTTAATCTGAGATTGTTCTTATTGCTTATTCTTGATTGATCACCTTGAATTTGAACTTAGGTTGTTAGTCTCTGCGGAAGTAGGATTGATAGCTTGAACCTATCTCTGATTAGCAACACTCCTATTCACAAAGGAATTTGGTTTAGGATCTTGTGAACATATTGAACTTGATTTTAATGCGAACTTAGATTCTTTAGAATTCACAAAGGGATTTGGGATTCTGTTTCTAGGTTTAGAAGCTTTCACAGCGGGAGTTGGTTAGCTTTACATTCGTGTTTGAGTTCTAGAACATTGACTGATTTAGCCTGACTAATCATACATTTATCATTCCTGATTTCCCCCTGAATCTAACGCTTTCTTCTGATTGTTTACAACCTCGTTTTAATATTCTGCAATTGCTTTCTTTCTATTACTTCTATTTGGTTTAGCATAATCTGAGACTAAAAGCCTATTGTGTAACTAAGTCCCTGTGGAAACGATCCCTAAGTACTACAGTGATCTCTTAATTTGAGAAAGTAGCTCAGGGTAAATTTGAGCATATGAGAGATGAAAGCTAACATCCTTAGCTATCAAATAGATTCACGTCTCTATCATCTAATCAGTTTCGGTAATATTGTTTTTTTTTTTTGATAATTAATCACCAAACTAGCATCATTCGTTTATGTCATTTGTGAAAATGTGTCCTTAATTTATAAAAATGGAAAATGAAGAAAATTATTTTATGTTAGAGTAAAATATATGTAAACAGTGACACATGGACGTTAACAAATATATAAAGCTTTTTTTTTTGTCGAAACAAATATATAAAGCTATTTATCACCATTCACAATCTTAGCACGATCCAACGGTGGGAAGGTTTTTGTCTGAGGCCATACTTCTGACAGGTCTGCTGGATTCTGCATCTTTCAATGTATATTTGCATCCAAACTGATCCAAAACTCTTTCTTTTGCTCCAAACACATAAAAACCCTTGAAATACATAAAGTGAAGCATATAGTCCTAAAACCTATCTAATAGTTATACAAAGACTCAATATACAAACCTAAATCCTAGATAGAAAACGGTAAAAATGGGACTCATCACTCTCTTTTATCATCTGTTTGCATCAATTTACGTTTTGCTTATTTCGCTTAGCTTTGCTTACCCTTTGCTTGTTAACTGTTTCTCTCTGTATCAAACTTACACGTGACCACCATTTTGGTTATTTTGCTTTTGTACTACCCATTTACAAATTAATGAATGTTTCAGTTGTTAAAAAAAAATTTAATATTTTGTTTTATCTACTGCAGAATTTGTAAAACCACTGGGTAATTGGTAGTTGGACAATACTACTGCGGTCCAAGGGTTAAAACCTTGTTTTGAAAACCGCGAACAGAGTTTTTTTTCTTTTTGAAAAAAACACTGCTTACCTAAAAAGATAATTGATTGGTGACAAACGACGTTTTCTAAAAAACACACTTGAATTCCGCACCTCTACATGTCACCATTCAGGGCCTAAGGTTTCGCTTGACTTAGCTAGATCTGTTTCATCTTTCGTGGTTAATAGCTCACCCATTTGGTTTGACACCCTTTGTACTGCAATGACAGTTTAAGTGCTTAGGGAATTGAACTGAGTAGTAAAAATCCTTTATCACACATCCACTTGTTCACAGAGCCTTGTTGTCCACGAAGTTCCAGTTATGATTTGAGAGTAATAATGTCAATTCCCCATACCTTCTTGTAGCTTGCTAGAAAGCTGATTTGATCAATGTTATCCATGTATACATGTCCACTTGATGTATTTTATATGGACAATAAGGCTGAACGCTGTGGACAAGTTCTTTAAATACACAGACATGGTCAATTTATTGTTGATATGATACTATGTACAGTTGTCGGTGGACAACAGACTGAACTACAAGACCTGCAATTTTTATGGAAGGAGGAAACGAGAACAATCACGTGTAAATTGAGAAAACAAACTTCATTTTCTCTGAATTTCAATGACTTCAATGATGTTAAGAAAGAAAGTGGAAGAAAAGAGAGAGAGAGATGAGAGAAAGTGAGAAAAAATATTTCTTTTTTTTTGTGGAAGATAAAGTGAGAGAAAGAAAGAGAAAGATGAGGTGGGTCCGTAAGAGAAAAAGAGAATAAAGAGATGAGGTGGTTTTTTTTGTGGGTTGTGTTGGTCTTGAGTGCATAATTGTCCATAAAAAAACAAAATATATGGAAAAGAAAGAGAAAAGTATACTAGTGAGAAAAATATGTTTTATGATTAAAAACATGAGAAAAGTTTGCAATAGTGAAAAACTTCCTATTTTATCAACTTTTTAGTTTTTATTGGACGATACTACCCTTTGGGTGAAACACAAAAGCAAGACATAGTTTTTTTCTTCTTTCCTCTCTCTCACGTACACTCCCCCTCTCTCTCTTTCTACTCGTCTTTTTTATTAGAGATATTTACCAAATAAGATACTTTATTCTAAACTTTGTTCATATTTAGACACTTTCTAAAAGCCACATACTTTTTCAATGTTTCTCATCGTCTGTTGACCATTTACCCTCATTCACAAATTTCCCCTCCCCTCTCTCTCTTTCTCTCGTTTCTCCCTCTCTCTCCTCATTTCTTTTTTTATTTTATTAGTTTACAAAGTAATTCTAAGAGATTTTTACCCCCTGTTGAATTGTTTTTAAAAATACCCTTTCTGCAATCACCAAATGACGATTTTGCCCTCATGTGTATCTGACTTCTCAATTACCTTTTTTGCCGATTTGACCAGACGCCGCCTCTTCTGCCTCGGTATAATAAATTTTTTTTTATTATTATTTTTTCAAAAACACAGATTATTAAGAAACATAAATTAAAAATCTGTTTGTGTCAATGAACAACTATTCCCTTTCGGAACAACTTGCAAATCATAAAATCTTAACTTAATTCTAAAAGCGAAGGTGACCCTGTGTGCTTTAACGATACTGAAAGTGAATTTATGTTCTCTTATAATTTGCCTTTTGTTTAAGTCGTTTATTTTGAAATTATTTTGTCCATATTATTATTTAGATCTGATAGGAACCACTGTTTCTCTTCTTCAAGGCTGGTAGAAGACGTTCTAGTTGTCCATGATCTTTTCGTTTTTGTATATGTTTTTTAAGTTTTTTGTCCACGAAATTGTGCAGATCTAAAATAATGATGGGTGACGAGAACACACAAGCCGAAGCAGAAGTGCCCATTATCGATGATGAACTCCACCAAGTCTGACTAGTTTTCAAGAGAAATTATCGAGGATAAGAATTTAGAAGACATGGAGGAAAGGAATTCAGAGGAAGTGGACGAGGAGAACTCAGAAGACGAAAAGAATTCTGAGGACGTGGACGAAAATTATTCAGAGGACGAAAAGAATTCAGTGCACGAGAAGTTGTCCACAGAAGAGGTCCAATTCAGTGGACGAAAAGTTGTCCACAGAAGAGGTCCTTACTTACATTGAAAGAGTAATAAACTTTGTTATTTTTTCCATCGAATCGCAATCTCACTTATAGATACGCAGCATGGTAAGAGTCCGCCTGCCGACGTGGAGGAGTTATCTGATGGAGAAAGTGAGGAGTCCGAAGAATCATTAGATGATCAAGTTATGGACAATAATTCAAGAGAGACGGACATGAATATGTCCACAATTGAGGTAGCTTATTTCGTCCACATCTACAACAACATCAATCTTTTTTTAATAATGCCTAATTTCATGGTTATCTATCATTTGACAACATGCAAAAGGAGTGGGACACGGTGATAGTGACAAAAAGGGTGACGAGTAAGTTCTACTTGGCTGTGTACTTCATACTTCTCCATTTAGGGAGCTTTACCAGAAACCATACTTTTCTTAAGTTTTCTTTCATTTTACTTACTTTCTCAAACTAACAAACTTTTATCTTTCCTCTTATAATTTTAGGAAAATTTTATCCTTATTCTTTCATTTTCCTTCTTCCTTCTTCCTTCTTTCTTCTTTCTTCTTTCTTATTTCTTCTTCCTTTTTTGTTTCTTTCTTTCTTCCAATCTAGAAGGTCATCTCGTCAAAACTTTAAGAAGAAGGAAAAATCACCATTATTGCATAGGGAGAGATTTGAGAAATATGGAGAAGAAGATGTCGAGGTTGTCCATTTCATGGTGTTCATTTTGCATTATCCATTTGGACGATGTATTTTACAAATTTGATGTCCATTTTTATATGTTGGTTTTTTTCTTTATACTGAAACTAACTATGGTTGACCATTGAATAGAGTCCACTAAAATAAGTAGGATTCCGCAGAATAATGTGTCCATAGACTACTGAACATATTCGTATATTGTATAATTCGTCCACTGTAATATGTCCACACTACTATGACAATTATGTGTGACACATATGTTGTACACATATTATATTTCACGTGTACATATTATGATTGTTTAGGAGCGTTGTCCATGTGGACATGTCTATGCGCAATAATCTATATAAATTGGTATCCATGAAAACCATAAGCTGATTATCTAACTTCAAAACATGTCTACTTAGATATGAGTATTGTCCATGTGGACTTGTCTACGTGGTATAGATGAAAACTGTTTTTTGAAACAAGTATAAAACACATTGGTATCCATGTGAACTTGTCCATGGAGTATTGGTTTAAAAAGAAAATTGAGATAGGTCTGAAAAACATATGTATTCATGTGGATCTACACATGAGTGGTGTCCATTTGAACTTATCCATGAAATTTTTGGTGAAAAACAAATGTTAACTCCGAAAAAGATAGTATCCATGATAAGTAGTCCACATAACCTTGTCCATGTACACTGTTTCGTCTTTGCATTGGTAAGAGTAAAATGTCCATTAAATATAGTTTATGTGGATGATGAGTTATGGACAACGAGTTATAGTCAATGAACAAAATTTAACGAAACACATGATAACAGCAAAAAAAATGATAGTATCCATGATAAGAGTCCACATAACCTTGTCCATGTCACAATAAACAATACCAATTGTACACAGTTTCATGCATTGGTAAGAGATCCATCAAATATAGTATATGTGGATGATGAGTTATGGACGACGAATTATAGACAAAGCAACACAAGTTAACACCAAAAAACGATATTTCCATGATAAGTAGTTCATATAAACTTGTTTATGGTACAATAAGCATTACAAACCGTATACAATTTTGTCTTTGTATTGTTAAGATAATTTTTAAAGTGCATTGTCCAAATGGATAATGCCAAATGGACACTATAAAATGGACAATCTCGACCTCTTCTTCTCCATATTTCTCAGATCTCTCTTTGTGCAACAATGGTGGTTTCGTCTTCTTCGTTCTTATCTAATACAGAACTTAAAACGCGGATAGGAAAGTTGAAGGAGAAGATTCCAAGATTTGCAAGAAAAGTTGTAGAGGAAGAAGAAGGAAAATTGAGATGGTTTTTAGATAAAGGGTAAGAGGGTAAAAAAACATAGAAAAACATGAGATAGGAAAGAGAAAAGTTAGTTAGTGTAAGAAAGTATGTATTTGTGTGAAGAAACTTCAAAAAGTATGTAAGAGTGTAAATAACTCCTCTATTTTCATACAAAACCTTCTTCCCGCCCACCTCAATACATGGGCAATTTGGTCATTCGAGCATACCCTTTTTTGGCCATAAAGCCCAATTTTAAAAGGGTATTTCATAAAACATAAACAATACCACATGACATTATCAGCAACATTCTCTATTAAATATCTTTTTTGTTTTGTTTGCTGGTTTTGTATATTATAAAAAACATAAAATATTTTTTTTTGCATAACAATTACTAATCTTTTTTCTTCTAAATTTTAAGATCCAGTTTAATATATTTCAAAAGTCAACAAATTTTAATTTTTTTTTAGCACTGCAATATTGTTATCAACAAAATCATGTCTATATGTTCACGGAACCTTCTTGTCCACTGATGAGTCCCATTTTTAACGTAGTAAACCGCTTTGTTAGTGTTTCTATTGTCAAAATGTATCATAATCCAATGCATTTGACTAATTATAAGAGTTAGAGATGGATACGGAGTGTTTGGACAACACTTATACCCATTTTCTCCTAAAAGAGGCGAAAACCAACAACAAATTCTTTAGAAGAAGTAAATAGTTTTGTTACTGTTTCTATGGTCAAAATGGTCACAATCCAATGTATTTGACTAATTATAAGAGTTAGAGATAGATACGGAGTGTTTGGACAACACTTATACCCATTTTCTCCCAAAAGAGGCGAAAACCAACAACAAATTCTTTACAAGAAGTAAATAGCTTTGTTACTGTTTCTATGGTCAAAATGGTCACAATCCAATGTATTTGACTAATTATAAGAGTTAGAGATGGATACGGAGTGTTTAGACAACACTTATACCCATTTTCTCCCAAAAGAGGCGAAAACCAACAACAAATTCCTTAGAAGAAGTAAATAGTTTTGTTAGTGTTTCTATGGTCAAAATGTGTCACAATCCAATGCATTTGACTAATTATAAGAGTTAGAGATGGATATGGAGTGTTTAGACAACACTTGTACCCATTTCTCCCAAAAGAGGCTAAAACCAACAAAAGCATTGCTTAGAAGTAGTAAACCGCTTTGTTAGTGTTTCGATGGTAAGAATGTATCACAATCCAATGCATTTGACTAATTTTAAGAGTTAGAGATGGATACGGAGTGTTTAGACAACACGTATACCCATTTTCTCCCAAAAGAGGCTAAAACCAACAAAAACATTGCTTAGAAGTAGTAAACCGCTTTGTTAGTGTTTCTATGGTAAAAATGTATCACAATCCAAAGCATTTGACTAATTTTAAGAGTTAGAGATGGATACGGAGTGTTTAGACAACACTTATACCCAATTTCTCCCAAAACAGGCTAAAACCAACAAAAACATTGCTTAGAAGTAGTAAACCGCTTTGTTAGTGTTTCTATGGTAAAAATGTATCACAATCCAATGCATTTGACAAATTTTAAGAGTTAGAGATGGATACGGAGTGTTTAGACAACACTTATACCTATTTTCTCCCAAAAGAGGCGAAAACCAACAACAAATTCCTTAGAAGAAGTAAATAGCTTTGTTAGTGTTTCTATGGTCAAAATGTGTCACAATCCAATGCATTTGACTATTTATAAGAGTTAGAGATGGATACAGAGTGTTTAGACAACACTTATACCCATTTTCTCCCAAAAGAGGCTAAAACCAACAAAAGCATTGCTTAGAAGTAGTAAACCGCTTTGTTAGTGTTTCTATGGTAAGAATGTATCACAATCCAATGCATTTGACTAATTTTAAGAGTTAGAGATGGATACGGAGTGTTTAGACAACACTTATACCCATTTTCTCCCAAAAGAGGCTAAAACCAACAAAAACATTGCTTAGAAGTAGTAAACCGCTTTGTTAGTGTTTCTATGGTAAAAATGTATCACAATCCAATGCATTTGACTAATTTAAAGAGTTAGAGATGGATACGGAGTGTTTAGACAACACTTATACCCATTTTCTCCCAAAAGAGGCTAAAACCAACAAAAACATTGCTTAAAAGTAGTAAACCGCTTTGTTAGTGTTTCTATGGTAAAAATGTATCACAATCCAATGCATTTGACTAATTTTAAAAGTTAGAGATGGATACGGAGTGTTTAGACAACACTTATACCCATTTTCTCCCAAAAGAGGCTAAAACCAACAAAAACATTGCTTAGAAGTAGTAAACCGCTTTGTTAGTGTTTCTATGGTAAAAATGTATCACAATTCAATGCATTTGACTAATTTTAAGAGTTAGAGATGGATACGGAGTGTTTAGACAACACTTATACCCATTTTCTCCCAAAAGAGGCTAAAACCAACAAAAACATTGCTTAGAAGTAGTAAACCGCTTTGTTAGTGTTTCTATTGTCAAAATGTATCACAATCCAATGCATTTGACTAATTATAAGAGTTAGAGATGGATACGGAGTGTTTGGACAACACTTATACCCATTTTCTCTCAAAAGAGGCGAAAACCAACAACAAATTCTTTAGAAGAAGTAAATAGCTTTGTTATTGTTTCTATGGTCAAAATGGTCACAATCCAATGTATTTGACTAATTATAAGAGTTAGAGATGGATACGGAGTGTTTAGACAACACTTATACCCATTTTCTCCCAAAAGAGGCTAAAACCAACAAAAACATTGCTTAGAAGTAGTAAAAAGCTTTGTTATTGTTTCTATTGTCAAAATGTATCACAATCCAATGCATTTGACTAATTATAAGAGTTAGAGATGGATACGGAGTGTTTGGACAACACTTATACCCATTTTCTGTGAATGTTTGAGTAGGAAAGACTAATTGAACCATGATTTAAGAATGGAGAAACTTGAAAATGTATTGAATAGAGAAAGTTGTTTATTAAGATGAAGAAGATAATACAAAATGGGGGCTGTTAGAGTTTAAATAGGACAGACCCTAGGTCTAGATGGGTTGTGCACAAAAGACCATTGCACCCTCATCTAGATCCTTCTCTAACTCGAAAAAACAGTCCACATACATTGCACCAACGGTCATCTTAGAGATAAGGCAGGACCACTTTAGCTAGAAGACAAAAGACAGACTGTAAGTGGTCCACACCACTGACTCGACTTAGTGACTCGAGTTATAACTCGAGCCAGCCTATATCTCCATTTTCTCTTCTCTAACTTAACTTGCTACACAAGTAACTGTATTTACTATATAACTATTAATTAGTTAATAGTAAATACCTTCTTGATTAACACTCCCCCTCAAGTTTATACTACAATACTCATTGTTGTATAAACTTGGCACTTGTAAGAACGACCTCATTAAAAACATAAGTTTGGAAAACCACATGGGACAAAACCAAACTTAGGGAAAAAGAGTATCATTCAAACAAGTTGGGAAATCCTTATCAAGGATGTGTGAGGTCTACAAGACCAAGTTTGCCATGGATAAATTGGCAAACTTGGTTACTTGCTGCCTTAGTAAAGATGTCGGCCAATTGGTCCGAACTCTTGGTGTAACAAGGGAGAATTGTACCGTCTTCGATCTTCTCTCTTGTCTTGTGGCAGTCCGTCTCTATGTGCTTGGTCCTCTCGTGGAACACGGGGTTAGTAGCAATGTGGATGGCTGCTTGGTTGTCACAATGGAAAGTGATTGGCGTCTTTTGCTCGATCCCAAAGTCTTTTAGTAGAGCCTTCAGCCATGTCAACTCGTTTGTGAGCTTCTTCATAGCCCTATACTCCGCTTCAGCACTCGAACAAGACACCACCTTCTGCTTCTTTGTCTTCCAAGTCACAAGATTGCCACCAATGAAGGTGCAAAAGCCGGTTGTGGACTGCCTTGTGTTGCGATCTCCATTGTAGTCTGCATCACAATATCCCACAATCTCCGTGCTTGAGTTTCTGCCCATCCATATGCCTTTGCTGGGACTCCCTTTGATGTATCTCAGAATCCTCTCCACTAAGCTCCAATGATAAACAGTGGGCTCCTTCATGTGTTGAGCTACCTGATTCACAGCAAAAGAGAGATCAGGTCTAGTGTAGTTAAGTAGATAAGCTTACCTACCAGCCTTCGGTATTGTTCTGGACAGTGATATGGTGTGTCGTCTTGCTCCCCCTTTCGATTGACCTTATAGCCTTGTTCCAATGGTGTTTCAGCCGGTTTAGCTCCAAGTTTTCCTGTAAGTTTCAAGAGATCGAGGGCATATTTCCTTTGTGAGAGAAAGAATCCCTCCTTTGATCTACACACCTCAATCCCTAGAAAGTACTTCAAAACACCCAAGTCTTTAATGTCAAAAGAGGAGTGCAAAGCCGACTTAATGGCTTGAATTCCCTCTTTGTTACTTCTCGAGATAATCAAATCATCAACATAGACCAAAACAACTACTATTCCTTGATTATCTTGCTTAGTAAACAAAGTATGGTCAGAATGTGACCTCTTGAAGCCATTAGCCAATAGAGTGGAGCTTAGCTTGTGATACCAAGCTCTTGGAGACTGTTTGAGTCCATAGATTGCTTTCCGAAGCCTTAAGACTTTTCCTGGTGCCACTATGTCTTCTAAGCCCGGAGGAGGTGACATGTAGACTTCTTCTTCTAACTCCCCCTGAAGGAAAGCATTCTTGACGTCCATTTGCCACAACTCCCAATCCAAATTTACTGCCAAGGATAGAACAACCTTCATCGTGTGTTGCTTAGCTACCGGAGCAAACGTTTCCCTATAGTCATCACCATAAGTCTGCGTGAACCCTCTTGCAAGCAGCCTAGCTTTATACCTTTCAATTTCACCATCACTTTTATACTTAATGGTGAATACCCACTTTGAGCTAACACACTTCTTTCCTTTTGGTAGTTCTTCTTCATCCCAAGTCTTGTTTCTGATCATAGCTTGCACTTCATCATCAACAGCATTCGTCCATTCCTCTTTTTCCTTAGCTTTTTCATAGTTTTATGGGATAAACTCCACATCTATGTTGCTAAGAAACGCCCTATGCTCTTCGGGTATGAGGTCAATCGAACATGTAGCTTGTATTGGATGAGCCACTGCTTGGCAATTGTAATAGACTCTTGTGTTCTTCCAATTAGAAGGAGATTTCTTCTCTCTTGTACTCTTTCTTGGATTCTCCCTAGTGTAGACCGGATCTGGTGTAACTTGTGGTGCTTGATAGGTGTCATCATCGCTTGAAGACTCAACAATAACTTCTCCTTCACTAGACTGACCCTTCCTTACCACTTCTTCACTAGACTCCTCTCTTCTAACACTTTCTTGGTGATCATCCAAAAGATTCTGAGATGCATTGTTATCACTTTCTCTGGCTTCATTCAAATCCTCATTTAGTGTTGGTCCAGCTTCCTTCTCTTCTTGAGGAGAGCTCACATTTCCCAAATGTTCCAGAATGTGCCGAAGACTTGCAGCTCGATCAGAGGTCGAGTTAGGTAGATCTTTCACACTTTCCTAACTCTTCTCGCCAAAGTATGCCTTGTCTTCCATAAACTTGACATGCCTTGACACATAATACCGGTTGGTGACTGGATCAAAGCACTTGTAACCTTTCTGAGTTGTTGAATATCCAATGAATACACACTTGTTGCTCTTTGGTTCCAGCTTGTTCCTCAAGTCACCTGGTATAAACACAAAACAAAGACTTCCAAAGACCCTTAAATGATCAATGTTAGGATTTGTTTTATTTAAAATCTGAAAAGGGGATTTATCATCAAGGATACGGGTTGGTGTTCGGTTGATGAGATAGCATGTAGTCATCACTGCATCTCCCCAAAAACGCTTTGGCATATGCTTCTGGAACAACATAGCTCTTGCCACCTCCATTAGATGCCTATTCTTCCTTTCAGCAACTCCATTTTGTTGAGGGTTATATGGACAGCTGGTTTGATGAAGAATTCCGCATTTGTCCAAGTGTTCTTTGAGCTTGTTGCTTGTATATTCTCCTCCATTATCTGTTCTAAGAATCTTAATCTTTGCATCAAAATGATTAGTCACATACTTTTGAAAGTTTATAAATGCATCATAAACTATATCCTTAGATGGCATCAAAGTTACCCAAGTATACTTAGATTTCTCATCTATGAATGTGACAAAATACTTATGGTTATCTCTAGATGCACAAGGTGAAGACCAAACATCAGAATGCACAAGATCAAAGCACTTCTCATAAATCTTACTAGACTTAGGAAAAACAGCTTTGCAATGTTTGCCTAATATGCATGCTTCACAATTTGTGCAATCATAAGAAAAACCAGGCATTAACAAACTTAAAGCTCGAGAATGCGGATGGCCAAGCCTCTCATGCCACAAAACAATCGATGCCTTAACCGAGTTTGCAAAGATATCAGACCCATCATTTTTAAACACAAAATTTAAAGAGATATCTTGAAGCACATATAAGTCATCTTTGGTGCTTCCCTGCCCAAACACCTTTCCACTCTCAATGCCTTGCAACTTCACATCATTAGGACTGAAAATAGCTAAACAATTCAAGTCCTTAGTTGTTTTCTTAACTAAGAGAAGATTTGAAGTGAACTTAGGCATATAGAAGGCACTAGATTTCTTATTAAACAGATTAATGTTCCCTACACCTTCTATTGGCACATTATGGCCATTTGCAACCTTAACATTCCCTAAAGCCGGTTTAATGTTCTCTAACAACTTAGGATTGCTAATCATATGGTGGGAAGCTCCTAAGTCTAATACTAACGAGTTTAAATCATTAGAATTAGAAGTGAAGAGAGAGATACCGCCTTTAGGTACGATGGATTGGAGTAGGGATTCGATGTCTGATTTGTTCATGGCAATGGTTTCCTGAGCTTGAGAAGTAGCTTGCATTGCTTTCTCTTGATGCCCACACTGCCCACTTGCCTTTTCTTTATTCCCGGATCCATCATCACTTCCCTTAGCCATATTTGCCTTTGGTTTTGGATAGGAATGACCTTTCTTCTTGCCATATTCACAAAGCAGATTCTTCTTGTCATCTCGCTTAACCACTCCAGCCTTATTTGCCATGGGCAGACTCACACACTTATTGTCAAACAACATCTGAGAACTATACTCCTTTTGAATCTTTGCACACACTTGTTCTAGAGTTGGCACCTTGTCGTCTCTTAGTATATGCTGGATAACATCGGTATAGCTCGAGTTTAATGTCAGCAGTAAGCCAAAAACCAAGTCCTGCTCTCTTCGATCCTTAAGAGCTTTAGCTTCAGTAGTAAACGGTTTTAACATCTCGAGCTCTGCCACAAGTGACATGTACTTCCCAAAATGCGAATTGAAGTCAGTATCTGCTTGGCTTAGCTCACCAAGAGCTTTCTTGATATGATACACTCGAGTCAGATTTGTCTCATTTCCAAAGACGATAGCAAGAGTGTCCCATAACTCTTTTGAGGTCTCACAATACGAATACCCTTCCAAGATAGCAGCGTCTAGAGAACAATGAAGAGCGCTTAGAACATTCAGATCACTCTGCCTCCAAGTATCTTCATTCAAGTCCTCCTCCTTCGCCTTTGCCTCGTCATAGGTATTTTCAATGTATTTGGTGAGTTTCCTTCCTCCCAATACATTTGTTGTGGTTCTCTTCCACAACAGATAGTTGTTACCATTCAAAGTGACCGAGAACTTCAAGTCCTTAAACGTATCACTCATTTTCTGAACTGTAAGAGCCATTTCTAACAACCTCAAGGTGAAATAACCACAAATAAACCAAAAAGATGCCGCCTTTCTTCCCAAAACAGAGCCGCAAAACCAATCAGCAACAACTACTCTATCGAAGCTTAAGTTCTAAGCCTAGTTCCGAAAATATCTAAGAATCTCGACCTAAAGATGATGAAGCTCAAACCTTTGGATACACGACCAAACGCTTGAATCTCTTTTCGTCTTCAACTTGTCTTGATACTGACCACAAAGAACCCATAAAACTTGAAGCTTTAACCAATTAGTAGCTCTTGTCACAAACCATTAGCAACTCTTCTTCACAAGCAAACAATTTTCGTGAAGAGACAGAGAAGAAAACAAACAACTTGCTTAAGAACCAGATTAGAGAACAGAGAGAGAGAGAACAGAGTTTCGATGATTAAAACAGAGAAAAGAAGAAGCGATTAACAAGAATAAAGATTAAAGATTAACGAACGCGCTCTGATACCATGTGAATGTTTAAGTAGGAAAGACTAATTGAACCATGATTTAAGAATGGAGAAAGTTGTTTATTAAGATGAAGAAGATAATACAAAATGGGGGCTGATCGTAGGTCAAATAATAAACCTAAATATGCAAACTACCGGATCAAATACGGTAATCAGTTGTAGCACTTTAGGGTCAAATCCACAGGGACCGACAAGTTACATGATATGTCTATATTTTACAGGTTTTAAGCATTGATTTCTCATCATTTTAGCATTGTTTCATCCCCTGTTCATACCATTTTTAGTCATTTATAGTCACTTTGCATGTTTAGTAGGTTATTGCATGAGCATTGCATACATCCATGCATTTGGAGTTGTTTAGGTACCAAAAGGAGCTGTTTATGGGAAGAAAGGAGCTGGATCGACCAAGCCACTCGAGCAACTGATCGATCTACTCTTCTCGAGCTTCCTATTATATTTTCGGCTGGGATTTAGCTTCCGACGTCTTCATCAAAGTTGTAGATAATTGAGTCAGCTTTCCAATGCCGGTGGTTACGCCTGTTTTAACATAGCATCGACCTGCAGCATCGAGTTGTGTGGTCGATCCCAAGACAAAAAGGTCCCAGCTTTGAAGAATGGCACACCATCGACCAGTTTGGTCGATCTCCTTGCTCGATCTCGTGCCAACCGCCTTTGACTTTTGTCTTAATCTCATCTTTATCTTTATGATTATGCAATTTATTTTATTTTCTGGGTTTATGCATTTTATGATGATTTGTGAGTAGTCTGCTTAGGGTTCTTGAGGATGGGTTAGGAAAGTGATGAATCTTTGATCTTCTAGGGTGTTTAAGTTTAGATCTGTTTAGATCCCTTCTGGGTGAGTGTTTTTAATGCTAATTTCTTTCTGAGAAGTTGAAATTAGACCCTAGGTATTTCCTGCCCGAGAGGTGTTTGTTGAAATGCCTGAACCAACTTTTTCCAGAGATTTACATGTCTAACCCAAGAGATTGGTTGCTTAGAGTGTTTATTGGCTTTGATTGATTGATTATTAATGCTTGCTATGTTATGCTTCTCTAGAGAGATCTAGGTTTGGAGGTAGCATAGTTTAGAGGGGTCTCTGTCACGAGAGTGGATTGACCTATATTCGAATCTTTCGTCAAGGGATTAGCTCTGTATGAGTTTTTGTTAGACACCCTGGTTGATTTAGGAGGATTCACTGACCAATTATTCCCATTCTCATGAGCTCTATTTCGTTATCTGATTGTTATTTGTTTGATCGATTGCTTCTGCTTCTGCTAGTTCTCTGTAGTTCTTATTTTTGTTTTCTCTTTTGTTCACTTAGGTTGCTAGATACCAAATCGTTTCTGCTTGGCTTGGATTAAGTGAAATGATTGCATCCTGATTGGTCAATAGCTCACTCATTATGGATTGATACCTTTGTGCTACAATGATTGCATAAGGGAATTGAAACACCCCTGTTGCCTCCTCTTGTGTGTGTCTCTACCACCATTAAAAAAAAGCTTGTTTCAATTTGGCGCCGTTGCCATTTGAGTGATTTTGTTGCATTCAGGATTTCAGATTACTTGAGATCAAGTTCTTACTTACTTTATTTCGCTTGCTGACTTGTTTGATTGCTGTTTCTGTCCATTTCAGGTACCTTGGCACAAGATCGATCACCCTGATCGATCTACTACATCGATCCCGCTCAACACCTGCATTGATATGGACAACCAATTCGATCAACCTCCACCAGGTGCTAATGGCAATCCACCAAGACAGCCTCGACTCATTGGTGCTGGTGATGCACCTAACACTCATGCCCACCGTCAGGGAATCCTGCCTCCTGCAATCCCAAACAACAATTTTGAGATCAAGAGCAGTATGATCAACATGATTCAAAACAACCGGTTCCATGGTTTGCCTATGGAGGATCCACTCGATCACCTCGATGACTTTGATCGGCTCTGTGGCTTAACAAAGATCAATGGCGTAAGTGATGACGCTCTCAAGCTGCGACTATTCCCATTCTCTCTTGCTGATAAGGCACGGCAGTGGGAAAAAGCTCTACCTCCAGGCTCTGTTACTTCTTGGGACAATTGCAAGAAAGTGTTTCTTGTTAAGTTTTTCTCCAATTCTCGAACAGCTAAGCTTCGAAATGAGATATCCAGCTTCACTCAGAAGATTGGTGAGACCTTCTGTGAGGCATGGGAAAGATTCAAGAGCTACACCAGCAAGTGCCCACACCATGGTTTCTCCAATGCCTCTCTTCTCAGTACACTTTATCGAGGAGTATTGCCTCAGTTCCGACTAATGCTGGATACCGCTAGTAACGGCAACTTTCTGAATAAAGATGTAGATGATGGTTGGGCGCTTGTGGAGAACTTGGCACTCTCTGATGGAAACTACAGTGAGGATTCTGATGGAGCTGTGAGAAGCACCACCACTTATGATGACAAACACAGGAAGGAGATGAAAGCTCTCAATGACAAGTTGGATAAGTTGTTGTTGGCACAGCACAAGCAACTCAACTTTGTTTGTGAAGCTGAACAGGTCCAAGATGGGGAGATCGATCAGTCTGCCGAAGTGTGCTACATGCAGAACCCCGCGGGTTACACTCGTGGTTACAACACTTACAGGCCCAACCACAATCAACAACCGTACCAGCCAACTAAGCCTTTTGTTCCTCCGCAGCAGCCGGCTGCACCCACGAGTTTCCAATCTCCGGCACCACCTCCAGATTTTGCAAGTATGTTCCAGCAAATCCTTCAAGGACAGGCCGCTGGTGCTAAAGATATGGCTAGGCAGTTTTTTGACGTACATAATAACTTCCAAGATTTGAATCTCAAAGTTGAGGCACTGACCTCTAAAGTCAAGTACCTAGAGAGCACTACTGCTTCATCCTCTTCTGAAAAGGTTCACGGCAAACCTCATTGTAAAGCAATCCACCATCAACCCAACGAGCTTCACCAGGCTAAATCTATCACGCTTCGCAGTGGTAAGCAGCTTGCTCCCAGAACAGGACCACCTGACATCACTGAGGACAGTGAGGAACAAGATGGGGAGGGTTTCTGTGAACACGAACTTCAAGGCAAACAACCCACACAAGACGACAGCATCGATCACCCTGATCGACCAACAGGTCGATCCAAGCCACCTCCTGTTGAAAAATCTGCAGTTCCTGAGCAGAAGAAGCCAGAATTCATTCCGCCACCCTACAAGCCTAAACTCCCATTCCCTGGAAGATTCAAGAAAAAGCTGGTAGAGAAGTACAAGGCTCTATTTAACAAACAGATGGATGAACTCGAACTGAAGATGCCTTTGGTAGATGCCATTGCTTTGATACCTCAGTCTCACAAGTTTTTGAAGGATCTGGTTAATGACAGGATCAGGGAAACTCAGGGCATGATGATGCTAACTCATGAATTCAGCGCGTTTATACAGAGAAAGGACATAGTAGAAAAGCTAAGGGATCCAGGAGCCTTCACTTTACCATGCTCGCTAGGCCAGTTTGCTTTTGACAACTGCTTGTGTGATCTGGGAGCCTCAACTAGCCTGATGCCACTGTCTTTAGCTAAAAAGTTAGGATTCACTAAGTTTGAACCTTGCAATCTTGCCATGATCTTGGCTGATAGGTCAGTAAGATATGCTAATGGAGTTTTGGAGGACATGCCAGTTAAAGTGGGAAATGTGGAGATCCCCACTGATTTTGTTGTGCTTGAGATGGATGAAGGACCCAGAGACCCCCTGCTTTTGGGAAGACCATTTTTAGCAACAGCTGGAGCAATCATAGACTGCAAGAAGGGTCATATAGAGTTGAATCTGGGCAAAGATCTCAAGATGAGTTTTAACATTAATAATGTCATGACGAAACCCACCATAGAAGGCCAGCTGGTTTGGATAGAGAGAATGGATGAATTGGCAGACGAGCTTCTAGAAGAACTCAACGAACAGGACCATCTCCAAAGTGCTCTAACAAAAAACAGCGAGGAAAGATATTTGCACCCAGAGACTGAGGTTTATCAGAGGATTTTGGACTCTCACAAAGAAGAAGATGAGCCAGTGGACTTTGAGAACTTAAAGCAGTCGACAGTAGAGGTCAAAGCAGTAGAAAGCGATTGCGCAGAAAATGGGACTCAAGAGCAAGATCGACCAACAGCATCGACCAAACAGGTCGATGCAGGCACCTCCGCGTCAGACGACTGGTCCGAACTAAGAGCTCCCAAGCTAGAACTGAAACCTCTACCCAAAGGGCTAAGGTATGCTTTCTTAGGTCCTAACTCTACATACCCTGTGATAGTTAATGATGAGCTCAATAGTGATGAATTGCATTTGTTGCTAACTGAACTCAGGAAATTTAGAAAGGCTATAGGGTATTCGTTAGATGACATAAAAGGGATCTCACCTAGCCTATGCATGCATAGGATCCATCTTGAACAAGAATCATACTCTAGCATTGAACCTCAGAGAAGACTGAATCCGAATTTGAAAGAGGTAGTTAAGAAAGAGATTCTTAAGTTGCTAGATGTTGGGATCATTTACCCCATTTCGGATAGTAATTGGGTTTCACCTGTGCATTGTGTTCCTAAGAAGGGAGGTATAACTGTAGTAAAAAACGACAATGATGAATTAATCCCAACTAGGACAATCACTGGCCACAGGATGTGCATAGATTACATAAAATTAAATGCTGCATCTAGGAAAGACCATTTTCCATTGCCCTTTATCGATCAGATGCTGGAGAGACTTGCTAATCATTCTTATTACTGTTTCCTTGATGGATATTCTGGATTTTTTCAAATACCTATTCATCCCAATGACCAGGAGAAGACGACATTTACATGTCCCTATGGTACCTTCGCATATCGAAGGATGCCGTTTGGACTATGTAACGCACCTGCAACATTTCAGAGGTGCATGATGTCGATCTTCTCGGATCTAATAGAGGATGTAGTCGAAGTCTTCATGGACGATTTTTCCGTCTATGGAGACTCGTTTGCATCTTGTCTCTCTAATTTGTGCAGGGTACTCACTAGGTGCGAGGAGACGAACTTGGTGCTCAATTGGGAAAAATGTCATTTCATGGTCAGAGAAGGGATTGTGATAGGGCATAAGATTAGTGAGGAAGGCATAGAGGTTGATAAAGCCAAGGTCGATGTAATGATGCAACTAAAACCTCCATCCAATGTGAAGGACATCAGAAGCTTCCTGGGCCAAGCTGGATTCTACAGAAGGTTCATCAAAGACTTCTCAAAGATTGCAAGACCTCTTACAAGGCTTTTGTGTAAAGAGATCGCGTTCGAGTTTGATGAAGACTGTCTCAGAGCATTTGAAGAGATCAAACGAGAGCTGGTTAGTGCTCCTATTGTGCAGGCACCAGATTGGGATCTACCGTTTGAGATTATGTGTGATGCGAGTGACTATGCAGTGGGAGCAGTTCTTGGTCAAAGAAAGGATAAGAAGCTTCACGTGATATACTATGCGAGTAAGACCCTCGATGAAGCACATGTGAAATATGCCACGACAGAGAAGGAACTCCTCGCCATAGTATTCGCATTTGAGAAGTTTAGATCCTATCTGGTTGGTTCTAAAGTGGTGGTCCACACTGATCATGCAGCCTTGCGACACCTTTTAGCAAAGAAGGATGCAAAACCAAGACTGCTGAGATGGATTCTATTGCTTCAGGAGTTTGATTTGGAGATTAAGGACAAGAAAGGGATTGAAAATGGGGTGGCAGACCACCTATCTAGAATGCGGATAGAAGATGAAATCCCTATTGATGACTCGATGCCTGAAGAGCAGCTGATGGCAGTTCACACTTTCGAAGAGAGCATTCCCTCAGGAAGAAAGCTGATTGAAGCGTTGGCGTTAGAAGAGAAGCTTCCCTGGTATGCAGATTTTGCTAATTATTTGAGCTGTGGAGAAGAGCCTGATGGTCTAGATAGTCACAGCAAGAAGAAATTCTTCAGGGACATTAACCACTACTTTTGGGATGAGCCTTACTTATACAAGAGAGGTTCTGATGGTATGTTTAGAAGGTGCGTAGCAGAAGGAGAGGTGCAGGGAGTGCTCGAGCACTGTCATGGATCATCATATGGGGGGCATTTCGCCACATACAAGACAGCCCAGAAAATTCTGCAAGCAGGTCTGTGGTGGCCCAGCCTGTTTAAGGATGCACGAAGCTTCATCACTAAGTGTGATGCCTGCCAAAGAATGGGCAATATCTCGAGAAGGAATGAGATGCCTCAGAACCCAATCTTAGAAGTTGAAGTGTTTGATGTTTGGGGAATCGACTTTATGGGACCATTTAACCCACCCTCTTATGGGAATCGATACATCCTGGTTGCAGTGGATTATGTATCTAAATGGGTTGAGGCTGTGGCTTGCCCAACAAATGATGCTCGAGCTGTTATTAAGTTGTTTAAAGGCACCATATTTCCCAGGTTTGGTGTGCCAAGGGTAGTGATCAGTGATGGAGGCTCACACTTCATCAACAAGTTATTTGAGAACCTTCTGAGAAAGCATGGAGTCAAACATAAGGTGGCCACACCTTATCACCCTCAGACTAGTGGCCAAGTGGAGGTCTCAAACAAACAGATCAAGGAAATTCTTGCAAAAGTTGTTGGTATCTCTAGAAGAGATTGGGCTGTCAAGCTCGATGACACTCTTTGGGCATACAGGACAGCATTTAAAACACCAATAGGGAGAACTCCATTTCAGCTGCTATATGGAAAAGCTTGCCATTTGCCAGTGGAGATTGAGTACAAAGCAATCTGGGCAACAAAGCTCCTGAATTTAGACATCAAGACAGCTCAAGAAAAGAGGACAATGGATTTGCATGAATTAGAAGAGATAAGGCTTGATGCTTATGAAAGTTCAAGAGTTTACAAGGAAAGGACTAAGGCATTCCATGACAAAAAGATCATGCCAAAAGACTTTAAGGTAGGAGACCAGGTGCTTCTTTTCAACTCAAGGCTCAAGCTGTTCCCAGGAAAGCTCAAATCAAGGTGGTCCGGACCGTTCAGTATCAGAGAGGTTCTACCCTATGGAGCCATTACTCTAATTGGCAAGGATGGCAATGAATTCACAGTGAATGGACAGAGAGTCAAGAGATACCTAGCAGACTATGCCATTCCAGAGGGGTCCTCAGTACCTCTCTATGAACCCGACAAAGCCTAAAGGGAAACAGGAAGTCAAGCTTAGAGACTTAAAACAAGCTCACTTGGGAGGAAGTCCCATGTCTATCCTTTAGTTATTACTTTTAGTTTTTGGTCTTTTTGAGTAATTTCTTTAGTCTTTCAGGCGGCTTTGGTGGAAGGAAAGTAAGTGAGATCACAAGACAGCTGGAAAACCGTGCAGAGAAGCTGCATCGATGTAGCAGCATCGACCTGTTTGGTCGATCCGGATCAAATCAAGCGCAGCATCGATTACCAGCATCGACCAAACAGGTCGATGACAGGACTCTCACATGCCTACACCCTTTTCTTCGCACAGCCTTGAGGTACCACCCAAACTCCTTCATTGTATATACCATTGCATTTTTATTTGCTTTCTGTTTGTATCTTGAATCTTTTCTCAAATTTTTATTACACAAGGGACTGTGTAATTTAAGTTTGGGGGAGGGTTCAGGATGTATTTGACATTGTGATTTGTTTTCTTATTTTCAAATTTTGCATACTTGAGTCTGCATGCATTTCATCTAAGGCATAGAAAAAACCATAAAAATTTGAAAAATTTTGAAAAATTTCTATAAAAAGAGTGTTCATGTAGTTTGCATTTGCATATAGGATTGAGTCTAGATTGTTTCATATAGGACTGTTGCATCCAGCATAGGGGACTATGATGAATTTAACCTTGTTAGCTTGCTTAATTTGCTAGGCTAGAATCAAAGCCCTCGTTGTTAGATCTGTGATGCATTGTGATTTAGTTCGAAACGTAAGGCTGAAACAAACTTGGAATTCTTGAATTGCATTTTGGTCCTAATTGAAGCATGTTGTGACTTGACATCATTTCCTATTTATAAGAACCTAATCTTGACTTGCAATTATCTGGTTGTGCATTGCATGCAAACTCATGGATACCATATACATATTTGGATCATCTTATCCTTTTTACCACCCTTGTTGATCCAAGTAGCTGATTCCCATCATTGGAACAGTTTCTCCACACCCTTAACCTATCCTTCTTTCAAGCCAATTGTGATTTTTCTGAGTGTTAGGCCTTTTATGGATTGAGCTTGGTAGAAAGTGTTAGGTCTGAGCCGACAGGAATGGAACCTTGTGTAGTTCTAGTTCGTATTTTTCGGACTAGATAGGACTAGGTGGGATCTTATTGCTGGGGTTTGGTACTGGATTTGTGTTGATTATGTAAGAAAAGGAAAAGAAAAGATTGATGCTGAAAGAAAAGAAAGAGTCTTTAGGAGGGAGAATGTGTTTCAATGTGTATAAGTGTCTAGTAAAGGATTTGGGGAATGAAAAGTATAAAAAAATGGTTCTGAGCAAAAGAAAAGAAAGAAAAAGAGAAAAAGGAGTGAATAGCAAAAAGCTTTTGATGTCTTAAGAAATAAGAAGAAAAGAGAACCATAGTGTTTAAGAGAAAACCCCAATCCGCTAGATGTATGAGAAAGAAGAAACTCCTCCTAAGACTAGATCAAAGAGTGTATGGGTGTGCTCAAAATGAGCTGAAGCTAAATGGTAGATCTAGGATAATCTGGGCTTAGAAAGATAGGATTAAAATCGTTGGGTTACCTTTGGGTAGACAGGGTTTTATTTCTGTATGCATCTATTGGAGCTTACCTTTAGCCTTCTTCTAAAGCTCAATCGGATTTTTGAGAGAACCCTGATTATGATTGTTAAACCCACTCTAAAGGAGATCATCTTTATCTCCAGCCTTTCTTACCTAGCCAAATGAGTTTGGTGGCTTAGCTCACCAAGAGCTTTCTTGATATGATACACTCGAGTCAGATTTGTCTCATTTCCAAAGACGATAGCAAGAGTGTCCCATAACTCTTTTGAGGTCTCACAATACGAATACCCTTCCAAGATAGCAGCGTCTAGAGAACAATGAAGAGCGCTTAGAACATTCAGATCACTCTGCCTCCAAGTATCTTCATTCAAGTCCTCCTCCTTCGCCTTTGCCTCGTCATAGGTATTTTCAATGTATTTGGTGAGTTTCCTTCCTCCCAATACATTTGTTGTGGTTCTCTTCCACAACAGATAGTTGTTACCATTCAAAGTGACCGAGAACTTCAAGTCCTTAAACGTATCACTCATTTTCTGAACTGTAAGAGCCATTTCTAACAACCTCAAGGTGAAATAACCACAAATAAACCAAAAAGATGCCGCCTTTCTTCC